>CM060685.1:10166464-10771464 GCA_030686995.1 Artemisia argyi
TACTTCTACAAATAATATCACTTAAGGTATGCATAAACTTAGCATCTTATGCATTGCATGATCAAATGAAGCTTTTTCTTAACACATAACATTTTATAAAATGACATTAACATTTTATATATATTAGTAAATCATTTTTGGTATTGTTTTATTAAACTACAAAGATATGATTTCAAAATTCAAACCAAAAAGGGCAAGTTTTATCCAGAAAAACCTTCCCCACTAATGGACAAGAAAATCAAACGTTCTGGAGGGGCGGCCCCCTTAATTCATAAGGCGGCCCCCTTAATTATTAAGGGGACCGGCCCCTAATTAAGGGAACCGGTCACGCTCCAGAACAGTAAATCTTTCCCTTTTAAATACTGGTTCATTCCACAGAATTTTCTCACCTTTTTGCACTAAAAACCTTCTGATCTAATCTCCATTTCTATCTCAAAAATCCTTTCATCATATAATTCATAAGTCTTTGTTTCTAAGTGATACAAAGCTTCATCCACTCAAGTGCAAAAAGAAGAACACTCCTCTACATCCATTAAATTGTAGTAGTGTTGTGATTAGCTAGTTTCATCTTGTAGTAGTGCTAGATACTTGTAAAGTGTTGTGTGAATTTGTTGATTGTAGATACTAGGTGTGTTGTAAAGTAGTGTAGTTGTTATGATATAGTTGTGCATAGAAGAAGGTGTGAAGTAGACAAGAAGAAAAGGTGTGAAGCTATCTTGAAGAAGTTGTGAAGGTGTGAAGAAGGAGTGAAGTATTGAAGAAGTTGTGAGATTGGTTATAGCTACGATTAGAACTCGACATTTAGCTTAGTGTCGTTAATAGGTGTAAGCCAAGGTGTGTAAGGTTTCTCCGCCATAAGGAGTTTGTTGACATAGTGAAGAAAACTCTCGAGTGTGGTACTCGGGGAGTGGAGTAGGGCAAGGAAGGTGTCCTTGTAGCCGAACCACTATAAATTCGCGTGTTGTGGTTTGATCTTTCTAACTCTATCTTTTCTTCATTCTATTTCAATACTTTCATTATTAGATTAGTCTTGCTTGTATTTGTTGATACTTGAATTCACGTAAGATCGAATCGAAAGTTTTTATAAGCTACAAAAGATTTTGAAAATAAATTTAAAAAGGACGTAAAACTATTCAACCCCCTTCTAGTTTTTCACATATCGTGTAATTCATATAAACTATTGCTAGTGAGATGTTTTAGAAGAAGACAAAATAATAATATTATAGAGAAAAAAGCAGGCGCAGAATTGATGACTCGAGCACGAGACCTACCGGTTATTAGAAATGAGGTTTAGCCCTCAAACCACCCCTACTTTTATTTATCGATTACAAAAGTTTAGTTTAAAACGGACAAAGAAACATACGTAGGGAAGTTAAATAGTAGTGGAGTAAAGGTGGCAAAAAGGGCGGGTCGGGCGAGCACGGGCTACGGGTTTAACGGGCTATGGGCCAAACGGATGTGGGCCAAACGGGCGCATGTTATACGAATTGCTTTATAAAAGACCTAAAAAAAAAAAAAAAAAAAAAAAAAAAAAAAAAAAAAAAAAAAAAAAATCCTCAAAAGTAACGCCTCTTTTATAATTTATATTTAGGTAACTAAATATACTATATCCATAAGTTTTTCATTAAAAACAATTTAATGTTCTCCAATTGAGAGAAAAACATGTGCCCATTATGCCCATTTAACTTCTAAATGGGCAATATATGCCCATTTCAAAAAAAAAAAAAAAAAAAAAAGATGGGGCTCAAATGTACACAAATCTATTAAAAATTTGCCCATTTAGCTCATTTTTTTTTAATTTTTGGCACAAATTGCCACCTCAACTGAAAATTATCAAACAAAGCCAAAAAAAAAAGAAAAACTTGGTCCAAGACTTTGGTCACTTTTTGCACATTTTTTTCCGACTTCATCCATTTAGTGACACGTGTCTCTGTCTTGTACTTTTTCTAAACACCTTTAGTCCATTATTGCTGGAGTCGAGCAGTTAAGCAGTTGAGCATGACATGTGTCATTAAAATTGGTGGAGTCAAGTAGTTGATCAGTTAAACTCGACCAAAATGAGAAAAAGATGAAATAAGAGACCAAGTCTTGGATCAAAGGCTTTTTTTTTTGGCTTAGTTTTGGTAATTTTCTCTAAAAACTAAGCATATGAGTTTAGGGGCGTAAATGGGTCGAGCTTGTTCGAGCTGAATTTTATCGAGTCTCGAGCTTGAGATCATAAAGTTAGCTCGAAAAGTTTGTCGAGCCGAACTCGAACTTATATATACTCGACTTGAGTAATTGGTGAGCTTTTCGAGCTTTTACGTGCTTATATATAAAAAATACACTAAAAGTAAATACTTATTATTAGATGTACCAAGCTTTTTGAGCCGAGCTCAAGTCGAATTTGAATTTTATCTTTATATTTCAATTTTAGTTGGTTTAAAAAACTCGATTTAAAACTCATCATCATAAATAAATCAAGTTTTTCGAGCCAAACATAATAATGTCGAGTAGAATCAAGCCCTACCAAAGTTCGACTTGATTTAAATTGTTTATACCCCTTTTTGAATTTACTCGATTTATGACGGGATGCAGTTGTCTATATTTTGTAGTAAATTAAAAACACAAGCTGTTGCAAATTATCATTTTGGCAAACACTAATAAAGTTTTCTTTGTATACAACAGACATAAAGCATTCCAGTGCTCGAATATAAGCCAATAATGGTGGATGCATAGAGTACACTCAAATTCTTAGCTGATACATAAGTCATGAGTTCAAGCAAAACAAGAAAACACCCGATACCGTTGATGTCATGTTGATTTGTGGAATCGTTTTGAAGCCGCTTACTTAGAAACACTGAACACGACATATTAAAATGCCTATCTCAACATCCAACTCCGTTAGGAATTAGAATTCACATACCTATTTGATTGACACATATGAATTGAACTTTCTCAAAACTAATTATTTCAGCTTAATATTGCAATATACTTTTGACAATTTTTTAAAGTTAAAATTTTTTGCTTTCTTGATGTAATGGAAAATACAAAATATGGACATAGTAAATGTTTGATATATGAACACAGAGGTTAATTAAGAACAAAAAGAACATATCAAGAGTAGGGTTGAGCACCAAACGTTCAAAACCGAACCGGACCGACGGCCTGTCGGTTCGGTTTCGGTTTCATGTTTTACATGATTTCGGTTTCGGGTCGGTACGGTTCGGTCCGGTTCGGCCCAAAACCGACAAAATATACCAAAATACACTTAGACCGACAAAACCGAACCGAACTGACGGCCCATCGGTTCGGTTTCGGTTCCGGTTTTTCATGAAATTCGGTCCTCGGTTTTTTCGGTTCGGGTCGGTTCCGAACCTATGCTCAGCCCTAATCAAGAGAGTAAGAGTAATGGGCGGAAGTAGGGATGAGCACGGTACTGGTACCGTACCGATCCCGTACCAAATTAGTGGTACCAATTTTTTTCCGAGCATAAATTAGTGGTACCGGTACCGTACCGAACGGGATTCGGATATCGGTACTGGAAAATCAGGTTTTCCCCGCTTTTTTTCGGGAATTTCCCGATTTGGTACCTGTCCCGTACAGAATTAGTGGTCCCGCTTTTTTTTCACCTTATTTCGTAGACCCGGTACCGTACTGTATATCGGGATCGGTACCGTTTCGGTAAGGTACCGGTACGGTTCCGGAATTCGGGTCAAAATGATCATCCCTAGGTGAAAGTAATAAGCAAACCAGGTTAAACCACGACAAAGATGGGATTGAACCTATTTATTGCTGCAGAGGTGAAATAATACTTGTTGCTATGATGCCAACACGCCACTAGCAACCACCATGGCACCTATGCCTTCTCTGGCTACCATTGTTAATGAGAAAAAGGTATGATGAACACTCGATATATGTCTTACTGAGGGTTGAGTATCTAATGGAAATAAGTGGTTGGCGGATGCTAGTCTGCATGTGCCATTAGATGAATGTAAGGTTGACAAGACTCTTCGTTTTGTCGAGAAACCTGTTGAGATTATGGAATCGAGATGTTAAGAGTTTGAAGTGTGGTGAGATAGCGTTGGTAAAGGTATGGTGGGATTCTAAGCATGGTCCTGAGTTTACTTGGGAACGTGAGGATCAGATGTAATTAATGTTTCGTTTTATGGGTATTTGTTATTTGTGAGTGCGTCTTGCGGTTACCATTTGGCTTTCCATTTGGTTCGGGGGTATCGTACCTACTTGTGAGAAGTCGTTTGGATTGTTGGTATTATTGATCGGAGAGTGTATCTAATTGCGTGTATTGTTGGAGTGACGGAATGTTTTCTATTGTGTGAATTCGAGTATTTAGTCGGTTCACATTTTTTCGATTCTTTCTCTGTGAGTTTATGGGGTGGTATTTTCCGCTTAAAAATCCATAAATTTCCTTTTGCTGTTGTGAGTGGTGACTATAGTAGTTGAAATCTCGGGACGCGATTTCCCTAAGTGGGGGATGATGTAACAACCGTGGTTTTAGCAGGTCAGTTGGACTGATAGTCTTGACTCGGTTGACGTTTGTTTGGTGTGTATTAGGTGTTTAAAGTGATATAAGTGTGATATAGGTGAGTTTTAGCACTAAATCCCTTTGCGTAAGTGGTTTTATTGTGATTTGGAAAGTTTGAAATTTGGGAAAGTTCATTGTGATCACCTTTGTGGTGTAGAAATGACTTGTGTAGTTTTGGTGTTTTTGTGTTTTTGCGTAACGAGTCTTCGTTCAAGTAATTGAGCGTTAGTAAGTTACATGGGATTTGTTTTTATGAGTTATATTTTAAAAAGAGTGTGAAATTCTATTTTTGGAAACTTTGTTTTGAAAATGATATTTTTCCGGTTTATCGTAAAATTAAGGTTTATCGCGTAAGACGTTAGGTTTTATTTTGGGAGTTTATAAAATATGAAAAGTATGAGGTTTTGAGTGTAATAAATAAATTTAATAAAAAAAAATAAAAATATATATATTTTATATATGTAAAATTCGGATTTAAGGGATAAGGAAGAAAAAGGAAACCCAATTTGAGTCCAAATATGACTCTTAAGCCCAAGAATTATCCATAATTAATATATATACCAAACCAAACACCCCTAAAACATTTTTACTGCAATTTTAGTCGATTCAAGGAGCATGAGAAGGGAGAAAAAATTAGGGTTTATAATTGTGAAGCAATAATCAAGAATCAAGGTAAAATTCTTAACATATATGTTCAATTGTTTGATTAATTATTGGAATTCATGTAATATTAATTATGATGGATCTAGGGTTTGTAAACTTCTGTAAATTATTGAAGTAAAACATGTTAGGATGATTAGATGTTAATATTATGGGTAATGGTTAAGGGAATTGAGTGTTAAACGAGTTAGATTATGTGTTAGGGTTTGGACAGATTTGTAAATCTGTAAATATGTGAGTGTATATAACAGATGGTGATGAGTTAAGTCACAAATTTTAAGTCTAAATTGAAGTATAATGAAATAGCTTTCCAAAAAGTCCAGCCACGATCAATTTTGAGGTTGGGAAGGCGGTCTTTTGATTTTTCTTTGTTAAGGTGTCAAAGCTGTCAAACCGGGACAGATTTTGGGTAAAAGTTTGAGGTTGGCATGTGGTTGTAAAAGTGGTATTTTGACTTGGTCTTCTGGAATAGTTAAGTTTTAGGTTATATTAGACTACCACGAAGAGGATTCGCGATAAAAACTTGTGGAAGTAATTATTAAAAATCAAAACTTTTTGGTGTGCGTTAGATCCGAATTTGAGTAGTTGTCAAGTTTGAATTTTCTATGAGTACTTGTGTGTGTTATTGGTCCATGGTCTTCTGGGATTAGCTTCTATGCTTATGAGAGACCATGGTAAATTTTTGGTGTGAGTTGTTAAGCTTTATTTGTCGTGATTTCATGTGAGTGAATGTACTCAAAAATTCTGCGTTTTCTGAGTTTTAGAGTGCAAGGGATTTAGTGAGTATTAAGTTATGGTAGTGGTTAGTGTGGTGTCTAGGAGATCCATGGTGGGTCATATGAGTCTTAGACATCCATCATATGTGTATTACATAGGTTGTAGCTTTTAGCTTGACCTTGTGTAATGTGGATTATTTTTGTGTGCTATAGATTGTGAGTTGTTTTGTGGAAGCTGCGGAGTTTAAGGTGAGTTCATAGTCCCATATTTTTACTTTGTTTTAAACTTGGGATGGGAATGATGCTTGTCTTAAATGTTTTGGTTTACTGTGATTATGTGTGTGGTATTAAAGAGCTTGGACTTATAATGTTGTCGTATGTATGCTATGTGTGATTATTTGCTTGTGTGGATATATATGTTTGGTCCAATTGGGGGGAGCATCCAATTGGAGAGTAATACTCCTGCTCGTACCAAATTATGCGGATTGGATAATGTGATGATAATGATGTGTGGTCCAATTGGGGGGGGGGGGGGAGTATCCAATTGGAGAGTAATACTCCTACTCGTAACCGGTTTTTGGGATTCAATTGGGAGGGTGCTTACCCTGTTGCTCGCGCATGCGACCTAATTGATGATATATTGATGGGTACTACTTTGGATCGGTGGGCACGTTCCGCCCAATGGTTGCCTTATGGGTGTTGTTGCCTTTATGTGTGGATATTAACGTGCAAATGCATGTAGCAATATGATAACTATAATTTATTTGTCCAGCTATATTTTGTAATCACAGTAAATTTGGTTGCCTTGTGTGTTGAGTCTCAAACCTATGAATCTCACCAACATTATGTTGACGTTTTAAGCATCATTTTCAGGTGAGCTTTCTAAGGATAAGATAGCAGGATGTGGATAGACGAGACCTTAGTTGCATTTGAAGTGGTTTATCATCTATATTTGGATTTATGTTTGTTTTGGTTATTTTATTTTGGGGTATTGTTACAACACTTTGTATTTGTACATTGCTCTATTTATGTGCATGTAGTTGTTCTCTATGTTGACACCAGGTGTTGTGATGATATCCATGAAGTTACACCCTCGCGTTTCCGCCGTGGCGGGGTGTGACAGATTGGTATCAGAGCCTTGGTTATAGAGAATTAGGTGGTTTAACATAGACCATAGCCTAGGAGTCCCTCATATAGTTGCATTTAGGACCTATGTGTAAGTATAGTATTTTTTATATGTCTATTTTCCTATATTTATGAGATGTTTTATTGAGTTTCGAACGTCTATTCTATCCCCTATACGTAGTATTATATATATATCTACTTTATTATATCGTCTTCCGCGCGTAAGATGCTTCGTTGGACAACCGTTGTTGCTATCGGATGTGAGAGAGCTGGTAGGATGAAGCAGACTAAACGCATAATCTGAGTTTCCGATAGCATGTATCTATGTTCGGACAAGGAGAGGACGTTTATGGGAAACATTGGTGGAGAAGAAGTGGAGAGGTTTGGAACCACGGTGACTTCTGGAGATGGAGCCATTACCAAATACCCTTGGTAGTGTCCTCACCTCACATAGGAAGGAGATGTGGTTTAGTCTAAACCTCATGATTTGCATGCACTTGAGAATTATACGGAATTAGAAGAAAAGAGTAGAGATGGTTTTGCATGTTGTCGACTACCTCAACATGTAGGAAACATGAATGGATGGTTGAGTAAAGATGAAAGGGAGTTAGGATGAAATGGTGTGGATTCAGATCTAGAGTCCACAGCGAGTAGTAAGTTGAATTGATCTGAGTGGGGAGATAAGTGCGAGAGTGGAGTTGAGCCATTATGCGACGTCTTTTGTTTTGTGTCATGTTCTGGAATTTGTATATTGTCTTTTGCCGTCTGGAGCCATGTTGGAGCGTGATTACTCTTGGATATTGGATCGACCTTATCCAAGTAATTTTGATTATAGAGTTTACGTGATCGTTGGAATTTTTCCATGCGAGATGATTGTTTGCGACGTTTATTGTTTTTGTTTGCATGTTTGTGTGCATGATGTGTTGTTGTAGGAGGGAGTACACTTATGAAAGGGGGCATAGATAATTATGGTGGCCAACTTAATTATATATGCGTCACAACACATGTGGACTTGCAAGTATGATAGCATGGTGTATTAGGTGCTATGTGGTATATGTGTGTTATCATTGAGATGTGTGGTTTTGGAAGTAAGTATGCGTGTGGAATAGGCTTATAACTATGGTCGCGAACATAATTATAAGGGTATTACACATGTGGACTTGTGACCATTATTGCATTGATTGATGTTTGTTGTTATATGTTGTGGTAGATAGTGTGTGATATCATGTTGGTGATGGCTGTATGGTTAGAGAAGTATTCTCTTAACCGTTTGGGCAGTCGTTATATGTTGGGGTGTGTAGGTGGTAAGATTCCATCCTACCTATCATATGTTGATACCTCAAATATCGGTGGGTACTTATGTTGTGGTATTTAAGTTGATTCGTTTGCTAGACGCTCCATTTGTGTACCTAATTCTTTGGTTGGCATTCCTATTCGTACCATGATGGTACATATGCCATATTCTTTCTATTCGACGTCGTGATAGGTGTTGGGAAATCGAATTCGTTTTTGTTGAATACTGTTTCGTTTCTTTGGTTATTCCATACATGCATTCCTCGGATGAATGTTATACTATTCCTCAAATATTGTTGGTTCGTGACGAGTTGGTGTGGATATTTAATCCCTCATTTACACACACACCAATTGAATTTTGTGACCTGTTAGTATTGGTGTTTTTCTATGATTTTGGTTTGATCGTTGTACGAATGAGTCTGTAAGTTCATCGTTTGGTTTGCAATGTTTTTGCGTGAGTGTTCACTTGTATGAGTTCGTTTAAGGATTATTTTGATTACGGAATTCTTCAATGTTTATCGCGTTCGATTAAGAGGTTGTGTTAGAGTCTTTATGGCATTTTACAAATTCGTTTTAGGTATTTGAAGGTTGTTGATGGAAACTAATATTTTTATGGGAAATGAAGTGTGAAAAAAAATGGTTATGTTGATGTCTTACATAAAATGGTTTATATATATTTTAAAAAAAATGTATAAGTTTAAGATATGTCTTGTGAAAAATGGTGTTCATTTGTTTTTGAGAGGTCGAGTACGGGAATAAGAACTGTCTATGGTTCTCATTTACCAAACTTGTTATGTATTTGGTTCATCGAGTGTTTCTTTCGTTGAGGTATGCTTGTGGGTGTTTTATGGGTACGTGTATTTTGTATTTTCTTTGTATGGGTTTTCATGAAATATTTTATCCGTGTCTACTTTTATTGGGAAAATTTCTGATTGTGTTTTTCTAGCTTTGATTTTGATGTTCGTTACTTCGTTGGTCGGTAATTCGTACCCCTTTTGAGTTCGTTAACATACGTTTTAGTTCGACCGGTTTCATGGTTCGCGTCGTTTACTTAGGATAGATTGTCGTTTTGATTATCAATTTGTTCGTTGAAGAAGAAGAGGATGTTTGCCAAGTTGTTCAAGTGAGAGGTGTAGCTTTAAGATGTACGTTCTTCAGGAAGGTGGTCAACGATAGCGAGTGTTCGTGGACATTAGTAAGATAAAAGTGGTAAAGAGTACCTAAGACACCATCTGAGGGACGATTGTCCTTAGGGTTGGCAGGCACTATTGACGATTCATTTCTATTTTTCTATAGATTGCGTAGGCATCGCGGAGGTGGAAGATCCATAAGAGGAACTGTGTGATACGTGATTTAAAGTTGGGGAGTAAAACTTGGAGATGATATTTGTATGGAGCAGAAAGTGTGGTCTACCCAGATCATGAGAATCTATAGCATATATTTGACAAGAGGTTAATATATGTTGAAGAGAAGTTGGGTGTGGAGTTTCTCAGTGACTACGATTGTCTGATTCGCTATCGTCAAGGAAGGGAGGACATCGTGGTAAGAGCGCTGAGCGGGAGTGAACGAGTGAAACTTGGATGTTTGTGAGCAATGATTATGATAATTCAGTTCAGAGTTAAGAGGATGATATTGACAGCCTAGAGAGAGAGGCTCAAGGTTGAGAACATGAAAAAAGAATGATTACTTGGTTTAGACCAGTAAATGGAAAGGAACAAAGATGGAGGAATGTACCTTGCATTCCAGCTATTGGTTCCATTGAGAGGAAGCGTAAGAACATCAATCATGAAAGGTATTTGATACATCCGAGAATGGATAAAACGTATTATTACCTTAGCAAGTGGTTGATACACTTGAAGGTGAGTGTTGATGTCAACGATTATTATGTTGATGCAACGGTCAGAGATACTTGGAGATTTTGTTGAGAAGGAATTGGTGAGACATTTCATTTGATGAGTTGGTAGAGAGACGTGGAGTGTCGCGTCAATCAGCTTATAACATGATGAAATACTTACTTCGCGATTGTGGTAAATAGGTTATAGAGTCTTGAGAACGCGTATGTAGATGAGTACGACTTATCATTCTCTAATGAGTGAACTAAGTGAGCGTACAAATCAGGAGATGGATGGTGAGCTGAGAGCATGGGTGTGTTTGATTTTGGAGGAAGCCGGTGTATACATTTATCCTTAGCTGAGTTCTCCTATATCAACAAATATCATTATAATATTGAGTATGTGTCGTGTGAAAAGTTGTACGGAAGGTAATGTAGCTCATCTGTTCTGTGGGCAAAGGTTGGAACAAGCCAACTAATTGGTCCTGAACTAGAACGAGAGGCTACGAATAAGGTTTTCTGGCTGAGGAAAGACTTAAGGCAGCAAGAGATCGCCAAAAGAGTTATGCGGGTTATTGCCGTAAGCCTTAGAGTTTGGTGTTGGTGATATTGTGAGGTTAAAAGTATCTCCTTGGAAGGGTGTTGTGCGTTTCGGTAAGAAAGGCAAGCTAGCACCGAGATACGTAGAACCATTTGAGATTTACGGAAAGGATTGGATTTGAGACATATTGGTTGAATTTTCCTGAGAAGTGAAGTAGAGTGCATGATACGTTTCACGTATCTAATGGAAAGAAGTGGTTGGCGGATGCTAGTCTGCATGTGCCATTAGATGAATGTAAGGTTGACAAGACTCTTCGTTTTGTCGAGAAACCTGTTGAGATTATGGAATCGAGATGTTAAGAGTTTGAAGTATGGTGAGATAGCGTTGGTAAAGGTATGGTGGGATTCTAAGCATGGTCCTGAGTTTACTTGGGAACGTGAGGATCAGATGTAATTAATGTTTCGTTTCATGGGTATTTGTTATTTGTGAGTGCGTCTTGCGGTTACCATTTGGCTTTCCATTTGGTTCGGGGGTATCGTACCTACTTGTGAGAAGTCGTTTGGATTGTTGGTATTATTGATCGGAGAGTGTATCTAATTGCGTGTATTGTTGGAGTGACGGAATGTTTTCTATTGTGTGAATTCGAGTATTTAGTCGGTTCACATTTTTGCGATTCTTTCTCTGTGAGTTTATGGGTGGTATTTTCCGCTTAAAAATCCATAAATTTCCTTTTGCTGTTGTGAGTGGTGACTATAGTAGTTGAAATCTCGGGACGCGATTTCCCTAAGTGGGGGATGATGTAACAACCGTGGTTTTAGCAGGTCAGTTTGACTGATAGTCTTGACTCGGTTGACGTTTGTTTGGTGTGTATTAGGTGTTTGAAGTGATATAAGTGTGATATAGGTGAGTTTTAGCATTAAATCCCTTTGCGTAAGTGGTTTTATTGTGATTTGGAAAGTTTGAAATTTGGGAAAGTTCATTGTGATCACCTTTGTGGTGTAGAAATGACTTGTGTAGTTTTGGTGTTTTTGTGTTTTTGCGTAACGAGTCTTCGTTCAAGTAATTGAGCGTTAGTAAGTTACATGGGATTTGTTTTTATGAGTTATATTTTAAAAAGAGTGTGAAATTCTATTTTTGGAAACTTTGTTTTGAAAATGATATTTTTCCGGTTTATCGTAAAATTAAGGTTTATCGCGTAAGACGTTAGGTTTTATTTTGGGAGTTTATAAAATATGAAAAGTATGAGGTTTTGAGTGTAATAAATAAATTTAATAAAAAAAAAAATAAAAATATATATATTTTATATATGTAAAATTCGGATTTAAGGGATAAGGAAGAAAAAGGAAACCCAATTTGAGTCCAAATATGACTCTTAAGCCCAAGAATTATCCATAATTAATATATATACCAAACCAAACACCCCTAAAACGTTTTTACTGCAATTTTAGTCGATTCAAGGAGCATGAGAAGTGAGAAAAAAATTAGGGTTTATAATTGTGAAGCAATAATCAAGAATCAAGGTAAAATTCTTAAAATATATGTTCAATTGTTTGATTAATTATTGGAATTCATGTAATATTAATTATGATGGATCTAGGGTTTATAAAATTCTGTAAATTATTGAAGTAAAACATGTTAGGATGATTAGATGTTAATATTATGGGTAATGGTTAAGGGAATTGAGTGTTAAACGAGTTAGATTATGTGTTAGGGTTTGGATAGATTTGTAAGGCTGTAAAGATGTGAGTGTATATAACAGATGGTGATGAGTTAAGTCACAAATTTTAAGTCTAAATTGAAGTATAATGAAATAGCTTTCCAAAAAGTCCAGCCACGATCAATTTTGAGGTCGGGAAGGCGGTCTTTTGATTTTTCTTTGTTAAGGTGTCAAAGCTGTCAAACCGGGACAGATTTTGGGTAAAAGTTTGAGGTTGGCATGTGGTTGTAAAAGTGGTATTTTGACTTGGTCTTCTGGAATAGTTAAGTTTTAGGTTATATTAGACTACCACGAAGAGGATTCGCGATAAAAACTTGTGGAAGTAATTATTAAAAATCAAAACTTTTTGGTGTGCGTTCAGATCCGAATTTGAGTAGTTGTCAAGTTTGAATTTTCTATGAGTACTTGTGTGTGTTATTGGTCCATGGTCTTCTGGGATTAGCTTCTATGCTTATGAGAGACCATGGTAAATTTTTGGTGTGAGTTGTTAAGCTTTATTTGTCGTGATTTCATGTGAGTGAATGTACTCAAAAATTCTGCGTTTTCTGAGTTTTAGAGTGCAAGGGATTTAGTGAGTATTAAGTTATGGTAGTGGTTAGTGTGGTGTCTAGGAGATCCATGGTGGGTCATATGAGTCTTAGACATCCATCATATGTGTATTACATGGGTTGTAGCTTTTAGCTTGACCTTGTGTAATGTGGATTATTTTTGTGTGCTATAGATTGTGAGTTGTTTTGTGGAAGCTGCGGAGTTTAAGGTGAGTTCATAGTCCCATATTTTTACTTTGTTTTAAACTTGGGATGGGAATGATGCTTGTCTTAAATGTTTTGGTTTACTGTGATTATGTGTGTGGTATTAAAGAGCTTGGACTTATAATGTTGTCGTATGTATGCTATGTGTGATTATTTGCTTGTGTGGATATATATGTTTGGTCCAATTGAGGGGAGCATCCAATTGGAGAGTAATACTCCTGCTCGTACCAAATTATGCGGATTGGATAATGTGATGATAATGTTGTGTGGTCCAATTGGGGGGGGGGGGGAGTATCCAATTGGAGAGTAACACTCCTACTCGTAACCGGTTTTTGGGATTCAATTGGGAGGGTGCTTACCCTGTTGTTCGCGCATGCGACCTAATTGATGATATATTGATGGGTACTACTTTGGATCGGTGGGCACGTTCCGCCCAATGGTTGCCTTATGAGTGTTGTTGCCTTTATGTGTGGATATTAACTTGCAAATGCATGTAGCAATATGATAACTATAATTTATTTGTCCAGCTATATTTTGTAATCACAGTAAATTTGGTTGCCTTGTGTGTTGAGTCTCAAACCTATGAATCTCACCAACATTATGTTGACGTTTTAAGCATCATTTTCAGGTGAGCTTTCTAAGGATAAGATAGCAGGATGTGGATAGATGAGACCTTAGTTGCATTTGAAGTGGTTTATCATCTATATTTGGATTTATGTTTGTTTTGGTTATTTTATTTTAGGGTATTGTTACAACACTTTGTGTTTGTACATTGCTCTATTTATGTGCATGTAGTTGTTCTCTATATTGACACCAGGTGTTGTGATGATATCCATTAAGTTACACCCTCGCGTTTCCGCCGTGGCAGGGTATGACATAAGTTCAGATCCTTAATTGTTGTATTATTGAGCTTTGATAATAAAGATTACAACTTAATCAAAGTTAGGTCACCAAACCGAACCTAATACCTTGACCTCTCAACTAAGATTAATTACTAAGAATAAAATTATGAACAACAAGGATGCACAAGCAGTACAAAACTGTAAATTAAAATAAGTACATACAGATGTTTGAGAACGATTATGACCATTACGTTTAGTGTATAATAAATTAAAATAAGGAGCTCCAATCATGGAGTGACATGTGTCACTTATCAACTAAAAAATCACATTTATTTTCAAATTGAAATATCTTTTTATTTATTTATATTTTTATGATCTAATTTCATCATATTTTCTAAAATTTTGTGTTCTTTAATTCAACATTCATTTTAATATATTTTTATGAGTTTTTAGTTTTTAGTTTTTACATTTTTAGTGGGTTTATTTTATTTTTGGTCAAATTTTACAACTTTTAACATTTATTTTAATAAATACAAACTTGATTCGTCAAAATCATATACTTTTGAGAGAGTGATTGACGGGTAAGAGATTGTGAAGGTCTTTCTATATGCAAAAATAATGATGTCACAGAAAGCTACGGGAAACCAAACAAACACATACAACTAATACATATACTTTCGGAGTGTTGTGAACGAATTCACTAAACGTCATGAAATTACGGGAAGAGTTGAGTTAGCAATTCATCTAATATATTTTTATATTTAATTTAATTATTTAAAATTTTATATAAAACTATATGTTTGATAAAATATTTACTAATAAAATTTTATATAAATTTTGATATATTTTTTATATTTTTTTAATAATAATACAAAATGATAAATGATACAAAAAAAAAAAAAAAAAAAAAAAAAGGCAAATGATAAACATCCACTAAAATATTGCCATGTGGCAAGTTGTGGGTTGGGGATTTAGGTTGCCCAGCGACCATTTGTCATGTACTTTTCTTTTGGTTGGGTTGTCAATCCCACCGATAAACATGGTCTAAGAAATTTCAAAAATCTTTTTATATGCCAGAATGATGATGTGAAAACCAAACAAACACGTACAACTAACACATATATATTATATATATTGTTATGAAATGGCTTCCCCAACTCACATGGTCTATCTTTGGCATAGCTACTACCTATTCTTCTAGTAAAGGTATCAAACAAAGGATGCAATAATAACCTTCAACTACCACTAACCAAGGTTGTTCATATGTTGAATCATTTCAAGCCGACGATGGGTCTTGCCCGGATATAACCGGGTCTTGACCGGAAATGACCGGGTCTAACCGGAAAATTACAATGAATGTAACAGGAAAAGTACCATGTAAAATGCTCCATGTTCATTAGAGGTTTGTAGTTACAGTTATATACTAGTTGTTGTGATTAGTTGAATTTCAACTCTAAAATTGTACTTGCATATAACATGTTTGATCATATGTCTTACTCAAATTACTTAACTAGAGGTTACTAAATTTATAATAATATCGTATGTAGTAACTTTTATCATCCAATTTGCACTTTGACTTATCATTT
Organism: Artemisia argyi; assembly: GCA_030686995.1. Lineage (NCBI taxonomy): Eukaryota > Viridiplantae > Streptophyta > Magnoliopsida > Asterales > Asteraceae > Artemisia > Artemisia argyi. Next base: position 10,182,053 of record CM060685.1, read on the forward strand.
TGCTTCCTATCTGTTATTTTATCTACATTTCATGATTATTGGATAAACTCATGTTGGTTGCTTTATATTAGTTAGTTTTTTAAAATTTTCTTATAACACCCTAAATAACTAGCAATCACCTTAACAAGTGACAAACATAGATAGCCATTTACCAAAACACATATTCAAGCATTTGCTTCAGACACTAGGCCTTAGTGTCAATGAGGTGAGGTGTCAGACTGCGCTATTGATTTTTGTATTCCACGTTGCCCATTTCAGTATTATATTATTTTAATGAAATATATGGTTTCCATATTCTGTTTAATCGTATAATTGTAGTGTTTTTGGGATTTGTGCAATATTGCTAAACTGCATAAGCATTACTTATGTAACAGCTTATGGGCTTATTTATGTTCTATTTTAGAGTTACGAACCAAGTTACTTATGCAACAGTGACTGATATCACCATTGATAAGGCGTCTGGGAGAATTACTAAACTCAGGAGGTGCAGACCAAGTTTGTTCAGTGTCTCGATGGAGAGCGGCATTGTGTTACTCTTCAAACAATAAACAAAAACATTTACACCTTTATATATACATTTCAGGGTTCCAAAGGAAATGGTGCATTTATATATACGATAAACGTATTTTACAGCTTATATATTCTTACTGCTTTGTATATACGATACTTAAATGTTTCAGGAACACTATCACTGTTTTTTTAGTTCTGCAAAAGAGGTTTTCTAAATCTAAGAAAAGACCAGAAGATTGATTACTTGAAAGATAACCTTCAGCAATCGTTTGTTAAGGAACATCGAGCAATAAAGGTAAGATTTTGTATATTATGGCATAATAGATTAAAACTTAGCGTATGAGTCTAAAGGTTGTTTTTATATCGATTGTAGAGATAATATGAGGAATATAAAGTCAGGGTAGATAAATTATTAGCAAAAGTTTGGAAAACACCAGAGGACGGATGGACCATGCAAGATGGAACACCATCGCCAGGAAATAATCCGAGAGATCATCCTCACATGATTCAGGTAAATTATCAATTTACCCTTTCCTACGTCAAATGAGTTATGTGCTAATTGCTTATTAGTCATCCAAAAGGTCAAAATTACCCTTTCAAAAGTCATCCGAGATGCTTATCTGCTAACTGCTTTTTTGTTGATTATATAATTTTATTTGTGGCTTAGATAAGGACATTAATTTTATTTGTGGCTTAGATAAGGACTTTTAAACACCCTGTTTGTTTGATGGTCGAATACAATAACTGCTTACATAAGCAAAACCACAAAGATGCTATAAATAGAGCTGTCAATATGATTTCTCATTGGGTTGTGACTTGCTGTCAATATAAATGCACCATTTGCTTTTGAACCCTGAAACATTTAGAATGCCAGTATAGGACCTTTATGTGTTCACCATTTTTTTTTTTTTTTTTTTTTTTTTTTTTTTTTTTTTTTTTTTTTTGGGTGAATCTTATCTTTCTTCTCATATGAGTCATGAGTGGCTTGTCTTTCTTTTTCAAATAGTAAATGTTATCTTTCTTTTTGTCCAAAAAGACCTTATGCTGAGTAGCTTTTGTTTCTCAACATCACTGCAGCAGCTGTAACTAGTTTGTTTCTTCACATAAACTCTTTCAACCAGGCAAAATCATGGTAGGTTAAATTCTTAATGTGGTCAGTCTAAAAAAAGGCCTTTATCATGATGGTAAAGAATCCAACACAAAGAACCAAAAAGTCAAAAAAGAAAAAAAGTGGAACAAAAAGCAAGAAAGAAACAAATAAATTCCGGATCCACCAGTCCACTACTCCACTCGGCCTCTTTTCCTAACCGCATCTTTGTACATCACGCTTCAAAACTTGGACATTCAAATTAACCCAAACTATCATCACATAATAAAACGAAATGAAAATGAGGATATCATAATTTTAAATAAATAAAATTAATTCATTTGCGAAGTAGAAAAGGCTCTGTTTATCTTGTTAACGTAAACTGTAATTCTGCGTTAATTCTGTTAGAAATCAGTTGCTGTTGTAAAGGTGTATAGATTACTTATAAGGTAATTTCTACTTAGTTACCTTATTAGTTTCTTATTGGTTTGATTTGTGTTCTTTTTTTGTTGGTTGGGAATATTGCATATGGTAAAAGCTAAAGTTTTGGTTAGGGGTAATTTGGTAATAGTTTTAATGATTAGGTTGGGGATTTTGTTTTTGTGTGATCCCAGTGAAATGACACTTTTGATGTCGATACTTAATAAAGATACAGAAAACATAAATATCAAAAACAGTGAATCTTTTTCATTGACTAAAAGACCATATGAGTTGCTTTTTGTTTCTCAACAAATGCAAAACACATCACTGCAGCAGCAGCAGCTGGAACTAGTTTGTTTCTTCACATAAAATCTTTCAAGTTTCAACCATATCAGTTTCATCATAATTTACACCTAACCAATCACTTCCACTTTTCTTTGCAATCAGTTTGTAGAAATGTCGATAACTCCAGAGGCGTCCACTTCAAGCTCATCCATTCAAAAGAGCTTCAAGTATGATGTTTTTCTGAGTTTCAGGGGTGAAGACACTCGCAAGAACTTTGTTGGCCATCTTTACGAAGCTCTTAAGCAAAAAGGCATTCAAACATACAAGGATGATGAAAAGATCGAGAAAGGGGAAAGGATCAACGATCAACTCCTCAAATCCATTCAAGAGTCAAGATTTTTCATCATTGTTTTCTCAAAGACATATGCATCTTCATCTTGGTGTCTAGATGAGCTTGTCAAGATTATCGAGTGTCAGAAGATGACCGAGCATACTGCTTTCCCACTCTTCTATGATGTGGAGCCCGCTCAAGTCCGCAAACAAAGTGGGCCAGTAAAAGAAGCCTTTGCCGTACATGAAAAGGAGGCTGCTGGGAAATGGAGAGACGCCATGAAAGAATTAGCTGATCTGGCCGGGTGGGAGTTGAAGGCCACATCTAACGGGTAATACAATTTTCTTCACCATATATCTATAATATTCTTTCTAATCTACTACATTAATAAATGTTAATCCTTTTGTGTTATTAGAGCCGTATATGAGGGTGTGCGAGGTGTGCCGTCGCACAAGGCCTCCAAATTATAGGGGCCTCAAAATTTTTATATGATATGCATATTAAAGAGACTACAAGTAATTGATACAAGAAATTTGCATCGATAAATCTAGAAGGGGCACTTTTAAAATAATTGTTTATCATTTTAACATTTTAGAAAATTCGTTACTTTCTATTGCAGGCCTCATTTTTATTGTTAAAATGAATTCTGCACAGGGCCTCCGTAAACATAGAGACGGCACTGTGTGTATGTGTGTTATGAATCCTAATTGTTTATGTGGGCTTTGAACAAGCAAGCTAATAATATAATCTTTAATGATACAGGAATGAATCTAAATTGATCCAAATGATTGTTGATGCTATTTTCATAAAGAAATGTTCCACTCTTTCAAACGTTGATGGAAAGTTAGTGGGCATGGAGACCCGAATCAGTGATGTTCTTTCATCCTTAGAGATTGGTACCGAAGATGTTCGCATGATCGGAATTAGGGGGATGGGAGGTGGGGGGAAGACAACTTTAGCCAGAGCTGTTTATGATCAAATTTCTAATCATTTCGAAGGAAAAAGCTTTGTTGAAAATGTAAGGGAAGTTTCAAACCCTTCTTTGTCCGGTTTAAAGGAGCTTCAAAAACGGATACTAGAAGATGTGTTAGATAAAAAAGACATCACTTTTAGTAGTGTTCATGACGGGAAAAACATGTTGAAAGCCACGATGTGTTGTAGAAAGATACTTGTTGTTTTAGATGATGTGGATCGTATAGAACAGCTTGAGGCGTTAGCAGGCGAGCCTGATGATTGGTTTAAATCAGGAAGCAGAATTATCATTACCACAAGAGATGAGCAAGTGCTGATATCCCACCGAGTGAAATTCGTTCATGACGTCAATCTGTTATCGTCTGCGGAAGCGATTTGCCTCTTCAGTAGGTATGCATTTCAAAAAGAGCTTCCAATTCGAGAATATGAAGAGCTATCAGGGGAAGTTGTACAATACGCTGATGGTCTTCCCTTAACGATCAAAGTTTTGGGTTCGTTTCTTTGTGGTAAAGATAAGCTTGAATGGGAAAATGCCATAGACAGATTGAAAAAAATTCCCTTGAAGGAGACTCAGGAAAAGCTAAAACTAAGCTATGACAGTCTCGAGGATGATTATAAGGAAATATTTCTAGACGTTGCATGCATATTGAAAAGAAAGCACAAAGCAGCTGCAATCACCATTCTTGAAAGCTGTGGATTTTATGCTATAATTGGTTTAAAAGTTCTTGAGCAGAGATCTCTCATAACTGTTGATGAATATGGGTTCTTGGGCATGCATGACCATATAGAAGAAATGGGAAAGAACATTGTTCGTCGTGAGCACCCTGATGAGCCTCACAAACATAGCCGATTGTGGATTTACGAGGAAATTAAAGATATATTGGCTAATGATAAGGTAAAGATCAGTTTACTTGTAAGGTGGAGAAAACTAATAATTTTCATTTGTTCTAGACTTCTGACATTGTTTTTGGATTGTAGGGTACTGAAGCAACAAGATGTCTACAACTTGATTTGTGGAGAGGAAAGTCAAGAATTGTTATGAATGGTCTTGGAAAAATGAAGGAACTTCGCTATCTTGAAGTGAACTTTGCATATTTTGATTCTGAAACTGACAGTGAAAGTGATCCGAAATTTGATGATAAGTCCAACAGAATTGCGAGAATTGTTATGAAAGGTCTTGGAAAAATGAAGATACTTGGATGTCTTGAAGTGTTTTCTGAAAGTGATCTGAAGTTTGATGATATCAAGCAAAGTTGGATGTCTTGGAAAAATGTACTTTTTACCCTTTCTTGTATTTACCCAAAACATTTCAAGCAAACAATCTTGTTGGACTTGATGTGGAGTACAGCCAAATGGTACAACTTTGGGAAGAGGGAGAAAGAAAGGTAGAATAAGTGTTGATTGTATGTTTTGCATAATTCATAATAATGCTATTAATTTATTGGTTTGTTAATATGCTAATATTAATCTTTTTGTCTTATTTTTGCTGGCAGGTTCTAATAAAACTCAAATTCCTTTCTCTCTCTTATTCAAAATTGACGACCTTTGACTTTGGGTTGACTCCGAATATTGAGACATTATCTCTTAAAGGTTCTCGTAATTTAGAAGAACTTTGCATGCCATTTAGTTGTCAAAAGCTCAAGCATCTCAATATCAGTGGCTCAAAGTTAATAACCTTTGACCTGGGGTTGGCTCCGAATCTCGAAACGTTATCTCTTGAAAGTTCTGGTAATTTAGAAGAACTTTGCATGCCATTTAGTTGCCAAAAGCTCAAGCATCTCCATATCAGTCCCTCAAAGTTAAGAACCTTTGACCTGGGGTTGACTCCGAATCTCGAAACATTATCTCTTAAAAGTTCTGGTAATTTAGAAGAACTGTGCATGCCATTTAGTTGTCAAAAGCTCAAGCATCTCAATATCAGTGACTCAAAGTTAAGAACCTTTGACCTGGGGTTGACTCCGAATCTCGAAACGTTATCTCTTGATCGATGTGCTCAATTTGAAGAACTTCACGTGCCTGTTGCATGTGCAAATCTCAAAATCCTCAACCTTCATCGATCAAGGTTGAGGAGCCTTAACCTTGAGCTGATTCCAAATCTTGAGAATTTAGATCTTAGCTATTCTCGTGAGTTGGTAGAAATTAAGGCTCCCGTTGGATGTCTAAGTAAACTCGTCGACTTAAACTTACGCAGTTGTTTGAGGTTTAGAGATTTTACGTTTTACAGTAGACGTGAGCTCAAGGTTAATTGTTCTGCAGATACTTTATATCTGGATGGTGAGTCCCTAGATTCATGCCCATTGCACCCCAACAGTAATCTCCCAAAGTTTGAGTTTATTTGTCGTTATGAAGAATATCTCCCAACAGTAATCTCCCAAAGTTTGAGTTTAATTGGAAATATTGAGAAGCTTATTTCTTTTGGTTTATGTGCTTGCACAGACTTTGAGAAATTTTCAAATGTGATTTGTAGTTTACAATGTCTACAAATACTGGAACTCAGAGTCGAAAATATTCCAGAATTTCCCAAATATCTAGGACAGTTAGAATGTCTAGAAGAGCTCTCGTTGTGCTCTGAGAAGATAAAACATCTTCCAGATAGCATTTTTATGTTGAAACATCTGAAGCGTCTCAGTCTTATGTGTGCTCTTCTTGAGAAGTTGCCTGAGGACATTGGCCAATTAGAATGTTTAGAGAGGCTACATGTGAGTAGTAAGAAGATTGAATTTCTTCCAGATAGCATCTGCATGCTAAAACGCCTGAAGTCGCTCCATGTTAGTGACTGTTCTTGTCTTGGGAAGTTGCCCGAGGACATTGGTCAGTTAGAATCTCTGGAGACACTATATTTGTCGGCTACAAAGATTAAACATCTTCCAGATAGCATTTGTAACTTAAAACATCTGACGCATCTCAACCTTTGTTATTGTGCTCTTCTTGAGAAGTTACCAGAGGATCTTGGCCGATTAGAATGTTTAAAAAAGCTTGAGGTGAGTAGCAAGAAAATTGAGTATCTTCCGGATAGCATTTGTATGTTAAAACATCTGAATTATCTCAACCTTGAGGATTGTGCTCTTCTTGAGAAGCTACCAGAGGATCTTGGCCGATTAGAATGTTTAAAAAAGCTAGAGGTGAGTAGCAAGAAAATTGAGTATCTTCCGGATAGCATTCGTATGTTAAAACATCTGACGCATCTCAGCCTCAAGAATTGTGCTCTTCTTGAGAAGCTACCAGAGGATCTTGGAAAATTAGAATGTTTAGAAGAGCTAATTATAACAAACACAGGCATAATAAGTGATCTTCACCAAAGACTGCAACAGATGTAAATAACATACTTTCCTTGTTTTCTGAATTCATTTTTCTCTTATTTTAATATCGAATTTGATATTGGCCAACAAAAATTATTGGAACAAAATAATACTAGTAGCTTTGTAGAAAGAAAAAAGAAAGTAAATTATACGATGGTCCTTATAGTTTATACCAAATTACATTTTTGGTATCTAAATACCAAAATTTACATAAATGGTATCCAATATAAAACTTGTTACACTTCTGTTCTCTTATTGTGTTACAGATGTTAAAGTTTCAAATTGGTAGACGGTCCATGGATAAAATGCAACTATTGTACCTGTTTTCAAAGATTCTCGATTGCATTTTAATTTCATACTAATGGCACTCTGGCATAAACTCAGGCTCAAACGGCAGTTATGGATGAAGCAGCAGCATAAACTCAGGATCAAGCAGTGGCATATGCTCAGGATCAAGCAGTGGCAGATCTAGACAGGGTGTTAACGATCCGAGCTGAGTCGAGTATAGGCCTAAACAAGCTAGGCTCGTTTATTAACTACTCGGTACTCCTCTTTGATGCATTGTTTTCTATTTGCCAGCCCCTGTACGTAGAGGCGTATCTTCAGATGAGGCTAAAAGCCACTGATTTTGGGGTGATGGAAAACAAATCTGGAAATTGGCCGGACCTCAAATATTGTGAAATAAGAAATGGTCACGAAGGAGAATGGGAAACACTAACAAGCTCTTCATTAAGTTTAGTTGGTGAATGGTCTCAATGTGCGTTCAAACTTACTTATTGCTTTCCATTAGAAGCTGCCTATCTTCACTTGCATTGTTTGATCGTTTTACTATTTCTATTTATAATGTATTTAGTTAATTTGTTTTTTGTACTTTCGTTGAACCAATTTATGATAATATGGTAGAATGTTTATTGTGACATAGGTAAACTATGTGTGAAATGATCTGTATGTGCTTTACCATTGTGTTTTTATCACACCACTCTCTCCTTATTCATCTTCTTTGAAATCGTGTAGAAACATTAGTGACTGTATTTAATGAGTGAAAATCCTCGTCAAATATATCAATACCATTTCCTCCACTAGTAGTTGAAACCATGGCCGTGGAGACGGTCTCCAACAAGGCCGTGGAGGTGGAGGAGAGGAAAAAAATGATAACCAAACCGTGATTAAAACTGAAACTTTATGGTTTCTGAAAAGCAAAAACCGAATATTTATGGATTGGTTTCGCTTTTATGCAAAAACTGAGCAAAACCAAACCATGCTCGCCCTTAACTTTTTGACCTCCAAAAAGTGTGGTGTATTTACAGAAAAATTGTGCAACATGGCAATGATATTATCCTTTTCAAACGTGTTGAAAATAAGTTATCCTTATTGAGCAAAATGAAATACATGTCCTCAAATAGATCTTGACATATTACAAAATCACATGGCTAGCATTGATAGCAACCATGGTTATCATGCGGCAATCCTTGTGATATCTGAATTAGATCCCATTTAATTGTTCATGTACTGACTAGATGTTGTATCATTCACCTACCGACCTACGACCCTATAAAAAAAAGATTGGTTCATCTATTTGGGACAACTTGTGCATGCACATAACGTCCTCAGAGAGAAGCAAAAATATATATCTGTGCTCATTTACACGCATGACCAAGTGAATAACAGTTTCGAACACTATAGTTTCTCTAACTCTACAAAAGTGGAAAAAGAACCAACTAATGTTGTTGACACATACAATCTGGTATGGAATAGACATATATGGATTGTGTGGATCTCTTTTCTTAACCTAACTTGACCTTGTCTATTCTTATGCGCGTTTTTTATAGCCCACTGAAACTGAGGCCATTCCATAGTTTCGTTAAGAAAGAGCTGGCTCGAGAGCACCATATATGGTCTGATAGTCTTCAAGTTTTTGTATGCTCGATACCCTATAGCTGAAAAACAAGCAACAATGATTCCTTTTATAAGCAAGGGTCATGGATATATAATTCCAAGTTGTTAAAGCATGCATCATACTTTATTTTTATATCAGCAAAGCAAAAGGGGTTTGCACCCACCAACACAGTTTCGTCCAACTCTTTTTGAATTTGAATACACATCATACCACATTCAGCCCGTTTACTTTATCATTAAACTAGATATTTGACCCGTTAGATTCCTTATCAATAAAAGTCAACCGGACTTTATCCTTTTTTATTTAAATGGGTTGAAATACCGGCCTCTAAAGAAAAACATCATATTTATTTATTTAAAAAAAAAATCAAAATGATCTAAAATTCCTTTTCACTTAAGATGAATGAGGTAGGTAACCCATACATACCAGTGCATTGTGCATATTTCCTGGTGAAGCTGAAATGAAGACGTCGGTATGCATACTGACATAATAATCAACAGCCGCTAACAATGACACAAACTTTCTGAATTTATTTTTCAAAGAACACATGCTTATATAAGCCCAAATAATCTTCATAATGGTGAAATGACGGTCAGAGAGACATCGGAAATTTCAGTACGGTGCTTGGGCGTCAGCTGAAGATATAAACTACTTGCAGAAATGTTGAGGATGGTAAAAGAAGGAGAAAATGCATTCATGAATGCTGGCATCCATTTTTGGCCTTCTTCAAGTAAGTCTTTAGGACCAGTCACTTGGTACAAAAGAATGTATACATGCACTTGGCGTTCTTTGATGGCTAATGGTGTAGAATATGAAACCTCAAAACTCACACTCAAAACTCACGAATGTGAAATGGAAAAGGTTACTGATATTCTTTGTACACTTTATTGAATAAGACTATAGCCTTTACAAGAAACTGTTTAGCATGAAACTAGGAACAAACTACTACTAGCTAAAGAACTGGTACAACCCACTCTCCTCACAAATGTGGCCAAGATATTCGGTCGAAGTTATACCAATTCAAACTACTAGTTACTGACTAAAAAACACGTAAAAGATAAAGACTTATTAAATAAAAGCTCCAGCCATGCAAGTGAACTTTTGATATAAACGATTAATCCAACAAATGGAACAAATTAAACCCATCAAAATCATACTAAATTATGTCAGGGTATGCTAATAGCACTCTTCAATCAGGTCATGAGTTCAATATTTTACTGCTGTAGCTGTTGCAGACCTTAAAATCTTCCAAGCAATATCATCATTGGACGGTAGTTTGCCGTCGAACTTCTTTATCAGATATACTTTTTTAAATTAGTGACTGAAATATGATTAAAAAGTATATATTATCACAATAATAATTAAAGTTTTTGGATAAAAGAGTCTAACCAACTGGATTGTCGCTTCCTTTTAACATGTCTGTTTCACTAGCTGAAAACACATGAAGCGAACATGTTAAATGGGTGAAACTACCCACTTTGACCCGTTACCTCACGTACTTACTTTTTTGACAACGATGGGGATTGAACACGCCATTAGCAACCACCATGGCACCTATGCCTGCTCCATCTGGCCACCATTGTTCGTGAGAAAAAGGTAGGACGAACACTCGATATGTCTTACTGAGGGTTATACAAAAATGTACTTCAAATGTACTTTAAAACAAACAACATTTTGCTTTCGTATCTAGCTTAGTTAGATAACATATGCCTTCGTAATATGTGTGTTTGTGAAATCGATAACGTGCTAATAATTTGTGTTTACGATTCACAAAACGCTTACCAAGTGCACCAAGTAATATTGCATTAATATTAAGAAACTACGAGTTCAGATCCTAAATTAATACATAGATTCAAACCATGCACTACAACGAAAGAAGAAAAAACCCAATACCAGTGTAACCTTGTTGATATGTGGAATCATTTGAAGCCGAATATAGGTCTTGGCCGGATATGACCGGGTATAGCCGGATCTTGACCGGGTCTTGACCGAATATGACCGAGTCTAGCTGGGTCTTGGCCGGATATGACCGGGTCTAACCAGGTTTTGACTGGATATGCTGGGTCTAACCGGGTCTTGGCCGGATATGACCAGGTCAGCCGGGTTATGGCCGGGTATAGCTGGGTCTAAACGGGTATTGGCTGGATACAACCGGAAAAGTACAATGCCTGTGAGTGGACAAATCAACGAACATAGTATCATAATACTGTAGGTATCTAACACAGCCACACAAGTATTTCAAATGTAAAACCAACAAAGCACCCGCGTTTACCATCAATTTGCGACATTTCTTCAAATGAGTTAAAAGACATTAGAATCGGCACAGGGTACTTGTTATCAAAATTCGGTATAGAAGGATCTAATAACTGAACTACACTCACTATCACTCTTTCTTCCTTCCGATAAATCCTTCTGTGCCCCGAACAAAGCAATATAACTGGCAACGCTCTCACAGCCGCTTGTTTCTCCTCAATCGCTTTCCCATCCAACATACCAAACAATCCTATACAACCTGATTCCCCCAACTCTCTCCGTGCCTTCGCACACTGAATCCTCACTCCCAACAAAAACACCCCGAACTAACATGAACAAAACTCGACAAATTCCTCAACAGACAACACGCCACATTTTACTAACAACGTAGCTACACCACCACGCGAACTAATCAGCCTGGCATTATCCTTAACACACGCCACTCTCTTTGGCATAGCTACTACCTGATTCTAATAAACGTATAAAAGGATGGAATAACAACAACAAACCTTCACCTATCAACACGTGTCTACTTGACTCAACTACCACTAACCTTGTTCATATGTGGAATCATTTCAAGCCGAATATGGGTCCTTGCCGGACCGGGTCTTGACCAGAAATGACCGGTTCAAACCAGTTCTTGACCGGATATGACCAGGTCTAACCGGAAAAGTACAATGCCTGTGAAGTTTCTTACTTCCTGATAAGACTGGTATAAAGATGGACTGTAGGAAATACTCGTATATATAGTCAAAAGGGTCAGCCACCTTGACATATAGTTGTATTAGGAGTTCCATTATGTTTAAGTTAGTAAAACTTGTAATCACTCTCTGTATATATCAAAATGTAAATTCTAGCCACAAATGACTAACCACATGCGGGAATTGTGCAACCTGAGTTCCTTGAGCAGGTGGAAGCTGATTTGGTGAGCCTAAAGTTGCCTTCTTGTCGTCCTCACCCAACATAACAGTGGGAGGATGGAGTTGATCAGCATTCTGTCCACCAAAATATAAGGCACCAGCAAATCAGATGGGCCATCAGCAAAATACTTTGGGTACAGTCTAAAACATCTATAGATAACGAAACGGGTGTAATACATGTGATTGATAAGATGCACTAGCAGCCGCCGGTGGCATATGTGTGTGCCTAGCCTGATCAGATGGACCAGCAGACACGACTGGTGATTTAACTTTATCTTTTTGTTTTTGATAAGACTCGAAACTATTGTTAGAAAAATCTGGATTTCTGTCAACTATCCTGACCCTGTTCTTAAGAAGAGATTATGGAGTAACTTGCTTCAAAATCTACAACAACTGAAACTAAAATTGAGACACATACCCAAATAAGTTGCATACCTTAAGAGGTAAATGGAATCACTCCAATCATTAGACCCTTTCTATAAGCCTACAGGATTAATAAGTAAAACTAATTATATACCATACCTAAGTGATTCAATAACTTTCCACACCTCCGACCCGACACCGATTTAACATTTAAGATAGTAATTCAATAACTTTTCATAGCTCCTACCCATCACCGAGTTAAGATAGAAATTCAATAACTTTCAATCTTTCATCGTTCCTACCCATCACCGATTTAGATAGACACCTTCGCTACTTTTCACATATATTTGTAATTCAATAACTTTTCATAGCTCCTACCCGTCACCGAGTTAAGATAGAAATTCAATAACCAGGCTCTATTAAAGGGGCTCTATTTCACCATCTCTAGTAGTGATTGAACCAATCTATTGAGGCAGAGGTGAAATAACTACTTGTTGCTATGATGCCAACGCGCCACTAGCAACTAACTACCATGGCTTTAAACTAATAAGTAATAACAATGTCTCTGAACTAAGAATAAAATTATGAACAACAAGGATGCACAAGCAGTGCAAAACTGTAAATTAAAATAAGTACATATACAGATGTTTGAGGACAATTATGATCATTACGGTCACCCAAACATACCCCATAGCTTCCCACGACCGATAGTCTCTTGTAACTTCTTTGCACCATCGACATCCATTTCTACAAGCTTTAGTAAAAACAACAAAGCACCCGTGTTTACCATCTGTTTGCGACATTTCTTCGAATGAGTTAAAGACATTGGAATCGACACAGGGTACTTGTTTCTCCATAAAGAATAGCATCAAACAAATCAATTTAACTGACAACACTCTCATAGCCACTTGTTTCTCCTTAATCGCTTTCCCATCCAACATGCTGATCAACGGCCCTATTCACCCCACAGCTCAACAACTCAACAATCCTAAACAAACACCCCTCATTAACAATAAACTCCACCACCCGTTCAACACATGCCAAATTCTTCAAAAACTCAAACACAACCTCCAAACTCCTCACACTATTCCCCGAATTAAAAAAACCACCTCAAATTCACAAAAACGCCACTCCTAACAACGACCACCTTCAAATGATCATCTTCCCAAACCAAATTACTCAAACAACCAAATCCATACTCCTGTGCCAAAACCGTCCCAGACTTGACAACTCTCAACATCAACAAAACTCGACAAATTCCTCAATACACAACACGACACATTACGCGAATTCGTCGTCCCACTCTCACACAGCTCCAACACGTGTCTAATCACCCTAGCATTATCCTTAACACACGCCCTATCTTTCGCAGAGCTACTACCTGATTCTAACAACCTTCACCTATCAACACATGTCTACTTGACTCAACTACCAGTAACCAAAGTTGTTCTTATGTGGAATCATTTCAAGCCCACAATGGGTCTTGGCCGGATATAACCGGGTCTTGACCGGATATGACTGGGTCTAAGCGGAAATGACCGGGTCTTGACCGGATATGACCGGGTCGAAGCGGAAATGACCGGGTCTTGACCGGATATAACCGGGTCTTGCCCGGAAATGACTGGGTCTTGCCTGGATATGACTGGGTCTTGATCGGAAATGACAGGGTCTAACCGGGTCTTGCCCGGAAATGCTACTAGTATCTTTGTAGGATTCCTCACTCAGAGAATCAAGTTCTGTGATTTTAAGAAACAATAACAAGTACTTACGTATACCTTTAGTAAACTCAGAAGCTGCATAATTAAGTGTTATCTTTGTAGGATTCCTCGCTGAGGGAATCAAGCTCTGAGATAGCTTCGTCATCGAAAGCTTGTTTTGCCAAGTGGCAGGCCTAACACAAGTCAATAAAAACAAAAGATACACAGGTTAGCACATTTTTGAATGTAACTGTAAAAATATCGAGGCATAAAGAACTTAAAACATACCTTTCAGGAGAGTACTTAATCTCGTAATAGAACATGGAGAAGTTCAAAGCCAAACCCAAACGAATGGGGTGGGCAGGAGATAAATCAGCTTCTGCTGTGGTGGAAGCCACCTGTAAACAGAACATATAACTGGTTAGTAAACTGAGAATGTAAAATTAACAACCAAGCTTGTAAAACTGCTTTGTGCGGGCTTAATATTCTTTTTGTGTTGTAGGCAAGTAGCCAACAAAAGAAGAGTTTATACAACCATAAACATGGTGAACGACTAAAATGGATCACCATAAAGCCAGATACATCATAGAATATCATATATCATTATGAAAGCATACTGACGAGGTTCGTGTTTAAGCAGATATCATCCACATTAAAAATAGTATATGAGTGGTCAAGCGGTAGAAGTTTGTGAGCTGCGATTATAATCTCTGAAACGTAAGTATCTTAAGTTTAGATGTTTTTTTAACAACAATGAAGTGCTTACTTCAACTTCATTACATTTTTCTCGATTTGACTATATGTGTAGTAGTGAGTGATGAGAAAAAATTAAAAACTACTCTAACCAAAGGTTTATTATACATTAAGACATAAGACTGTTAAACTCGTATTCAACACATACTTATATTAAGCTTTTTAAACATGACATAAAACAAACATTATTAACAAACTCAGCTCGAGCTTTGTAAATAACTATCGAGCAATGATCAAGCTGTTGAGCAGTTTAGAACACTGGGAAAAGAACCAACTAATGTTGCTGACACATACAATCTGGTATGGGTTAGGTTTATATGGATTGTGTCTCCTTTCACTTGACCTTGCCTATTCTTATGCGCGTTTTGGTATAGCCCATTGAAACTCAGGCCATACCATAGTTTCGTTAAGAAAGAGCTGGCTCGAGAGCACCATATTTGGTCTGATAGTCTTCAAGTTTTTGTATGCTCGTTACCCTATAGCTGAAAAACAAGCAACATTGATTCCTTTTATAAGTTTTTGTATGCTCGTTACCCGACATAACAGTGGGAGGATGGAGTTGATCAGCATTCCGTCCACCAAAATAGAAGGCGCCAGCAAATCAGATGGGCCATCAACAAAATACTTTGGGTACAGTCTAAAACATCTATAGATAACGAACTGGGTGTAATACATGTGATTGATAAGATGCACTAGCAGCCGCCGGTGGCATATGTGTGTGCCCAGCCTGATCAGATGGACCAGCAGGCACAACTGGAGATTTAACTTGGTTTACAATAGATCTCACAGTAGAGTTAGAATTAAATTTATTTTTTGTTTTTAAAAAGACTCAGAAGCTACTGTTAGAAAAATCTGGATTTCCTTCAACTATCCTGACCCTGTTCTTAAGAAGAGATGATGGAGTAACTTCCTTCAAAATCTACAACAACTGAAACTAAAATCGAGACATATAACCGCAAGTGATGTAGATAATAAACATAAACCAAATAAGCTGCATACCTTAGAGGTAAATGGAATCACTCCAATCATTAGACCCTTTCTATAAGCCCATAGGATTAATAAGTAAAACTAATTTACCGATTTAACATTTATGATAGTAATTCAATAACTTTTCGTAGCTCCTACCTGTCAGTTGTCACAGAGTAAAGATAAAAAGTCAATAACTTTCAATCTTTCATGGTTCCTACCCATCACCGATTTAGATAGAAATTCAATAACTTTGCTACTTTTCACATATATTAAGATTGTACTTCAATAACTTTGCATAGCTCCTACCCGTCAGTGATTTAAGATAGAAATTCAATAACCGGGCTCTATTAAAGGGGCTCTATTTCACAATCTCCAGTAGTGATTGAACCTATCTATTGCCGCAGAGGTGAAATAACTACTTGTTGCTATGATTCCAACACGCCACTAGCAACTAACTACCATGGCTTTAAACTAATAAGTAATAACAATCCCTCTCAACTAAGATTAATTACTAAGAATAAAATTATGAACAACAAGGATGCACAAGTAGTGCAAAACTGTAAATTAAATAAATACATACAGATGTTTGAGAACGATTATGATCATTACGGTCACCCAAACACACCCCATAGCTTCCCGCGACCTATAGTCTCTTGTAACTTCTTTGCACAATCAGCATCCATTTCTACAAGCGTATGTAAAAACAACAAAGCATCTGCGTTTACCATCTGTTTGCGACATTCCTTCGAATTAGTTAAAGACATTAGAATCGACACAGGGTACTTGTTATCATAATTCAGTATAGAAGGATCTAATAACTGAACTACTCTCACTATCACCCTTTCTTCCTTGTGTTCCCATAACAAATCAATATAACTGACAACGCTCTCACAGCCGCTTGTTTGTCCTCAATCGCTTTCTCATCCAACATACCAATCAACGGTCCTATACACCCCAATTCCCCCAACTCCTTGGCACACTGAATCCTCAATTCCTCACTCCCAACACCCCACAGCTCAACAAAATCACCCCTAACATGAACAAAACTCGACAAGTTACTCAACACACAACACGCCACATTTCGCGAATTCGGCATTCCACTCTCACACAGCTCCAACAAGGAACCTAAAGCACCGCGCGAACTAATCAGCCTAGCATTATCCCTGACACACGCCCTCTCTTTCGCATAGCTACTACTTGACTCAACTACCAGTAACCTTGTTGATATTGTGGAATCATTTCAAGCTGACAATGGGTCTTGGCCGGACCGCGTCTCGCCGGAAATGACCGGGTCTAACCGGGTCTTGGCCAATATAACCGGTCCTGACCGGGTATAGCCGGGTCTTGACCGGAAACGGCCGGGTCTAACCGGAAAACTACTGTAAGGCGTGTTGATGGCAAAATATAAGACAGCCACACAAGTATTTGAAAAAAGAAAGAAGAGGGAGGCATATGTTGGTTTTCTTTTGAAAGAAATAAATTATAATTAGTAAAGTTGTTAATTGTTGGTAAAAATGTCATTGGTTGGTAAAATACCTTGGCAGTGTGGATGGTTCGCTGGCTAAGATTGATATCTTATAAGTGGTAGGTCTCGTTTTCGAGTCAGCAACTTGTTCACCAACTCTTTTTTTTTTTTTTTTCCTCAATTTCTTTTTCTATTCACTTTTGCTCATGGTTTTAAAAGGTGCGCGAAGGCGTGAGGCTTGGTCATGCCGCCACGTCATGTCGCCACGCCGCCTTATGTCACATCTATTTATAAATTCGATATATATGAAATATGATATAAATATATAACTATTTTTATACTTTGTGCCGCATTATGTCACGCCTTACAAACTCAAAAGATTCGCCTTAGCCGCTAAAGCATGATGCTTGGTCACGCCGTCATGTCACGCCTCGCGCTATTTTATTACCTTGCTTTTGCTCTTTAATTTGTTACCACGTTCTTTTTTTTTTTTTTTTTTTTTTTTTTTTTTTTTTTTTTTTTTTAGCGGCGGTGAATTTGTTAACACATCTTAATGAAAGGTAGATTAATACAGTAACTTTTTTTCTTCTTCTTCTTCATATAAGTAGTTTAGTGATCCATTTATCATTGTTGTAAGGATTTAGGACAAACAATAGCAACGAATTTTTTTTTCAAAGTATATAAACTATCATTAATGCAACAAACTTTTATAAAATGTTTTAATATGCACATTTTTTATGTGTTGTCAAGGTAAATATTAGTGACACGTGTCATTTCTCTGGTATGACAACAAATCAAAATGTGCATATTTGAACACTTTATGAAAGTTCATTGTATTTAATAATACCTTTTATAGTTCATGTATCAAAACGAGACTTTGAAAAAAAATTCATTGCCCTTGTCTGTAATTTATTTATTTTTATTTTTTTACCAATGACTAGAAGTTTTTTAAGTCATTTGATAGATGATTTGGCACTTTGAGCAAAACTCCCCTCAAACTATATATGGTTTTTTAAGCACACCAATTTTACACAATTTCAGAATATTAGTGTTTTTTATGTTTGATATAAGTTTCAGTGACCAAACCAAAACACTAATAAAATTTGGTTGTTATTAGATGACACAAGTAAATGCTACTTCGATTCAGAATAAATCAAAAGTATCATAGACCAAAATAAAAGAAACATTGACAGTAGTACACTTGTTATTTTTGGTAAAAATATCAATGCATTTGAAGCTTCTTGAGATGAAGTACATATATGATAAATAATAAATATTGAGAATAAAACTTGAGACTGAGTGAGCCATCAACACACTCTCTCTCTCTCTCTCTCTCTCTCTCTCTCTCTCTCTCTCTCTCTCTCTCTCTCTCTCTCTCTCTCTCTCTCTCTCTCTCTTATTTATTTATTTACTTTTTTTTTTCTTTTGTTGTTTAATTTGTTAGGTTAAAGTCACGTGAGTTGATCGACCAATACATTAAAAACAATATTTCGTGAATGAAAAAGTGCACTCAAATTTATCAACATGATAATAATAAATTTTAACCGTTAACTTTATAATCTTATCGATACTATATTAAGCGACACCAATTTGTCGGTGTAGTTTTTTTTAAAATATTACACTAAAATAATCAGAAATGTGATTAAAAAAAATTATTAATTGGTTCATAATAACTATTAGAGGATGCGTCAGTCAGTGATTGGTTTAATCAGAGAGAAGAGAGAGAAACTATAGTAAAATCCACCAATCACTTACTGACATGTCAGCATGTGGATTTCTTGTGTGGTTCTAGCATCCTCTAATTATTAACCCATTTATGGTCGTCAATCGTCATGGAAAGAGTAAAAAATAATCAGGGGAATACTTTGGTTAAGCCAAAGACTCCCCCTAGCTCAATCCATTTATAATTCCTATGAACAAAGATGATACTAGCCGAAACATGTATGTCCCATATTTTGGTACTAGAGTTGTTCTTAGTTTTTTTCGGATATTTATCAAGTTTAGAAAAATAACGAAAGCTAGTGATAATCTTCATGTGTTACTACACATCTTTGTAATCTTATCAAATGTAAAAAAATATGCCATTTTCTCACTAAATTTCACATTTAAATAACTACATTAAGCATCCATCATGGAATACAAACATTTTAACTAGAAGAAATTATGGGTATAATGAGAAAGGTTATGATATGCGTGATGATAGGAACCACTACAATGGCATCAAAGCCATTTCCAATCGATGAGCGTCCAAATGAAGTTTGTTGCTAACCCGGTTTCCGTTGTTGTACTTTCCCTCTTCCTCATTACCCCGATAATGAGAATGACAACGGTCATAAAGTCATTGCACCTTCACCTGTGGCTCTTGGTTCGTGATCAGAATGGAAGACATGTGGACTAATAATGATTGATATAATCGTGTATGTGATATAAAGTATCGAGTTAATTTACGTAAAATAAAGACATGTAATGCCAGTTGGAGTTTTGTTAAAATGGTTAAGAACTTTGCTTATTTAAGTCGACTTTTGTGAGAATGACCGTAGAAGGTTTACCGATTGTAAGTCGTTTAATCATGCATGTTAGCGAGTCCATAACAAACCAAGGAAGTTTATTTACACGCAACTTGTTTTACTTTATATGAAGTTTATCAATCTTTAGTCTTTTTTACTAAACATAACAACATTGTTAATTTGTGCAAAATAGTTGATATGTTTTCACATTCAAACTCTATTAACACTCAGCCAAGTTACAACGCATAATACCATACCAACTCATAATACCATACCAAATATACTCATCAAATAGTTCAATCATATAACCTCAATAAAAGAATTTCAAACACCGCATTACTAAAATGTTTATAAAACATATAGACCATATAAATCCTCGAGAACGCCATCTTATTACTAAAATCCATGAACCTCAAATCATCTCAATAAATCCCAAATCTAACCATCATCTCAATAATCTCATAATACCTCAAATAATAGAAGATGCTTCGGCTTGGCGGGCTGGCGGGCGGTGGTCAAGGATCATTTTCTATAAAAATACGGTTATAGTTTAGGCGTTTATTTACCTAGTTCTCTATAACCTTGGCTCTGATACCAATCTGTAACACCCCCAAAATTTGATACAGCGGAAGACTCAACAAGCTTTCGAGGTGCTACGAGGATTGGTATCCAACACAAGACAATATAGAACGAGATAAAGTAAACAAAATAAAAACACAACCAAAACGGGGTTTTAAGGTTTACATTTATCCCAACAAACTTCAGAGTCAGGCCCAAAATAAAGTATCAATAGGTCCAAATTTAATTATCAGAGTTTAGAAAAATAGATCCATGAACCGTGTGCCTTGGCCGAGCCTTCCATTCCAAGCATGCATCTCAACACTTAATTACCTGAGAAAACGTGCTAAAAGTCAGCTTCGCTGGTGAGATCATAGGTTTAAATTCAACTAACAATATAGTGGACATATACGCAAAACGCTTGCTAGCTAGACTAAGGATTCGCTAAAAGCCTGCGGATACCCTCCGCTCTCAACATAACACACGGATACCCTTCCGTACTAACATAGATATTCGGGTAGCCCCCGCAATACCAATAATAACTCGGATAACCTCCGAAGTATTAATAACCTATAGGTGCACACTATAGTATCTAAATAAGTCAACCTTGAATAGTACACACGAAACTATGTGACTAAAGCTGACAATCCAAATAAGCCAACCTTGAATAGTACACACAACAAATATGTGACTAAAGCTGATAATCCACCAATAACCAAATAAGCCAACCTTGAATAGTACACACAACATATATGTGACTAAAGCTGACAATCCAACAATAACCAAATAAGTCAACCTTGAATAGTACACACGACATGTGTGACTAAAGCTGACAATAGATCCTAGTCCATACGCATAGCAAGTTTAGAAAGAATATAAAAGCGATAATAGTCCACGTAAAATGATTTGCACGTTTCTCACCCCAAGTATTGAAAACATAGTTCAAGAGTAAAAAGTGGGGCTATGACTCACCTCAAGTCCAGAAAATATCAAGTAGAAGTCGGTAGAAATAAGATGTATGATAACTCACGAAACAGCAACTACGGACTTGGCACGACCTAACAATATTAACTCTTTCAGAAATCATTTCCTCAAATATATAATATTCCCAAACCCGGACGAGAATCCGTTTTATTTCCGAAAATCCATTTCGTATTAGTTTGGTGTATTTGCGTTTGGTATCCATACGGGTAGTGGGTCGACTCAAAACAAACCAAAAAGATCGCATAAGAATAATAAAATAAACTATAGATCTAATATTAGCCCAATATATCATTTAAATAAATCGCCGAAGTTTACCAAATCCGTCGATTTGATAATCCTCATATTTATTTACGTAACATACCGTTCCAAGATTACACCCAACCTAAAGTACATAGCACATAATTACTATATAGTATATATCATAGTTTAATAAATTCCTCATATATATCGTCAAATTGGCCAGATTTCCCGATATATACACTCGCAATCTATTACACTTTACATATACTACAACCTATGGGCGTCGTAGGATACGATGCCCACTAATATATTCATTTCATATAGCCAAATAACCCGGTTCAACCTTTCGGTTAAGTGGTTATTTAGTTATAGAAAACGTCTATATAAATCGTCATATATCCGTGACAACACGAACGTCACAAATAGTAACTTACCTGAACTCGAGTGACAACGATTTCGCATAACTCAATAAGTTTATCCGTTATATATCCGAAATGACATTTCATTAACCGTTTAATAATTGTCGGGAGTTTCCCGTTTTATAACAAAATTTTATAATAATAATACGTTCAATAATATTACGCCACTTTCGTAGCCTAATATATATATCTAATTGTATTATTTATAATACGACTCGTGATTATTATTATTATTAATATACGCGCCTATATAATTATATATACGTTATTCACGTATATATATTCATATAAACGTTCATATTATCAATAATTATTATTACGAGTTTTATTATTTTCGTTTCAATTTTAATAGTTATCGAGTCATACGAAATGGTCACATGTCCGAGTCATGACTCTCGGCTCATTGTCCAAGTCCAATAATATAAGTAAAAGTCATAAAATAATACATCTCTGTCCAAACAATCTCAAACCACGTGCTACAACATGAGGGTCCGACTACGGCACCCGACTAACCTATCTCCGTCAATCTAAGTGACCGTTTCACAATCGGTCCCCAATATCTCTTTTCGTCAACAACTTCACAATATCACAATAATTCCCTTGTCGAGACCACAAAAGGTCTCGACCCAACAAAAGCATTCGACCGAAAATATAATGCCACAACAATGTCAATATTATGTTCACAAATATTACAAGAAATAACATCAACAAAGTTAATGTTCGGGTCGGTTTACCAAGCCAAACCCGAGCCCTCGACTCACTTGAGTCACGGCTCAATACCACGAGTCACAAGGACTCGAACCAAACAACCATGGGTCGCAAAAATAAGCTCCAACGAGCACCCTCAAACTGCCATTCGACCACTTGGGTCGCGGCATCAATAACCATATACGACCATGAGGCCTCGACTCCATCGAGTCGAACCAAGATCAACCATAAACAACATGATAACCATAATTTCCAAGCCACAATGAGCAAGATAACAAGCCATAGGCTCGAATCCCACAACAAGCCGTGAGCCTTCGACTCACGGTTCGTTCGAACCCACAAGAAAAACTAAACCCCGGATACCAAACCATTAGAAAACGTAGTTTCATCAAAAACCCATAAATATATCACATTTTAAATTGAAAACCCACTCGGATCTCATCAATTCGTGACCCTTGGTCACGATTCGAACCACAAATCGAGTCAAAACTCGACCTACCTTCCAAAACAATACCAAATCGAAGAGCACTCAAGAAAATAACAAGAAGGTGATGATGAACTCGTGATTATTTTGATTCGAATTGGTGTTAATGTAAGGATTAGGGCGCGTGTAGGGGTAGATCGGATAGAGGATGAGATGGGGAGTCTATTGGTGGTGGTCGTGTGGTGTGGGGGTCGGCGGTGGAGCAGTGGTGGTGGCCGGAAGTTGGGGTCGGCTAGGGTTAGGAGATGGGGAAGAAGATGGAGGTGAGAGGGATGGGAGGTTGTGTTTGCTTGTTGTGTACCGAAAACCACAAGGACCATATTTTGTAGTTAACTCTTTTTATTATTTTTTTTTTTGAAAGTTAATAATAATAATAATAATAATAATAATAATAATAATAATAATAATAATAATAATAATAATAATAATAATAATAATAATAATAATAATAATAATAGTAATAATAATATTACTACGGTGTGGAGCGGGTAACGCGGGTAAATGTAAAAACATGTGGCCCGAACCCGAACTCATTTCAAAACTTCAATATCTCTCGAAAACATCTCGTAACTAATTAAAAATATAGTCGGACTCGTTAAGACGAATCATAAACTTTCGTTAGGTAATCCTAGTGCCAAAGTCAACGTAGTACCAAGTGAGAATTCAAATATACATCACCGAACATTAAATCAAAAATGAATTATGAACATAATTCACGAATTCCATAACGTCATTAATTAAAAATATCCATAAAATAGGTCTTACAAGTTCGTTGTGAAATAAAAATTTCAAATAAAAATTATAAACGAACTTTAATCGTAATGCGGGTTTTTAAAATAGCTCCCTAAACTGCCGGTTGTCACATCCTCCCAGTCTCAGAAGGAAACCCGTCCCGGGTTTCACTCGGAAAAATTCATCTACGAAGTGAAAAGCTTCGGATATCTCTTCCGGAACTCGTCCTCACGTTCCCACGTAAATTCTGGTCCATGTCGGGAATTCCAACGAACCTTGACGAGCGGAATGCGACTTCTCTTGAGTCGTTTAACTTCACGATCTAAAATCTCAATTGGTTCTTCCACGAAATTCAGTTTCTCATCAACACGGATGTCCCTCATTGGAATGACGGGCATTTCATCGGAAAGACATTTCTTCAGATTACTCACGTGGAACACGTCGTGAACTTTACTCAGTTCATGTGGTAATTCCAACCTATAAGCCACGGGCCCAATTCTTTCTAAGATCAAGAATGGTCCAATATAGCGTGGGTTGAGTTTACCACGTTTCCCGAAACGTATTACACCTTTCCAA
This sequence comes from Artemisia argyi, assembly GCA_030686995.1. Classification (NCBI taxonomy): domain Eukaryota; kingdom Viridiplantae; phylum Streptophyta; class Magnoliopsida; order Asterales; family Asteraceae; genus Artemisia; species Artemisia argyi. The sequence goes on from CM060685.1 coordinate 10,206,482, forward strand.
GGCGAGACTTTCAGCATTACTTTGTCTCCAACCTGGAACTCTAAAGGTTTACGTCTCTGATCGGCGTAGCTCTTCTGCCTATCTCTAGCCGCTTGCAACCGATCACGAATCTGAGCTACTTTCTCTGTAGTTTCTAAAATAAGCTCAGGGCCTGTAAGTTGACTATCTCCAACTTCCGCCCAACCAATGGGTGAACGACACTTTCTGCCATATAAAGCTTTGAATGGTGCAGCCTTAAGACTTGTGTGGTAGCTGTTATTATAGGAGAATTCCGCAAGGGGTAAATACTTCTCCCAGCCTTTACCAAAGTCTATGATGCATGCACGAAGCATATCCTCTAATGTCTGAATGGTCCTCTCACTTTGACCATCGGTTTGGGGATGATATGCAGTACTCATATCAAGCCTTGTCCCCAAAGCCGTTTGAAGTGATCGCCACAAAGCTGACGTAAAACGACTATCACGATCCGAAATAATAGATATCGGGACTCCATGACGCGAAATAATTTCCTTCACATATAACTTCGCAAGCTTATCCACACTATCATCTTCACTAATAGCTAGGAAATGAGCAGACTTTGTCAGACGATCCACAATTACCCAGATAGTGTCACAACCGCTAGCTGTCCTCGGTAATTTGGTAATGAAGTCCATAGTAATCCGCTCCCATTTCCAGACTGGAAGTTCTGGTTGCGTTAGCAATCCTGACGGTCTCTGGTGTTCAGCTTTAACCTTAGCACATGTCAGGCACTTACTAACGTACGATGCTATATCTGCCTTCATATTTGGCCACCAATAGAACTTCTTAAGATCCTGGTACATTTTATCGGAACCAGGATGAATGGAGTACCTTGACTTATGCGACTCATGCATAATCAATTCCCGAATTCCTCCATATAAAGGTACCCAAATCCGATCTCCAAAACATAATAATCCATCAGAACGCTTAACAAATCCTTTCTCATTATCAGCCATCCCAAATATATTCTCGGCAGATCTATTTTCTGCTTTCAACGCTTCCGTTTGAGCTTCGAGTATTTGAGACGGTAATGGCGATACGATAGTCATTCCCAATGACCTAACTCGTAATGGTGGTACTCTTTCCTTTCGACTAAGAGCATCAGCGACAACGTTTGCTTTACCAGGGTGGTAGCGAATTTCACAATCATAATCACTTAGCAACTCAATCCAACGTCGCTGTCTCATATTGAGCTCTTTTTGATTCAAGATGTGTTGTAGACTTTTATGGTCAGTAAATACAACACACTTTGTTCCGTACAAGTAATGTCTCCATATTCTTAAAGCAAAAACCACAGCACCTAGTTCCAAATCATGGGTAGTGTAGTTTTTCTCATGCTTCTTGAGCTGTCGGGAAGCATAAGCTATCACTTTCTCTCGTTGCATCAACACGGCTCCCAAACCTTTATGTGAGGCGTCACAATAGACGATGAAATCCTCAGTACCTTCCGGTAACGCTAAGATAGGAGCACTACACAACATTTTCTTAAGTAATTGGAACGCTTCCTCTTCTTTATCTCCCCATTCATACGTAACACTCTTTTGAGTCAATTTGGTCAATGGTTTAGCTATCTTCGAAAATCCCTCAATGAATCTTCGGTAATAACCAGCTAAACCCAAAAATTGACAAACTTCGGTTGGGGTCGTAGGTGCAGCCCAATCTTTTATCGCCTCAATCTTAGCAGGATCCACATGGACTCCTTGTCTATCAATCACATGACCCAAAAATTGTACCGTCGGAATCCAAAATTCGCATTTCGAAAACTTGGCATAAAGTTTCTCCTTCCTGAGCAATTCCAAAATGAGTCTTAGATGCTCCTCATGCTCTTTCTCACTCTTTGAATAAATCAGAATGTCATCGATGAATACAATCACAAACTTGTCTAAGTAAGGCTTGCACACACAATTCATGAGATCCATGAATATTGCTGGTGCGTTAGTCAACCCAAACGGCATCACCTGAAACTCGTAATGCCCGTAACGGGTTCTGAAAGCCGTTTTCGGAATATCTTCCTCGCAAACTCGTAGTTGATGATATCCCGATCTCAAATCGATCTTCAAATACACACTCGATCCTTGGAGTTGATCGAACAAGTCGTCGATCCTAGGTAACGGGTATCTATTCTTCACCGTTAACTTATTCAACTCTCTATAATCAATACACATACGAAACGATCCATCCTTCTTCTTCACAAATAAGACTGAGGCTCCCCAAGGTGAAGAACTTGGTCTTATGAATCCTTTTCGGCTAACTCCGCCAATTGTTTCGACAACTCTTCTAGTTCGGTAGGTGCAAGACGATAAGGTGCTCGTGCTACAGGTGCAGCACCAGGTATCAACTCAATCTGAAACTCTACTTGTCTAGTCGGCGGGATTCCCGGCAAGTCATCGGGAAACACATCAGGAAAATCACGAACTATAGGCACATCTCCAATGCACCTTTCCTTTTTCTTCGTCTCTCCCTTCTCAGAAATTTAGGCTAAGAAAAGGTAACATCCCTTCTCCATTAGCTTCGGTAACTTTGTGCAAGATATGACTCCTAATCGGGATGGGCTCCTAGAATCCTTTCGGTCTCCCAATATGTTTAGGACTTCCTTTCCGTATGGTACACACACGATATTCTCGTCGCAAAGTATGTGAGCACGATACTTCGACAACCAATCCATACCAATGATGACGTCAAAACTTCCTAACGTGACGGGTAGAAGATCTATGTTGAAAGGGTGGTTCAAGAAATTTAACGTACAACCGCGAATGATGGTATTAATCCGTTCTATATTCCCATTTGCTAACTCAATATCATATCCAATTCCTAAGGCCATCGGGGGTTTCTTTAGTAAGGGTGCAAACGTAGTGGACACAAAACTCCTATCGGCACAAGTATCAAATAGTATGGAAGCATAACGATTATTGAGAAGGAACATACCAGTAACGACGTTCGGATCTTCTCCTCTCTCGTTCCCGAGTGCATACACTCTTCCCTGAGCAGCTCCAGCTTCCACACGTTGGTCCCCATTATCTTGTCGTCCACGGTTTCCTCCAGCTCCGCGGTTTCCATGATTGTACCCATTACCACCCGAGCCTTGGTTTCCACGATTCCACGATTCTCTACACTCATTCCGATAGTGTCCCTTCTTTCCACACCCATAACAAGTAACATCTGCCTTGTTTCGCATTTCAGGAGCAGCCTGAACCATAGCAAGAGGTCGGGCTCTACAATCCCTAGCTGTGTGTCCTTTCCTTGAGCAATTCTGGCATTTCACACTACACCATCTAGTATGACGCTGGTGGCAACGATCACACTTGGGTGCATCACCATTCTGATTCTTCTTATCTCCATTCCCAATAGCATAAGCCTTAGCTTGTCTCTTGCTTCGGTGATCATTACTCTTAGAGTGACGGTCTCTCTTTCTTTTTCCATTCTTCTCCTTATCAGCTTCTTCTAATTCCAACGAATCCATAAGTTGTTGAGCAATTGTGATTGCCTCATGGATGTTTGCAGGCCTAGCAGAAATCACATCATTTCTCGTAGCTACAGGCAACCCATCAGTATACCTCTCGATCTTTTGAGTCTCAATTTTCACCATATCTGGGCACAACAAGGCTAATTCCTGGTAACGACGATTGTAAGTCGCCATATTAGTACCTTTCACCTTGTGGTTCCAAAACTCAATCTCTAGCTTCTTGACCTCATTCCTTGGGCAATAAGTCTGAATCAGCAAAGACTTAAATTGCTCCCAAGTCATGGCATAAGCTACATCACTCCCAACTGCATTTCAGTAGTTGTTCCACCAAGTCAAAGCTTCATCCTTGAAAGTAAAAGAAGCAAACTTTACCTTCGCATTCTCCGCACAACCACTGACATTAAACACTGACTCAGTCTTCTCAATCCATCTGACTAAGTAAACCACTCCTTCAGTTCCACCAAACTCGATGGGTCCACAAATCTTGAACTCCTTGTATTGACATCCGTTAGCACGAACAGGTGGAAAAGTTCCAGCAGAATTGTTGGAATGATTTGACTCAGCTAGTAGTTCAGCAACTCTTTGCTCCACAAGTTGATTGATCATTGCTTGATCCATAGTAGGTGCATTAAGTGGAACATGATCATTGTCTCCCTGAACATCAACATTTTGATTCCTGTTGTTGCGGTTAATAGTGTCCAGGTTATCAGGAGTAGGGGTTTCAACATTTCGAGTAGGATGGCGTCCTCGGCGACCAGGGGTAGTCGCTGCCGTACCAGTTCGGGTAGCTCTGACCGGGTTTCGTCGTACAGCCATTAATATAATTCCAAGACAATGTCAACCACGCAAATAGGAACATAATTCTCTATGTACGCCAAAAACCGTAGAATATCGTACGAGATCACCATCGTCCATACAAGTAGCGATCGACACTTCGTTCCAAAATACCAAAGACATGATAAATACTAATCGTTCCATACGAGACGAACGTACAATCCGAATATCATGACATAAGAGCTATAATAACTAGCTCTCCTAACCAAATACTCCTTGGCTTATGTAGTAACACAACAACCTGATTCCAAATCGATCTAGTCACGATGCTGGCGTAGACTCCTCAACTCCGATCCCAAACCATCCAAATTCCTCAATAACGATCCCTGCTCAACACGATGTGTATCTCTATCCCTCTAGAGGCCCGCAACCTCCTTTTCTAACACTGTGTTCCTCTGCCACATCTTGCGATCTCCCTCGCGAGCCGTGAGGAAACCTCTCTGCAGACTCTCTATCTGCTCATGTATCTCTATCATACATGTTCTAATCGCTATCGTCCTGCCCATGACAGTAGTCAAATCAACTCTCAACTCAACAACAAACTCAGCAATAAACTCAGCAATAATCATCTCAAGTCGGTCAGACATCCGCGAGATCCTCTCGCCCTGTGCAGTAATCTGAGCCCACATCCTACCAGTCTCACCTAACTCTGCATGCTCAGCAGAAACCTCAGAAGGCGCATCCGACGCCACAGGACTACCAGGTGGTGAATCAAACAAAAACGGATGATCAGGTGAAACCGGCTCTAACGGATGTATCGGGGAATCAGGCTTCGCAGAATGAACTGAATGTGCTAGCGACCCATCATCATCAGGCATATCCTCCTCCTGAGGATCATCCTCTTCCCAATCCTGAGGGTCATCATTCTCTTCCTCATCTTGAGGGTTATCATTCTGCTCACCCGCGTACTCCTCGTCGAAGGGGTACTCCATCACTCGTCATCTCCGAGCAGGCGAATCACGAGGCGATAAAGTCAGCGACGCGTACTAACAATAACAATTCTTAATAACGACACGTGCAAAGGAGGCTATGATTTGTGACAACGGCGTAGGGTAGGTGTAAGTGTTTCAAAAAAACTAAATCACAACTCATAATACCATACCAAATATACTCATCAAATAGTTCAATCATATAATCTCAATAAAAGAATTTCAAACACCGCATTACTAAAATGTTTATAAAACATATAGACCATATAAATCCTCGAGAACGCCATCTTATTACTAAAATCCATGAACCTCAAATCATCTCAATAAATCCCAAATCTAACCATCATCTCAATAATCTCATAATACCTCAAATAATAGAAGATGCTTCGGCTTGGCGGGCTGGCGGGCGGTGGTCAAGGATCATTTTCTATAAAAATACGGTTATAGTTTAGGCGTTTATTTACCTAGTTCTCTATAACCTTGGCTCTGATACCAATCTATAACACCCCCAAAATTTGATACAGCGGAAGACTCAACAAGCTTTCGAGGTGCTACGGGGATTGGTATCCAACACAAGACAATATAGAACGAGATAAAGTAAACAAAATAAAAACACAACCAAAACGGGGTTTTAAGGTTTACATTTATCCCAACATACTTCAGAGTCAGGCCCAAAATAAAGTATCAATAGGTCCAAATTTAATTATCAGAGTTTAGAAAAATAGATCCATGAACCGTGTGCCTTGGCCGAGCCTTCCATTCCAAGCATGCATCTCAACACTTAATTACCTGAGAAAACGTGCTAAAAGTCAGCTTCGCTGGTGAGATCATAGGTTTAAATTCAACTAACAATATAGTGGACATATACGCAAAACGCTTGCTAGCTAGACTAAGGATTCGCTAAAAGCCTGCGGATACCCTCCGCTCTCAACATAACACACGGATACCCTTCCGTACTAACATAGATATTCGGGTAGCCCCCGCAATACCAATAATAACTCGGATAACCTCCGAAGTATTAATAACCTATAGGTGCACACTATAGTATCTAAATAAGTCAACCTTGAATAGTACACACGAAACTATGTGACTAAAGCTGACAATCCAAATAAGCCAACCTTGAATAGTACACACAATAAATATGTGACTAAAGCTGACAATCCACCAATAACCAAATAAGCCAACCTTGAATAGTACACACAACATATATGTGACTAAAGCTGACAATCCAACAATAACCAAATAGGTCAACCTTGAATAGTACACACGACATGTGTGACTAAAGCTGACAATAGATCCTAGTCCATACGCATAGCAAGTTTAGAAAGAATATAAAAGCGATAATAGTCCACGTAAAATGATTTGCACGTTTCTCACCCCAAGTATTGAAAACATAGTTCAAGAGTAAAAAGTGGGGCTATGACTCACCTCAAGTCCAGAAAATATCAAGTAGAAGTCGGTAGAAATAAGATGTATGATAACTCACGAAACAGCAACTACGGACTTGGCACGACCTAACAATATTAACTCTTTCAGAAATCATTTCCTCAAATATATAATATTCCCAAACCCGGACGAGAATCCGTTTTATTTCCGAAAATCCATTTCGTATTAGTTTGGTGTATTTGCGTTTGGTATCCATACGGGTAGTGGGTCGACTCAAAACAAACCAAAAAGATCGCATAAGAATAATAAAATAAACTATAGATCTAATATTAGCCCAATATATCATTTAAATAAATCGCCGAAGTTTACCAAATCCGTCGATTTGATAATCCTCATATTTATTTACGTAACATACCGTTCCAAGATTACACCCAACCTAAAGCACATAGCACATAATTACTATATAGTATATATCATAGTTTAATAAATTCCTCATATATATCGTCAAATTGGCCAGATTTCCCGATATATACACTCGCAATCTATTACACTTTACATATACTACAACCTATGGGCGTCGTAGGATACGATGCCCACTAATATATTCATTTCATATAGCCAAATAACCCGGTTCAACCTTTCGGTTAAGTGGTTATTTAGTTATAGAAAACGTCTATATAAATCGTCATATATCCGTGACAACACGAACGTCACAAATAGTAACTTACCTGAACTCGAGTGACAACGATTTCGCATAACTCAATAAGTTTATCCGTTATATATCCGAAATGACATTTCATTAACCGTTTAATAATTGTCGGGAGTTTCCCGTTTTATAACAAAATTTTATAATAATAATACGTTCAATAATATTACGCCACTTTCGTAGCCTAATATATATATCTAATTGTATTATTTATAATACGACTCGTGATTATTATTATTATTAATATACGCGCCTATATAATTATATATACGTTATTCACGTATATATATTCATATAAACGTTCATATTATCAATAATTATTATTACGAGTTTTATTATTTTCGTTTCAATTTTAATAGTTATCGAGTCATACGAAATGGTCACATGTCCGAGTCATGACTCTCGGCTCATTGTCCAAGTCCAATAATATAAGTAAAAGTCATAAAATAATACATCTCCTTCCAAACAATCTCAAACCACGTGCTACAACATGAGGGTCCGACTACGGCACCCGACTAACCTATCTCCGTCAATCTAAGTGACCGTCTCACAATCGGTCCCCAATATCTCTTTTTGTCAACAACTTCACAATATCACAATAATTCCCTTGTCGAGACCACAAAAGGTCTCGACCCAACAAAAGCATTCGGCCGAAAATATAATGCCACAACAATGTCAATATTATGTTCACAAATATTACAAGAAATAACATCAACAAAGTTAATGTTCGGGTCGGTTTACCAAGCCAAACCCGAGCCCTCGACTCACTTGAGTCACGGCTCAATACCACGAGTCACAAGGACTCGAACCAAACAACCATGGGTCGCAAAAATAAGCTCCAACGAGCACCCTCAAACTACCATTCGACCACTTGGGTCGCGGCATCAATAACCATATACGACCATGAGGCCTCGACTCCATCGAGTCGAACCAAGATCAACCATAAACAACATGATAACCATAATTTCCAAGCCACAATGAGCAAGATAACAAGCCATAGGCTCGAATCCCACAACAAGCCGTGAGCCTTCGACTCACGGTTCGTTCGAACCCACAAGAAAAACTAAACCCCGGATACCAAACCATTAGAAAACGTAGTTTCATCAAAAACCCATAAATATATCACGTTTTAAATTGAAAACCCACTCGGATCTCATCAATTCGTGACCCTTGGTCACGATTCGAACCACAAATCGAGTCAAAACTCGACCTACCTTCCAAAACAATACCAAATCGAAGAGCACTCAAGAAAATAACAAGAAGGTGATGATGAACTCGTGATTATTTTGATTCGAATTGGTGTTAATGTAAGGATTAGGGCGCGTGTAGGGGTAGATCGGATAGAGGATGAGATGGGGAGTCTATTGGTGGTGGTCGTGTGGTGTGGGGGTCGGCGGTGGAGCAGTGGTGGTGGCCGGAAGTTGGGGTCGGCTAGGGTTAGGAGATGGGGAAGAAGATGGAGGTGAGAGGGATGGGAGGTTGTGTTTGCTTGTTGTGTACCGAAAACCACAAGGACCATATTTTGTAGTTAACTCTTTTTATTATTTTTTTTTTGAAAGTTATTAATAATAATAATAATAATAATAATAATAATAATAATAATAATAATAATAATAATAATAATATTACTACGGTGTGGAGCGGGTAACGCGGGTAAATGTAAAAACATGTGGCCCGAACCCGAACTCATTTCAAAACTTCAATATCTCTCGAAAACATCTCGTAACTAATTAAAAATATAGTCGGACTCGTTAAGACGAATCATAAACTTTCGTTAGGTAATCCTAGTGCCAAAGTCAACGTAGTACCAAGTGAGAATTCAAGTATACATCACCGAACATTAAATCAAAAATGAATTATGAACATAATTCACGAATTCCATAATGTCATTAATTAAAAATATCCATAAAATAGGTCTTACAAGTTCGTTGTGAAATAAAAATTTCAAATAAAAATTATAAACGAACTTTAATCGAAATGCGGGTTTTTAAAATAGCTCCCTAAACTGCCGGTTGTCACACGTGCACCCTCATTTTTAATATTAATAAGTTCTTCTTTCTCAATAGCACAAGTTAAAGCGCCGTTAAAATAATATCACTCATCCGATTACGCAAATCAGTTTTAATGAGCATCATTTTAGAAAAGCATCTTTCAACCGTAGCGGTAGCAACAGGCAAGACTAAAACCAACTTCATTTAAGCACTACTTTTCATATATATTGTAAATCCGACAACAATAAAAATGCCCCATGACAACACAATTGGGGTACTATTCATATTCTAATATATTGTTGACTATCACTTAAACTTGTTATCCGTATTCGGCTTATAGTTATTCACTTATTCTTATTGCCCTAAGCCCTTATTGATGATGATAGACTATACGGAACCAACAAATTAGTCAAGATTTCATAAAACCAATCAAAACATGAAAACTTTAAAAGACATAATAAACAAATGAAAGATATATGTTACGACTTACGAACATGTTTCATCTTTGTGGTGTTGGTTCAATTTTGGATTTTGTAAATTGTTACGATGATGAATAAACTTGTTCCATTAAAAAACCTATTTCATGGGCTTTTGCGCTTTAATTTATCAAACTTGTTTCATATTTGGGCTTTTACAAAATTTTATATTTATTTTTTATTTGTAAGTATACGAACTAAATAATACTAGAGACATATTTTAATGCACCGGGTGCATTTAAGATACATTTAGGAAAAATCGACAATTTTTTCAAAAATTAACACTATATCGAAAAAATCCATGGGGTGCACGTGCACCCGCGCGCACCCCCTTGGCTCCGTCCCTGCCTATATTACAGGCTTGAATTCGAGCAGTGAGATGTTTTATGTCTATTTTACGTAAGTGGGGAAGAGGAGAAAAAAAAACCTTGTTATTTGTGTTTGCCAAACAATATATAATATGCAAATAGTATCCACTACAAAATATTGGCTACCGCATCCATGCTATCAGTCGAGTACATACAAATCCTATAAACTCTTACGAAGACTGAAAAACTATATATAAGAATCAAAACACAGTCGAGTATATGCTACTTGTGTGTTCAATAAAAACAAGTATATATAATATGCTTCTTCAAAGTTCATCAAAGTATCATAGACCATTAAAAAAAATGTATGTTGCTTATTTTTAACTCGAGAATAAATAAAATTATTTGAGAATAAAACTTAAGGATGTGGCCAGGCTAAGCATGGTTTCCTATTACCGTTAGGTCACAAGTTCGACCCTTTATAGATGTCCCACTTTTTTTTTTTTACTCATTGTGGTCAAGTGGGAAATTTGATAGATATGCTTTTTCTCTTCATATTGCTTTCGTATCAAGCTTTGTTAGATAATATATGTTTTTGTAATATGTGTGTTTGTGAAACCGATAACGTGCAAATACTATGTATTTTCGATTCACTACAGAAAATGGTATAACTTTGACCACAAATATATTTTTTTATTATATAATACTTGATAAAAAATTATATCATTGAAAAGTAGACTTAAAACCCAATCAAGGTCAAAGTTGAAGAAAAAGACTAAAAAAGTCAATACTAGACAATAAATTTGGGACGGAGGGAGTAATATATTTGTAGTGGTTGTTAGAAATAACACATGCGTGCAGGTACATAAGAAGCAATTTGTTTAGTCACTTCTGTAGTTTAGCGTTTTTGCTTTGTACAAATTTTTTAGATCAGAGATTAAGCTGAAAACAACCATAAAGTAGGATTCTATTTTTGGATTATAGGTATTAGTCATTCCGTGACGCGTTTGTAATTCTGCCAGCTTATAGTTAACTTAAGAATTATAACTTTATCCTCGGATCATCGCCTAAAGCCTCACTATTTCTCTCAATCTAATCAATGCTTTCTATGCCTGTGTCATTCCCGGGAAAATGTTTCAAAATAAATCGGAGATGTATTGTTGACTTTTAACGGTCATAGATACAAATTTCCATTCCTCAAAGTTGGATGACCATGTATTTAGTTTTGTACATAATAGTATAATACAGATAAATACACCACTCCTAATACAGACATAACAAAAAGTATATAAAGGTCTAATATTCGCATCCGCCACTGGTGCTTCAGCTGCAGACGGCATCGCAATGGCAAGTGTCGTTGTGTATCGTTTCTGATACTCTTCAGCTTGTTCAACCTACACCAGCTCACGATATGTTGCATAAAATTGTACCGGTCTGGGGTTTTTTCCCTTCAAAAACCAAACCGAATCGAACCGGTTTTTGTTCAAAACCGGTTCTTGACTGTTGACCAAAAACCGGTCCGTTTTTCAAACCCGAACCAATTTGTGAAAAAAACCAAAAATGTACACCTCTAACTAGCATTCAAAGAAAAGGATGGGCCTGATGTTAAATGATAAAAGACAGATTAGAAATGGTTAATCTCCCAAGAAGGAGATAGAGAAAACGAGATGATAAAGCCCTTTAAGCAAGCAAGACTCCAAGAAAACTAGAGAGAAACTAAGGGTGCATTTAGTTGGTGAAATTTTCTCATTTTTCTAGGAAATTTTTCATGTGAAAATGAAAAAATTGAAAATCCAATTAGTCACACTTTTTTCCTACATTTTTCAAAAAAAAAAAAAAAAAAAAAAAAAAAAAAAAAAAAAAACTCATTTTCTAAATTTTAACTAAAAAATTGAAAAGCACATTCTACTATCTTCACTTATTTCTTTCTGAAAAAAAAAATAAAAAAAGAAAAAAAAAAACACCATTCTACCCCTAATCTCTCGTGTCATCTACCGCCCATCGTCGCCGCCGTCGCAATTTGAGGTAATTTTCTCATCATTTTTTAGAAAGGAAATATATATCCAACTAAACGGGTTTTCAAAATTTTAAAATTTTCTCCAGAGAAAAAAAATCATTCCCTTCTCAAAGAATTTAAAAACGAAAAAAAGAGAAAATATTTTATACAACTAAACGGCACCTAAGACTTTAATCAATTTTCTTCTTAACTTCAACTAAAGCGATGGTTACATATTTATAATGTAATAAGTAACTGCCAACTCTAACTTACGGGCGGAGCCAGGATTTTAAGTTAAGGGGGGCCGGGCCACACTCTATTGTGACAAAACAAAGTCGATTTTTTGTTTTCTTAAATGGAATTGATAGTTCTTTTATCCTAATTAGTGATTAAAAGGTCCAAATTTAAGTTCTCTAATTGTTTTAGGCCCAACAAGTGTAAGATAACTAACAAAGTGCATCATATACAAAAAAGAAAATTGTGAATATAGATTTTCAACTTTAATGCTTCGAGTCATAATAATAGTTTACATTGAAAATTTAAATCTTGAATAGAAATTTTTTGAAAGCATATGATACATAAGGCTTCAAGTAGGATCGTTTTGTGAATTTCGAAAGCCCTGTGCTAAAATCAAAATCTGAAATATGACCTTTATTAAGAAAAAAAATAAAGTTTAACTATTCAATAGAGATATGACTTATTTTACTTCAGTTCTACATTATATCTTTAATAGCATTAGAAAATTGTTTGTTTTTGTTTTTTTTTCCTTCGTTATTAATATATAAACTATTTTGGTTTTCAAAATATATAAAATATTAACGCTAAAATATAACAAAGTAAGTAGTAGTTAAGGAAATTCAAAGAATATGTCAAATATTGTTGTCATTTTGGGCCTTCAATACCGAGGGTTTTGAACTAATTTATATATATAACATGAAGGTTGAATTTAACAACTATTAAAGTTTTAAAGGGTGAAAGTGTAACTTTATATAATAATAAGGAGTGGTCCCGCAAGCAATAACCTTCTCTTTCACTGTCCATCTTCTTCATCAGTTTGTTTATTACAACCTCCATTAAAGCACATATACAAGTATAAAATAAATGGTAAAAATTATACCACGAAACACCAGTTAACCAAAGATGAATATCACATATCACAGTATGTTAGCTTGTTAGGGGATGCCGATTACACGTATTCCTTAAACTCAAGGCGATGAACCTATATTACATCCAGGGGTGGCTCAAGGGTAAAGGGGTGGCTCAAGGGTAAAGCTACTAAAGCTATCGCTTTAGGCCCCCAAAATTTTAAGGCCCCCGATTTTATAAATCACCATCATGTATAAAGTCATTAAATATGTTCTTCAGCATCGCCTTTAGGGCCCCGATATTTTTAAGCCGAAACCGCATCTACATTTATCTTTGTTCTTTAAGCCCAAAGTTTATTAGATACTAAGTCCATCATTTTAGTTTTATGAAAATGATCTAGATTGTCTTTTGGGGCAATGGAAAACAGTTAGTTAAACTCATTTTAGTAATTTTTAGGCCCCTGGTTTACTAAAATACATGATACAAGTTAGAATTTGAGGTCACATCTAGTTTTATTTTTATTCTTTAGGCATACGGACAATCAAATACAAAGCCCATCATTTTGCTTTTATAAAATGGACCAAGATCATCTTTTAAGGTAATGGAAAAAATGAACTAAGCTCATTATTGTAATCCAATTCTTAAAGACCGGAGTAATAGATAGGGTTGTAAATGAACGAAAAGCTCGACGGTCTATTTGTGAATTCTCTTTTGATCATGTATTCTTTGTACTTTTTGTTTAATGTGTTAATAAATGAATATGAAGAAACTTTTTTCTTATCTAATGAGCACGAGCATAATTTTTCTTTCGTTTAATTGTTTTAAGTATTCATGTAGGGTTTGTTTGATTAAATGTTCACGAAAAAACACATACAAGTGCACTCGTGTTGTTCAATTAGTTCGTGTTAGCCCTACTTCTAGATCCCGGAAACAACTACGTTTGGTTTTTCTACTTGTCATTTTGTCTTTCAATGATCAACCGGCTCTTAATCTACTAAGCGTTCTTAGTTTTTCTAGATAGACGTTATATGGACAATTTTACTAAAATCATAGCAAATAATAAAAAGGCCCCATTTTTAAACTTTGCTTTAGGCCTCGGTAAGGATTGAGCCACCCCTGATTACATCAACCTTATTGGGTTCATTAGGGGGGGGGGGGGGTTGCCTCCGCCTCCCCACTAAGTACCCACTGTAACCTACATGAAACTTGCATTGCATGAGAAAATGTAAACGTGCATGGAATACTAAAACAATTATTTTGACTAGGTCATTCAGTCACCCACGATAACATTGTGCACATTCAGATACATATCATTAAACAACAGCACATAACAATAAGCATTAAGATGGCACGTTTTCCACTAGCTAGATGATTATTCAAGTGCAGGTTCACTGGCCATTTGGTCTCATAATCAAATCATCAAGTAGGTGGTGGGCAGATAACGCAATGCTAAATGGCAAACAATATCAATGTTTTCAAAATCGGGTTTTAAATCGACCCGGTCGAGTCACCGGGCACCGGGTCAACCGGTTCGACCGCCGGGTCAACCCGGTTTACATTTATTATTTATTATTTTTTTCGACCGGGTCAACCTGTTTGACCACCGGATCAACCCGGTTTTTATAAAAAAAAAATGAAAAAACCAAACCCGGCCGGGTTTCAAGATCCGGGTTGACCCGGGTCACTCAAAACCCGACGGGTCTAACCGGTTAACCAGGGTTTTTTACCCATTTTTGTGGCCGGGCACCGGTCCGACCAGTTGAACCGGCCGGTTCGACCCGGGTTTGAAAACATTGAACAATATAATGTTACTTGAAAACCTACATACAACCTGCTCATACTTTTAGTTTGGTATGTGCAACTAATTAGTTTCCTCTAAATCACAAACATCTGAAAGACAAGTTAGACATACTAATAGTCAAGTATATGTTACAATATTGTTTAACAAAAGAAATACAGTATCATACAACATTAGTACTCATATGATATCCCATTGCCATCATTGTATTTATACAATAACCTTTATATACTAGTTTATAGTATAAAAACTAAGAAAATGTGTGTTGCCATCATACTTCAAAAAACAGCTCAAGAATTTCAACATATGAAATGAAAAATGCTACAAAAAACCCAAAAGTACAGACGTACAGTCCTTGTCACTTGAATCTACAGTTCTATATGCTTGCATAATAATCAAAATAACAAAAAAACTTAGTGAACAGCCATTGATTAAGGTCAACATTATTAATACATGATCGCCTAGTGACCAAGTAAAACTTTTTATGAAATACTAACAACAATAACCCAAATAGACAAACCACAAGCATCATAATTCAAAAGCTTATATACGACTGCATAACTTAAAAGGTCCCAGCTCCACCGCACCCCAAACTCCTATACCTGCATAACAAATTGTTTTTGAGCAAGAAAATTATTGAGCAAGGCATTTTGCAAAAATTGATTAAATAAGAAAACATATGAAATATCGTAGCTTTCATTATCTAACATCATTTCCCAATATATACATATCTTCTTTTGTTTCGCGCCAAGATCATGTGCTCCCCTGCATCAGCAATTGCATTGAACCACTTGACTTTTCTTGTAGACAACATGCAATATCCCATCACCAATCCGACTAATGTTCCACATCCATATCCCAACATAACCACTTCCCACGTAAATCCACTCTCCTCCTCGTCATCATATTCTCCATCATCTTCAACTTGTGAGGAACTTTGATGTTCACGTTTGGGCAATGGAGACCCATAGAGACCAGAATTCCCTCCAAAAGAAGTGCTAAATGTGCTGAACTGTGGTCCTTCTGGAATGCGTCCCACAAGATGGTTTTGCGAGAGATTTAACACTTCAAGGGTGGTGATGCGTGCAAGACTTTGTGGAATCTCTCCTGAGAGTTGGTTCCAAGATAGGTCTAATGATTCAATTTCACAAAGATTTCCAAGAGAATGTGGGATTCGACCATTGAGGTTGTTGTGGGATAAGTTGAGCACTTTCAAAGAACTCAGATCTCCGATGATATTTGGTATCTCCCTATCGAAATAATTGTTTGATAGATCAATAATTGTTAGGCTAACAATAAGTTTCGGAATATGTCGATCCACCCCTTTCATCGCAACAACGAAGGAGTAAAATGAGTTAGGAAATACACTCATGATCAAATATTCTGGTTGTGTGCTGTTTTTCACCATATTCTTCATGGAATTGAAATTTTGAAAATATTTTGCAGGGAGTTGCCCTACAAACCCATTATAAGACAAGTCAAGAACTTGAATATTTGGAAACGGGAACTCCACATCAGAAGAGAGTTGAATTTGGCCATGAAATCTGTTTGATTTGAGGACAAGAACCCTCAAATATGGAAGATCACCTAACCATCCAGGGAATGTACCATTCAAATGGTTGTTTCCCAAATCAACTACTTTCAAGGATTGACATCTGGACAAGGAAATCGGAACCTCACCTTCTAATTGATTTCCTTTTAAAACAAGCCCCTGTAACTCTTTACAGACATCATATAAACTAGGAATCGTTCCTTGAAAGCTATTGTTCCCCATATCTATCATTTGAAGAGATGAGCTGATATTTCCAAAGCATTGTGGAATCGATCCACCAAAGCGATTATTCGACATATCCAAATACCATAGTTTGCTCATGTTGCAAATTGATTGGGGGAATGGCCCCTCAATCAAGTTGGACCGGAGATATAGTTGTCGTAGTGCATACCATTGAAATTGTGGCAAGCCTGTTATGAAGTTATGTGAGAGATTCAAATATTGCAACCCATAATTAGTACTTCCTATCTCCCCTGCCCAATGAGGAATTTGGCCATGGATTTCATTGCTAGAGAGATCTAAGTGATAAAGTTGTTTCATGGCTTGAAATGAATTCGGAAACACCTTTAGCTTGCAAGAGGCCAATCCTAAGTAAATAAAATCAGGGTTGACATAATGATTGGCATTCTTTGTGGTAACAGCGAAACCGCTGTATGAGAGATCGAGAGATTCAAGGTTTGTGAGGCTGGATAACAGTGTATCCAACTCGAATTCACCACTAAAATTATTATTTGAAAGTTCTAGAGAAGTGAGGTTGGTGAGTTGTCGAAATGTTTGCACATCAATTTGGCCGGCTAACTGATTGTAACCGAGGTATAACTTTTTTAATGATGGAAGAGCAAATGATTCGAAAGGTACATTTCCACTAAACATGT
Source organism: Artemisia argyi (assembly GCA_030686995.1). Classification (NCBI taxonomy): domain Eukaryota; kingdom Viridiplantae; phylum Streptophyta; class Magnoliopsida; order Asterales; family Asteraceae; genus Artemisia; species Artemisia argyi. The sequence goes on from CM060685.1 coordinate 10,223,900, forward strand.
TATCATATAGACAGAGATATTCTAAAGAGGGGGAATTAAACAGCCAAGATGGCAATGTCCCATTAAGTTTGTTAAACGATAAATCCAGATAAGTAAGGTGCGTTAGGTTGAAGAGGGAGCTGCCAGGATGAATTGTACCTTGTAGCTTTCCGCAAGTGAGATCGAGACCGATGACATCACCGGTGGAGTCGTCGCAACTAACACCATCCCAGTTACAACAATCTGTACTTGTGTTCCAGCTCATCATTTTTGGATGATAATCAGAACCATCGTAACAGTGCTCATTTGGGTAATTGATGGATGAAAGGTTATGTTTAAAAAGAAGCAAAGCTTCACTCTGATTCTCAGGGCATTTTTTAATCCTATTTAAGAAAGCAGGAGAAGCAAAGAGGGTGAAAAAATAGATAAAGAAAAAGATAGTAATAAACAGTTTTGAATTAATCATTGTGTTTCACAAGTATATGAAAATGTGTTTGGTCTTGGCTTTATTTATAGACGTAGTATATCAAAATTGATAGGCTCTAAACTTTAAATGCTGTTGTTAGACTTTCAAAGTAAAACACATTTCGGTCTACAACTCTTTTGTCACTCCTTTCCTTCATCTTTCCTTCATCAGCTGGCCCTTTTAATGTTTCGGGCATTTATACGCAAATGCCATGTAACATAAACTATTGGTTCAGAAACATGAATTGCTTCATAAATCAAATTCACAAGTATATCTGTAACATAAATTTGACTTTATAATTCACAGACTGTTATGGGTTAGGAACAAGGGACTTAATTAAAGCGATTTAATGCACTACTTTTAAATCAAAAACCAACAAAGATTGAACACCCAGTGATCTCTTTCGGTATGATTTATGCCTTATATGTGTATTTTTTTTAATTGGCCAAGTGTTCACAGAGCCAAAGCTGTGCGGAACTGCAGCATCCACAAGGCTACTTTCATTATGAAAAACCGGGCTTGAAGTGAAATCTCCTCCAACCAAACATGGAGCAAGCCAAAGCCAGACTTTGCATGTGATAACTTTTCCTCAATCAGAAGAAACTCTTCCTATAATAACGAAAGACTCCACAGAGGGTCTTTTTATTTGTCGATAAGTAATACCCAAACATCAAATTCTAACAATTACAGATATTCTGTGGATCCTGACAATTATAAAATTAGATTGGCTAAAGACATACCAATGCGTTATTGACTGAACGCAAGCAATCATTAGTCTTTAACATTAAAAGGATCACACGTGGCAGTTTATGCAGAAGTTGCGTGATTTGAGGAAATAGAGGGAAGCATACATCTGCAAAACAAGAAAAAGGTTCCATAAGTCAATAGAGCCATAACACTTGGGTATTAAGATACAGATGCTCAATTTTCATAACCAAGAGAATGAAACTAGAGCATTTGAAAAAACTACATGTTTACCCCCAACAACAACTTGTATTTGAGAGCCAGCTTTAATCAATCACCTAATGGACAGTGTCATTGCAGCCTACGTGCTACATATATTGTTGCTAAGAATAAAACGTCATGTTTACCCCTAACAACAACATGTATTTGAGAGCCGATTTAGACTAATTAGCTAAAAAAACATATACTTGACTTTAAACCTAGATATAAATTGATTACTTTTGGCATGAAATTGGCTAATTATGAGAAGACTTGGTCCTTTTTGTTGTTAATGTGGTATCTGTGTGTATCAAAATATAGTAAAATATGCTGAAAATGTGTACGTAAAAAGGATGTTCCTCGCCTATAGTTTGCGAGTTTTATTGTTTAATTTACTCCCCTTGTACTTTAGAGTTTAGACGCATCATAATCGAGGGTCGGTCTTGTGGTCGGCCGCCCCCTTGAACGCGTAGAGAAAATATGAGGAATATAAAGTCGGGGTAAATGCATTAGTAGCAAAAGGTCGGAAAATACCAGAGGACGGATGGACCATGCAAGATGGAACACCATCGCCAAGAAATAACCCAAGAGACCATCCTAGCATGATTCAGGTAAATTATCAATTTACCCTGTCCTACGTTATCGCTAATTGCTTATTACTCATCCAAAAGGTCAAAATTACCCTTTCAAAAGTCAACTGAGATGCTTATCTGTTACCTGCTTTTTTGTTGCATATATAATGTGATTGGTGGTTTAGATAAGGACTATTAAATACCCTGTTTGTTTGATTGGGTTGTGACTTGCTGTCAATATAAATGCACCATTTGCTTTTGAACCCTGAAACATTTAAGTATTTCCACAACCAACTAATTAAGAATGCAAGTATAGGACGTTCACACGTTTTTGAGGTTATTGTTACACTTGGGAACTCAATGTTGTTGACGGTTAGCTTAATTGTTTTTTTTGGTTAAAATGTCAAAAGACCCGGTTAGCTTAAATGTTTGAGGAAATGGTAGTCGCAAGTCACGGAAAGTTGTCACTTTGATTGGACATTATATACTTTTGGACAAAGCTTATCTTTTCTTAGATTAATGGTATTAATCTATACTACTATACTAGCCGGGCACCCGCGCGTTGCGGCGGCGGGTACCCGTGTAATTGAATTCCGGCATTAAACTATCAACGCTTATGACAATTTTTAAAGACATAAGTTTATGATTTATTGTCTACCTGATAATATTAGTGTAAAAAAAAAAAAAAAAAAAAAAAAAAAAAAAAAAAAAAGCGATTCAAAATTACATATAAAATAGAATGATAATAATTAATTGTTGTAAATAGTACCATGAGTCCATGGCGATAGAACAATGTCACCGGTATAAAAAGTTACTATATATTAATATGCGATTTGTGACTTATACAAAATAGTTGATTGTTGTAAAACGATTTTTTTTTTTTTTTTTTTTTTTTTTGTTATCTCGACTCGAGCATAGATGACTCCAAGATGCTCATTTTTAACAACATTAACAAATTATGTCTTTAATCACCAAATAACTTGTTCACCTCTAAATGATCATTTTTATACTTAAAAGAATAATCAATATTTTAATTATCATAAAATTTTCAAAATTGTAACAGAAACTTAGTTGTATGACATTATTTTTTCCGTTAAATAAGATAAATCATAATAATGTGAATAATATTAGTAACTTGCTTATGTTTAGTCTAAGTAACATAAATTCTCAATATGGCCATAAGATATATTTTGATTATCAATGTAACATCAATTTATTGGCGTAAGATAACTAAGATACAGCATACTTGTACCATATTTAAGATAGTTGCATGTTTTTATTAACGAATATTAGTTCTTTTTTTAATAGTTACAATGAGTATAACTGTATATGCAATTGTAATTACCCACCAAATAAGCCCTTAAATTAACATGACTTGTTTTCATTTGAAATTTGAATATAATCAAGCAACCACTCAATCTCTAGGTCTTCTAGAATTCAAGGATATGTTTGGCGCAAAGTTTTTTGGAGCTTTTTGTGCGATGAGCGGTAAGTAATGAGCTTTTTTATTTTTAGTGTTTCGTTTGGCAAAAGAGAGGTGAACTTTGCTACTTTTTAGGAATGCTCATTTTTCTAACACTTTTTTAAGGCTATGTTTGGGAAAAGTAGCTGCGAGCAGTAGCATTGAGCAGTAGTAGTGAGCAGTAGCCAAAAAAGCTCACAGCTTTATAAAGAAGCATTGGGAAAATGAGCTTTCTTAAAAAATAGCAAAGCCCACACAGCTCTCATGCCAAACAAACATCAAAAATAAAAAAACTCATTCTCACCGCTCATTACCCCAAAAAGCTCCAAAAAAACTCCGCGCCAAACATAGCCTAAGAAGCTGTGAGCGATGAACATTTAGCTGTGGCTACAGCTACTACTCACAGCTCACTGCTACTTTTGACAAACATATCCCAAGTCAAATGTCTCAACTACCCACTTTTGAAAGGTTTATTTTAGATTTCAATGAGATTGTTTATCTATGTATACGCAGGTCAAAGTATTATTCTTGCTTTACTTTACTGTAGTTTTTAACTTTTTATTGCTCGGATTTTGAGATTTCAAATCTTGTCAAATCTTCACAACGCTGGGCTTTAAATTTATCCCGAATGTTTTCCATTACAAGATTATAAATCTGACTCATGAAAGATATAGGTGATAGTAAATTACAATGTTGGTGCACTTCCAATTTGATCTAGTTTTAAAATCTCTACTACTAAAAGTCTAAAATTGATAGTTAAATATGAATCAACGAAAATTAAATTAACTAAAACTAATTGAAATAAACTTAAAGTCAATCAATGAGGTCATGAATATAATTTTCACCTGTACATAATACACAAGATATGATAATACTATCGCAAAACACAAGATCTAACCAATAAAACACAGGATTAGTAATAGGAACCCATCAAAAAATCATAACAAATAGAAAAATTCTTTTTAGAAGTAGAATTAGATCTACAATCAAAAAATCATACTAAGCAGTCACGGGTATCAAAATTCCCAAACACAAAAATGATAATCAGCTTCATGGGTATCGTCAAATCTAAGATTAACCTAAAAGTCGAAGAAGCAATGTCCAAAATGAACTCAAGCATCATTTTAGATTTATTACTAAACACACAAAACACCATTAAAACACACCTTTGGCCCAGAAGCTGATGTAACACAAATTATATACATAATACACACATTATTCACCATCGGTTCACCAACACCGCCGCAAAAACAAAAACGATCAGTGCCTCAAAAACAGAACTCGAAAGATCAAAAAACAAATGCAAGATTTTCGGATAAAAAACTTTGTCATCGGCCTTAAAAGTTAATAACATATCTCGAAGTATCTAAAACCACCAAGCCCACCGCGAGATGATGGCTATGAACAACCGAAATCACCTAAACCACCAAAAGATGGTGGCAGTTTCGGCAGATGATGGCGGCGACGACCGTTGTTTGAGAGAGATTTGGTGTGTGTTTGTTGCTTTTTATTCTCTACGATGGTAAATGGGCTGTTACAAGTAATATTAAATGGGCTGTTACAAGTAGTATTAAATGGGCTTTTACGAGTAGTATTAAATGGGCTGCATCATTAGTCAAACTGTTACCAATTTAGATCTAAATGCACTTAAATTTCCAGCTTTTAGTTACATTACATGTGTGAGACAATTCTTTCCATTATAAGTAAGATGTTGAATCTGAATTTTTAAGCCTTCTATTAATAGCATGTCCCAAATGCATTATAAAGTAGTATGGATAATGCATGGATAAACCAAGCCTAACTCTTAACCAAAAATTAAGATAAGGAGCTCCAATCATGAGGTGACATGTGTCACTTCTCAACTAACTCCAATCTTAACTCCTAACCAAAAATTAAGATAAGGAGCTCTAATAATAAGGTGACATGTGTCACTTCCCAACTTAAAATTCATCTTTATTTTCAAATTGAAATATCTTTTTATCTATTTATTTTTTTTGTTATCTAATTTCACCATATTTTCTAAAATTTTGTGCTCTTTAATTCAACATCCATTTTGATATATTTTTATAAGTTTTTAGTTTTGTAGATTTTTAGTGGGTTTTTTATTCAAAATTTTACAACTTTAACCTTTATTTCAATCAATACAATCTTGATTCGTTAAAATCATATACTTTTGGGTGAGTGTTTGACAGGAAAGAGATTGCGAGGATCTTTCTATATACGGTATTTTTCGCCGCAGCTGTGCACGGGTATCCGACTAGTAATTTAAATATGTATTTAAAAAGCATGTACTACTACATTGAGTTACCGGAGCACTTGAAGTGAGTTGTCAAGATTATGACTGGAATTTGTTTTAATATTCTTATTTGCGTGTTCTTAACCAAACTGTTAATCATACTTTGCTTTTTAACGTGTATCAAATACGTACTTACTTTCGGTATGTGAATGGCTGGTTAGTCAAAGGACATCCTTACATGAATTAAGTCATAGCAAAAAAGACTAACTTTGAATTGGTCCTAATACCAGGGACTAAATTTGCCAAAGTTTGAAACTTTATATTTTGAGAAAATAAAGTTTAATACTGTACATAAGTCAATAAGCTTGAACCTGCAACTATATTGACCCTACCAATTGACCCCCTATGAATAACAATCACTCTTCACAGCTATTCCACCAAATTAATCTTAAAACCAAATTCCTTTCTGGGTTTTGTTCAGATCCGTAAATGGTATCTGAATAACCTTTTGATTTCACATTTAAGGTTTGTTTCGTGGGTCTTTCAAAATCTTTAGTATTTTGTCTTTTTATGTGTTTTTTATGGGAATTTGTTTGCTTTTATATGAATTGTATGATTTTAGCTAATTTGTGGAGTGGGCTTGTTGTAATTATAATTTATAAGTACATATTTAAGTTGTTGAATTATAATTTATAAGTATTGATTTTGATGGTTTTGGTATAAACATTTGTTAATTTAGTTTGTGTTCAACACTACATATTTAAGGTAGAATGATGAGGACTTTACCGAATTTATACAAGTTATTTTGTTCGATTATCGTATGTTTGTAGCTTGACAGATTTTCCTACTACCAGGTATAAATCACAACTTGTTCTCAAATCGTGTGTTTTGGCTTTTACTAATTATGGGTAAAGCCTAAAGATTAGGCCTTTATGCCAATTATACATGATTTTTGAGAAATCATCAAGAACCCCCTAGTAATCATGTATAAATGATTATACAAGTGATGGGTAGCTTATTTAGATGTTGTAACACATGTTAATTTTCAGAAATAGTGTTGGTATGGTTTGACAATATGTCAGAAAATGTTGAATCTGCTGATGGGTCACATGCTGCTGAAGACACTGTTAGTACTAGTCACGATGGTGTGACACCAGATGCCGAGTCTGCTGATATGGGAATACCAACTGCCAGTGGGATGTCAAATGGCACTGATTTGGAACGAAATCTCGAATCTAATGATGGGTCACATGCTGTTGAGCACTCTGTTGGGACTAGTCCGGATGGTGTGGCACCACATGCCAAGTCTATTGAGATGGGAATAGCAGCTGAAAAGGGGATGTCAACCGGGAATTGTATGGAACCAAATCTCGAACCTGTTGATGGGTCACATGCTGTTGGTGACCCTAATGCGTCAGGTCCCATTGACGTGGCCCCGCATATCGAGTCTAATGAGTTAGGAATTCCAGCTGTAGAATGCAACAAAGAGAATATGGATGATGTTACTGTGAGGGCTGGCACATCGCAAGGTGTTGAAGACCATAATTTAACATCTGGTTCGAGTAGCAGTAGTTCATCTTCATCTTCTGCAGATGTAGCACTTGCTGTTTCAGATCATTCAGTACCACCAATTCATGTAGGTTATCCACATTTTTACTTTCTAATTTTTGCATCTTTCATCTAATCTTGCAAATTAAATTTGACCAATTTCATATGCCTCGGCATAGTAAATACTGACTTTTTTGGTTTTTTAGGATATTCAAAGTGAGTGTCTTCAAGTTCAACAGCCTCCGGACAGTGGGATTCAAAGATCAAGGAGTGCAACCTAAGTCTACTCCAGTAGTTCAAATTGAAGATAATAATCTACAACCTATAGACATGGTGGAAGATGATCAAACAATTATAGATAATTCAGTCACTCGTCCAACAAGTGAGGTTTTGGCTCAAACCACACTGAACCTATTGTGGCTGCTGAGACAAGCATAGCCGCACCTACCCAAATTCAAAACTCTTCACATCTTGAACCAGATGATGTGGCGCCACATGAGGAGTCGGCTGACTTGGGAATTCCAGCTGTAGAATGCAACACACAGAATGCAGATGATGGTACTATGAGTGCTGGCACATCAGCACATGTAGTTTCTGATGATTCAGTACCAGTAATTCGGGTAGGTTATCTGCATTTTCATTTATAATCTCTGCCTCTTTCATCCAATCTGACTTGTTTTGGTTTTTTAGGATATTCAAAATGGGTCTCTTCAAGTTCAACAATTTTCGGGCAGTGGGATTCAAAATCAAGAAGTGCTAGATGAGTCTACTCCGATGGTTGAAATCGAAGATAGCAGTCTACAATTTGTAGATATGGGGCAAGGTGATCCAATAATTCCAGATGATTCATCACTCAATTCGTCACAAATGGCTAATATACACATTACTGATTCAATGGTTACTGAAGATCAGCCAGCCACTCTTCCAACAAGTGAGGGTTTGTCTCAAACCCTTCTGAACCTATTGTTGCTGCCGAGACTCTCATTACTGAACCTATAGTTGTTGCTGAGGCACCCATCGCTCCACACAACCTAATGCAAAATGCTTCACAGCTCGAACGAATGTCTGTTCTTCAACGGAATGGTAATTTCAACCATATGGGTTTACGAAGGAATCCCAATGATCCACTTCATTTGGAACTGCAGCGATTACATTCTGAAAAAGAAAACATGGTGAAATTTCATCAAGAGAATGTAAGTCTCTTGTGTAAAGTAACTCAAACTGTGTTTCTCATGTGTTCATTCTCAGCATGGTATTGTATTTGTCTTCATGCAGATGCAAAAGATAGATGTGGACTGTGAATGAGAAATAGCAGAAGTCACTGCTCAGATAAGGTTGAAGTATGGGAATAAGCGTCCAGAAGCAGAGACAGCTTTTAACTCACAAAAGAATGAAGTTGAGAGCAGTATGCACAAAGTAGCTTGGAACAAAGTATTGGCAGCAGCTTTCAGATCCAAGTGCCTGGATCTAATTCCTGGCAATGCAGGACTACAACAAGGTATGCTTATCTGGAATCTTAAATATTCTGTTGTTTGAAATATAGATGCAAATCATAGTGACAAAATCGTTATCTTAGGGTTTCCCATTCTGTGTTCAGATTACAAGTATTTAACTCACCTTATTTATAGACCAGCCTATTTTGGTGCTAATTCCTTTTGTTTGGTTGATTATTTTTCACTCCATTGCCTGAAATTCTGCACTTAGACTTGGTGCTTCTCAATCTAGTTGGTGCTCTGTTATTTTAATGTACCTGTGAAACATAATTACGAGATTAACCTGCTTTGTCCCAAGGAAAGAGCCTGGTTTTCACTTTTGTTTTTTTTCATAGTAGTTTTCAGACTCAATATTCTTGGTATAGTTGTCCTTTTTATGTAGAAAAAATAAAATAAACCTACTTTTTCTGTTTTTAAGTTGAAAACAACGGACGTGGAACCTAAAAAAATAATAAAAAGTTGACTACTGTTCTGCGACAAAGGTGATACTTCGGACGACTAATAGGATGTCATTATACTCATTTTTAAATTTAGGGGATATATAGTTGCTCAGATGGTGTTCAATTTTTTTGAAGTTTTGTTTTCAACCTAATCAGATGCTACACCATTTTATAGTTTTTTTTTCCCTTTGATTTTATAGTTTGTACTTCAGTAATTATTTTTTTTCCCATTTAATCAGATGCTACACTATTTTATACTTTTCTTTTGTTTCGTTTGATTTTATAGTTTGTACTACTGTATTTTTAATGCAAGATCCACTTAGCAACTTTTATCAGTTTTTGCATGTGTCTAAATGGTTCTGTAAATTATCCAGATATGCGCTTAACCAATAGAGATTTAGCATAACTGTTAACTTTTTGGTTGCTTTTGTACTTGGTTTTTATGTTACACTTTTTTATAAGTTAACCTTCTTTGCAGCATCTCAAGCTGGATTGATGCAGCAACTTCATAGATTTCCTGGTTCATCTTCTGTGAGGCGCTCACCTGGCCAATCTTCTGGAACCCAGCAGGCACCAACACCACCACCATCAATATCAACAGCAGCAGCTCCACCACCACCATCACTATCAGCAGCAGCAGCACCACCACTGCTGCCAGCAACGTCAATGCCACCTCCATCGCTACAGCGAACACAACCACCTCTTCAAATAGTTGACAATCCCTCGGCTCTTTTCTCAAATCCACTGACTAGATATTCACATAATACCAGCCTCAGACCCACCACTACTACACCAATCAGACCACAACCTAACGCCAATCCTATCCCCAACATCCCCTCAACAACCACCACTAACAGAGTACTAACTACTTCCACTACTACACCAATCAGACCACCACCTAACGCCAACCTGATCCCCAACATCCCATCAACAACCACCACTAGCGGAGTACTAACTAGCGCTACTACTACAACAATCAGACCACCACCTAACGCCTACCCTACCCCCGCCATCCCCTCAGCAACCACCTCAACCACCCCTTCTACTGCTATTGCTAGACCACAACCTAATATTTTTCCCATTACCCCCTTGACAACAAGCCCTACTACTAGTAGTAGTAGCAGACCGCCACCTGCTGTCATTCCAATTACTCCCTCCACTACCCCTGCTAGCAGACTGTCAACTAGTGTTACCTCAATTACTATCTCACCAACTACCACTAGCAGACCATCAACGACAGTCACCCCAGTTACTTCCTCAACAACCACCACTAGCATAGCTCCACCTACTGTCACTCCGATTACCACCTCAACCACATCTTCCACCATCAGATTGCCACATGGCTCAAACCATCTTTCTCCATCAACCACACCAATCAGACCACCATTCAGGTTGAGCCCTTTAGACATGTCTGCTGCCAATCTACGAATTAACACCGAAACCCGTGGTCAATCACCGCATAGTCGACCTTTGGTAAACGGTGCAAGTCGTGGTGCACATAAGCTTAGTCATGTTCTTAATAAGCTTCATATAATTGTATGTTCCTAGGCTATAATTCTACTCAAGCGATTTCGAGGTGAGTAACATATTTAAGCGTAGAAACGGGTCCTTGGTAACCCGTTAGTCTGCCACTTTAATTGTGGTATTCACGTTCATGTTCATGTAGTATATTCCAGTTACGAATTCATGGTGTTATAATTATACGTTATGTGCCTAAATGAGTTACTCGTAGTATGTTTATATGTCAATTTTGCTAGATGGGTCGAAACAGCCCCGAATGACCCGTTGGGGTTTAGTTATGCGATTTTAACTCTAATTCCACGATATTACTAGTATAGATGTCCTAAGTGGACGACCGAGCCTTTATATGTTATCTCACTAAGCGTTGTGCTTATGTTGCTTTGTTGTACTTGTTATAGGTGAAGCTAGTGGTAGTGCTACGAAGGGTACGAAGACCGAGAACTAGACCTCGGTGGGATACTTGGGTAATGAGCCTTTTTCCCTACATGCTCTTTTACCAACAAACGCCCTAGGACGTCGTGTTTTGGTTTGTAATTATGTAAACACAGATTTGGTTAATAACTTGATGGTTATGGTTGTGTTTAAAGATCAAAGGGGTGTTTGGCATAGCGCCACTGTAGCTCCAAATGACCCATTTTGATATTGTACGGGTCTAAAGGTTAGCAAAAGGTCGGAAAACACCAGGAAATAACCCGAGAGACCATCCTGGCATGATACAGGTAAATTATCAATTTACCCTTTCCTACGTCAAATGAATTATCTGCTAATTGCTTATTAGTCATCCAAAAGGTCAAAATTAGCCTTTCAAAAGTCATCTGAGATGCTTATCTGCTAACTGCTTTTTAGTTGCTTATATAATCTGATTGGTGGCGTAGATAGGGCTGTCAATAAGATTTCTCATTGGATTGTGACTTGCTGTCAATATAAATGCACCATTTGCTTTTGAACACTGAAACATTATACAATATACTAAAAGTGATTTTTTGCGTAAAAGGCGCCACCCCATTGGTTGCAACATTAGCCTGCTAGTGTTACTCCAACTGTAGCCCTCCGTTACAGCATCCCATTTATCCACACACTTCTCCTCAACTCCTAGAAAATTCTAGACCACTTCCCTCTCATCAAATCCACCAGCTGATATCACAATGATAAACAAGTGTATTTTGTTTCAGCTTATGCTTCGAGACTCATAGAGGGTGTTTGTTTCGGCTTATATACGAATGATTAGAGGCTATCTCATGTTAATTTTTCATAACAGGGTGTTTGGATATACGATATAATACTCATGTTAATTTGCAAAAGTCATTTGGATTTGTTTGATGCACACCACCTGTTCAATCAAATGAAAATTTAAAGTAGATGTAACATTCTAAGCTCAATAATAGGCTTTTGATTTTTTCAGTTTTTGTATTTTGATCAGGATGGAAATGGTCGTCTGAATGTTGCTCTGCAAGGATGGCTACATACTAGCGTAACGTTGGTGAGTTTCAGGAAGTACTAAAAGCGATGAAAATGACACTTTGTTTTCAGGTAGCAGTCTATAGCATTTATGTTCCTTTGCAAAAAGGAAAAACTTAACTTGATTTTTTATGATAGATTTCTTATTAATCAGTTTATCTGAGATGCAATTTTGACAAATGGTTCCGATTTTGTACATTTAGAAGTCTGCCTATAAAGGGACCGTTTAAGTGGGTTAAACGGGTTAAATGTAGTTTGTCGTTAATTAATTTAGACACAGTCTTATTAAAGTAAGTTACTCTAATATTAGTTTCTATTTTTGCATATTGATTACCAATTCAGTGGGCTTGAAGACGATGAAAAGGAGTCCGTTTATCTTACTGGCTACGAAGATTCAGAAGATGATAGACACTATGAGACTGAATATGGTGAGTTGAGCTTCGACTACCACATGAATGACCCAAACGTTGAAGTTTCTACCTTAGAAAACTCAATGGAGGTAATTTTCCAATATCTTTTGGTTTCTGTGGTTTTATGTTACAGTATGTCATTCCCTTTTTTTGTACTAATTTTCTACAGTTAGACAATGCAGGCGTCACTTTTCTGAAGTCGGAAGTTGGAGGGCTGAAGCATGACTTGCAGCACGCGAGGTATTTGTGTAAACAACTCTAGAGTCAACTTTCTAATTTTTAACCTGCCTTTCATGAACTGTGATAAACCGTCTTTTTTAAAGTTGTGGGTCTGTAGCGCCTATGTCCTCGGATAAATTAGCGCACCCTGTGGAAGAAAAAAATAAGGATTTAAAGGAGGTATAGAAACCTCTTATCATGTTTGAACAAATAATGGATTTTTCAAAAGAATGAGTATATATTTCTCTTTTGTCCTTTAATTAGCTTTAGCTTTAACTTTAATTTTTTCTTTTATCTTTTTCTTTTTCTAATATAAAGAAAATGTAAGATTACAAAAGCAATGCCCTATGTTTTTTGTTATTAAACATTTAAACAAGACTGAGCTATCTCATGTCATATTTTTGAAACTGCAAAGATACTTGATACTTCCATTGTGGGTTGCCTAATAAGCACTCAAAGCATATTAATATGTTCTCCTTTTCTTTATCTTATGGTAAGTTAAATAACATCGAGGCAACTTTTAGTTTTTTATGAGATTGAATTTTTGTACAGACTTAAAAATAAAAGCTTAACTTTTTGAAAGTTTAATATTCTCTACAAGTTGTATCAAGAAAGGCTCGATACCAGTTGGTTCTACCTCGAACTCGACTCGAAAAGCTCGATACATCCATAAATAAGTATTTACTTTTAGTGCATTTATAGATTAGCACGTAAAAGCTCGAAAACCTCGACAATTACTTAAGTCGAGTATATATAAGCTCGAGTTCGGCTAGATAAACATTCCAAGCTCACTTTCTAGGCTCGACCAAGAGACTCGATAAAGTTCGACTCGAACTAGCTCGACTCGTTTATACCCCTAAATTCAAATACTTGGTATGTAAATCCCCTTCTTATTTTAACAGTGTGTCAACTTGTAGCATTCTATGCCACATATTGTACTACTCATTTTTCCTCTATTGATGTTATTATTTTTTCTTCTTGTGAAACATCTGATGAGCAACATTTTATGAATTACAACTAAAGTATACATATTCTTACCTATATATCTTATTGAGTCTTTTCTTTTTTAAAAGGAAAAGTAAACTAAAGTAAAAGCTAATACTACTGCTAAATGTTAGTAATAGATGTGGAATAAAGGACAAAAAGAGAAAGAATGCAGATTCTTGCCTTAAAAGACCAAACTTAGAATTTTTACCTTTTTTCTTAATCTAACCCCCCCAAGTTTCGTATATGGACTCCAATTCCAAATTTCAAAACCTTGAAACAATAATTACAGCGGTGCAACATCAGCATCCGCTTCATCTCGTAGATTTGCAGCCTCGTTATCCAGACTATGTAGAATTTAGTGATGACGAGGAGGAGGATAGGGTTTTAAAATGGGATTTCACTCATACATGTAATCAGTGTCACAAAGATATCAACGTGTATCATAGCTATTACTACAAGTGTACTGATTCATGTGATTATGCGCTCCACACACTGCGTGCAAAGCTTCCTTCGGCGCTAATAGTAAAATCCCATGATCCAAGTCACACGCTTACCCTTGAGAAGTGGGGTGATCGGCATGGCTTTTCCTATTGTAGTGTATGTGATAAAGGGGAGCCTGAGAACTAGTGTTATGGGTGTTCAATTTGTGTCAGCAGGTCACTTTGTTTTAACATGGTACATGTAAAATGCGCCATGATTGAAAGAGAAAATCATATCGTACTACTTATTTTTTCTCTATTGATGTTATTATTTTTTCTTCTTTCAATTCTGAAACATCTGCCGAGCAATATTTTATGAATTACAACTAAAGTATACATATTCTTACCTGTATATCTTATTGAGTCTTTTCTTTTCTAAAAAGAAAAGTTAAATAAAGTAAAAGCTAATAGTAATATATGTGGAATAAAGTACAAAAGAGAAAGAACGCAGATTCTTACCTTGAAGACCAAACTTAGAATTTGTAGCTTTATGCTAACTTAATGGCTATAAAAGCTTGCTCATATCATTTAATCTATATTGTACCCAATTCTGACTTCCATCTTCTTTGTTTGCCATCAACTATTTGTCCAAATATTTCATTTTTGTTAATCCACCCCACCAAGTTTCATACATGGATTCCATTTCCAAATTTCAAAACCATGAAAAAATAATTACAGCGATGCAACATGAGCATCCGCTTCAACTTGTAGATTTGCAGCCTTGTTATCCAGACTATGTAGAATTTAGTGATGACGAGGAGGAGGATAGGGTTATAAGATGGGATTTCAATCATACATGTAATCAGTGTCACAAAGATATCAATGTGTACCATAGGTATTACTACAAGTGTACTGATTCATGTGATTATGCGCTCCACACACTGTGTGCAAAGCTTCCTGCGGTGCTAATAGTAAAATCCCATCATCCAAGTCATACGCTTACCCTTGAGACGCGGGGTAATCGCTATTCCGGTTGTTGTGTATGTTATAATACAATAGGGCCTGAGAACTTGTGTTACGGTTGTTCAATTTGTGTCAACAGGTCATTTTATAACATGGTACATGTAAAATGTGCCATGATTGGAAAAGAAAATCATATCATCTATCATCCAAGTCACCCACACCCACTACAGTCTGGTACCTCTAAACCAATTTTGTGTGAATGTGATGCGTGTGGGAAGAAGCATGAAGGTATCTTCTATAATTGTACCACATGTTTTGACCACACCATCCATATTGATTGTGCATTCCTCCCCAGAAAGTTACAGATTCAACATACTCACCCACTCATCATTTCTTATTCCTCCGAAGATATTACATACGGTTCTAAATGCAGGATATGTGGTAAGCCTTTCAATCCTAAATATCTTTGGAGTTATCAATGTGAAAGCTGCAGGTACTATGTGCATCTAAATTGTGCAACATCTCCTGCAGGTAATAAAAATACATATAAATTTACTAAATATCTCATGCTTCGAATGATTACGTGGAATTTTGTTTGATATGTACCAACATCTTAATATTTAACCCATTTTCAATTCATAACAGGTACAGGCAAAACGATCAAAAATTTCGAAGAGGCTGATCATCCTAATCTTGTCAATCTCCCATTCCCCGATCACAAATACAGCATACTACAACACTGTCTTTCCAAAGAATTGGGATCTACAAGTGAAAGGAACCTGAACTATAGTGGTCATCAGCATCAGCATGTGCTAAGTCTGGTAGGCACACAATCCGACGACAGTAAGGGTGCAACCTCTTCAAGCGGCGGTAGTTCATTATCTTGTCATGACCCAATGAAAAGGATTGAACTATTATGCAACGGGTGCGTGAGACCAATCACGGATGTGCCCTTTTACAAATGCTCCAGCGAAGACCAATGCTGCGACTTTGTACTTCATGAGTGGTGCACTCGTTTACCTGCTGAACTGCCAAATCACCCAGGTCACACACACACTCTCACTTTCCTTACAAAAGTTCCGGAAAATATATTCGGCATTTTCTTTTGTAAAATTTGCAAATTACGTTGCAACGGGTTCGCTTACGGGTGCACCAAATGTGAATACTACATTGATGTTAACTGTGGATTCATCCCTGATGAAATTACACATGAAGCTCACCCCGATCACATTCTTTCACGGTGCGAGGGAAGAATAAAGAAGCCATGCGTTGCAGACGGCGACTGTTATTATAATCGATCTGGTATTTATTTTAGTTGTCGATCTTGTGATTTTTACCTCCATTCTGAATGTGCTTTATTCTTGCCTGGTATTATAAATCACAAGTTGGACAAGCACCCCATGAGGTTGACATACGGTCCGGTAGAGAACCATAAGAGTCAATACTTTTGTGAAGTTTGTGAGGAAGAGTTTGACCCAAATTTTATGTGGTTTTATCATTGCCATGTGTGTGCCTACTCTTTACATACTCGTTGTGCTCCGGTGATACTTAACTTTGAAGCAGCCTATAAAAATCGCAGAAGCCTTTATCAGTATTTGAATATTAAGTTTGGGGGAATTTATAATATGGAAGGTCACGAGCACTCTGTATCACTTGCTCTAGGGTCTGACAAAGATGGGAAATGCTCAAAATGTGATGGTGGCGTGATAAAATATTTAATCATTAAGTGTCAGAGTTGCAAGCTCGCGATGCATTACTATCATTTTAAGTAATTAATGTCTCGAATTTGATGGCTTGTAATATTTGCTTCATCAATAGGCTTTTTGCTTTTTCATATTTGTGTTTTCAATAAGTCTATGATTTTCATGATTTATATTTTCAATAAATCTATTCATATTTAAGTAATTTGCTTTTTCATATTTGCGTTTTCTGGGTGCTATATGTTATCTTAAATAGGTCTCCAAAGTGTTTGATGTGATTACTGAAAGATATGGTTTGCTTGAAAGAAATGTAGTATAGTAGCTTAATGATTGTATAGGACTAAACATTTATCTTATAGCTCAATGAGATAGCATTCCAAGAAAGCCTCATGGAGTTGTATTCCTTTCTCGATACAGTTGGTAGAGAATATTTACCTTTAAATTATTTAAGCTTTCTTTTTGAAAGCGTAATCCAACCTCATAAAAAAAGCAAAAGTCGTCTAGATGTTATTTAACTTACTATATGATAAAGAGAAGGAAAACATAGTGGAATTATCAAGTACAAAGTATTTAGGTGCAGTTTGGTTCCCTGGTTTTGGCTAGATTTAGTGGGACCAAAGTGAAATCCAATGTTTGTTTCAATTTTTACAATTTGTTTTTGGAAGTGAATGCTGAAAATATGGGCATACATAAAAGTTGATGGGTAGCCATCTTTAGCCTACTTTTGATAAAATAATGGGCCAAATTAATTTTTTCTCTCTATCTTTCCCTTCTTTCTATATTAAAATATAATTAATTTAATATTAATTTTATATATAAACTTATAAAATAATCATTTATCATTTTACAATATATTTTCTCTTTCCAACATCAATTCAAAATCCAAATCCAAATCTTAAACCCGTCTACAAACCAAACGAGCCCTAGGCTAGTAGGCAAGAGGAATACACCTTCACCATACACATCAGCTCCACATAAGTTTTTTCTCTCCTCTGACTTTCCTTCACCACTCTTCACCTTTTGGAGGGCAAGGGAAACCATCATCACCTTTAACTTCACCTTTAATTAAGTACCTACTTTATAAAAATATACCCTACTAAATACCTCACACACACTCACACACAAAATAATTAAAATAAAAAAGATACACATGGGCCCAAGTTTTTTGCTTTTCCATTTGGTGAAGTGTTCACCGAATATTATTTTGATTTATGTGCTTAGCGAGTGAGTTGTAGTGAGGGGCAAGGAGTGAATTGGTGATGTGGGTCCAATAGGTGATAGTATCACCTCCTTGCCTAGTAGTCTTAGTTCTCTGAGTTCATTAATAATATGCTCGTATTTTGCCCATCATCTTCTATTTTGGTTTTAAATATTTCATATATCTTTGTAGTTTCAAAAATATGTACTTGAGATAGCTCAATATATCTTGTTTAATAAGAAAAAATATTGATTGTATCGTGCTAACATCGCTACAAATCACAAATTTTAATTGCACGTGTACGTTAAGTGACTAGGCTGAGTATTAATCCGAAATTATTGTCTTTACTTCTCTTTAGTCTTTTGTATATCCTACAATTTCTTTTTATTATAAAAGAAAAGGATAAAGATAAAGTTAAAGTTAAAATTTTAGCTTATAGAGAACTAATTAGAAAGTGGGTGATGATTCTCTCAAGTAGTATATAACTTGATTGATCAAGTTGTATAGTTACAGGCCATTGGATCAAATCAAAGGCCTAGATCAACTCAAAGTAGTTTGTATATTTTAATCTAAGCTTTCGATTATACAACTTGATCAATCAAGTTGTATATTACTTGAGAGAATCCGCACCCAAAATTTTAGCTTTTAGCTAACCTAACATAGTCGATAAACATATGTTGTATATCATATATTAATCAAAGCTAAGTAAAATGGTTATATTACCAAAACAATAATAATAAAGTTGCACAGTTTAACGGTCGCACAAGATTAAAATTGAAAATCATTTTTTTACTGCATGTGAACCATAGGATAGGAGCAAAAGTGAGCATTTTTTGCATTCTCTTTTAACAATGTGTAAGCTTGTACTATCCAAAGTTACATACCGTACTATGTTTTTATCTTTTCCGAAATGAGTTTTCTACAGTAATAGATAAATGCATTTGATAATGTAAAGTTTGGTTGTCTGATGGCTAAACTTTTTTTTTTTTTTTTTTTTTTTTTTTTTTTTTTTTTTTAATATTCATTTTGCTTACTGCTATGTCAAATTTTATTTAATGACAATTATTGATATATTTCAGTTTGAACTTTGAACAAATATCGCAAAAACTAAACAGTACGTGTTGTCATGTTTATTAATTCAAAAATAAAGAATTATACACCATTACATTTTTAAGAACTTAATTTTCTTATGTATTTCAATTTTAATTTTGTGAGAAATTGAACCATATATAAGATTCACCGACTGTAAGTTGTTCAATCATGCATGCTAGCGAGTCCATCTGAACCAAGGGAGCTTATTTACATGCAACTTGTCATACTTTATATGAAGTTGATCGATCTTTATTATTTCTACGTTAAACATAACAACTTGCTAAGTTGTGCAAATCAGCTATTTGAGCTTTACTATTTGCAAATAGTATGTGTTTACAAAGACATAGAGACTATGGCATCCATGCTAACTGTCAATCAAGTACACTCAAATCCTTAGCTGATACATAAGTGAGTTCAAACTGAACAAGAAAACACTCGATACCATTGAGGCCTTGTTTATTTGTTAAATCGTTTTCAAACAGCTTACTTAGAAACACCGAACATACTAAAATGATTATCTCAACGTCCAACTTCGTTATAGGAAATAGAATCACATATATACCTATATGATAAACACAGATGACAGATGAATTAAACTTTCTCAAAACTAATTATTTCAACTTAGTATTGCAATATACTTTTGACAATTTTTTATAATTTAAAACTTTTTCTTGATGTAATGGAAAATACAAAATATGGACATAGTTTTGTAGATAAACTAACGTTGGCTATGAGTTAAATGTTTGTTTAATCTTATGTGCGTATGCGTCGATAGATGTTAGTCGTTGTGTATATATGAACAGAGGTTAAGAACAAGAACATATCAAGAGTAAGAATAATGGGTGGAAGTAATAAGCAAATCAGGTTGATTGTGATCGGTTTGATGCTTTTATTTTTAGGGTCCACTACTTCAAAAAAGCGTCATAGAGCCTTGTTAGAAAGGCTCATTAAGCCCGGTTTTACATAAGGGCTCAAGGGGGTGGGGACTTTATGTGCAAAGCAAATAGGGCCTGGTTTTAAAAACAGACTCTATATGATTTTATATTAATAAAATTTATAATGGAGCCCTGTTTTCCATTAAGAAACCAAAAAAAAAATAATAATAATAAATAAATAAATAAATAATAAATTGCTATGCCATATTTCGAGCTATAATGTCCAAAATTGAGGAGAAAAGAAGCCAAATCAACAATTTCTCCAGCTTTTGATCTCACAAACAATTCCGAAGTGCATCTGCAACAATGAACGGCATATTAAAAATCAATATTGATTTTAAGAAACAATCACAAGTAGTTAAGTATACCAGTAAACTGACAATGTAAAATGCTACTAGTATCTTTGTAGGATTCCTCACTCACAGAATCAAGTTTTGCGATTTTAAGAAACAATAACAAGTACTTAAGTATACCTTTTGTAAACTCAGAAGCTGCATAATTAAGTGTTATCTTTGTAGGATTCCTCGCTGAGGGAATCAAGCTATGAGATAGCTTCGTCATCGAAAGCTTGTTTTGCCAAGTGGCAGGCCTAACGCAAGTCAAAATAAAAACAAAAGATACACAGGTTAGCACATTTTTGAATATAACTGTAAAAATATCGAGGCATAAAGAACTTAAAACATACCTTTCAGGAGAGTTCATAATCTCGTTATAGAACACGGTGAAGTTCAAAGCCAAACCCAAACAAATGGGGTGGGTACGAGATAAATCAGCTTCTGCTGTGGTGGAAGCCAACTGTAAACAGAACATATAACTGGTTAGTAAACTGAGAATGTAAAATTAACAACCAAGCTTGTAGAATTGCTTTGTGCGGGCTTAATATTATTTTTGTGTTGTAGGCAAGTAGCCAACAAAAGAAGAGTTTATACAACCATAAACATGGTGAACGACTAAAGTGGATCACCATAAAGCCAGATACATCATAGAATATCAGATATCATTATGAAAGCCTATTGACGTGGACTGTGCATAATTACTATTAAGATCTGATTACATTGTTAATATTGAGATTGGATCCAGAAATCAAGGTATAATTCACAGAGCTCTAACATATTCAGAAAAAAATTGTTCAAGGTCAGGTATGATTGGTGCCCATCATCTTATATTTTGGTTTTAAATATTTCATATATCTTTGTAGTTTCACATTTACTCCAGAAAAACATATTCAGACGCAATAGTTCAAGGTCACGTATGATTGGTGGTCTTAAAAGTATCTGCAAAGTGCAAATGCAATGACCATATCAATTAACAAGTAAACAAACTACCTATATAGTTGTATTAGGAGTTCCATTATGTTTAAGTTAGTAAAACTCGTTATCAAATGACTAACCGCATGCGGGAATTGTGCAACATGAGGTTCTTGAGCAGGTGGAAGCTAATTTGGTGAGCCTAAAGTTGCCTACTTCTCGTCCTCACGCAACATAACAGAGGGAGGATGGAGTTGATCTGCATTCCGTCCACCAAAATAGAAGGCGCCAGCAAATCAGATGGGCCATCAGCAAAATACTTTGGGTACAGTCTAAAATATCTATAGATAACGAAATGGGTGTAATACATGTGATTGATAAGATGCACAAGCAGCCGCCGGTGGCGTATGTGTGTGCCTAGCCTGATCAGATGGGCTAGCAGCCACGACTAGTGATTTAACTTGGTTTACAACAAATCTCACAGTAGAGTTAATAGTAACTTTATCTTTTTGTTTTTGATAAGACTCGAAACCTTCAAAATCTACAACAACTGAAACCAAAACTGAAACATATAACCAAATAAGTTGCACACCTTAGAGGTAAATGGAGTCACTCCAATCATTAGACCCATTCTATAAGCCTATAGGATTAATAAGTAAAACAAATTATATTAGACCCCTTCGAAACCTCCTACCCGTTACCAATTTAACATTTATGATAGTAATTCAATAACTTTCAATCTTTCATGGTTCCTACCCATCACCGATTTAGATAGACACCTTCGCTACTTTTCACATATATTAAGATTGTACTTCAATAACTTTTCATAGCTCCTACCCGTCACCGATTTAAGATAGAAATTCAATAACCGGGCTCTATTAAAGGGGCTCTATTTCACCATCTCTAGTAGTGATTGAACCAATCTATTGCCGCAGATGAGGTGAAATAACTACTTGTTGCTATGATGCCAATACGCCATAAGTAATAACAATGCCTAATGCCTTGACCTCTCAACTAAGATTAATTACTAAGAATAAAATTATGAACAACAAGGAAGCACAAGCAGTGCAAAACTGTAAATTAAAATAAATACATACAAATGTTTTAGAACGAGTATGATCATTACGTTCACCCCAACACACCCCATAGCTTCCCGGGACCTATAGTCTCTAGTTGTAACTTCTTTGCACCATCAACATCCATATCTACAAGCTTTTGTAAAAACAACAAAGCACCTGCGTTTACCATCTGGTTTGCGACATTCTTCGAATGAGTTAAAGATATCAGAATCGACACAGGGTACTGGTTATCAAAATTCGGTATAGAAGGATCTAATAACTGGACTACACTCACTATCACTCTTTCTTCCTTCCGATAAATAAATCCTTCTGTTCCCCGAACAAATCAATATAACTGACAACGCTCTCACAGCCGATTGTTTCTCCTCAATCGCTTTCCCATCCAACATACACCCCAATTCCCCCAACTCTCTCCGCGCCTTAGCACACTGAATCGTCCTCAACAAAAACACCCCTAACTAACATGAACAAAACTTGAGAAATTCCTCAACATACAACAGGCCACATTTCGCGAACAAGGAACCTACAGCACCGCGCGAACTAATCAGCCTAGCATTATCCTTAAAAACAACACACGCCCTCTCTTTCGCATAGCTACTACAATAACAACAACAAACCTTTACCTATCAACAAGTGTCTACTTGACTTAATTACCAGTAACCTTGTTGATATGTGGAATCATTTCAAGCCGACAACCGGATATAGCCGGGTCTAACCGGGTCTTGACCGGAAATGACCGGTTCTAATCGGGTCTTGGCTGGATACGACCGGGTCTTGGCCGGAAATGACCGGTTCTAGCCCGGATATGACCGGGTCTAACCGAAAAAGTACAATGCCTGTGAGTGGACAAATCAATGAACACAAGTATTTCAAAAAAGAATGAAGGGAGAGGTATATGGTGATTTTTTGTAGCCCCCAAATAAATACTCCCTCCGTCTCAAAATTATTGTCAAGAGACAAGAATTACAAAGTTTAATAAAAGTGGGGTCACTTTTATTTTCAATCACTCAAAGAGAATATTCCTCTACTATATTCTTTAGTTTTTACTTAAAAAGGAAAGTGGACAATTAATTTGAGACATCTCAAAATAGAAATGTGGACAATAATTTTGAGACGGAGGTAGTAATAATAATTGAGAAAGAAACATAAGCGCTGGTTGTAGCCCCCAAATAAATAATTAACAATGGGTCCCGTGTTCGAGTCAAATTTATTTATTTATTACCATTTAATGTTGTTGTTATTGTTGTGGAAATACGTCTTAAAATTACAACAAATGCATCTTAACATTCATGAAATGATAACTTGGCACTAAAATGATTATACTTTATATTTTACACCTCTTAAATTTAGCAAAACAACAAACTAATCTTTAAGCTTATTAAACTTTGTAGTTTATTCTTTAACTTTTTTCGCATTATGTTTCTTATTACTAATTTACTATCAACACTTTATATTATATAAAAGCATAATGTTATTGACACTAAACTATTATATTTATTATGTGCATAGCTATAAATATTTGCGCTCATTTTTGACACACAATATTATTATTTAGTACTGTATGTATTTTGCATTTTTTTAGTAAGATTGTTTGAGTTAGCAGGATTTATGGACCCGTTAATAACTTTTTATCAGATTTCTCGTTTTGTGAGTATAATCTTTTCCAACAAACTAAAACACTAGGTGTCCCTTATCATATATAGTGTCAATAAAAGTATGAATTTATGGTTGAAATTTATTATTTTTATACCCGAGTGCACCATTTTCATTTTGGTAATCACGGTTTCTGATGTTTTGGACATTAAATCTACGTGTCTTTAACCATCTTCAAATGACTTAAATCGAGAAATACCAGATCAATCGATTTTACCACTTGCTTGACCTTAGGGCCGTAAACAAACTGAACTTTCAGTGAAAATTTCATGAACCGTTTGGTAAAATATCCGTTTATTTAAAAAATGAACAAACATGAACAATATTTTACGTTCGTTTAGTTAAATGAACGAACATGAATAAAAGTTGCGTCTGTTCATTTATTTTCATGAACGTCTGATTTTGCGTTTATTAACGTTCCTTTATGTTCATTTATTTGTTTATGGAGTAAAATGCAGAAATCGTTCTTGTGGTTTGCAAAAATTTCATGTATCCTCCCTGGTCTTCCATAAATGCAGGCGGCCTCCATGGTCTTCATACTTTTGGTTCGTTTTGGTCCCTGGCACTAACAACTTTTAGTCCATCTCAGTTAGTTAATACATAAATGGTCACTGTCCCTACGCAAAATTGCGTCCAACGTCCTTTTTGAAATTTTCTTTTTCCAACTTTTTTTTTCAAATTTTTTTTTCCGAATTTTTTTTCGGAATTATTTTTTTTTCTCAAATTAATTTTTTTAGAAATTTTTTTCGTGAAATCATTTCTTTTTCTTAAATTTATTTTCGAAATTATTTTTTTTTAGAAAAATTATTTTTTTTTTGAAAATTATTTTTTCTAAAAAATAATTTCTAAAAAAAAATTTTTGGAAAAAAGTTTCTAAAAAAATTATTTCAGAAAAAAAATTCGGAAAAAATTTCGAATAAAATATTAATTTTTCTTAAAAAAAATTCGGGAAAAAATTTCTAAACAAAATTTCTAAAAAAAATTTTTTTAGAAAAAAGTTTCTTAAAAAATTATTTCAGAAAAAATAAATGGAAAAAAATTCGAAAAAAAAATATTTTTTCTAAAAAACTTAATTTCGAAAATAAAATTAAGAAAAAGAAATGATTTCACGAAAAAAAATTCTAGAAACATTAATTTGAGAAAAAAATAATTCTGAAAAAAAATTTCGGGAAAAAAAATTCGAGAAAAAAAAGTTGGAAAAAGAAAATTTCAAAAAAATAGGGACGTTGGACGCAATTTAGCGTAGGGACAGGGACCATTTATATATCAACTAACTGAGATGGACTAACGGTTGTTAGTGCCAGGGACCAAAACGAACCAAAAGTATAAAGACCAGGGAGGCCGCCTGCACTTATGGAAGACGAGGGAGGATACGTGCAATTTTGCAAACCATAAGGATGATTTCTGCATTTTACTCTTTGTTTATGTTCGTATTTCATATTTTTTAATTGTATACTTTTAAAACTGATTTGTTTAAACAAAACAATACTTGTAAAACAAAATATTATGCATAATTTAATATAGTAAGTTTTATGTTTGTTTTTCTATGTTCATTTATGTTCGATCGTTTATGTTCATTTAGTATCTTAATGAACAAACATAAATGAACATGAACAATTCATTTCATTAATAAACGAACATGAACAAAAAAATTCGTTCATTTAAGCGTTCATGTCCGTTTAAAATTCAACGAACGAACATGAGCAAGACTCAATTCGTATTCGTCCGGTTCGTTTACAGCCATACTTGACCACATTGAGCATAAACAAAAAACCAAAAGAGAAAAACCAAAAGATAAAAAATAATAATAATAAAATGTATTGACCACATTGACCTAACAGTTATAAGAATACATGATTAGCCTTCACGCCACCCACACACACAAGGTTTATTCTCAAAACAAATTTATTTACTCTACTTAAAAATAAGCAACATAATCTATTTTATTATTTTTTTTATGATACTTTAATGAACTTTGAAGAAAAAGTAGCATATGCTCGACTGTGTTTTAATTCTTATAACTATTTTTAATGAACAAACAGTAGCATATGCTCGACTGTGTCTTAATTCTTATAACTATTTTTACTTATCATTTATAATCAAAGCATCAATGGAGGTTTATAGAGAAGGTCATGATAACGAGTGAGATCCTCCCATGATAACATAGAGAAAACATGGTTTATCAACTAAGGATTTGAATGTACTTGATTGATAGCATGGATGCACTAGCCACTATTTTGTAGTGAAAACACATACAGTTTGCATATTATTTTTTGGCAAACACAAATAACAAGCTTTCTTTGTCAAATAGACACAAAATATCATGCTGGTCGAATTCAAGCAGTAATAATATAACGGCTGGTGCGTAGAGCGCGTTGTAACTTTGTTGAATGTTCATAGAGTTTGAATGTGAAAACATATCAACTATTTTGCACAAATTAACAATGTTGTTATGTTTAGTAAAAAAGACTGAAGATTGATCAACTTCATGTAAAGTAAAACAAGTTGCGTGTAAATCAACTTACTTGGTTAGTTATGGACTCGCTAACATGCATCATATATTTATATCCAATTAACCATCGCTTTTGATTACCTTTTCCATTTCTCATGTTCAAAAACCACTAATCAAGCATGCCCTAACATCATGAAGATTATCACTAGCTTTTGTTATTTTTATAAACTTGATAAATATTCGAAAAAAACATTAAGTACATCCCTAGTATCAAAATATAGAACATATATGTTTCGGCTAGAGTATATTCCTAGTACCAAAATATAGGACATATGTTTCGGTTAGTATTTATAAACGGATGGAGTTATCGAGAGGGGGGTCTTTGGCGTAACCAAACTATTCTGGTGAATGAATACTGAAAGAAAAAAATGACGTGGTAACAACTTAAGAGAAAAAGTGAAGAAAAAAAAATGACGAAAAAACAAAAGAGTTCATGAACGGTTGCTGACGAGAACACGAGACCTACCACTTATCACTTATAGGATATAAACTCTCAAGTTTATATCCTACACAAACTCTCAAGTTTCATTCTCAAAGACAAATAATTTATTTATTGTTCATGATGTTATATATGTACCTAATTCACGAGGCTTCAAATGCATTCATATTCTGATCATTACGGTCACCCAAACCCACCCCATAGCTTCCCTGGACCTATAGTCTCTTGTAATGTATCTTGGGAATTGGGAGTGTGGATCCGCAACCGGATGAGATTGATATCTTATAAGTGGTAGGTCTCGTATTCGAGTCAGCAACTTGTTCACCAACTCTTTTTTATTTTATTTTTTATTTTTTTTGGTCAATTTCTTTTTCTATTCACTTTTGCTCTTTAATTTGTTACCACGTCTAACCCCGTCAATCATTCATCATAAGTAGATCGAGGATATTGAATCGAGACTTTATGTAATGTTTCTTACTTTTAAGTTTTAAATAATGTGATTCCTCATTTGAGAATGTAACTGTTTCTATTAACGAACTTGCTCGTTTTGATTTTAATAATTAAACTTACGTTACATTTGGGACGAACCTAAGGTGGGTCCCGCGGTGGGATCCCAATAGAAATTTGTTTTGTATTGTTAATTTTTGTAGAAGACATTGAATTTTCTAAAACCCGGTCCCAATGTATTGTGTTTCTTGTTATTGTTTAGTTAATATATCACTATGTGAAAAGTGAATTTAGTTTTCACATAATTCAATAAATTTAACTGAAATCCGTAAATTTTGTTACTTATTTTTCTTATACTACAATTAGAAAATGTTCAAAAAATAAAAAAATACTAAATTTACAATTTATTATAGGCATATGCACATATGAAAATGGTAACCTTGATGAAAAGTACAATGCATGTGAATGGACAAATCAATGAACATAGTATATAACAATCTTACAGCTTTTGTTTAGTGGCCTAATATTGATCCTACATATATGAATGTATTGTATACATAAATGTTAGAAATTACAACACGAATTCACAAGTTACCAATATAATTTAAGAAAAAAACAATAATTATGGGAGGTGCTAATATGCAAATGAAGATGTTTGTGATCAGTTTGATGCTATTCTTTATGGGTACGACCGCAGTGGATGTTGAAGGCGTTGCATGTTGCATCGGTACTGTGTATACGTGTTGCTATGAATCCAGTTTGCCACCAACGGCTATGACACCAATGGCCATGAGTCCGATGCCTGCTCCAGGCCCCATTATTGGCGAGAAGAAGAATGTGCTTGGTCGAAAGGCTTACTCCATAATCCCGTCAATCATACATCATTAATCATACCATATTCTGTATTCCAAAATACTTTTTTTTTTTTTAACATATCGACCCATGTTGAGTCGATATCTTGTGTTAAGTTTCCTATTTTGAAGCAATTTTATTCGGGATCATTTTTCATATTAATAATTTCGCGCGTTGTGGTCTGCATATGCATTATCATAATCATACGTTGACTCATTGCGATTATACTTGTGACACTATAAGTTATTTGTAGTTGCTCATATATGCCCAAGAAGGTACAATAAGTAAATAAAGACATGTTTCACATTTAGATATTGTCATAATTGTCTACCACTTTTTGGTGACAACCATATAACAAAGCCAATTCGAGGGAACTTTTACAAAATGGTCAAGTATTTTTAAGTATCGGCGAATGCCTTTTTAGTAGGATAACTAATAAATAGTTATTAGTAACAATGCGATTACAAAAACGGTGCTTAAGTTAAGTCTACTGACTGACTGTAAAAGAAAGTTACAAAAAGAGTTCATGTAACATCTCACGCCTCACAGCTAGGGACGGAGCCAGGACCAAATATAACCGGGTGCACAAAATCTTTTGAACCGTAATAACGGAAACACATTTCAAAGGACCGGATGCATTTAAGATGCATTTAGAAAAAACCGGTGTTTTTTAAAAAAAATTAACACTACATCGAGAAAATCTACCCCTAGCTCCGTCCCTGCTCACGGCCGAACCGGGTAAAAAATCCTTTATTTTTAAATTTTACAAGAGATCAAGGGTTTTGTCCTCTTTGAGAAATTAATGCATCATATGAAAACCAGAGTTTAAAGATACGTGAATGGTGGTTATTCTTCAAATATAAATAATTAAATTTGGGAAAGAAACTTGTGGGTGTGTGTGGTGTCGTGGATAAGATTGGTATCTTACAAACGAAAGGTCTCATGTTCGAGTCACAACAGTACCTTGACCCCCTTTTTATGTTTCTTTCCTTCTCTTTTGTTTCTTCTTCTTTTATTGTCTATTTAACACTCCATTGGTCCTCAAAAAATGTCCACCTTACTATGGGTATGTTTGGCGAAAGTAACTGTTGCTGGAGATGATGCTGGTACTGGAGATTATAAAAAGAGATTCAACAATTTAAAATTCTAATAAACTAGAAACAAACAGTCTAACATACCCTAGTTTAAGCTATCCTACAAGCTTCTATACTAAAAGCTAGTTCCTAAAAGACTTAAATAATTCAAGTTCAACCGCCAAAGATCTTGTGAAATGAAAATCAGGCTAAAATGAGCTTATGAAAGCTTGAGAGAAGCTGCTAAAGTGAGGGCTTGTTGGGACAGATATGAACTGATGGTGCAGGGTAACAGGTTCCAAAGGGGCTATTTTGGTGCTACTAAAAAACTAAGAAAAGGTTGAGATAAAAATTTATAAAAATGTAAATCAACAAAAATAGCAAACAAATATCAAACATGCCAAATCTCAGATCAAGGGAACTATAAATGAAGATACTAAAATTCGGAAACAAAGTTCTGTTTGAAAACTACCTTGTGGAGCAGGGTATAACAGGCCTAAAGGGGAGGGGGGTTTAAGGCGAGGGAAAAGCTAAAAATTAACTAAATCAATCTTAAACAAACTAATGTAAAAATAAGCAGGTTATAAAAGAATAAAAGCAAAGAGAAACCAAAAAGCTATATGGGCTATTTGATGCACTAAACAGCTAATGGGGAAACTAACAGGCCTCATAAAGCACTCAATTAAGCTCTAGATTACTAAATAAGCACACAAATATTAAGACAATCTATCAAAAATTATGATTACCAATCAAAAAATTCAATTAACAAGCTGGGAAACAGCTCATGAAAGAGGACTAATAGGATAGTTGAGATGCTGATGCAGAAATGGCAAGATGAGTAAACTAAGGTTCTTGGTCAATTAAGTTTCAATTCCAGAATGTGCACAACTGCTATAGCATAAACTAAACCTGATAGTGGTCCTAATCCAAATCTACCCTTATGACTACTACTTAAGTATTATAAACCTCAAGATTTAAACAACTAATACTAATCCTATTTAACTACTTGCAACTGGTTCAAAACATTCAATTACTACTCATAATTTCAAGCTACAGCTAATTGGAATCCAAAATGAGACCTAAACCTAGTTTGACTAAAAAAGTCAACATGAACCAAACACCCCTTTACATTAGGTCTGTAATAGATTCAGGTAGAGTTAGCCAAAGCCAAGCAACTCAGATTATCAAAAAGCTAAACAAAGTTGAAATGGACAATAAACTATAGGAGATAAGCACTATGATATAAACTGCAAGCTAAATCATTGTAACACTATGATATAAACTGCAAGCTAAATCATTCAATTAACAAGCTGTGATATGTGATATGTGTGTTTTGTTGTGTGTGATAGTTTGATTGATGTGATTTTGTGGCAGAGGGTGTTTGTATTGATGGTTCGGTGGTGGCCTGAGTTGGATAGAGAGTGAGTGGGTTTTAGGTGTGGCGGTGTTTGTGTGTTTTTTGTGTTTGAACAAGTGTAAAGATAAAAGTGGTGTATTTTTTTTTTGTTTTTTGTTTTTGAGTAACAGACTAACAGTGAGCGAGTGGGTTTTAGGTGTGGATGACTCATTTTGTTTAATAATGTAGGTGAAAAGACAAACAAGCCCTCACATTTAACGGTCAATATAAGTCAACTTAATGGTGTTAGTAAATTTGGATCAAAAGTGTTACGGGTCAGCTGATTCTGGACAAGATCCGTTACATTTCAAACTATTGGACCAAAACCGTTATACTCGGTAAACCACGAGGACCAAAAATGTAGTTAACTCTTAAATGTATATGATATATTTTAAGCACGCCAATTTTGAAAAACATTGATTATTTTTATTATTGATACAAAATTTGAGTCACCAAATTAAAAACACCAATGAAACTTGATTATTATTAGATGAGACAAGCAATTGTTTCTTCAATTCAAAATATATCAAAAGCATCATAGACTATTTAATTACTTTGTAATAGAGCTTCTCTTGAGAGAATTGGTTAAAAAAATCCCCATTTAATTACTTTGTAATTTTCTTCTAGCACCTTGCTAGTTTAATAAAATTCGCCGTTCAAAAAAAAAAAAAAAAAAAAAAACATAGACCAAAACAAAGGAAGAAAAAAAATGGTAGTATAGTTGTTATTTTTGTTAAAAATATGAAAGCGCTTGAAG
Source organism: Artemisia argyi (assembly GCA_030686995.1). Taxonomy (NCBI): domain Eukaryota; kingdom Viridiplantae; phylum Streptophyta; class Magnoliopsida; order Asterales; family Asteraceae; genus Artemisia; species Artemisia argyi. The sequence goes on from CM060685.1 coordinate 10,255,395, forward strand.
CTTCTTGAGATGAGGTATATATATAACATGATGAACAATAGATAATTTGTATATGAGAATGAGACTTGAGAGTTTGTGTGGCTTGCTAGCCGAGCTTGATTTCCTATAATTGGTAGGTCTCTTCTTCGAGTCAGCAAGCATTCATGAACCCTTTTTTGTTTTTCGTCATTTTTTTCTTTCACGTTTGCTCTTTAATTTCATTAACGAGAATAGTTTGGTTACACCAAAGACTCACCCTCCAAATTATGTAGTTATATATAAAGATCTTAATTAGCCACTTACTTGGGAGAGTGTAGTTTTAAGAGTCCCTCAATTAAGAGATTGTAAAGATTTTGTGCCCATATTTATCTCTTAAGAAGGAATAAAGGAAAAAGTAAACACCACCTTAGTTGAAAATAATTATACGCAGGAGGTGCGTGTTTATTATTAAGTTACAACATGATAATGTATATATAGTACTTTAAGCACATCAATTTTAAACAATTTCACAAAAATGAAACAATTTTAAAACATTAATAATTTTTTATGTTTGATATAAAGTTTGATTAACTAAATTAAAACACTAATGAAACTTGATTATTATTGAGAAACACAAGTAAATGCTACTTCAACTCAAAATAAACCAAAAGTATCATAAAAAAAAAAAAAAAAAAAAAAAAAAAAAAAAAAAAAAAAAAGGTAGCGTAGTAGTTATTTTTGGTAAAAATTATCAGTGCATTTGAAGCTTATTGAAATTAGGTACATGTATAACATCATGAACAATAAATAATTTGTATTTGTGAATGAAACTTGAGAGTGTGTTTGGCCTGCTGGCTAAAAAAGATGTCCCATAAGTGGTAGATCTCGTGTGCGCTCCCGCAACGCCATGGCATTTTTTTTCCTTCACTTTTACTCTTTAACTTGTTGCGTTAAAGTCCAGTGAGTTGATCGACCAAAATATTTAGGCTAAGCACATAAATGAAGGTCGCCTATGGGTCGACCAACTCGTATGTAGGTCACACTTGATGTGGCTTCTTGGTCCTTGTAGGTCGTCGGCCACGAAAATGGGTTAATCAATCGTATACTCGACCGAATTCTTGTGTACACAAACAAACAAAATATGTATGTCAATTAATTAAAAAGAAATCTTTGAGGGGTATATTTTTATTTTAGTGTAGGTCGCTTTAGTATGGTAAAAAGTCGGTTGTAGGTCGTCGAAAAGAGAAAGCTGATTTGACAGGTAAAATGAACGTCGCCCATGGTCACTGCTATGCTTAGCCTTAAAAACTATAATTTCCTGAAACTTGATACAAAGTTTGATTAACTAAATGAGTAAATTGCAAAAATCGTCCCTAAAGTTTGACCAATTTGCATGTTTCGTCCCAAATATTTCGAAACTGCAAGGATCGTCCCAAAATTTTAGCCCGTGTGCATGTATCGTCCCTAAAGTTTTGGCCCCGTGTGCATGTATCGTCCCTAAAGTTTTGGCCCCGTGTGCATGTATCATCCCCAAAAAGGACTATATATGCCCCAAAGGTTAACTTTAAGGACGATCCTTGCAGTTTCGAAATATTTGGGACGAAACATGCAAATTGGTCAAACTTTAGGGACGATTTTTGCAATTTACTCTAACTAAATTAAAACACTAATAAAACTTGATAATAGGGCTGAGCACCGCAGGTTCAAAACCGAACCGGACCGACGGCCCGTCGGTTCGGTTTCGGTTCCGGTCTTTCATGAATTTCGGTTTCGGGTCGGTTCGGTTCGGTCCGGTTCGGTCCGGTTCGGCCCAAAACCGACAAAAACATGCCAAAATACACATGGACCGACAAACCCGAACCGAACCGACGGCCCGTCGGTTCGGTTTCGGTTTCGGTTTTTCATGAATTTCGGTTTTCGGTTTTTTCGGTTCTGGTGTCATAGTAGTTGAATGCATGGCAACCTGGTATGGGTCATCAAGAGCCATGGTGAACTGTGCTGGCAATACCGGTGTAGTAAGAATATCCTCAACAACATCAGGCGTGTGGGAGGCCATAGTCTGTGACAACGGCGTAGGGTAGGTGTAAGTGTTTCAAAAACAACTAAACCGCGAACTCAAAATACCATATCCAAAAATCATCATATAATTCCAAATCGTATATAATCAAGAAAGATTTAAAATACCGCATTACTAAAACCATTCTCAAAACAATTAAGCCATATAATTCCTCAAAACACATATAATTCCTCAAAACGCATCATATCACTAAATCAATAAACCTCAAATCCTCAAATCATCTCAAGAAATCCCAAATCTCTAATCATCTCAATAATTCTCATAATACCTCAATAATAAACAATGATGCTTCGGCTTGGCGGGCTGGCGGGCAATGGTCGAGGATCGTTTTCTATAAAAATCGGTTATAGTTTAGGTGTCTATTTACCTAGTTCTCTATAACCTTGGCTCTGATACCAATCTGTAACACCCCCAAAATTTGGTACAGCGGAAGACTCAACAAGCTTTCGGGGTGCTACGGGGATTGGTATCCAAACACAAGACATAAAAGAACGAGATAAAGTAAACAAAATAAAATGCAACCACGCGGGGTTTTAAAGTTTACATTATCCCAAAATCATCCAAAGTCAGGCCCAAAAGAAATAAATATAGGTCCACAATAGTTATCAGAGTTTTAGAAAATATAGATCCATAACCGGCGCCAAATGCCAAGCCTCCAATCCCAAGCATCCATAGAGCATCACTTAATTACCTGAGAAAACGTGCTAAAAGTCAGCTTTCGCTGGTGAGATCATAGGTTTAGATTCTTAATTCAATATAGTCGACATATACGCAAAACGCTTACTAGCTAGACTAGGCCTCAATCATCCAACCAAAATATCCAACCAAAATGTTCCAACCACAATATTCCAACCAAAACAATTCATCCCTATAGGTGCACGCTATAGCTCAAATCAATCCAATCAATAGCTTACCTAGCTCAAGTCTAGGCCTCGCTCTATAACCAATCCAATAGCTTACCTAGTTCGGGACTAGGCCTCGCTCAACAACCAATCACTAGCTTACCCAGTTCGGGACTAGGCCTCGCTTAATCCTACCTAGTTCTATAAGCATAGCAAGTTTTGAAATAAATAAATAAAGCGATAATAGTCCACATAAAACATTTGCACGTTTCTCACCCCAAGTATTGAAAACATAGTTCAAGAGTAAAAGTGGGGCTATGACTCACCTCAAGTCCATAAATCCTCAAAAGAAACGATAGAAGAAAGACGTAAGAAATCTCAAGTAACTCACGTAACGGCGACTACAGACTCGGCACTTCCTAACAATATCAAACCCGTTCAGAAATCATTTCCTCAAAATCAATATTCCCATTCCCAAACGTATTCCATTTTACTTTCCAAAATTATCCATTTCTCGAATTAACTTCATATTCATTTAAAATTCGACGTTTGGTATCCATACGGGTGGAGGGTCGACACAACTCAAACCAAAAAGCCTCAACAAAGAACAATAATAAGACAACTATAGGTCTAAGGTTAGCCCAACATATTATTTAAATAATTATCGAAGCTTATCAAATCCGTCGATTTGGTAATCTCCCATATTTATTTACGTAATATATCGTTCCAAAATTATACCCAACCTAAAGCACATTGCACATAAGTTTCTATTTGGTATATGTCGTAGTCCAATGAATTCCCTATATATATCGTCGAATCGGCCAAATTCCACGAGACATATAGTAATTTATTACCCTAAAATATATACCACATCCTATGGGCGTCGTAGGATACGATGCCCATTAATATACCCATTTTATATCGTCAAATAACTCGATCTAGAATGAGTCATTCGATATATAAAATGTTTATATTAACCGTCATATATCCGTGACAACACGAAGTCACAATATAAAGCCCACTTGGACTTTAAAGACCCAAAATTCGTATAACTCGATAAGTTTCTAGTTTTATAAACAAAACCACATTTTTAATTATTAGTTATCCGACGTATTCTTCGCCATTATTTATATAGTTATTATTTATAATAATATCCCGACATTTATTACACTATTTTCATAGTATAATAACTATCGCTTTATTATTATATGTTTACTCGTGATCGTTTTATTATTAATATACGCATTTATATATATATATATATATATATATATATATATATATATATATATATATATATATATATATATATATATATATATATATATATATATATATATATATATATATATACGTTTAACACGTCTATATATACGTTTATAAACGATTATATTCTTAATAATATTATTACGAGTATTAATCTTAATATCAATTTTTAAATATTTATCGAGTCATAGAATTTGGTCACATGTCCGAGTCATGACCCTCGGCTCATAGTCCAAGTCCAAAACAATAAAATCAAGTCACAATAATAAATCAACTCCGTCCAAACAATCCCATATCACGTGCTACAACATGAGGGTCCGACTACGGCACCCAACTAACCTATCTCCGTCATCTAATTGACCATCTCACAATCGGTCCCCAATTCCATACTCGTCAACACAACTCCAAATCCAAAAACAAGTAAACCGAAATCCAAATGCTTCGGTCCAACATAAGTCACAACATGGAATATTAATACCATATGAACCAAAACAAAAAATATATCAATTATACGGGTCGACTTACCAAGTCAAACCCGGGTCAACTTGTGAGGTCACAAACCATAAAAATAACCTCACCCGAGACCTCTCGGTCTCGGCTAGCTCTAAAGAGCCCCTCGACCCAAAACAGCCCACGAAGGGGTGTCGGCCGAGAATCAAAACAACAACAACATCAAGTCGAGCCACAATCGACCCAAAATTACCACTAGCAATAATCCATCATCAAGAATCAAGAAGAAAAGAACCACAACACCTCCAAGACTCTAATTCGAGTCGAGGAATGGCTCATCGAGACCTAGGGTCTCGGTCGAGCTCAATACGAGCCACAAAACCAAACCAAACGCGTCCAACAATCCAAATCCGAGCACAAATAAATCAAGAATCGACCCCCAATGATACCAAACTCGTTTTTATAACAAAACCCATCTTCATTTCAATGTTAACATTCCAAAAATACCAAGATTCAATTCGGGTTTGACTCAAAATAGTCAAACCCGACCCAAAACTCATGTTTTCTCACCTTCAATTCGAGTGAAAACCAAGATGAATGATGTTATGGTGTCGTGTGATGTGTGGGGCGGCGGTGTTAATAAAATGGAGGGGAGAAGGCGCGTGTTTCACACCACAAGAATAAGAAAATGATGGGGAGTATTTTGGTGGTGGTGGTGTGTTGTGGAAGTCGGCAAATCTCAGATCAAGGGAACTATAAATGAAGATACTAAAATTCGGAAACAAAGTTCTGTTTGAAAACTACCTTGTGGAGCAGGGTATAACAGGCCTAAAGGGAAGGGGGGTTTAAGGCGAGGGAAAAGCTAAAAATTAACTAAATCAATCTTAAACAAACTAATGTAAAAATAAGCAGGTTATAAAAGAATAAAAGCAAAGAGAAACCAAAAAGCTATATGGGCTATTTGATGCACTAAACAGCTAATGGGGAAACTAACAGGCCTCATAAAGCACTCAATTAAGCTCTAGATTACTAAATAAGCACACAAATATTAAGACAATCTATAAAAAATTATGATTACCAATCAACAAATTCAATTAACAAGCTGGGAAACAGCTCATGAAAGAGGACTAATAGGATAGTTGAGATGCTGATGCAGAAATGGCAAGATGAGTAAACTAAGGTTCTTGGTCAATTAAGTTTCAATTCCAGAATGTGCACAACTGCTATAGCATAAACTAAACCTGATGAAAGTAAAATTAACAACTAACAGTGGTCCTAATCCAAATCTACCCTTATGACTACTACTTAAGTATTATAAACCTCAAGAATTAAACAACTAATACTAATCCTATTTAACTACTTGCAACTGGTTCAAAACACACAATTACTACTCATAATTTCAAGCTACAGCTAATTGGAATCCAAAATGAGACCTAAACCTAGTTTGACTATAAAAGTCAACATGAACCAAACACCCCTTTACATTAGGTCTGTAATAGATTCAGGTAGGTTAAAGTGAAGTTAGCCAAAGCCAAGCAACTCAGATTATCAAAAAGCTAAACAAAGTTGAAATGGACAATAAACTATAGGAGATAAGCACTATGATATAAACTGCAAGCTAAATCATTCTAACACTAATATTTTTGTATTTTTGAGGTTTATGATAAAAAAAAAAAAATACAGACCATAAGAATCTAAACTGAAAATAACAACTAAAAATCAACTATAAACTGAGATAAGCAGTTAAATGAACAAAATAAGTTGCATACCTTAGAGGTAAATGGAATCACTCCAATCATTAGACCCATTCTATGAGCCTATAGGATTAATAAGTAAAACTAATTATATACCGTACCTAAGTGATTCAATAACTTTCCACACCTCCTACCTGCACCAATTTAACATTTAAGATAGTAATTCAATAACTTTTCGTAGCTCCTACCCGTCATAGAGTAAAGATAGAAATTCAATGACTTTCAATTGTTCATGGTTCCCACCCATCACCGATTTAGATAGACACATTCGCTACTTTTCGCATATATTAAGATTGTAATTCAATAACTTTTCATAGCTCCTACCCGTCACTGATTTAAGATAGAATTTCAATAACCGGGCTCTATTAAAGGTTAAGGGGATCTATTTCACAATCTCTAGTAGTGATTAAACCTATCTATTGCGCAGAGGTGAAATAACTACTTGTTGCTATGATGCCAACACGCCACTAGCAACTAACCACCATGGCTTTAAACTAATAAGTAATAACAATGCCTAATGCCTTGACCTCTGAACTAAGATTAATTACTAAGAATAAAATTATGAACAACAAGGATGCACAAGCAGTACAAAAACTGTAAATTAAAATTAATACATACAGACGTCCGAGAACGATTATGATCATTACGGTCACCCAAACACACCCCATAGCTTCCCGGGACCTATAGTCTCTTGTAACTTCTTTGCACCATCAACATCCATTTATACAAGCTTTTGTAAAATCAACAAAGCACCCGTGTTTACCATCTGTTTGCGACATTTCTTCAAATGAGTTAAAGGACATTAGAATCGACACAGGGTACTTGTTATCACTCTTTCTTCCTTTCGATATATCCTTCTGTTCCCCTAACAAATCAATATAACAGACAACGCTCTCACAGCCGCTTGTTTCTCCTCAACCACTTTGCCATCCAACATACCGATCAACGGTCCTATACACCCCACAGCTCAACAACTCAACAATCCTAACCAAAAAACCCTCATTAACAATAAACTCCACCACCCGTTCATCAAACGCCAAATTCTGAAAAACTACACAACCTCCAAACTCCTCACACTATTCCCCAAATTAAAAAACCACCTTAAACTCACAAAAACGCCACTAGTAACAACCATCACCTTCAAATCATCATCCTCCCAAACCAAACTACTCAAACAACCAAATCCATACTCCTGCACCAAAACCGTCCCAGACTTGACAACTCTCAACAAAAACACCCCTAACTAACATGAACAAAACTTGACAAATTCCTCAACACACAACACGCCACATTTCGCGAATTCGGCGTCCCAATGAACCTACAGCACCGCGCGAACTAATCAGCCTAGCATATTATCCTTAAACAACACACGCCCTATCTTTCGCATAGCTACTACCTGACTCAACTACCAGTAAAAGGATGGAATAACAACACACGCTCTCTCTTTGGCATAGTTACTACCTGATTGTAATAAAAGTATAAAAGGATGCAATAACAACAAACAAACCTTCAGCTATCAACATATCTCTACTTGACTCAACTACCACTAACCTTGTTCATATTTGAAGATGACAATGGGTCTTGGCCAGACCGGGTCTTGACCAGAAATGACCGGGTCAAACCGGGTCTTGACCGTGTTGGAAAATTTAGTGCACTTGAGGGATCAATTCACACCTGGTAATGGGTTTGGAGGTATGGAGTATACACCCATTTGGTCACTGAATCCCCTGACTCAAGAGTGGTTATGTATTGATCAAAGTACTGCTAGCAGACTCTGCTGCTAGTGTTGTGAATCTGCTGCTAGGATTCTGCTGCTAGCTGATCCTGCTGCTAGGATTCTGCTGACAGCTGATTCTGCTGCTAGCTGATTCTGCTGCTTATAGCATTCTGCTGCTAGTGAGAATCTGCTGATAGCATCAGCAATTCTGCTGCTAGGTTTTAACCACTGATCCCTATTATTATGGAAATTATTATGTTATAATTAATGGGCCGTTAATTATACATAATACCATGGGCTAGGGTTTGAGTATTCTCTATTATAAATAGAGGTCACATCATTCTGCATGGAGAGAGATAATACGAAACCCTAAACACTCTAATACGCATCTGGTTCTTGATTTGTGCCTAAAACAAGAACTTCACTTGGTCTTATCCCATAGAGATATTCGTGTAACCCAGGCATAGGGTCGAATAGTTTCTATTGGAAAGTGATACCACGATTTCAAGTGAATATCCGGTACCTTCATTGATTATCTTAACCCTAATCTGGGAACTTGTTAACACTAATTAACCAACAGACCGGAAATGACCGGGTATAGCCGGGTCTTGACCGGAAATGACCGGAAATGATCGGGTCTAACCGGAAACTACTGTAAGGTGTGTCGGGTCAAAAAAGGAAGAAGAGGGAGGCATATGGTGGTTTTCTTTTGAAAGAAATAAATCATAATTATATAGTTTTTTTAATTTTTGGTAAAAATTGGTAATATATCTTCTTGGGAGTGTGGATGGCAGGCTAGATATCCTATAACTTAAGTGAGCATTTTTTGCATTCTCTTTTAACAATGTGTAAGCTTGTACTATCCAAAGTTACATACCGTACTATGTTTTTATCTTTTCCAAAATGAGTTTTCTACAGTAATAGATAAATGCATTTGATAATGTAAAGTTTGGTTGTCTGATGGCTAAACTTTTTTTTTTTTTTTTTTTTTTTTTTTTTTTTTTTTTTTTTTTTTTTTAATATTCATTTTGCTTACTGCTATGTCAAATTTTATTTAATGACAATTATTGATATATTTCAGTTTGAACTTTGAACAAATATCGCAAGAATTAAACAGTACGTATTCTCCTGTTTATTAATGCAAAAATAAAGAATTATACACCACAACATTTTTAAGAACTTAATTTTCTTATGTATTTTAACTTTAATTTGTGAGAAATTGAACCGTATAGAAGATTCACCGACTATAAGCTGTTCAATCTTGCATGCTAGCGAGTCCATCTAAACCAAGGGAGCTGATTTACACGCACTTGTCATACCATTGAGGTCTTGTTTATTTGTGGAATCGTTTTCAAACCGCTTACTTAGAAACACCGAACACGGCATATTAAAATGATTATCTCAACGTCCAACTCCGTTATAGGAAATAGAATCACATATATACCTATTAGATTAACATAGATGAATTAAACTTTCTCAAAACTAATTATTTCAACTTAGTACTGCAATATACTATTGATAATTCTTTAAAATTAAAAACTTTCTCTCTTGATGTAATGGAAAATACAAAATATTGACATAGTTAGATAAACTAATGTTGGCTACGAGTTAAATGTTACATATTAATCTTATGTACGTATGCATCGGTAGATGTTAGTTGTGTATATATGAACAGAGGTTAAGAACAAGAACATATCAAGATTAAGAATAATGGGTGGAAGTGATAAGCAAATCGGGTTGATAGTGATCGGTTTGATGCTTTTATTTTTGGGGCCCACTACTTCAAAAAATGTCATAGAGCCATGTTAGAAAAGCTCATTAAGCCCGGTTTGATGCTTTGATTGTGATCGGTTTGATGCTTTTATTTTTGTGGTCGGGACTTTATGTGCAAAGCAAATAGAGCCCAGTTTTAAAAGCATGCTCTATGTGATTTTATATTAACAAAATTTATAATAGAGCCCTGTTTTAAAAACTGACTCTATGGCATACTAAAAATTAATATTGATTTTAAGAAACAATCACAAGTACTTAAGTATACCAGTAAACTGACAATGTAAAATGCTATCTTTGTAGGATTCCTCACTCAGGGGAATCAAGTTCTTTGATTTTAAGAAACAATAACAAGTACTTAAGTATACCTTTAGTAAACTCAGAAGCTGAATAATTAAGTGTTATCTTTGTAGGATTCCTCACCGAGAGAATCAAGCTCTGAGATAGCTTCATTGAAAGCTTGTTTTGCCAAGTGGCAGGCCTAACACAAGTCAAAATAAAAACAAAAGATACACAGGTTAGCACATTTTTGAATATAACTGTAAAAATATCAAGGCATAAAGAACTTAAAACATACCTTTAAGGAGAGTTCATAATCTCGTAATAGAACACGGAGAAGTTCAAAGCCAAACACAAACGAATGGGGTGGGTAGGAGATAAATCAGCTTCTGCTATGGTGGAAGCCAACTGTAAACAGAACGTATATCTGGTTAGTAAACTGAGAATGTAAAATTAACAACAAAGCTTGTAAAACTGCTTTGTGCGGGCTTAATATTCTTTTTGTGTTGTAGGCAAGTAGCCAACAAAAGAAGAGTTTATACAACCATAAACATGGTGAAAGACTAGTTTATACACGTCAAGGTATCACCATCTAACAGGAAATCTTTGGTTTTGCATTTCGTGGGCAAGTCACATATATCATAAGCTACAGAGAGCTCTAACATAAATCCACCCGTGTATAAAGAGCGTACAATTCACAGTTACTCCAGAAAAACATATTCAGACGAAATAGTTCAAGGTCAGGTATGATTGGTAGTCTTAAAGGTATCTGCAAATGCAATGATCATATCAATTAAGAAGTAAACAAACTACCTATATAGTTGTATTAGGAGTTCCATTATGTTTAAGTTACTAAAACTCGTTATCAAATGACTAACCGCATGCGGGAATTGTGCAACCTGAGGTCCATGAGCAGGTGGAAGCTGATTTGGTGAGCCTAAAGTTGCCTTCTTCTCATCCTCCCCCAACATAACAGTGGGAGGATGGAGTTGATCAGCATTCTGTCCACCAAAATAGAAGGCGCCAGCAAATCAGATGGGCCATCAGCAAAATACTTTGGGTATAGTCTAAAACATCTATAGATACCAAACCGGGTGTAATACATGTAATTGATAAGATGCACAAGCAGCCGCCGGTGGCATATGTGTGGGTCCAGCCTGATCAGATGGACCAGCAGCAACGATTGGTGATTTAACTTGGTTTACAACAAATCTCACAGTAGAGTTAGAATTAACTTTATCTTTTTGTTTTTGATAAGACTCGAACTTTTGTTAGAAAATTTTGGATTTCCTTCAACTATCCTGACCCTGTTCTTAAGAAGAGATGATGGAGTAACTTCCTTGAAAATCTACAACTGAAACTAATTATAAACCGTACCTAAGTAATTCAATAACTTTCCACACCTCCTACCTGTTACCAATTTATAACATTTATGACAGTAATTCAATAACTTTTCGTAGCTCCTACCCATCACCGACTAAATATAGAAATTCAATAACTTTCAATCTTTCATGGTTCCTACCATCACCGATTTAGATAGACACCATCGCTACTTTTCACATATATTAAGATTGTAATTCAATAACTTTTCGTCACCGATTTAAGATGATATTCAATAACCGGGCTCTATTAAAGGGGCTCTATTTCACAATCTCTAGTAGTGATTGAACCTATCTATTGCAGCAGAGGTGAAATAACTACTTGTTGCTATGATGCCAACACACCACTAGCAACTAACCACCATGGCATGTATGCCTTCTCCGGCCACCATTGTTAGTGAGAAAAAGGTATGATGAACACTCAATATGTCTCACTGAGTGTTGAGAAAGAATCAAGCTTCTATCTATCATATACATGATGAGCTTTTGAAGTTATTCAAATATGTACTTCAAAACAAACTACATTTTGCTTTCGTATCTAGCTTTGTTAGATAACATATGTTTTGTAATATGTGTGTTTGTGAAATCGATAACATGCATATAATATGTATTTTCGATTCACTACAGAAAACGCTCAAGGGATAACTGATTTACCAAGTGCAGTACCGAGTATGAAAATACTAAGTTCAGATCCTTAATTATTGTATTATTGAGCTTTGGTAATAAAGATTACTACTAAGTAGACTTTAAACTAATTAGTAATAACAATGCCTCTCAACTAAGATTAATTACTAAGAATAAAATTATGAACAACAGGGATGCACAAGCGGTACAAAACTGTAAATTAAAATAAATACATACAGATGTTTGAGAACGAGTATGATCATTACGGTCACCCAAACACACCCCATAGCTTCCCGCGACCTATAGTCTCTTGTAACTTCTTTGCACCATCAACATCCATTTCTACAAGCTAATGTTAAAACAACAAAGCACCCGCGTTTGCCATCTTGTTTGCGACATTTCTTCGAATGAGTTAAAAGACATTAGAATCGACACACGGTACTTTTTATCAAAATTCGGTATAGAAGGATCTAATAACAGAACTACACTCACTATCACTCTTTCTTCCTTCTGATAAATCCTTGTGTTCCCCGAACAAATCAATATAAGTGACAACGCTGTCACAGCCGCTTGTTTCTCCTCAATCGCTTTCCCATCCAACATACTGATCAACGGTCCCACCCGACAGCCAACAACTCAACAATTCTAAACAAACACCCCTCATTAACAATAAACTCCACCACCCGTTCATCGCACGCCAAATTCTTCAAAAACTAAACTGCAACCTCCAAACTCCTCACACTATTCCCCGAATAAAAAAATAAAAATAATAAATAATAAAAAAAAAACCCCTCAAACTCACAAAAACGCCACTCCTAACAACCATCACTTTCAAATCATCATCCTCCGTAACCAAATTACTCAAACAACCAAATCCATACTCCTGCACCAAAAAACCGTCCCAGACCTGACAAATCTCAATAAAACTCGACAAATTCCTCAACACACAACACGCCACATTTCGCGAACTAACGAACCTATAGCACCGCACGAACTAATCAGCCTAGCATTATCCTTAACACATTTCGCATAGCTACTACCTGATTCTAATAAACGTATCAAAGGATGGAATAACAACAAAAAATCTTCACCTATCAACACGTGTCTACTTGACTCAACTACCAGTAACCTTGTTCATATGTGTAATCATTTCAAGCCGACAATGGGCCTTGCCCGGATATAACCGGGTCTAGATGACCGGGTTTAACCGGATCTTGACTGATATGACTGGGTCTTGACCGGATATAGCCAGGTCTTGGCCGGATATGACCGGAAAAGTACTATGCCTGTAGGTATAACACAGCCACACAGGTATTTCAAAAACGAAATAAGAGAAAGGTATATGGTGGTTTTCTTTAGCACTGAAATAAATAAATGATAGTACAGTTGTTATTTTTGGTAAAAATGTCCTGCATTTGAAGCCTCTTGAGATGACGTGTAAAATCATGAATTGGTAATGTATCTTGGGACTTGGGAGTGTGGATGGCTGGTTGGTTAAGTGTATTAGGAGTTCCATTATGTTTAAATTACTAAAACTCGTTATCACTTTCTGTATATATCAAAATGTAAATTATAGCCACAAATGACTAACCGCATGCAGGAATTGTGCAACCTGGGGTCCTTGAGCAGGCGGAAGCAGATTTGGTGAACCTAAAGTTGCCTTCTTCTCATCCTCACCCGACATAACAGTGGGAGGATGGAGTTGATCTGCATTCTGTCCACCAAAATAGAAGGCGCCAGCAAATCAGATGGGCCATCAGCAAAATACTTTGGGTACAGTCTAAAACATCTATAGATAACGAACCGGGTGTAATACATGTGATTTATAGGATGCACCAGCAGCTCCCGGTGGCATATGTGTGTGCCCAGCCTGATCAGATGGACCAGCAGCCACGACTGGTGATTTAACTTGGTTTACAACAAATCTCACAGTAGAGTTAATATTAACTTTATCTTTTTGTTTTTGATAAGACTCGAAACCTTCAACTATCCTAACCCTGTTCTTAAGAAGAGATGATGGAGTAACTTCCTTCAAAATCTACAACAACTGAAACTAAAACCGATATAACCAAATAAGTTGCATACCTTAGAGGTAAATGGAATCACTCCAATAACTTTCCACACCTCCTACCCGTCACCGATTTAACATTTATGATAGTAATCCAATAACTTTTCATTGCTCCTACCTGTCACCGATTTAAGATAGAAATTCAATAACCAGGCTCTATTAAAGGGGCTCTATTTCACAATCTCTAGTAGTGATTGAACCTATCTATTGCCGCAGAGGTGAAATAACTACTTGCTGCTATGATGCCAACTCACCACTAGCAACTAACCACCATGGCACGTATGTCTTCTCCGGCCACCATTGTGTGTTTTTGAAATCGATAACGTGCAAATAATATGTATTTTCGATTCACTACAGAAAACGCTCAAGAGATAACTGATTTACCTTGTGCAGTACTGAGTATGAAACTACTTAGTTCATATCCTTAATTGTTGTATTATTGAGTTTTGGTAATAAAGATTACAACTTAATCAAAGTTAGGTCACCAAACCGATTAACAAAACACATATATCTCAGTAGACTTTAAACTAATAAGTAATAACAATGCCTCTCATCTAAAGATTAATTACTAAGAATAAAAGTACGAACAACAAGGATGCACAAGCAGTACAAAACTGTAAATTAAAATAAATACATACAGATGTTTGAGAACGAGCATGATCATTACGGTCACCCAAACACACCCCATAGCTTCCCGCGACCTATAGTCTCTTGTAACTTCTTTGCGCCATCAACATCCATTTCTACAAGCTTACCATCTGTTTGCGACATTTCTTCGAATGAGTTAAAGACATTAGAGTCGACACAGGGTACTTGTTATCAAAATTCGGTATAGAAGGATCTAATAACTGAACTACACTCACTATCCTTCCGATAAATCCTTCTGTTCCCCGAACAAAGCAATATAACTGAGAACGCTCTCACAGCCGCTTGTTTCTCCTCAACCGCTTTGCCATCCAACATACCGATCAATGGTCCTATACACCCCACAGCTCAACAACTCAACAATCCTAACCAAACACCCCACATTAACAATAAACTCCACCACCCGTTCATCAAACGCCAAATTCTGAAAAACTCAAACACAACCTCCAAACTCCTCACACTATTCCCCAAATTAAAAAACCACCTTAAACTCACAAAAAAGCTACTCCTAACAACCACGACCTTCAAATCATCATCCTCCCTAACCAAATTACTCAAACAACAAAATCCATACTCCTGCACCAAAACCGTCCCAGACTTCACCACTGCGCGAACTAATCACCCTAACACAGCCCCTTTATTTGGCATATATAGCTACTACCTGATTCTAATAAAGGTATCAAAGGATGCAATAACAACAACAACAAACCATCACCTATGTGACTCAACTACCAGTAACCAAAGTTGTTGATATGTGACTGGAATCATTTCAAGCCGACAACCGGATATAACCGGGTCTAACCGGAGATGGCCGGGTCTTGACCGGAAGTGCCTGTATCTAACGGGTCTTGACTCGATACGACCGGGTCAAACCGGGTGTCGACCAGAAATGACCGGGTCAAACCGGGTGTCGACCAGAAATGACCGGGTCAAACCGGGTCTTGAGCGGAAATGACCGGGTCTTGACCGTATCTAACCGGGTCTTGGCCAGATATAACCGGTCCTGACCGGGTATAGCCGGGTCTTGGCCGGAAATGACCGGGTCTAACCGGAAAACTACTGAAAGATATAACCGGAAAAGTACAATGGCGGAAATGACCGGGTCAAACCGGGTCTTGACCGGAAGTGACCATATCCAACCGGGTCTTGCAAGATATAACCGGTCCTGACATAGCACTGAAAGAAATAAATCATTATATATAGTTTTTTAATTTTTGGTAAAAATGTCACAAAATCATGAATTAGTAATATATCTTGGGAGTGTGGACGGCTATAACTTAAGTGGTATAACTTAAGTGGTAGGTCTCGTTTTCGAGTCACCAACTTGTTCACCAACTCTTTTTTTATTATTTTTCCTTTTCACTTTTGCTCTTTAATTTGTTACCGTGTCTTAACCATAAGGTAGATTAATAATAACTTTTTCTTTTTCTCAGATAAGTCGTTTAAGTTAGGGGCGTAAACGAGCAAAGTTGTGTCAAGCTCGAGCTCGACTTGTTTAAAGCGAGTCGATCTCAAATAGTTCACGAGTTGGCTCGTCTCGTTTACAACCATAGTTAAGGTAAAACAATAGCAACAATTTGTTTTCAAAGTCTCCTATTAGTACGTAAAGTATACAAAATATCATTAAATGCGACAAATTTTCATAAAATTTTATAATTTTTATATTTTGATGTGTTGTCAAGGTAAAAATAGTAACACATGTCATTTTATAGTATGAGAACACATCAAAATGTACATATTTGAACATTTTATGAAAATTCTTTGTATTTAGTGATAGGTTTTATAATTCACGTATTAAAATGAAACTTTCGAAAAAATTCATTGCTATTTTGTGACCTAAACATTTGTTGTAAAATATCTTTTTTGGCAATGACT
The DNA here is from genome assembly GCA_030686995.1 of Artemisia argyi. Taxonomy (NCBI): domain Eukaryota; kingdom Viridiplantae; phylum Streptophyta; class Magnoliopsida; order Asterales; family Asteraceae; genus Artemisia; species Artemisia argyi. The sequence continues at coordinate 10,272,099 of CM060685.1, forward strand.
CGAAGTCTTTTAAGTCAGTTGATAGATGATTTGGCGCTTTGAGCAAAACTCCCCTCAAACTATATTATTTTCAAATAATAATAATAATATGGTGTAAATTTTGCTTTGAATAAGCTTTCCGATAAATGAGCTAGTTTTTTAGAATAGTCTTATTGTAACAAAGATATTAAATAATGAGTAACTTATTGAAGATTTTTTTTTTTTTTTTTTTTTTTTTTTTTTAATTTTAGAACAGCATCACAAAATTAGATGGAGGACAATGTCAATCAAATAGTCACCAAGTTTGATATTTGTACCATTTTAGTGACACTCTAGCTTTAATTATAAAAACCACTAAAAGTTTCATTATTGTAAATTTCTTATGTTAGAGTGACATAAACAAAAAATAAGAAACACTTCTCAAACTTGGTTATTATTTCGTGATTATTTTTTATATTCAGTCATGCATTGATTGGTTGTAAATAAAGTTAATTATAATTAGTTACATTAAGAGGTGAGTGTTTATTGTTAAGTTACAACATGATACTTTATATATATGGTATTTTAAGCACACAAATTTTACACAATTTCGAAAGAATGAAATAATTTTGAAACATTAGTGTTTTTTATGTTTGATATCAAGTTTGAGTGACCAAACTAAAACGCTGATAAAATTTGGTTGTTATTAGATGAGACAAGTAAATGCTACTTCGATTCAAAATAAATCAAAAGTATCAAAGATCAAAAGAAAGGTAAAAAAGACGGTAGTATGGTTGTTATTTTTGTTAAAAATATCAATGCATTTGAAGCCTCTCACATATAACCTTATAAACAATAAATATTGAGAATAAAAATTGAGAGTGTGTGTAGCTTGCTGGCTAAGAATGAAGTCTTTTAAGTGGTAGGTCTCGTGTTCGAGCCAGCATCAATTGCGCTTTTTTTTTTTTTTTTTTTTTTTTTTTTTTTTTTTTTTTTTTTTTTCACTTTTGCTCTTTACTTTGTTAGGTTAAAGTCACGTGAGTTGATCAACCACAACATTAAAACCCATAATTTCTAGAATGAATTAGTGCACTCAAATTTATCAACAAGAAGTTAACTTTATAGTTCTTTTCGATACTGTATTAAGCGACACCAACTTTATTGGTTTAGTTTTGTGGAAAAGATTACACTAAAATAACAAGAAACGTGAAAGAAAGTTATTCATTGGTTCATAATAATTATTAACCCATTTAGGGTCATCAGGGAAAGAGTCGAAAATAATCACGAGAATACTTTGGTTAAGCCAAAGATTCCCCCTCCCCCTAACTCCATTCTTTATAATTCTTATGAACAAATATGATACTAGCCGAAACATAGATGTCACGTATATTGGTACCAGGGTTGTACTTATTTTTTTTCAAAATATTTATCAAGTTTAGAAAAATAACGAAAGCTAGTGATAATCTTCATGATGTTAGATTACATCTTTGTAATCTTGCCGGATGTAGAAATATGCCATTTTCTCACTAAATTTTTCATGTAAATAACTTCATTAAGCATTCAACATGGAACCACCACAATGGCGTCAAAGCCATTTCCATATGATGAGCATCCATATGAAGTTTGTTGTTACCCCAGTTTCTTGGAACTTCTTTGCACCATCAACATCCATTTCTACAAGCTTTTGTAAAAATAACAAAACACCCTCGTTTACCATCTGTTTACGATACTTTGACTCAACTACACCACCGCACGAACTAATCAGCCTAGCATTATCCTTAAACAACACACGGCCTATCAACACGTCTCTGCTTGACTCAACTACCAGTAACCATGTTCATATGTGGAAACATTTCAAGCCGACAACCGGATATATTCGGGTCTTGACCGGATATGAACGGGTCAAACCGGATCTTGACCGGAAATGACCATGTCAAATTGGGTCTTGACCGGAAGTGACCGTAGCTAACCGGGTTTATAAGGAAACACTTGTATCAGCATTTAGTTAAAAATTAACCAAAAAAAAATGTTAACTTTATGTATTAAAAAAGGTTTTGTTAAACATATCCCGAACAACTATGTTTTTTACACAATAACATGCCTGAAAATCGATAAATATCCACCCGAAAGTCCTTCAAGTATACTAATTTCAACATTATATTATACAAACAATGTCAAATTATAGAACTTTAACTTTAATAACTCAGCTAACATAACAATAGCCAACTGAAAGTCCTTAAGTACGTTAATTTGATCATTATTGTTATTCTATAAAGTAATACTCCTAACTTACACGAATAATCACACATTAACAAAGTCATACTAAAAAAACAATCATAGTGTTTTAGTCTTTTAGAGATGAGTTAAAGAAACGTGGATTTAATGCCCAAAACGTATCATTACCAAAATGAACTAGTACACTTGGGTGTCGGGTTTATCAACACAAACATAATAAATTTCAGCGCAGTTACGACTTAATTCATCCGCCATTACAGCCTTGAATCCGAGTAGTGGCACGTTTATGTCTATTTTACAAAGAGAACTTGTTATTTGTGTTTGTCAAACCGATAATTTGCAAACAATATATGTTTTAAATTAATGATGAGTGATTAATCACACATCCTTTTTAGACTTTAAATCAGACCAAATACACCAAATATGCCAAGAGAATGTATGTTTTTGTATTTGTGTATGTGCAGGTACGGATATGTGAAAAATGAACAAAAACAAAAGCAAAATCGACAAAAACGAGCACGAGATTGGAAAAAGGTAAAAAGCCAAAGCCGAGGAAGAAATTTATCCAAGAAAAGCCCAAAATGACAAAAGTAATCCTTAGAGATTCAAAGAATAATAAAAGAGACTCTTAGTTGAAGTATGAAGACCTTGACAATAACGGTCCTCCAAGTTTCAGCAATTTGTCAATTTTGGTCCTTTGAAGAACTTTGGAAGAAAAGTCAACTCGAGTCCTCCAAGCTACAAGATCATTACGTTAATTATTAAGTCATATTAGTCGCATTTTAATGAGTTTTAAGTAGCTTTTCATGATTTTGTAAAAGTCTAGGGGCTAAATATGCAACAATGGCAAAGTTAAGAGAAGCCCTAGCCCCTAGCCTATAAATAGATCTCATAAGCCTCATTTGAGAGGTTGCTTAGTTTTAGTTTTAGTTTTAGTTTTTTGGTAAGTTTTTAGGTTAGTCTTAGGGTTGTTGAGGGTTGGTCCTCATAGTGGTAGGAGTAGTGTAGTGTTATTTTTATGAAGTATGGTTTTATTTTACTTTCTCTCTCTAGCTTTATCTTTCTTAAAAATCTTTAATTTTTAGTTGTTAAAGTCATGTTTTTATTGGTGGGAATTAAAGTTTATGGTTAAACTAGGTTATTTAGTAATAAATTTGGTTAAAAACATTAGTTTTTAGGCTTTATTTTGGATCAAAATGGTGTTTTGTCATGTTTTCTTTCGAGTTAGAGTTTTAAAAAAAATTATCGAGTTAGGGGTTTACAAGTAACTTTCGAGTTTGTTTTTTTTGGTTACCGAGTTAGGTGCCACTTTAACATACCGAGTTAGATGCAACTTTACATATAGAGTTAGGTGTCAACTTTACATATAGAGTTAGGTGTCAACTTTACATACCGAGTTAGGTGCAACTTTACATATAGAGTTAGGTGCAACTTTACATATAGAGTTAGGTGTCAACTTAACATACCGAGTTTGGAGTTTTATTTTTATCAAGTTTGAGTTTTATCGAGTTTCGTTTCTTTTGGCGAGTTAGCCAAGATTATCGAGTTAGATAATCATTGCCTCATCGTTTATCGAGTGAGGTTCTCTTATGCTTAATATCTAAACGAAACTCTGCCGAATTTTTCTAAAAATTTATCAAGTTAGGATTTATTATATAACAAGTTAGTACCTTTTATTTAGTAACGTCATCTAGTAAACATTTATAGTTTAATAATAATTAGTTTATTATTTCTTTTACTTATTTCCTTTTTAATTAGTCTTTACATCCTTTTCATTTATTGAAATTAAAAAGCCAAAAATATAATTTTCCTTTACGTTATTATTTTATTTTATTTTTTTTAATATCTTATTATTTAGAAAAACTCAATTTGCAATCGTAGGACTAGTTTCACTTTTATTTTTTCTTTTTAAATTAGTCGTGTTAAGTTTTCTTTACGTTTTTATTTCTATTTCATTTTTGAGAATGTTTGTTTTATTTGCCAATTTGTTTTGCATTATTTGCTTGTTCTCTTTGCTTTAATTGCATTTTTATTCTCATTTGTAGTATAATCAAAAACCAAAATATTTCTTCCATCCTCATTCACTTCACAAGATTCACAAACCGAACCGACAAGATCGAATTCAACCCTCGTTGGGAGAACGACCCGGGGAATTACTTTCACGAGCATTTCTTCGGAAACAAAACTATACACGCAAAAAGACCTCTTATCAATTAACTACAAAAAAGTGAATAGTGCATCTATGTTATCGATCGAGTACATTCAAATCCTTAGGTGATTTGTAAGTAATTATAAACCTCAATGTCGCTTTCATTATAGTATAAACCTTGTTCTCCAAATTCGAATGAGCCTTTCCTTCTGTAGTCGAGTGGGTGTCCTTCATGCTACTCCATATGACATACATCTTCTCTATAAACCTTTACTATATAGAGATGCTTTGATTCCAATAACAGTAACCTTAAATATTTCGTGAAATCATGAACTACGAATACGATCACAAAAGAAAGAAAACATAAAAGAACAAATCAGTAGCATATACAAACTCTTAAGACCAGGCGTAATAAGCCCTTCAAGACTTGGTCTTCGTCCGTGCTGGCAAAATAACGCAAGTGCTACCTTACTATACTCACACATGCAAGACGCGTCTTCGATCAAATATGGCCACCGATGAATTTTTGCTGACTGGGATATAGAACCTGATCAATACCTCAAATCACAAAATTTAAATTATTAGTGCATGTAAATTGGTTTTTTGTTCCATAAATATCCAGTTATTTAAGTGACTAGTTTCAATGTTAGTAATATATGTGGAATAAAGTAAAAGCTAATACTGCTAAATGTTAGTAATATATGTGGAATCAAGGACAAAAGAGAAAAACACAACTTAGAATTTTTAGCTTTATGCTAACTTAACGAGATGAAATTCCTATAAAAGCTTGCTCATAGCATTTAATCTATGTTGTACCCTATTCTGATTTCCATCTTCTTTGTTTGTCATCTACTATTTGTCCATATATTTCTTTTTTTGTTAATCTCCCCCGCAAGTTTCATATATGGACTCCAATTCCAAATTTCCAAACCTTGAAAATGCAATTACAGTGACACAAAATGAACATCCGCTACTAGTAGATTTGCAGCCTTGTTATCCAGAGTAATCCGGACTATGTAGAATTTAGTGAAGACGAGAGGAGGATAGGGTTATAAAATGGGATTAACGAACTAAATGCAACCTTATGAGCAGTTGAGGGCCAATAACAATTAACTCAATATATGCCACGGACCGGGCTCTAATAGAAGGGACTCAGTTAAGTTAGTTGATTAGGTCTTATACCTAGCCAAAGTCTAGTCCAGTTAAAACCAATCCTAATTGTACGAGTTACTATGAACGAGGCATGTAATAATTATATCAATTTAATTCATGCATCTATAATCTTTTCAAGACGTTAAAACATGCACATGATGAAACTGATACATATCGATGCATCAAACCTGTACATGTTTTTACATCAATATGCTTCTATGGTCAGAACGTGTAGTATAGATCAAATGGCTACAATTGCTTATCACTCAGAACCTTCTGGCGGGAATAGATCAAATGGACATAATTACTCTTCTGGGAGCTTCCAATGGGCTTAAGCTAGCTTCCTTCTTGTCTATTTAAAGGTCCCCTGCACCATGGTGATAATCGTGTAGTATAGGAGTAGTATTTAGGTGATAAATTAGTTGTAATCTTAGGTTAAATTTATGTTTTCAAAGTATTGTTTCATGTAATCCTGCTTTAATGTAATCAACTTCAAGGTTTAATAAAATTGTTGTTTTAAATCCATTTATTGAAATTTGCTTTCAAGTATTTTCACAAGCTCTTTAATTTCTGTCTTACAAGCTCACTTAAGCTCTGCATAGCTTTTGGTGAGTTTATCTTTGCATCTATTATTCCATCTCAAAAATCAGAAAACTCCAAGGTATGATATTTTTTTTTTTTTTTTTTTTTTTATTTTTATTTTTTTTTTTTTTTTTGCATTTCTTTTAAAAGTAGCTTAAACTCTGTCTCTTTGGCTTATTCTGGTTTGTTTTAGCTTATTTAATCTTGTCTTAGCTTAATCTCTGTTTGACTTGTGCATTTTAAGCTTGCTGATTCTGCCTCATTTTTGCATAATACGCTATTCTTAGTATAGGCTGTTGTTAGATGGTTGAATTAGTTCACATAGGTTTCTCATTAGATAATATAATCAGAATAGGCCTAAGTTTGGGGATTAGTAGCTTAAATCATCATAAAGTAGTGTAAACAGGTAGTTATAGGGGTGTTTGGTTCAGGGTAGAGCTTAGGGATGGCAAAAGCACCTGAAACTGACGGGGACACCCGAAACCGGAACCGGATGGGTCGGGTTTGGGGCGCGGGTTCGCAGGTTTGGATACGGGTTCGGGTAGAAGTATTCTTTTGTTCCCGGGTACGGGTTTGGCTGCGGGTTCTGGTAATACCCGCCAGTTTAACCGTACCCGTATCCGCACCCGTTTACCCGAGTTTATACCCGCCTATTTTATGTAAACTATAAAGCCCAAGCCAAGTTGTGGACTTTTGACCCTTTACAAAATTTGTGTCCACACCTTATAATAGCCTATATGAGTATATTTTGTTAATTAGAAAAAGTTAAACAAATACTTACACCAAGTCTTGACGCTTGTGTTCTCACACACATTAACTGATCTTTTTTTTGTTCAAAAAAAATTTGTACTTTTATGAGACTTGGATTATGATCTCTATGATCAAATACTCACGCCTCTTTAGATTTTGTAATGCATTACTTAAGAATTAAGATCTCTATTATCAAAGACATTTGAATTTTGTATTTTTTTCTTGGAATTATGATCATGATTGGTTCGAAATGTTAAATCGTATGATATGATATTGAAGACGTTTTATTTTAGTTATAAAAACTTTGAATATTAGGGTATTTTGATTTGTTTTCGATGGAGTTTTTTAACTTGATACTCGCAATTTTATCCAGCAAAGATTCAATCGGGGATAACCGATACCCGCGAATAAAACCGAAAAACCGATGGATAATACTAAACGGGTACCCATCGGGTTTTGGGGCGGGTTTGGGTATAGATATCATAAACGGGTATGGGTACGGGTTCACTAAAACCCGACCCGTTGCCATCCCTAGTAGAGCTTAGTGTTTTTGTTGTTTTATTGTTGTTTTATTTGCACAAACAGACTCCTTTAGGCACAGGTAGGTTAAGTCAGTCATAGAACTGGTGGTTATATAACAAAAAGTCAACATCTTCTTGAATATGTATTTCAATGTTCATTTATGTTTCTATCAAACTGTCACTTTGCAACCTGGTAGAATTAAGGTTGATGTAGGTTAACAAGTGTTAAAATAGCTTAATAGTACTTGTAGGTTAATAATTAATTATTAGAAATCCATTCTAGTCAAACTTAGGTGGTAATCATATAGTCAAAATTCTGTTTAAAAGAAGCTTAAACTGATCTGATGTAGGGTGCATTTAGGGTATCAATAGGCTTCTAAATTACTCAATATTTCATTTAGAGGTAGTTCATAGTGTAAACTTCATGTATGCTCAAGACCAACCAATTCGAATAACATTTGCTGGTTTGAATTTGAAATGATGGTCAACCTGTTCTTGAAAATATAATGCAGACATGTTCTATGGTCATCTGATGTGGGGTCAAATTAGGGTAGCAATTGATAGCAACTTTTGGGGCTTTTTAGTTTGGAAGTAGTCACTAGTATGGGCTTTAATAAGTTGCTTTTGGTTTGGCCTAATTAGCTTTCCCCTAGATTTTATTAGTGCTTAACGAAGGGTCCTTAGGCTTAACTTTCTGTTTCAAACATCCAACTGCCAACTGCTTATTTAGTTTATCATAGGTGTTTTTCCTGTTGATTTAAGTTTTTCTGTGGTTAAATAAGTTGTTAGGACCTATTGTGAGCTTTTGGTACTTATTGGCTGAAAACTGCTTATCATTAAGTGCTTATTTAAGCTGATATTGGCCTTCCTAGCTTATTCTGTGAGCTTATTTAGAATTTTCAGGTTGCATTGTGATTATTTAAGTTAGTTAAACCTTAAGATTTTGGTGCAATTTGGTGTAGAAGTGCTTATTCTAAGTGCTTATTTAAACTGCTTATTTGCCCAATTCAGCTTATTAGTGGGCTTATCTAACCTTTTATATTTTTCCTAGGCTTAGTATAATATTTTAGATTTTCCATAAAATTTCCAGATTTTTATAAGCTTATTTAGTACTTTTCTTAATTAATATTAGTTTTTAAGTCTTTTTAAATCATTTTAAATTCATAAAAAATAAATAAAAATCCAAAAAAATTATTTTTCTGTTTTAAAAATAGTTTTTAGTTATTTTAGAATTTTCAAAAGTAAAATTTCATTTTTCTAGGTTAATTTCATATTTAATTTCATTTTTAATATATATTAAATAATTAAAAATAGTTGTTAATTCATAAAAACTAATTAAAAAGCCAAAAAAATACATTTTCAGTTTTAAAATTAGTTTTAAGATATTTTAGATTTTTCAAAATTAGATTTGCATTTTTCTCATTTTATTTCACTTTTATTTGTATTTTTAGTACTTTTTAATTAGTAAAAATAGTTTTTAATTAATAATAATTAAATAAAAAGGCAAAAAAATATTTTTCTTTTTCCCAGAATTTTCTTTTGTCATTTAGAACTTAGGAAAATCGTTTTCATACCAGTAAGGTTATTAATACTTTAAATTCACTTAATTGAATGCATAATGAAGTTTGGAACAAAATTGAAACCATGATCACTTAATTCACGTGTCAACACACGTTCATATAATCTATATATGCATCTGACTATATATATCGAACAATATATATTGATATGTCACATTCTTACGATGCATCTCGTCATATAGACGCATCTAAACCTCTAAATTTAAGCAATTACGGGATTAAGTGATGCACGAGATCGGTTTTGGATAATAACCGATTCAAAAAATCGATTTTGGACAACGACCATCATACATCTAAATATTTTCCTTAAGTTTGAACAAACCATGCATCTAAACATTCGTGCCCGTTAACTTTGAACGAATAATTAATGCATGCATGACTTATTAAAAGATTTAGAGTAGGTATAGAAACCTCTTATCTTGTTTGAACAAATAATGGATTTTTCAAACGAAAGAGTATATATTTCTCTTTTGTCCTTTAATTAGCTTTAACTTTAAATTTTTCTTTATCTTTTTTAATATAAAGAAATGTAAGATATACAAAAGCATTGCCTCATGTTTTTTGTTATTAAACAAGATTAATCTATCTAAGGTACATATATTTGAAATTCAAATTGCAAAGATATATGAAATATTTAAAACCAAAGAAGAAGATGATGGGTGAATTACCAGCATATTATTAACGAACTTAGAGAACTAATTAAATACTTGATACTTCCACTATGGTTTGCCTAATAAGCACTCAAACAACATTAATATGTTCTCCTTTTCTTTATCTTATGGTAAGTTAAATAACACCGAGACAACTTTTAGTTTTTTATGAGATTGAATTTTTGTACACACTTAAAAATAAAAGCTTAATTATTTTAAAGTTAAATATTCTCTGCTAGTTGTATCAAGAAAGGCTCGCTACCAATTGGTTCTACCTCGGACTCGACATGAAAAGCTCGATACATTCATAAATAAGTTTTTACTTTTAGTGTATTTTTATACAAGCAAGTAAAAGCTCGACAATTACTCAAGTCGAGTATGTATAAGCTCGAGTTCAGCTCGATAAACATTTCTCGGTAACTTTCCGGGCTCGAGCAAGAGACTCGATAAAGTTCAACTTAAACAAGCTTGAGTTACTCGACAAAAGCTCGACTCGTTTACACCCCTAAATTCAAATACTTGGTACTTAAACATACTATATGGGCAAGTAGCTGTGCCTAGATGTACAGCACGAATAGAGTATGATAATATCTTAAAAACCAGTATTGACCATATTAACATCATATTCTGTTATACATATAGTTTCACATAATCGAGTAAATGAAGCAAAAGAGTCAATTAATTAGCTGCTCCGAGCTTAAGCGTCTATTGAAATGAAAATAAAATTGCGATGTATATTAACTTAAGATATTTTATTAAAATTAAGGAGTGAAAATCCATAATTGCTTGTGATAGCGCCCAGCGCAATCTGATTACAACCTAGAGGTCAACGGAACACATAAAAAACACATACATGAAATACAGGTTAATGACATTATTTTATTGTTTTTATAGAGAGTCTCCTACATCAACGGTGGAGAATCATACAGGATTGAAAATATTAACTAATTCATTCATCAAAAGCACGTGTAAAAAAACATACCGATAATCTTAAAAGTGATTCAATTATTTCTCAATGGACCATCATCATTTTTTTGGATTGAAATAATCTTATCCTTTATTTTAGAGTAAATTGCATTGGTCCCTCCAGTTTGGCCAAATTGCATGTTTGGTCTCTATCCTTTCGTAAGTGCAGGAATAGTCCCTACTTTGGTCCCTATCCTTATTTTCGGATTCAAAATAGAAGTTGTAGGAGTTGATCCCAGTATAGATTCCGTCATCCTTGAGAGTGGTAACCCTTTCACCTGTGGTAAGAAGATCACGTTGAGTGTAGGAGAAAGGCACATCGCAATTAGCCTTTGTACACATGAGCGTCACTTTAATTGTTTCCAATGGTGGCACCACAACAGTGTAACTTGACTCTCTGGTATGCTCTGTTGTCTTTGAAACTCCCCACTCATACGAATAACCAACTTGTGTAGACACTTGGACCTCCCCACTTGCAATAGACGGAATAATGTTTGTAGTGAATGTTACGCTAACACCAGACGTGATTGATACACTGTTAGTCCAATGAGTAGTCCTGGAATCAGATGTCGAATAAGTGAGGGTGACTGTTGACTCATCTTTTTCGCTTTTGTTGGTTGCAAAAGCATGTGAAACTTCTTGGATCTCCTCGTTATAGATCCTAAAGTCAGATAGCCGGTATCTGAAATTTGAGATCTCTCTTCGCAGAACGCGCTCTTCAATCCTCAGCCTTGTCTGTCTTGACATAGTAGGATATTGGGCATTTAAACAGTTGGTTTTTCCTTCTGTGGTGAGTGGACCGCAGAAGTTGTTGTTTCCCAAATTGCGAAGAGCTATGACATTATCGCTTATTTTCACAATGGAAAATATGGTGTCATTGTTATAGTTGTTATCTTCACCGTCAGCCCATATCCAGTTAGGGCTACGTCTCCAGAACTTGCCAAAGTGCGCATCCTTTATACGATAGTTTCCATCAGGAGTAGGGAAGAGAACCTTGGCCACCAGTGGATCTCCTACATCCAATCCAGACTCGAACCTTTGATATGGATACCATCGATCAATAATACGGGAGCAGAGGTATTTGCCATCTAGTTCCTCGGATGTGAATGAGATTTGAGAAGGAAGTATCACCAGTGTTTCCCAATCAATTACGTCGAAAAGGGTTCCAGCTATACTTAAGGATACTTCCACCCCCTGAAACATCGAACTGGGAACAGAAAGTCCCCGGGACTTATTGATTAGGGTCAGGGTCTTCCCGGTCTGGACATGGCGTAAATGGACGGTTCCATAACTTCCATCTCCTGAGGAGGTAAAAGGCTCAAACAAGGTGCACGAGTCTTTTGATTGGTCTTCTTCTGGCTTGTCTCCGGCTGCAACAATCCATAAAAGTTAATTGATTGTATCATGATAGCTTAAATCTTGTTTAGTAACAAAAAATATTGATTGTATCATGATTCATGATAGCTTTGCTTCAAATCACAAATTTTAATTGCATGTGTAAGTCAAGTGACTAGGTTCGAGTATTAATCCAAAATGATTGTCTTTACTTCTCTTTAGTCTTTTGTATATTTTACAGGGTTTTTTTTTTTTTTTTTTTTTTTTTTTTTTTTTTTTTTTTATTATAAAAGAAATTGATAAAGATTAAGTTAAAGTTGATACAATAATACCTAATGTGTCAGAATTGTAATTGATGTATTCTGTCACTGCATTTGGTTGGATCTCAAGGTAATTTAATTTAATAAAGATAAAAAGAACTTAATTCTATTTTAGTAGGATTAGCTTCGCTATAACTAGAGGAGTGAGGGCCCAGTTAGTATCTTGGCTCCTCACTAATTTCTTATAAATCCTATGATTTTCTTATAAAATGATGTTTATAAATAATAATAATAATAATAATAATAATAATAATAATAATAATAATAATAATAATAATTATTATTATTATTATTATTATTATTATTATTATAACAACAACGACGACGACAACAATAACAACAACAATAATAATAATAATAACAGTAATGAAAAATAATAATAATAATAATAATAATAATAATAATAATAATAATAATAATAATAATAATAATAATAATTATTATTATTATTATTATTATTATTATAAATATTTATTAATATAATAATAATATTATTATTCTATTATTTTATTATTGTATAAATATTAATTATTAATATAATAATAAATATTATTATTATTCTATTATTATTATTATATAAATATTATTATTTTAATATTTATATGATAATAATAATAAAATTAAAAATAAAATAATAATAATTATTGTTATCTAAATACTATTATTTTAATAATTATATTAAATATTTACTTTTATTATTATTATATTATTATTTTATTTTATTATTTTTATGTAAATATTATTATAATAAATATTTATTACTATTATTATTATTATTATTATTATAAAATTCAAAATTAAAACGTAATTTAAAAATTACCATCAGCATCCTATGCAATCTGAATTTCTTTATTTGATGTAACTGTAATGACTGAATTACAATTACAACGCAAATTAAACAACCTAAGTAATATAATCTGCATTAGAATTCCTTCTATTCTGCAAACCAAACAACCTACGTAATGTAATCTGAATTGTAATTATATCTAATTACGCCAGATTACGGCGAACCAAACTCCTCATAATAGTGTATGCAGAATAAAGTTGATAACACAAACATAACCTATCCACGTTCAAATGAAACTTGAGACGAACTCACTCAAAATATGTGTATTTGGGAATCCTATAAATGGTGGGTCTCATATTCGAGTCATCATACCTGACATACGGTTTTTTTCTTTCTTTTGATTTTTCCCTATCACTTTTTTATTTATTACTTTTTCTTCTCAATGTTATTAACTAAATTATATCTATATCTCTTCTACATTATAAAGCATTTGAGACTTCCTATAAAAGGAAGTTTTAAAATTTTAAGACAAAAAACATTACTATAAAAAGAAAAGTAGAAAATTAATGTAAAATATAAAAATTTAAATCTCATTTAAACTATATGTTACCGCCCTCCAATAATCATACATTTTAATGAAATTGTTTTTTAAGAAAAGCTCGCTAAATTTATAACCACCAATTTAATGCTTAAATTTGGGGTGGTGGGGGGGGGGGGGGGGAGTGCTGACCATTACACTAATAATTTAGACGTTGTACTTTTGAAATACATATCTCTACTACTTTATAGTATTTGGGGCAAGCTAAATAAGGAAGTTTAAAATGAAAAACATTTGCTCGGCATAAAAATAGTCATCAGGTACCTGCCGCCGCATTGCGCGGGTACGGGTACCTTTCTATTTTTATTTATGTATTCTTTTTTTATATGTTGAATCTTAACAACAACAACAACAAACACACAATTATGTGTCAGCTTTCATCTCTTTCAGGTACAGATTCTTGGCAATGGTTGATCGGTAATGATAGCACTTTCACAGTCTCGGAGACTCGGAAGCATATTGATGATGTTATTCTCCCTTCACTGCAAGTTAGTACGAGATGGTGTAAAGCTCTTCCTCGAAAAGTCAATATATTTATGTGGCGTTTAAGATTGGACCGATTACCACATCGTTTGAACTTATCTATAAGAGGCATCGATATTAATTCAATCTTGTGCTCAGTGTGTAATAAAGGTATGGAATCAAATGAGCATTTGTTTTGCTCTTGCGAAGTTGCAGTTAATGTTTGGAGTTTAATCCGGTTGTGGTGTGATGCCCAATTACCGGTTTTTAATTATGTTCGAGAAGGGACCGATTGGATAGATAATATGAGGAAGTCAAATGTTCTCAAAGAAAGGATGTTCGTGATCGCTACTACTACTTGGTGGATGCTTTGGAAAATTTGAAATAATATCACTTACAATACTCATTCAATGAGAAAAAGTGATATTTTTTATTCTATTCGTCTTTTTTTATTCTTATTAGTTAAAATATAGGCGGTCTAATGTTTCATGTTGGAATGACTGGTTGAAAACCCCTTTGTAATTTTCTAGCTTCTTGCTAGAGTTTTTGTCATTTATATATCCTTTTTGCTGTTCAAAATAAATAAATAAATAAATACACAATTATGCGAGAGCGGGATATATATGAGGAGTTAATGTAAATAATCATACATACCCGAAACTAAACCTAAAGATAAGGAACCGCTTTAAGAAAGACATTCGATGAACATTTGTGCTTTTAAGAACTACGTACTACAATGGTACTACAATGGCGACAAAACCGTTTCCATAGGATGAACGTCTAGATGAAGTTTGTTGCTACCCAGGTTTCCCTTGTTGCATGGGCGGTTTTGGGCCGGCGCACCATCAGCAACCGAGCCGGGCCCAACCCACTAAAGGGCACTAAATTTTTTTATACCAATTATATGTACTAGGCCCAACCCACTAAGGGGCACTAAAAATAAACCCTATTAATCATTTAATCCAAAAAGTCAAAAACAATTGTGAAGGGACAAAAGGGTGAAGAGCTGAAGGCGTGAAGCACGGAAGCTTTGCTTTCAAAAATATATCTCCATCTTCAAATCATAACTAAGGTTACAACTTAGAACTCTCAACTAGTTATCAATTTTAATTTTTTTTGAGGGAATTGCAAAAATCGTCCCTAAACTTTGGCCAATTTGCATGTTTCATCCTAGAACTGTTGAAACTGCAAAAACCATCCCTGTGGAAAACTTTTGGGGCAAATATCGTCCCTGACCAACATCAAATGACTAAAATACCCCTGTTCAAACTTTAGGGACGATTTTTGCAATTTACTCTTATTCATTTCATTTTTAGTTTTTTACGCAAATGGTCCTTGTGTTGCGTCAAGTTTTACAGTTAGTCCCTAATTTTGTGCAGTTAGTTTATCTGTTAAGTTATTTGCACAGTTAGTCCTCAGTTAATATTTTTTGCAAAGTTAGTCCTCATTTTCTAAAAAAGACCTATTTTTTTGCACCGTTAGTCCATCCGTTAATATTTTTTACACCGTTAGTCTATCCGTTAACGGATGGACTAACGGTGCAAAAAATAAGGACTTTTTTAGAAAATGAGGACTAACTTTGCAAAAAATATTAACTGGGGACTAACTGTGCAAATAACTTAACGAATAAACTAACTGAACAAAATTAGGGACTAACTGTAAAACTTGACGCAATACAGGGACCATTTGTGTAAAAAACTAAAAATGAAATGAATAAGAGTAAATTGCAAAAATCGTCCCTAAAGTTTGAACAGGGGTATTTTAGTCATTTGATGTTGGTCAGGGACGATATTTGCCCCAAAAGTTTGCCACAGGGACGATTTTTGCAGTTTTAACAGTTCTGGGACGAAACATGCAAATTGGCCAAAGTTTAGGGACGATTTTTGCAATTCCCTCTTTTTTTTTTAGTTATCAATTTTGCCTAGTTATCAATTTTAATTTTTTTTTTCGCATAATTGTAGAAGTAATACTTTTGTTGCAAGAATGATTTTTGTTCGTATTTTTGGCTTTTCGTACTTGATTATGGTCTATGGATATTATAATATATGGGCACTTTTTTTTCGTGCCGGGCCTAATTTTTTTTTGACGTTCTCAGCACCGCCCCTACCTTGTTGTATTGTCCTCTTCTTTCTGGTCCTGATGATAAGGATGATAACAGTGTTAAAGTCATCATAGCACCTTCACCTGTGACTCCTGGTCCGTGATCTTAATGGAAAACATGTCGACTAATAAAGAGGGATGTAATCGTTTAATATGATCGATCTACTATTTGTGAGCAAATGAACCGTAAAAATAAAGGTTCTCTGTTTGCATGCTGTTATATCATGCATATGCGCTAGTGAGTTCATATAAACCGTACGTTGATTTACACGCAACTTCTTTACTTATATAAAGATGGTCGATATCTAGTTCTTTTACTAAACATCAAACCTTTTTATTTATGGTTTGATATATATTCAAACTCCATGAACATTTAGTGCAGTTACAGCCTTGCACTCGAGCAGTGGAATGTTTTCTCTATTTTACAAGGAAAACTTGTTATTTGTGTTTACCGAATAGTAAATTGCAAATAGTATGAGTTTTTTATTCACTATAAAATAGAGACTATTACTTGCCTCTATCAGTTGAGTCAACTCAAAATACTTCGTATTTAAATTCCCTTATATTTTTAACTAGAGGAAATGCCATTTTATCCACTTCTACTCCCATGGTCCACATTATAGTGAAAAAAAAAAAAAAAAAAAAAAAAAAAAAAAAAAAAAAAAAATTTGAATTCCAATTCTAGCTAGTCTTGCGCGACTGCACTGAAATCTTGACATGTGTCCCGAACGTAGGTGAAGGTTTTTTGCTTGGCCGACGATACAATTTGCTCGACCAGCAGCTGTTGATGTTTTTGGTATGAGCGAATTGCTATTTTTTTTTTTTTTTTTTTTTTTTTTTTTTTTTTTTTTTGTTTTAATAAAAAAAAAACGTTTTTTTGATTTTTTCTTGTTTTTTTCAAAAAAGACAAAATCATGTCGGAAAAAAAACATAACATCCGCCGATCAAGTAGAACTTGTGTAGTTGGTCTAGCACAAAATAAGGGACCCTCACTTTTCTAGCAAGACAAAACTGATTTATCAAACATCATATCGGTCAAGTAAAATTTTATTTGATTGCACAAAACGTCACATTGGTTGTACAAAACTAAAATTAGAATTTTTCTTTTGTTTTTTTAATACAATGTGAACCATAAAATGAGGGCGTTTTTCGCATTTTTTCTTTTAACAATGTGTAGTATTATCCAAAGTTACATATCGTATTGATTATGTTTTTGACTTTTAAATGTGTTTTGCATAGTAACAGATAAATGCATTTGCTAATGCAAAGTTTGGGTGGTTTGATGCCTAAAAGTCATTTCCCATAGCCAATTTGTAGGTCTCGTTTTTTAGTCATACAGCTGCCCAAATTACGGTTTTTTTTTTTTCTTTCTTACTGTTATGTCAAGTTTTAATTTAATACACCCTCCGTCCCATATTAAATGGCAACTTTTGACTCTTCGAGTCTTTTTTCTTCAACTTTGACCTTACATATTTTTGTTTGTATTATATGACACTTGATAAAAATTATGTCAATGAAAAGTACATTTAAAACTCAATTCATTCATATATTTTGCATCATGTATTATATATCATAAATAAAAATATTTAAGGTCAAAGTTGATAAAATAAGACTTTGAAAATTCAAAGTGAACATTTAATATGGGACGGAGGTAGTATATTTTAGTTAGAACCAACATTTTGAATCCCCGGTCGACCCGGCCGGGTTAACCGGTTCGACCAGTTCCGGCCAAAAAAAGGGGTCAAAAACCGGGTTAACCGGTTAGACCAGCCGGGTTTTGAGTGACCCGGGTCAACCCGGTTCTCAAAACCCGGTCGGGTTTCGTTTTTTCAAAATTTTTAAATAAAACCCGGGTTTGACCCATATTGACCCGGCGGTCGAACCGGTTGACCCGGTCGAAAAATAAAAAAAATAATAAATTGAAAACCGGGTTGACACGGCGGTCGAACCGGTTGACCCGGTCGCGATGACTCGATCGGGTCGATTTTGAACCCGGTTTTCAAAACATTGGTCAGAACACATGCATATCGCACGAATTAAACATTTATTAATACAAAAATAAACAATTATACCACCATTACACTAGATTAAGCGACACCATTTCTATTGTTTCGGATTTACTTTCAAGTTGGCGAAACTTATGAATTCGTTCATAATAATACAATAATGTGACCCAATTACAATGATGAATACAGTTAGCTGATAAAATTTGACCCAACACAAACAATCGAGCTCGAGTCAAAAGTATACTCGAGTAGCTTGAGCTCAATTCGGTTTACATCGAATCGATTTCGAGTATCTTACGAGTCAACCTCGAGTAGCTCGTCACTTGTCTTGTCTCGTTTACACCTCTTGTTTAAACCTTTAATCATCAAGTTCAAGTACGTTGACTGGAAGCTAATGGTTTAATATATCAAAACAGCAGTCACTTTTTACGAAAGATAAATAGTTAATTTGAGGAAGAAACTGGTGAGTATGGGTGGTTTAATTTAGTGGCTAAGTATGGGTGATTATGATGCAACTAAATATTTTCCTTTTTAAGTTTGAACAAACCATGCATCTAAACATTCGTGCCCTCTAACTTTGAACGAATAATTAACGCATGCATGACTTATTAAAAGATTTGAAGTACGTATAGAAACCTCTTATATATATATAACTTGTTTGAACAAATAATGCATCTAAATATACACCTCGTCACAATCATAACCTTCTTTAAATAACGGATTTTTCAAACGAAAGAGTATATATTTCTCTTTTGTTCTTTAACTAAGCGAGTACCCGTGCATAGCAACGGTTCCTAGCGGCAGATAATTAACAATTTGTGATATTGTGGTGAGTGTTTTGTGTAGCGTTCAAAATAGAACATGAACAGATCATAATGTAATTGCAAATGGTTGTACTACACGATAACTAAAGTCTAAAAAAATTTCTTAACATCTATCAAATAACATATAAAAACATTTAATGAAACTGAAAGTAAAACATTACATTAGTTATGAAATAAAAACTAACAACACACGTTACTCTTCGTGTAAAACTTCTTGATAAACGACATTCGAGGTGTAGATTCCTGCTTGATGGAACTCTTTGACTGGTTTAACAAATACCTTTGTTGTTCTACGGGATATCGTTCTAGACAATGCCACATATATTTTTAACTAGAGGAAATGCCATTTATTATAGTGAAAAAAAAAAATGAATTCCAGTTCTAGTCTTGCGCGACTGCACTGAAATCTTGACATGTGTCCTGAACATAGGTGAAGGTTTTTTGCTTGGCCGACGATACAATTTGCTCGACCAGCAGCTGTTGATGTTTTTGTTATGAGCGAATTACTTTTTTTTTTCCTTTTTTGTTAATAAAAAAAACGAAAAAACAAATAAAACAAAAGTAAAATTCAAAAAGTTTTAAAGAGGACACTGATTTAAAATTTTGTAATTACAAATTTTTTGAAATTCGTTTAAAACAATAAATTGGGTAAAAACTTTTAAAAACCGTTTTTGATTTTTTCTTGGTTTTTTCAAAAAAGACAAAACCATGTCGGAAAAAAAACATAACATCCGCCGATCGAGTAGAACTTGTGTCGTTGGTCTAGCACAAAATAAGGGACCCTCACTTTTCAAGCAAGACAAAACTGATTTATCATACATCATACCGGTCGAGTAAAATTTCATTTGATCGCACGAAATGTCACTTCGGTCTTGGAAAAAAACCCCACCTACCTCGACACACTTGTCAAATTTTTAATTGAGTCGCCTCCGAAAAACCCATGAGCTTACTGGAGAAATTTTGTGGATAAAAGGTCAAGGGTTTGAGTCTCGGACCTTGCTCACTCCACTTGGTGTCCCATTGAGACCGGAGAGTTGCCGGAAATATTCCTTATGAGGTGGACAATAGCTGGTGGCAAATGACACCCGGGGTCAAAGTGTTCCCGCCAATTCACACTTTTTTGTGAATTTAATTGAGTCGCACGTTACAGTGGTCGTACAAAACTAAAATTAGAATTTTTCTTTTGTTTTTTTACTACAATGTGAACCATAAAATGAGGGCATTTTTCGCATTTTTTCTTTTAACAATGTGTAGTATTATCCAAAGTTACATATCGTATTGATTATGTTTTTGACTTTTAAATGTGTTTTGTATAGTAACAGATAAATGCATTTGCTAATGCAAAGTTTGGGTGGTTTGATGCCTAAAACTCATTTCCCATAGACTGTTTGTAGGTCTCGTTTTTTAGTCATACAGCTGCCCAAATTAGTTAGAACCAGCGTTTTGAATCCCAGGTCGACCCGGCCGGGTTAACCGGTTCGACCAGTTCCGGCCAAAAAAACGGGGTCAAAAACCGGGTTAACTGGTTAGATCAGTTAGGTTTTGAGTGACCCGGGTCAACCCGGTTCTCAAAACCCGGTCGGGTTTCGTTTTTCAAAATTTTTAAATAAAACCCGGGTTTGACCCGGTGGTCGAATTGGCTGACCCAGCAGTCGAACCGGTTGACCCGGTCGAAAAAATAAAAAAATAATAGATTAAAAACCAGGTTGACACGGCGGTCGAACCGATTGACCCGGTGCCGGTGACTCGATCAGGTCGATTTCGAACTCGGTTTTCAAAACATTAGTCAGAACACATGCATATCGCTCGAATTAAACAGTACGTGTACTCATGTTTATTAATACAAAAATAAACAATTATACCATTACACTAGATTAAGCGACACCATTTCTATTGTTTCGGTTTTACTTTCAAGTTGGCGAAACTTATGAATTCGTTCATAATACTACAATAATGTGACCCAATTACAATGATGAATACAGCTAGCTGATAAAATTTGATCCAACACAAACAATCGAGCTCGAGTCAAAAGTATACTCGAGTAGCTTGAGCTCAATTCAGTTTACATCGAATCGATTTCGAGTATCTTACGAGTCAACCTCGAGTAACTCGTCACTTGTCTTGTCTTATTTACACCTCTTGTTTAAACCTTTAATCATCAAGTTCAAGTACGTTGACTGGAAGCTAATGGTTTAACATATCAAAACAGCAAACCTAATGGTAGTTACTTTTTACGAAAGATAAATAGTTAATTTGGGAAAGAAACTGGTGAGTATGGGTGATTATGATGCAACTAAATATTTTCCGGGAGAATTGCATATATACCCACTAAAACTCAAAAACTTGCATATTTTCCCAAGATACAAATTTTCGATGCATGATGTACAATGCAAATTAAGCATGTTTTGGGTATATATGCAAATATGCAAGTTTTAGTGGGTATATATGCAATTGCCCCATATTTTCTATTAAGTTTGAACAAACCATGCATCTAAACATTCGTGCCCTCTAACTTTGAACGAATAATTAATGCATGCATGACTTATTTAAAGATTTAAAGTAGGTATAGAAACCTCTTATCTTGTTTGGACAAATCATGGATTTTTCAAACGAATAAGTATATATTTCTCTTTTGTCCTTTAATTAGCTTTAACTTTAAATTTATCTTTTTCTTTTTATTATCACAGGTACATACTTTAAATTTATCTTTTTCTTCATATCCTTAATTGTTGTATTATATGCGTTTCAACAAGGATTCGCAAATCAACAATAATTCAATTCGTCACCATAATTTTATAACCCGAATCAACCATCCACTTTTCCTCCATCACAACCATCACAACCATCTCAAGGTACGTTTAAAGTACCTAAGCCACGATCACCGGCCAAAGGCCGAGGAAAAAAAACCAAAGCCTAAAGAGGAAAAAACATTGTAAATTTGGACGCGGACGATGACGATGACTTTGAAGAAGCTGGTCATACGCGTGCGCGAAAGTTGTGGTCCAAACAAGAAGAAACGATTCTTGCGGAAGCGTGGATAGAAATTTCCCAAGACCAAGAGCTGGGGAATGACAAAGAGAATGAATTCTTTTGGAACGAAATTCATGCACTTTTCAATGAGCGGACTACTGAACACCCTCGAACCAAAAACATGCTATCCGGTAAATGGTCGAGGCTCAATGCCGGCTGCCAAAAATTCCACGCTATTTATAAACATATAGAGCGTCGCAGTAGTGAAAATGAGCTTGATCATATTGAGAATGCCAAAACGAACTTCGTACAACGTTTTGGACAGAGGGGTTTCACTTTGGTTCACGTTTGGGAGATCCTGAAACGCTACCCGAAATGGGATGCTGAAGAACCTCTAGACATTACATGTCTTGAGGATATATTCGGGCCGGACAAACGACCTCGTCCTGAAAGAAACAACAAACGAGCCGGAAAGAAACAAAAGTCGACGGAAACGTCGAGCGCGGCGAGCTCCGGTGGGTCTCAAACGAGAAATTTTTTGGGACAATTATCCGAAAAGTATAATCAAGCAAAAGACGCTCAAATGGCTTGTTACGAGGAGAGGAGAGGAGGAGGAGGAGGAGGGAGGAAAAGGCGTTCGAGAAAGAAGCTGCGGCGTTGGAGTGGCAGGATATGCAGATGCTAATGCTCGATCCAAACACGGTTACTGACCCGGTTAGAGCCGATATAATTCGCAAGAGACAAGCAAGAATAACTCAGAAATACCAAAGTTTCGACCGCGAAGATGATGAATAAAATGTTTAATTTTCATAGTAGTATCGTATGTTTTTTTTCCTATTGTATGCGTTTTTTTTCCGTGTTGTATGTGTCTTTCTTTTTCTCGTATCATGTTTTTTTTTCGTATTGTAACTTTTTATTTGATGAAATAAAATTAGTATGTTGTGTTATTTTTAAGTAATTGTGGAATGAATTTAATTAAATTAATGAAATGAATAAAAAAATAAATGTGTAAGATGTGGGGCCCGAATGGGGAAGTTGAGGTTTGTTGTTTAGTGAGGAGGGGGTTTGTTGTGAAGAGTTGAAGTTGAGGTGTTGGGTGATGTGGCAGGAGTGGGACCCGAATGAGGAGATGATACAACTTGTGAACATTGTGTTCTCAAGTTGAGTAATATGAGGTAAAGTAAATGAAAGTGATGTTTGTTGTGTTCTCGAGTTTTAGTTGGGAAGTAAAGTGAAAGTAAAGTAGTGAAAATGATAGGATTTTGCATTAAAACCTTTTACCCCGCTTTTGGGGTGAAAGACAATTTTACATTCTTTCCATTTCTTTACTCCCTCTTAATTTACTTTACTTTCACTTTCTCCTTAATTTTTTCTTAAGAACATAGTGTAAGTTTTGTCAAAGTTAAGAACTTAATTTTACACAAATATAATAATTAAATTAGGATTACAAGATTGGGATTGCGGGTGGTTTGATGGCTAAGCATGATATCTTACAAACGTTAGGTCTCATGTTCGATTCACCATATTCAATACAGTAACCATCTTATGGCGCTTTTTTTTTTTTTTTTTTTTTTTTTTTTTTTTTTTTTTTTTTTTTTGCGCTAAAGTCTTTTCAATGTTATTTACCTAGAGAAGTTTTTTTTATTACAATATCTTTGTTACTAGGACAATAGAATCATGAACTCATGATTGAATGAGAAAATTGTTAGAAAAGTGAGTTAAACTTTAGAGGTTATTTGGTAATTTGTGTTACTTGTCCTGCAAGTTTGTTTAGCCTATAAATAGGGATTGATGGCATTAGTTTTTTTTTGTACCTTTTAAATTTGTTTTTGTGTTGGTACTTTTGAATTTGGTTTTGTATTTGGTTTGATATTTGAATAAAGCTTCCACTTCGTTTGTTTGTTTCGTTTGAATTACCAACAAGTGGTATCAGAGCCAGGTTGATTTGTTTAGCCATGAAGAAAAAGAAAAAAAAAATCGATTATTTGAGTTTGAAGAATCGTATTTTGTGGTTGATCGTCTTTCGTCTTTGCAGTTTTTTGTTCGTCGACTGATTTAGGATAAGAATTGACCATATTTGTTTCATGGGCTTTTGTATTGGAATTGTAATTTGAATTACAAGATGGGCCGAGAATTGAATCTGCATGGTACACGTAATTTGCACTTTTGGCATTTGTAGTTAGGATTTGTTATTTGTCAACAAAAGAAAAAAAATTAATTTTTGTTTTGGTGATTTTTAGTATTTCGTATTTGAATTTGGACCGTAATTCTTATAAAATAAGTAGGTCAATAGAATTATTATCGAGTATCATGTTTGGGGCGTTTGAATTATTAAGAGCCCGTTCGTCAAGTTCTTTGTTAGCTTGAATTGGTTTGATACTCGGATAATAAGTTTGAATTTGGCTCGTAATACTTATCGATAACTGGGTCATTAGAATTTGAATTTGATATTTGGGTCGTAATTCTTATTATATAAGTGGACCATTGGAATTTGAATTTGGTATTTCGAATTTGAAGATCGATTTGGTGTTTGAATACTTGGTTCAAGTCGTTTGAATTTTGTTCGATCATTGGAAGTTTGTTCGTTTGAAAATTTGGATCTTCGTTTGTCGGGCTTTTGAAGATTGGTTGTCCGAATTTGATTGTCTTTGTTGAAGATCGTTTGAGCCGATTTGGTTTTGTTTGGTTGACCGAGTTTGAATTTGTCGGTTAATGTTTGATTGTTCGTTTTGAAGATTATCGGCGTTTGTATTTGTTCGGTTTGTTTTGGATCGTTTTTGGAATCGATCGTTCGTTTTGAATTTGGGGAGCATCTCTAGCATTTGGAATTTGGAATTTGGAATTTGAAATTTGGCATTCGGAATTTGGAACTTTGAATTTGATTTGAAGCGGGTGGAGGAGTTTAAGTCACAGTAGAGATTGTTAGAAAAGTGACTTAAACTTTAGGGGTTATTTGGTAATTTGTGTTACTTGTCCTGCAAGTTTGTTTAGCCTATAAATAGGGATTGATGGCATTAGTTTTCTTTATACCTTTTAAATTTGTTTTTGTGTTGGTACTTTTGAATTTGGTTTTGTATTTTGTTTGGTATTTGAATAAAGCTTCCACTTCATTTGTTTGATTTGTTTGTTTGTTTCGTTTGAATTACCAACAAAAATAGATGAGCTTCAGTAACCTCAAAGTAATATACGTACTACAAAATATGAATGGGCGCAAATCAATGAGCATAGCATTGTACGTTAACTAATGTTCACTCAAGTTATGTGTCCAATATCAGTCTTTTACGTACGTATATAAATAGGTGTCCATAATTCTAAGAACATATAAAAGCAGAAGTTACGAATTAATAACCGAAGCCAACATGCCACAAGGCATGCACCAGCAACGGCCATGTCTCCGATGGCCACCATTGTTGGTACTAAAAAGAAGGTACTAGGTCGAAAGGCTTACAACATAACCCCGTCAATCATTCATCATAATTAGAGGATGTTGACTCGTGACTTTGTGTCATGTTTATTACTTTTAAGTTTTAATTAATGTGATTCATCATTTGAGAATGTTACTGTTTCCATTAATGAAAATGCTCATTTTGGTTTTAACAATTAAACTTAGGTTACGTTCGGGACGAAACTAGGGTGGATCCCGCGGTGTCACGGGACCTCGATAGAATTTTGTTTCGTATTTGCTAATTTTTCGTAAAAGACACTGAATTTTCTAAAACCCTGTCCCAATACATTGAATTTTGTTTTCACGTAATTGAATAAATTTAACTTCTTTTTATTATACTACAGTTAAAAAGAGTTGCGCATCCCGTCACTTTTAGCTTTGGTTGTGTAACTGCATTGATTACAGGCGTATGCACATATGATAAAATGGTAATCGACCCTATATATGCGGCTCACGCTCTCACTTTGATGAAAAGTACAATGCCATCAATGGACAAATCAATGAACATATAACAATCTTACAACTTCTGTTTAGTGGCCTAATATTGATCCTACATATACGAATGTATTGTATATATAAATGTTCAAAATTACAAAAACACGAATTCACAAGTTACCAATAATATTTAAGAAAAAATAAATAATAAATATGAAGTGTGCTAATAAGCAAAATGAAGATGGTTGTGATCAGTTTGATGATTTTCATTATGGGTATGACCGCGCTGGATGTTGAAGGCATAGCATGTTGCATCGTAGTGTGTGTGTATACTTGTTGCTATGAATCCGGTCTTCCACCAGTGGCCATGACTCCAATGGCCATGCGTTTGATGCCTGCTCGAGGCCCCATTGTTGGCGACAAGAAGAAAGTGCTTTGTTGAAAGGCTTACTCCATAATCCCGTCAATCATCCATCATTAATCATAGCACATATTCTTGCAGAGGAGGCGATAATTACCTATTTTTTGTACTTACATTTTGTTTTTAAAAAGTTAATACTTGATACTGGTAAATTAAAAGCAAAATAAAGTAAAAGCTAAAAATTGCTAAAGTAAAATTGTTAAAATGGTAGGTCTCATATTCGAGTCATCATACCAGACATACGCTTCTTTTCTTTCTTTTGATTTTTCTCTTTTTCCTTTTTATTTATTATTATGTCTTCTCAATGTTATTAACTAAACAACAACTAATACACAATCATGTGGGAGAGGGATATGAAGAGTTAGGATGTAAATAATCATGTATACCCGAAAGTAAACCTGATGATAATAAATCGCTTTAAGAAAGACATTCACTCAACACTTGTGCTCTTAAAAACTATGTACTACAATGGCGACATAACCATTTCCATAGGGATGAACGTCTAGATAAAGTTTACTGCTACCCGGTTTCCCATGCTATCAATCGAGTACATTCAAATCCTATAAACCAGTAACAATGATAAATGTAAATGGTTATTAGTTATTAGAATGAAATACAATATCAAAAGAAACAAAATCATAAAAGCAACACACTCAAGTATATGCTATTTTTTTTTCTTTTCAAAAAAGTAAAAACAAGTATAATATGCTTTTTTAAAGTTCACCAAAATATCCCAAAAAAAATAAAAATTAAATAAATAAATAAAATAAAATAAGAAATTGTATGTTGCTTATTTTTAACTCGAGAATAAATAATTTATTTGAGAATTAAATATGTGAGTGTCGGTGGCATGAAGGCTAAGCATGGTCTCTTATAAATGTTAGGTCACCAATTCGAGCATTCGGTCCAAACCCACATTCATTTTGTTTTGTTTTTGTTTTTGTTTTTGTTTTTGTTTTTTTGTTTTTTCTTTATCATTTTTTTAATTATACTCATTGTGGTCAATTGGTAAAATCGATTGATATGATTTTTCTCGGTTTTAGTCTTTTAGAGATGACTTAAAGAAACGAGGATTTAATGCCCAAAACGTATCATTACCAAAATAAACCAGTACACTCGGGTTTATCAACACAAACATAATAAATTTCAAAGTAGTTATGACTCTATTCATCCGCCATTACAGGCTTGAATCCAAGCAGTGGCACGTTTAGGCAACTTTATTAAAGATTTGGCACATTTAGCCTTTTTTTCTCTTTTTTTCTCTTTTTTTTTTTTTTTTTTTTTTTTTTTTGAAATGGCTATGTATTCTCATTTAAAAGGTATATGGCATTAACGGACACTTATTTTCTCTCAGTTGGAGAACATGACAATTGTTTTTAAATAAAAACTTATAAATATAATTAATTTAATTTAATTTTTTTAATATAAATGAGGTGTTACGTTTGAGGAATTTATTTCGTTGTTTTGGGTATTTTCTAAAGCGATTTGTGTAATATGAGCCCGTTTCGCCCTTACTCGTTTGACCCTTGCCCGTTTAAGCCTGTACCGATTTAAGTCCGTGCCCGTTCGGGCTTGACCATTTGGACCGTGGCCTGTGCCCGTCCGGCCCGTCCATTTTGCCTCCTCCTCTGCATGCATCTTTTTAACTCAATGAATACCAATTCAATTTTAAATCCTAAGATAATAACAAGTAAGTTTCTATGAACGATACATGTAATAATTATATCATTTAATTCATGCATCTATAATCTTTTTAAGACGTTAAAACATGCACATGATGACACTAATCAGGGACAGAGCCAGGAATTTATATTAAGGGAGGCTCAAAAATTTTTTTCCCCGGTAATAACATACAATTTCCTTGATTTAGAAGCTAAATTGAAGCTTGAATCGTTCGACGACGGATTCATAATGTTTGGTGAAGGGTAGCACAGAATAATGTATGCTTTCTTTTTTACATAAGAAACACTCTAATTTGCTTTAAAAAAAATAAAAAATAATAATTGTTTAAAATTTTTAAAGGTTAAAAATAATAGATTTATAAAGGAAGTTTTTACTAGAATATAAAAGACAACTTATTTAGTTAGCCTTTTTGAAAATAAATGAACCTATAACATTCTAATACGCAGTATTAAATAACACAGTACAAGTTTTTGTGGTTAAACATAAAATAAGTCCAAATAAACTAGTAACATTCAACAAACTGAGATGAGAAAAAATAGATAAAAAGAACAAAATACAGTAAATACTATCTTTTTTTTGAAAAATAAAAACTATCACTCATGCAATTTCAAAATATGCCACTCCCATGCTTCCCAACCCACGTGACTAAAGCTACTTTACCCTTTTTATATTAATATAAAAATATATATATATATACTTTTTCATCTTCCAAAACATTCTAGCATCCGATCTAAATACTTTCTAAAACTGATTTTGTGTTTAAGACCATAGAAGTTCATGGGGCCAGATGCTGAAAAAACCTCAAAAACCCAGGGTGGCTCCGCCACTGTCCACGCTACAATCTGGACTTGTTGGGCCAGTTGGGGGTGGCCGAGCACTCTCCAGCCCCCCTACTGGCTCCGTCCCTGACACTAATACATATCGATGTATCTAACTTGTTCGTGTTTTTACATCAATATGCATATACTTTATATGCATATGACTTTATCGAACTATATATATTGATATGTCACGTTCATACAATGCATCTCGTCATATCGAAGCATCTAAACCTCTAAACTTAAGCAATTACGGGAATTAAGTGATGCATGTTATCGGTTTTCGATCATAACCGGTTCAAAAAATCAATTTTGGACCATGACTATTATCATACATCTAAATCTTTTCCTTAAGTTTGAACAAACCATGCATCTAAACATTAATGTATGCATGACTTACTAAAAAGACTTAAAGTAGGTATAGAAACCTCTTATATAACTTGTTTGAACAAATAATGCATCTAAACACCTCGTCACAATCATAACCTGCTTTAAATAATGGATTTTTCAAACAAAAGAGTATATATTTCTCTTTTGTCCTTTAATTAGCTTTAACTTTATTTTTTTCTTTTTCATTTTCGTTTTTTAACTCAACATATTCCACAGACCAGGCTCTAAGACCAATTTTAGATTTTACTTCCAAATCACAAATTTTAAATTATTAGTGCATGTAAATTGGTTTTTTTCCCATAAATATCCAGTTATTTAAGTGACTAGTTTTAAGCATTTATCCGAAACAATCATTGTCTTTACTTCTAGTTTTGTATATCTTATTGATTCTTTTCTTTTCTAAAATGAAAAGTAAAATAAAGTAAAAGGTAATACTTCATACTGCTAAATGTTAGTAATATATGTAGAATAAATGACAAAGAGAAAGAATACATATTAGAAGACGAAACTTAGAATTTTTAGCTTTTGCTAACTTAATGGGATGAAATTCCTATAAAAGCTAGCTCATATCATTTAATCTATGTTGTACCCTATTTTGATTTCCATCTTCTTTGTTTGCCATCTACTATTTATTCATATATTTCTTTTTTGTTAATCTACCCCGCAAGTTTCATATATGGACTCCAATTCCAAATTTCCAAACCTTGAAAATGCAATTAAGTGACACAACATGAACATCCGCTACTAGAAGATTTGCAGCCTTGTTATCCAGAGTAATCCAGACTATGTAGAATTAAGTGAAGATGAGGAGGAGGATAGGGTTATAAAATGGGATTAACGAACTAAATGCAACCTTATGAGCAGTTGAGCGCCAATAGCAATTAACTCAATATATTCCATGGACCGGGCTCTAAGACCAACTTTAGCCCGATAGTTGTATAGAATATATAATAATACAAGGGACTCAGTTAAGTTAGTTGATTAGGTCTTATACCTAGCCAAAGTCTAGTCCAGTTAAAACCAATCCTAATTGTACGAGTTTCTACGAACGATGCATGTAATAATTATATCAATTTCATTCATGCATCTATAATCTTTTCAAGACGTTAAAACATGCACATGATGAAACTGATACATATCGATGCATCAATATGCATCTACTTCATTGTCAAACCTTGAATGCATAATGAAGTTTGGAACAAAATTGAAACCATGATCAATTAATTGATGCGTCAACACACGTTCATATAATCTATATATGCATCTGACTATATATATCAGACATATGTTGATATGTCACGTTCATACGATGAATCTCGCCATATCGACTCATCTAAACCTCTAAACTTAAGCAATTACACGAATTAAGTGATGCACGCGATCGGTTTTGGATCATAACCGAATCAAAAAATTGATTTTGGACAACGACCATCATACCTCTAAATATTTTCCTTATGTTCGAACAAACCATGCATCTAAACATTCGTGTCCTCTAATTTTGAACAAATAATTAATACATGCATGACTTATTAAAAGATTTAAAGTAGGTATAGAAACCTCTTATCATGTTTGAACAAATAATGGATTTTTCAAAGGAATGAGTATATATTTCTCTTTTGTCTTTTAATTAGCTTTAGCTTTAATTTTAATTTTATCTTTTATCTTTTTCTTTTTCTAATATAAAGAAAATTTAAGATTACAAAAGCAATGCCCCATGTTTTTTGTTATTAAGCATTTAAACAAGATTGAGCTATCTCATGTCATATTTTTGAAACTGCAAAGATATATAAAATATTTAGAACCAAAGTAGAAGATGATGGATGAATCATCAACATATTATTAACAAACTTAGAGAACTAATAAATACTTGATACTTCCACTGTGGTTTGCCTAATAAGCACTCAAAGCATATTAATATGTTCTCCTTTTCTTTATCTTATGGTAAGTTAAATAACATCGAGGCAACTTTTAGTTTTTTATGAGATTGAATTTTTGTACACACTTAAAAATAAAAGCTTAACTATTTTAAAGTTAAATATTCTCTACCAGTTATATCAAGAAAGGCTCGATACCAGTTGGTTCTACCTCGAACTTGACACGAAAAGCTCGATACATCAACAAATAAGTATTTACTTTTAGTGTATTTATATATTAGCACGTAAAAGCTCGACAATTACTCAATTCGAGTATATATAAGCTCGAGTTCGGATCGATAAACATTCCAAGCGCACTTTCTGGGCTCGAGCAAGAGACTCGATAAAGTTCGAATCAAACTAGCTCGAGTTACTCGACAAAAGCTCGACTCGTTTACACCCTAAATTCAAATACTTGGTATTTAAATTCCCTTCTTATTTTAACAGTGTGTCAGCTTGTAGCATTCTATGCCACATATGCCACGTGTGCAAAGCTTCCTGCGGCGCTAATAGTAAAATCCCATAATCCAAGTCATACGCTTGCCCTTGAGGAGTGGAGTAATCGGTATTGGTATTCCGATTGTAGTGTATGTGGTAAATGGGGGCCTGATAACGTTGGTTCTGATAACCCTGATTGTAATGCGCCATGATTGGAAGAGAAAGTCATATCATCTATCATCCAAGTCACCCGCACCCACTACAGTCTGTTACATCATAACCAAATCTTTGTACTTGTGATGCCTGTGGTGAGAAACATATGGGCATCTTCTATCATTGTACCACATGTTTTCACCACACCATCCATATTGATTGTGCATTCCTCCCCAGAAAGTTACACAATCAACATACTCACCCACTCATCATTTCTTATTCTTCCCAAGATATTACATATGGTAATAAATGCAGGATATGTCACACGTCTTTCTATCCTAAATATCTTTGGAGTTATAAATGTGAAAGTTGCAGGTACTATCTGCATCTAAATTGTGCAACATCTCCCGGAGGTAATAAAAATACATATAAATTTACTAAATATCTCATGCTTCGAATGATTACGTGGAATTTTGTTTGATGTGTACCAACATCTTAATATTTAACCCATTTTCAATTCATAACAGGTATAGGCAAAACGATCAAAAATTTCAAAGAGGCTGATCATCCTAATCTTGTCAATCTCCCATTCCCCGATCACAAATATAGCATACTACAACACTGGCTTTCCAAAGAATTGGGATCTACAAGTGAAAGGAACCTGAACTATAGCGGTCATCAGCATCAGCATGTGCTAAGTCTGGTAGGCACACAATCCGACGACAGTAAGGGTGCAACCTCTTCAAGCAGCGTTAATGCATTATCATGTCACGACCCAATGAAAAGGATTGAGCTGTTATGTAACGGGTGCATGAGACCAATCATGGATGTGCCCTTTTACAAATGCTCCAGCGAAGAGCAATGTTGCGACTTTGTACTTCATGAGTGGTGCACTCGTTTACATGCTGAATTGCCAAATCACCCAGGTCACACACACACACACACTCACTTTCCTTCCAAAAGTTTCGGAAAATATATTCGGCATTTTCAAATGTGAAGTTTGCAAATTACGTTGCAACGGGTTTGCGTACGGGTGCACCAATTGTGAATACTACATTTGTTAACAAAGATACAATGTATCTGCTATGGAATATTTTTGCATGTTGGAAGACCAAGTTGGGTATTGTATCTGATATGAGATATGAGAATCTTATCTCATGGACATGTTGGTAATGCAAGTTGCAATGCAAGTGCCAGGATGAAATGCCTATAAAAGGCAATGAGGCATCCTTCATTTCTTCATCCCATTTCCAACTTGAACACATAGTTCTTTGGATCTTATTTCTTTCTCCTAAAGATGAGTAGAATAGAGAGTTTAGTATATTTCCTAGTACAAGAGATATAAATTTGTATTATCCTTGTAACTAGAGAAAAGGTGTAACTCCTAGTTTACATAGTGAAACGTATCTTTCCTTGCCCGTGGTTTTTACCCTATTGGGGTTTTCCACGTTATATCCGTGTGTCATCTTTTATTATATTTCTATTTTAGTTGCAGGTTTGCTTCAGTCCGGTGTCACTTTTATCAACAAGTGGTATCAAGAGCTAAGGTTGGGTGTGTGTATAATTATTTATCGTATGCTCTGTGGTTGCCACTAATTAGTGGACCCTCCACATCAAAAGATAAATAAGATTATATTCACTCAAAAGGTGTTCGTTACTATTATTAACTAATAATAGTTTTGTCGAAAAGTAGATTGTGATTGTAGCAATGGCGGCGAAATTTGAAATTGAAAATTTCAATGGGAATAATTTCTCGTTGTGGAAATTAAAGATGAAGGCTATCCTTAGAAAGGATAAATGTTTAGCAGCCATTGACGAAAGGCCAGCTGAGGTCACGGATGACAGTAAATGGGACGAGATGGATGGAAATGCTATTGCAAATCTTCATCTGGGATTAGCAGATGGAGTTTTGTCAAGCATAGAGGAGAAGAAAAGTGCAAAGGAGATTTGGGATCATCTTGCTCGATTGTATGAGGCAAGATCGCTCCACAATAAAATATTTCTCAAGAGGAAACTTTATGCTCTTCGCATGACGGAATCTACTTCAGTGACTGAGCACGTTAATAACGTGAATACTCTATTTTCTCAGCTCACGTCTTTGAGTTGTAAAATAGAGCCACATGAACGTGCGGAAATTCTACTTCAAAGTTTACCTGACTCATATGACCAACTCATAATCAACTTAACCAGTAATGTTCTTTCGGACTATCTAGTCTTCGATGATGTTGCAGCCGCTATTATGGAAGAAGAAAATAGGCGTAACAATAGGGAGGACAGACAGGCCAGTTCAAGACATGTGGAGGCGTTGGTGGTAACGAGAGGGAGGTCAATGGAACCTGGCTCCAGTGGGAGTCACAATCATGGTAAATCTAAAACAGGAAAGAAGAAGAATTTTAAATGCTTCAACTGTGGCAAGCAAGGTCACATGAAGAAAAATTGTAGGAGTTTAAGAAAATCTAATCCTCAAGGAAATGTTGCCAGCACTTCAGAAGATGGTAATGCTCTGTGTTGTGAAGCAGCGGTTGCAAATGAAGGCAGGACGAGATTTGCAGATGTATGGCTGTTCGATACGGGAGCAACTTTTCATATGACCACAAGAAGAGAATGGTTTCATCAATATAAACCTATCTCTGGAGGCGGATCTGTGTACAGTTGCAATGATGAAAAACTAAAGATCATTGGAACTGGAAGTATCATGGTGAAGGTGCATGATGGTACATTTCGTACTATTCGGGATGTGAAATACGTGGAGGGCCTGAAAAAGAATTTATTGTCTCTAGGACAATTTTATAATCTTGGTTGTAAGGTTGAAATACAAAACAAGATTTTGAAAATTATAAAAGGCGCGCTTGTACTTATGAAAGGTGAAATGGTGGCTGCGAACTTATACCAACTGAAGGGAGAGATAGTGGAGGAGACGGAAGCATTTGTTGCTTCACATATTCCAAGTCATAGAGTTGCAGTAACATGGCATCAGAAGCTTGGACATATGTCTGAACAAGGAATGAAGATTCTTGTTGAAAGGAAGTTAATTCCTGGCCTCACAAAGGTTTCTTTACCTTTCTGTGAGCATTGTGTTATTAGCAAGCAGCATCGCCTAAAATTCAAGACATCAAATTCTAGAAGTGTATATGTTCTAGAATTGGTTCATTCTGATGTGTGGAAAGCACCGGTTCTATCCCTGGGAGGAGCAAAGTATTTTGTATCCTTCATTGATGACTATTCCAGGAGATGTTGGGTGTACCCAATCAAGAAGAAGTCTGATGTGTTTGAAGTTTTCAAAGTTTACAAAGCGCGGGTTGAACTTGATTCTGAGAAGAAAATCAAGTGTTTAAGGACTGATAATGGAGGTGAATATACAAGTGATGAATTTGATTCCTTTTGCAAGCAAGAAGGAATCAAAAGGCAGTTCACGACGGCATACACTCCTCAACAGAATGGAGTGGCAGAGCGGATGAACAGAACCTTGTTAGAAAGAGCAAGAGCAATGTTGGCAACTGCAGGCTTGGAAAAATCATTCTGGGCAGAAGCAGTAAATACCGCCTGTTATGTGATAAATCGGTCACCTTCAACTGCACTTGAGTTGAAGACACCGATGGAGATGTGGACGGGAAAGCCGGTCAACTATTCAGACCTTCATATATTTGGAAGTCCTGTGTACGTGATGTACAATTCTCAAGAAACTACAAAGCTGGATCCGAAATCCAGAAAGTGTTTGTTCTTGGGGTATGCTGACGGAGTAAAGGGGTATCGCTTGTGGAACCCCACTGCCCACAAAGTAGTCGTCAGCAGAGATGTTGTCTTTATGGAAGACAAAGTTCAAGAGAATGAAGAAGGTGATAGCACTACAAGTGAAACTACATCAATACAGGTGGAAAAGCAGTCTGAATCGAGTGATTCTTCTGAATCCGTACCACCGCACGAGGTGAATGAGACAACTGAGTCTCAAGCTCCAATGACTCGTACTCTTAATCGTGAAAGAAAACGTCCGGTGTGGCACACGGATTATGTTATGGAGGGAAATGTTGCATATTGTCTTCTTACAGAGGAAGGAGAGCCGTCAACTCTTCAAGAAGCACTGAATAATTCAGATGCTTCGTTCTGGAGGGAAGCAATGCAAGAAGAAATTGAAGCTCTTCATAAGAATAAAACGTGGGAATTGATGCCACTACCAGCAGATAGAAAACCTATTGGAAACAAATGGGTGTACAAGATCAAGAGGAACGGTGATGACCAGGTGGAGAGGTATCGTGCAAGATTGGTAGTCAAAGGATATGCTCAGAAAGAAGGAGTCGACTTCAATGAAATATTTTCCCCTGTGGTTCGAATGACAACTGTTCGAGTGGTTCTGGCAATGTGTGCTACGTATGATTTACATCTAGAGCAGCTAGATGTGAAAACTGCATTTCTTCATGGGAATCTTGAGGAAGAAATTTACATGCTCCAACCAGAAGGTTTTAAACAAAAAGGAAAAGAGAACTTGGTTTGTAGGTTAAACAAATCTTTGTACGGTTTAAATCAGGCGCCGCGGTGTTGGTATAAGAGATTTGATTCTTTCATAATTGGCCTTGGATATAACAGACTACACGCAGACCCTTGTGCATATTACATGAGGTTTGGAGACAATGATTTTGTCATCTTGCTGTTATATGTTGACGACATGTTGGTTGCAGGCCCCAACAAAGATCGTATCAGTAAATTAAAGGCACAGCTCGCTAGGGAATTCGAGATGAAAGACCTTGGACCCGCAAACAAGATTCTAGGGATGCAAATTCACCGAGATAGAGTTAGTAGGAAAGTTTGGCTTTCACAGAAAAGTTATGTGAAGAAAATCTTGCAAAGGTTCAATATGCAAGATTGTAAGCCAATATCAACCCCGTTTCCTACTAATGTTAAGTTATCCTCCAAGATGAGCCCTAGCAGTGAAGAAGAGAGGATGGAGGTGTCTCGAGTACCGTATGCATCAGCAGTGGGAAGTTTAATGTTCGCGATGATTTGTACAAGACCAGACATTGCACATGCAGTGGGAGTAGTGAGTTGGTACATGGCGGAACCTGGTAGAGAGCATTGGGAAGCTGTGAAGAGGATCTTTAGATATCTTAAAGGAACCTCGGATGTTGCATTATGTTATGGGGATTCGTGTTTAACTGTCAAGGGATATGTTGATTCTGATTACGTAGGTGATCTCGACGGAAGTAAATCAACCACCGGGTATGCATTTACACTTTCTGGTGGAACAGTAAGTTGGGTTTCAAAACTGCAGTCAGTTGTCGCTATGTCAACTACAGAAGCAGAATATGTTGCAGCTGCTCAAGCCAGCAAAGAAGCAGTATGGTTGAATATGTTGTTGGAAGAGCTCGGGCACGAACAAGAGAAAATTACTCTATTTTTTGATAATCAGAGCGCCTTGTATCTAGCAAGGAATCCAGCATTTCATTCAAAGACAAAGCATATACGAGTCCAGTATCACTTCCTTCATGAGAAAGTGGAAGAGGGAATCGTGGATATGCAGAAAATTCATACTGATGATAACATGGCAGATTATCTGACGAAAGCAATCAACTGTGACAAGTTCATATGGTGCCGTTCCTCATGCGGCCTAGCGGAAACGTAAGCAACATGAAAGTGCAAGGAAGGATAACGGTGTGAAGATCGATTTAGCTTCAATCGGATCTTCAAGTGGGAGATTGTTAACAATGATACAATGTATCTGCTGTGGAATATTTTTGCATGTTGGAAGACCAAGTTGGGTATTGTATCTGATATGAGATATGAGAATCTTATCTCATGGACATGTTGGTAATGCAAGTTGCAATGCAAGTTCCAGGATGAAATGCCTATAAAAGGCAATGAGGCATCCTTCATTTCTTCATCCCATTTCCAACTTGAACACATAGTTCTTTGGATCTTATTTCTTTCTCCTAAAGATGAGTAAAATAGAGAGTTTAGTATATTTCCTAGTACAAGAGATATAAATTTGTATTATCCTTGTAACTAGAGAAAAGGTGTAACTCCTACTTTACATAGTGAAACGTATCTTTCCTTGCCCGTGGTTTTTACCCTATTGGGGTTTTCCACGTTATATCCGTGTGTCATCTTTTATTATATTTCTATTTTAGTT
Source organism: Artemisia argyi (assembly GCA_030686995.1). Classification (NCBI taxonomy): domain Eukaryota; kingdom Viridiplantae; phylum Streptophyta; class Magnoliopsida; order Asterales; family Asteraceae; genus Artemisia; species Artemisia argyi. The sequence continues at coordinate 10,309,861 of CM060685.1, forward strand.
GCAGGTTTGCTTCAGTCCGGTGTCACTTTTCTCAACAACATTGATGTTAACTGTGGATTCATCCCGGATGAAATCACACAGGAAGCTCACCCTGATCACATTCTTTCACGATGTGATTCGGGGAGCATACAAGAGGCATGCGTTGCAGACGGCGGCTTTTATGGAAGTAAAATTCATTTTAGTTTTCGATCTTGTGATTTTTACCTCCATTCTGGTTGTGCTCTATTCTTGCCTCGTATCATACATCACAAGTTGGACAAGCACCCCATGAGGTTGACATACGGCCCGGTAGAGAACCATAAGAGTCAATACATTTGTGAAGTTTGTGAGGAAGGGCTTAACCCAAATCTGTGGTTTTATCATTGCCATGTGTATGCCTACTCTTTACATAGTCGTTGTGCTCCGGTGATACTTAAGTTTGAAGCAGCCTTTCAGAGCTTCTGAAGCTTTATGAGTATTTGAATATTAAGTTTGGGGGAATTTATAATATCGAAGGTCACGAGCACTCTGTATCACTTGCTCAAGGGTCTGACAAAGATGGTATATGCTCAAAATGTGATCTTGGCGTGATAAAAGAAATAAACATTAAGTGTCAGAGTTGCAAGATCGCAATGCATTGGTATTGTTGTTAGAGATTGTAATGTGTTGTTTTAGTAATGTCTCGAATTTGCTTCCTCAATGGACTTTTTTGCTTTTTCATATTTGTGTTTTCTGGGTGCTATATGTTATCTTAAAGAGGTCTCCAAAGTGTTTGATGTAATTACTGAAAGATATAGTTTGCTTGAAAGAAATGCAGTAGCTTAATTAGTGTATCGAACTAAACATTTATGTTATAGTTTGATAGGATAGCATGCGAAGAAAACCTTTAGAGTGTGTTTGGTATGCTTCATGGAATCACTATAGGTATAGGTTTGATAATAGAGTGGAATGGAAATAGGTATCTAGATATCACTTTTCATGGGTATCCACATACCCACAACATCATACTCCTATGAGGAAACCCACATATCATGGGTATCCTCATTCCATTGTGGTGGGCCCCATAACCAACTAAACAACATTAATGACTTTCAAAGTCATAGATTCATTCCCATAGTGGGATACCAAACGCATTCTTAAATTATTTCTTGATACAGTTGGTAGAGAATATATTTACCTTTAAATTAATTAAGCTTTCTTTTTGAAAGTGTACAGAAATCCAACCTCATAAAAAAAGCATGATAAAGAAAGGAGAACATAATTTGCTTTGAGTGCTTATTAGGCCAACCATGGTGGAAGTATCAAGTATTTAGTTCTCTGGGTTCGTTAATAATATGTTTGTGTTTTGACCATCATCTTCTATTTTGGTTTTAAATATTTCATAAATCTCTGCAGTTTCAAAAATATGTACGTGAGATTGCTCAATCTTGTATAGTAAGAAAAAATATTGATTGTATCGTGATAGCATCAAAAAATTTAATTGCAAGTGTACGTTAAGTGACTAGGTTCGAGTATTAATCCGAAATTATTGTCTTTACTTCTTTTAGTCTTTTATATATCTTACAGTTTCTTTTTATTATAAAAGAAAAAGTTAAAGATAAAGTTAAAGTTAATACAATAATACTTAAATGGTATATGCAAAATAAAGGAGAAAAGAGAAAAATAAAGCACTATACAAATTCTTACCTTACACAGAAATGATTAGGAAGTTTTGGCTTTTAGCTAACTTAACATAGGTATTACTACAAGTGTGCCGATTCATGTGATTATGTGCTCCACAAACTATGTGCACAAAGCAACATAGTCTTAAGTCATGAGTTCTCCCTTAATCAACTATGTGCAGACAAGTAGGTTTTGCTATTCATGTCATACATATATAGATGATGAAGTGTAGGTGTCACAGTACCGTCCCTTTTCCTCCTGGTCTCGATCGATGATGAGGATAATAAAATGTTAAAGTCATCATTGCACCTTCAACTGTGGCTCTTGGTCTGAGATCTTAATGTAAGAAATGATAAGTAATAATTGTCTACATATTAATGTTATCGTGCATGAGATAAAAAATCTTGTGTTTATGCATAATAAGGACATGTAATGCAATTGTTTTAGTGTATTTATATATAAGCACTTAAAAGCTCGAAAAGCAATTACTCAAGTTGAGTATATATAAGCTTGAGTTCGACTCGATAAACATCTCGAGCTTACTTTTTTAGTCGATAGAATTCGGCTTGAACGAGCTCGAGTTACTCAACAAAAGCTCGACTTATTTACAATGCAAATTCAAATAGTAGTACTTAGTACTCCATTTAAATTCCCTATTATTTTAATGGTGTGTCTTGTAGTATCCTATATCACATATCGTACTACGTAAGTATGTTTTTTTTGCCATTTTAAAAAGAAACTTTTCTAATAGATAAATGAAACTATGTCTGTCTTCACTCTTGAGGGCTAAACATCATTCCTATTGAATGGTAGGTCTCGTGTTCGAGTCCTCATACTCACGCATACTTCTTTTTACTCTATTGATGTTATTATTTTGTCTTCTTCTTAACATCTAACCATGAATAGTTTTTTTTGAATTACAACTAATTGATATCAACACAAATGTACATGGAAAAAACCGTGTAGGTTTAAATGTAACGCAATGTGCAAAACATACATACCGGTGTACATCAATTCCTTGCCAATTTGTATGTTTTTGTTGCTTAATTTTCAATCATTAATATATATTTCACCAACGTTTTTATATCCACGGAACGCGGTAGTGTCACTCACTAAAGTATTAACATTCCTTGAACAAGTTGTAAAGAAGCAGCAAAATATGATACTATTAAAGTAAAGTGGCAAAACATGCTCGATTGTGGAAGTAGTTGGGAACCCGAAGGCACGTTATTGTAGTAGTTTGCAACCGAGATCCGGAAGGATTAGGAGAATGTCACACCGATGCATCGCAAAATTAGTAGTTCTATATTGAAGATGAGTGTTTTTTATTAAGGTATAACATGAAAATGTATATGATAAGTACTTTAAGCACACCAATCTTAAAAATTTTACAAAAGGGAACAATTTTAAAACATTAATAGTTTTTAAGTTTGACATAAAGTTTGATGGGAATGGATCCACTAAGAAGAAAAAATAAAATAAGAAGAATGAGAAATGTTTGTAGCCATACATTTCAAATGAAGAAGGAGAATTTCATGGAAGATGCATCTTATTTTATAGGTGCATCTAACATATGCGGCTGTTATTACTATTCATTCTTCTCATTCTACTTTTATTTCTCATTTGATCATCACTAATAAAACTTGGTTATTATTAGGTGACACAAGTAAATGCTACTTCACTTCAAAATAAATCATAAGTATCATTGACCAAAACAAAAGAATAAACGACAATAGTATAGTTGTTATTTTTTCATAAAAATATCAAGGATTTTGCTAACCAATGCCCACTGGGCAGAGGTTAGCAAAACCCAAATATCAAATGCATTTGAGGCCTATTAAGACTGTACATATATAACATCATGAACAATAAATAAATATTTTGAATTTGAGAATGAAACTTGAGATTGGGGATGGCTTGCTAGGTAACTGGCGTGTTTGGTATAGAGAAATTAGGTAAGAGAAAAGGAAATGTGTAGAATTCTTTTGTTTGGTACGCCAAAGAATTAAAAAAGTGGAGAGTTTGGAATTCTAGAGGAAAAAAATTACACGTAACCAAATTCTTCACCTTTTGAAATGGAAAAGAAGGTAGAGACAGAGAGTTCATATTTTTTGTATTTTTTAAACAATAGTATAAAAACCATACTCACGTGTTTTCCACATGTGATGAAAGTCACTTGAGAATGTCTAAAGTCTAAACCATACTCCCTTTTGGCGAATCTGACGACTGAGAAAGCCAGCGTCACCGATCTCCATTAGTGCTTATCCTTTGCCAAACGTTTCTTTTATCCTTCACTTGAACCTTATCTTGTTTGTATTTCTAATTTCGATCCTTTAAATAAACTTATGGATCTCCACCAAGGTCAACCCGCAGATTTCATTCGTGGATAGATCTCAAATGGAGACAAGCAGATATGTAAATAGGTTTTGTTTAGTCATCACAAAAATTGTTCATATCTTATTCAAAACTCCTTTTCGTGAAGTATCTTCCAAAGGGTTAATAGACAAATAGGTTACTAAAGTTTGGGAAAATGTTCGCCTAAGTTACTATAGTTTAAAACGTTACAAAAAGTTATTCAACTTTTTCTCACCGATTACATAAGTTGAGTTGAGATCCATGAAGAACCCATACATGGCATAGAACCTATCAACCAATCATAGCCACCCATTTATATTTTCCATCTTTTTTTTCAAAACAACATATCTTGCAAACGGTAAATCTTCAAGCTACAAAAAAAAATAGCATCGCGACGAGAATTAAATGATCTTTCTATAGATATGCATTGTTATATACTTTCGACGAACTTTTTTTTCTCCCAGAAAGAATCATATATGATTCGTAAAAATCATATATGATTCGTAAAAAATCATATATGATTCGATTCTTCGAATCATATATGATTCTTACGAATCATGTATGATTTTTTTAGGTGAAAAAAAAGTTCGTCGAAAGTATATAACAATGCATGTCTATAGAAAGATAATTTAATTCTCGTCGCAATGGTATTTTTTTTGTAGCTTGACGATTTACAGTTTGTAAAATATTTAAGTTTTAAAAAAAGGGTGGAAGTTTATTTTTTTATTTTGGTAAAAAAAAAAAAAAATGAGTGGCTAATATTGCTTGATGAGATCTATGGTAAAAGTTGGATCTATAAAGAACTTTTGGCTACATAAGTTATTGTCTTAGTCTTAACCCTTTATTACCGGTTAAAATCCTACGTGGCACTGATATATTATGGGTTAATAGACAAATAAGTTACTAAAGTTTGAGAAAATGTTCACATAAGTTACTAAAGTTTGGGCCAATGTTCACTTAAGTTACTATAGTTAAAACGGATAATGTGTTTGTATTCGCGTTCACTAATGTCTAATTCTGGATTATATCCCCTTATAGACGAGGATCTTTATGCCATCAATCTGGGGGGTAATGGGTTTGTTGTGATTAAAGACGGGTACATTATCTTTCAGTTCCCTATACAAACTAATAAAACATGTATGTTAGGTCACCATTTATGTAAACACAAGTATGATAATGATAGAAATGAGATGAGAGTGAGAGATGGTTGATTATGAGACTTTATGAAGAGTGAAAGAACAAGAGTTTCATTAAGGTAATCAAATAACCAACAATAATAAAGTGTACATGAGCTTAGTATTTATAAGGGGAGGAGTAGGGCAACACTTCCTACCTCCTACTTTCATCTAAATCGTGGGCTTTCAAGGCCCATGGGCTTACATACTTAAGCCTTGTAACATAAACATAGTAAAATAAATAACTAAGCAACCTATTACAAAAGGTAATGACCGAGACTTGACTAAAATACAAAAGTATGATCCCAACAATCTCCCCCTAAGGGTCGGTCATCACGGTTGCTTGACGTCTTCATCGTTGTCGTTGACTTGTGACATGTAAAACTTTAGACGTCTTCAAAAATGGTTGAATGATAATGAATGTACTTTGCTTATGTCTTTGTTCTTTGGTGATGATGTAGTGATTGTATCATGAAGTAGTCTGCCATTCGTCACTCCTGCGTCTGTGGTGGTTGTCCGTCATTCCAACATACTCATACATCTTTGGACTTAGACTTTCACGTGCTAGAAGTTCCTTTTCATACTCTAAGATCTTTAGTCTTTATACTTTGTATATTCTTCTTATTGGCGTAGAATCTTTCTTTGAACTTTGTGTTGCTAAGATCTTTGGGGGAGCTATCACATGCTTCAAGATGTATGTATGAGCATGTTGGAATCTACCATCATGGAGGTGAGGTACCTGCGAGTAAACAGTTAGCAATAAAACAACCGGTACTTACAGATAAGGAATTAGAGCTCATCAACAGCATATTGTGAAGACTCCTTCTAATCCTTATCCAGGCCGTTCCCATATCAGATACTCCCGAAGGAGCTTACGAGACCTACTAAGTAGCTCAATGACTGGGTGAGTCGCTGGGGATCACTCCATGACTGTAGACCGCTATGGAACCACCGCAAACACTAAGCGTAACCCTTGTGTGGTTACCGAAGTGACCTGCGGTCAGGGCTGCTTGATGTTGACCCTGGCAGGAGTTTCCGTTCAATCATTGAGAAATACATTTGTAATCCTCTCTTAAACGTTCTCGGAAGATTGCTAAGATCTGCGAAGGACTCGATAATTTACAGCTGGTGTCCATTGATGTAGAACACCAATTGTAGAAATACTAAGTGTTTCTAAGAGATCTTTGATGTATCTCAAGGCTCTAGACTCTATAAGTGCACACTTAGGTTTCCTATGCGGAGACTAGGGAGGGGTCTCCTGCTTCAATATCAACCGTCTCTAAGAGATAGGTCGATAGATTACACTGGTTCCTCGTGAGAATGAAACAAGCTCTTTTAAGAGAACTTGAGTGGTTAAAAAGGTTTAGTGCATTGCGTCACTGGGTCTATGACGACTTTATCTTCAATACCGGTGTTGTCTTTTGCAACAACCAGTAGCATACGTATTGAACCCGGTGTCTGCCCTAAGGTTGAATTATATGGAGGGCTATTTCTTTTCACCCTTTACTTTACTTTTCTTTTTAATTCTTCAACTCCTTCTTTCCCTTTCATTATTTTCTCCTTTTTTCATATCATACCTAAGGACTTCTAATTTTAACTATGGGAGATGTCCTTGGGTAGATCCCTCCGGCTCTGGCGGATCATAGGACGGGTATTCCTATCTTAATCACCTTATAACTCCGACAGTAGCCAAGAAACCTTTGATTGAAAATCTCTCAAAGTGTTTGTGATAATCAAATATTTTGGTTAACACTTTGAGAGTTTTGTGTACACTTTTGAAGGGCTCCCCTTCACATGTGCTCATAAGTATTTAATAAATTTGCACATGCGGGAGGAGCAAGCATATTGAATTGATCCACTTTCCGTGAACAAGACCGATTCGAGACACGCTTACATCACTAGTTAAACTAGCTTGAAGTTATTACCCGGCCTGGTCAAGTCCACAGAAAGTTTCTCGAGACGGTACATTTCTACTAAGACAAATCCTTTTCGAGACACGCTTACGTGGTTAGTTAAAGAGATACATTGTCAGCTTTTAGGTGACAACTAGCTCTAGTAACTAACTTGATGTTATTACCCGTCGAGGATAAGTCTTTTCGATATTACTAACTTTTATTGTCTCGTCAATTCCTGGGTCAATTCTGAGTCTAGCTCGCACTTGATACAACTTTTAGCTTTGATTACTTATATTTTAATCACTTTTTCATTTTCTCCCCCTCAAAAATAGCATATAATATGATGTTTTTGACAAACCTTTTAGATTAAAATATGCCTTTTGAGTCTTATGGGGAGATTCACCAAGAACTTTTGATTTTGAACAAAGTATTTTGTTTTGACAAGTGCTCCCCCTCAACAAGTGATTAGGTCTTATTGAGGTGAAATACTTGTCCTTTTGAGCAGAATTATGAAAATTCATAAACATTTGATTAATTCTACTCAAAAGTAAGAAGCCTTCGCTCCATATATTAGGATTGAGGCACTGATGCGTACCTCAGGGTCCTTTTCTTTACAAGTTCGGGTTGTGCACTGTAATGTGTGCACAAGCCATTATGAAGTATAATATTGACAAATCAAATCAAATTCTTACAACATTGCTACCATTCAGGTCTCTGAAATGTCAACACCGGAAATCCTGATCTGCCTCCAACATAGCTTTCCAATCTCCGAAACTGATACCTGCGCTTCAACCGGTTCTCAATCCTTGAAATGAATCTGCGAGCGTCCCTGGCCTCATTGGTATTCCACCGTTTGGATTTACCCAGTGCTATGTCATCTAATCTACTTTTGATTCCATCTCTGACAAACTTCAAGGTTTCATCACAGAACTTATGTATTTCTCCATAGGCCATAAAGCAGTTACGACCGTTTACACTGCGGTATGTGAACCCAAATGCCGGATGTCTGATCAAGGAGTATTGAGATAGATGTTGAAGGTTGGGGATGTCAAACAGGTTTGGTTTGGTGAGATTCAGCTTCTTCTGATAACTTTCCACTCCCAGTTGAAGATCTTCTACTCTTTCTCTGATGACTATCTGCCTAATGAAGATTAGGAGAGCTGTGATAAAGGCAAGCTGCATCTCTTTGGGCAAGTTGCAAATCTTTCCTTGAACTTTGAGCAGGTACATATCTTCTATGTCGTTGAGGAGTAGTCGTGGAAAGTCTGACTCGGAAATATCGTACTCTTTTTCATCAAGTCTTTTGAGTGTGATTTTGCTGAGGAAGGGGTACCCAAAGTGAGTGACAGTCGAAATGAACTGAATCGAGACTATCTTCAAATCACTTGTCACATCACCCATCATCTGATTGAGTCTGCTGCTGCGATAATACTGTGCCCGGTTATCTGGCCAATAATGTATACCATAGAGTGCATTCCGGTCATAGTCAACAACTTTGTCGATGAATAAGGCAGAGGCTTCTTCTTCGATGGCATTGTTGAGATATCTAGCTGCAGGGAGAAAGGCAAGTGATGTGACGTACTTCTTCTCAATCTTGCTGCCGAGTTGCAGAAATTCCAAGTCGTTGTTGAAGAAGAACTTGTAAGGGATCTTAGGTTCCTCAGGCTTCCCAATCATCGGTAGTGGTTTGGACCAATCAGTTATATAAGGTGCGGTTTTCCTTCTGACCGGATCGACATAAGATTCAGGATTGATCCAGTCAATATTGCTTGACATAGCTCGAGCAATATTTTCTAGATGGTACTCAAGTTCGATGGAGTTAGCAGACCGATCTTTCAGAAGATTGAACGCATCATTCTTGATTCTTCGTAGCTCCTTCTTGTTCATATTTTTCATCTGAAACTTATGCTGAATCAACTGAGCGTATTCCACTGTTCGACCATCTTGAGGTTCTTGATTGTCTGCAAGTGGCGGTTGCGAATTAATCATCTTTTCAAACCAGGAGTAATCAGCAGTTTCATCTTGGTCTAGCCATTTGAGGACGGTTTTCGGTTTCTTGGGTTCTATGCCTTTTGATGAGGTGTCTGGTTTGTGCTAATGATGCTTTCGTTTCCTTTATTTCTTCTTCTTAGATGACGGTTCTGGTACTTCATCGGGCTGAGGAATCTCGTCACCACCTGTGTATTCGAAGTGGTCATGTGCTTTGGGAGCGGAACCAGATGCCTTGGGTTGTTGTGAAGATGTTGTTGTAGTTGGAGGGATGACCGGTGCTTTTGGTTGAGATGAGGGTCCTTCGGCTTGCTTTTGTTTCTTTGCCTGAGAGTTAGGATCCTGATCTTCATCATCTCATGGACGTTTCAGTTTATCTGCCTCAGTGCTGCACGTCTCTTTAGACATCTTGGCTTTCAAAGCTTCCAGGACTTTGGCTTCTTCTGGGGACAATGTGAACTTGCTAGCCAATTTGTCCAAGAGTTGGGTTTCTAATTCGTCCAATGACAACCCCGGTTGTGGTACAGTTGATTTGTCAGCTCGAAGAGTAAACGTGGTAGATCGGATCATTTTCTTGACTGCTTGTTCTGCAAACTTGGTGAGTTCATCTCTCATAGGTGCCAGCAGCTCTTTCAACTCAGCGACTAAGTGTTGCCCCATGTACTGGTGTGCTTGAGCAGCTAATGTGGCTTCCAAGTTCTCTTGCACATCCTTAGCTAGGAAGGTGTCAACTTTTTCTTGCAGCTCCTGTACATTTGTGTTAAGCTTAGTCAATTCTGCAACTTGACTTGCAAGTGATTCAACTCGATCTTCCAACTTGCTTTTCTTCTTTTCATGAACTCTTCTAAAAGCTTTCTTGATCAACTTGGATGCAGCAGAGGCTTTAGTACTTGCCGGTTTCTTGATTGATTCGTCACGGGTAGATTCGGATGTTGGAGGTGATGATTGTGAGGATTCAATGTTGGTGGTTACGTCTTTGTCATCTCCTCTTTGTGGTTCGGTTTGATAAACATTCTTAACTTTGGCTGCTTCCTCTTTCAATCTCTGTTCTTCAGCCAGTTTGTCAGCTTCGGCCTTAAGCTTTTGTTCTGCGGCTAGCTTGGCTTCTTCTTCTTTTCTTAACTTATCTTCTGCCAGCTTAGCTGCCTCTTCAGCTTTTCTGCTTTCCTCCATACGGATCGTTTCTTCCAATTTGGCTTGTGCAAGCTCCTCAAGCCTAGCCTCTTCAGCTTCTTGCTTTTTCTTTAACTCTGCTTCTTGAGCCCTTTCTCTGAGCTCCATTTCTTCCATAGACAACAGATGTGGAGCCTCAGTATCCATGTGATCCTCCTCTTCCTCTTCTCCTGTTGCTAAAGCATTAAGCTTTTCTACGTCTGTGGGTGATACTGTGGGGGTGTCGTAGACGACCAATTTAGCATTGGTTCCTGTAGTAGGTTCAGGAATACTGCTAGACCCGCCAGCTTCATTAGTTTGAGAGAACACAGGAGGTGGAGGTTGATCAGCATGAAATGCATCTATCTTGCTGTGGAGGATGCCCAAATTGAGAGCTCTTTCATTTTCTTCTTCAACTGAAAGGCCTATGTTTGAGTGAGCAGATTCTTGTTCAGCCGTCATCGGTTCCTTCATCTTCTCTTTCCTGATCCTTTCTTCTTCCAATTTTGTCTCTGCTTCAGTGAACGGTCTTTGATTGAGATCTGCTGGGTATTCAGCATTTTCAGCAAATTCATCAATGTTCTTTTCCCAATCTTCGAACGTCAAGTCTTTATCATCAATATCTTCAAGATTAACATTCTCGTTGATATTGGCATAGGCTTCCCTGTAAACTGGACCTTCGTCGGATTCGGTTTCAGAGTTAGACGGTTTTGGAGAAGATGGTGGTGTGGGGAACCACCCTGGTTCAGGGATGGATGCAGGTTGCTTGAAAGGAGTTCTTCGCTTGAGTGTACCCTTCTTCTTTTGTTTAGACTTGGTAGAGCTGCCGGAACTCTCAGACTTGCTACCTTTCTTTCCCTTCTTCATGAACGATGGTAGAATGACTTCGTCCAAGAAACCAACTTTGTCTTCATCAAGAGCTTGAAGGTAGTACTTGTAGTTCTTGCAAAGCTTCACTTTATCGTTCAAGAGACAAGCGGGAAATTTCTTTCCTTGCTTACGTGTGCTGGTGTCGAGTCTCTTGATTATTCTGAGAGTTTCTTCATTTCTGAAAGTATGCTTGGCTTCGTCATAAAGTCTCTGTGGAATATCATCATACTCATGAAGGAAGCTTTCGATGAGTAGTTTGGTGAAACGGACAAATGGAATGTTGGTGGTCTTGTGTTGAATGTGCCACACAAGGTCTTCCCAGATGATGCTGGCATAATCTACTTTCTTGACGTTTGCCACGGCCCAGAAGAGTTTGAGGTGTTGGAGCTTGGGGTGTTCATAACCAGTGTCTCTGCCAGATAAGGATTTGGCAATCAGTATGTACAGGGTTCTCCATGGTTGTGGGAGAAATCTGATGTTGACTGATGTAGTCGTTTTAAGTATAGGTTTTTAACCGAAGAAATGCTTAGGAAAGTATTTCCCCGGGTCGTGTCCCAACGAAGGTGTGAATGGAATTTTGAATTCCCGAATCGTGAAACGTGTCGTGAAAACGGTAAAAAGTGATTTGAATGAGATTACACTAATGAAATAGTAAATGAAGCACAAATAATCAACTAAACACGTAATTCAAGTAAACAAACTTAAAACGTAACGTAGAATCGAAAAACGTAAGCTAAAACGTAAAATAAACGTTAACGTACGAAATAAAACGCGACTTTTAAGCTACGCTACTCCTACGGGCTTGAAAATAATTTTCAAAAATTAAAAATGATAAAAGAAAATTTTGAGAAAAAGAAAAATATTTTTTTGACTTTTTATTTATTTATTATGAATTAAAAACTATTTTAACTAATTAAAAATTAAAAGAAAAAAAATGAAAATTAAATTTTGAAAATTATAAAATAACTAAAAAGTAATTTTAAAACTAAAAACTAATTTTTTTGGCTTTTTATGTAATTTTTGGAAATTAAAAAGTATTTAAACTAATTAAAAATTCAAAATAAATTCAAAATAAATGAGAAAAATACAAAATAAATTTCTAAAATTCTAAAATAAATGAAAATAATTTTCTAAAATATTTTTGGATTTTTCTTGGATTTTTCAGATTTTTTTGGATTTTTAAGTAATTAAAAAGTATTTATAAATGATTAAAAATGAAAATAAAATAAAAAAAATAGTAAATAAACTCAGAAAAATTTGAAAAAATTACAGAAAATCTAAAATATTAAAATAAGCTTGGGAAAAAATTTTGAAAATAAAATAAGCTAGAAAAGTGCTGAAAAGCTTGAAAACAGCTTATTTGGAGTGCTTATTTATAAGCACTCCTTGACCAGAGTTGACCCACACTTAACCAAATGATTTTAGGACTCACATAAGCTGAATGGAACAGTTTGAAGACCAAAGTGACTCAGAATCACAGGTATGGAGACCAAACAGTGGAAATAAGCACAATGTTACTAAGCCGATAAGCACACAGATAAGCTAATGGCTACCAAATACTGAAATAAGCAATCACTAACAACAATGAACTGATTTAAACAGAAAATCACAGATATAAAGCTCAAAATGTCACTAGCAGGCCTCAATTTGAAAACAGATACTAGTACCAACCGCTCAAATTAGACAGCAGATAAGTTAAAGCAAATAAGCTCAGAAGGAAAAGCTTGAGGGTGTAAATTCTAGACTACCTAGCTGAGATACCAAAACCACCAATAAATCTAATCCCCAAGTCAAGTTGACGGCCTAAGAGTAATCTAGAAGATTGCTAAAAAACTGAGGAGCAGGGGAAAGTAAGCTCAGACAGTCCACTTTGAAGTACTTTTTTAATAAGCAAATGGAAAGCAAAACTGAATTTTCTTTTTGAAATTGTTTTAGTATCTGCTATTCTCTACAAAACTTTAAACAACATGTATTTCCAACAAAAGCTGAATCCTAGAATTAACCTCAAAGTTGTGACTAAAACCTGATACTCAATATGTTTTTGACTTTTTATTTTGCGAATCTATGTTGACTGAAATGAATTACTATTAATCCTAACTAAACCTAGATGTAAAACTAAGCTTGTTTCAAGTTGAATTATGCTAGATATAACTAATCTAATACTAAACCTAAAAGTGCAGCAATCAAATTGACTAAATGTCTGCTATATGGAAATTTTAACTTCTGCTATTTAACGTAAGCTTTTTATGACCAAGTTAACTCCATTCTACCTAAGAAAGCCAAAGTATGCAGAAAACAACAAGAGCACCGAGAACAGGCTTAATCCAAACACCCCTGCTTCAAGCAGTTACATTAACTGTGGCTGTCTAAACTCTAAACCTACCACAGATCCATCCTAATGCAAACCAAACCTCAACACAAGTGCTAAAACTGATTCAAACATACCAAAATAGTGACTGACTTTGACGATGAAGTTTTCTGCTTAACCAAATTAGACTACTGATGCAATCTTAAAAAGTTATCCTATATGAAATGAATAAGAGCAAAAATAACGCAAAGATGAATAGTTATGCAGTCCTATATCCTACTGATTTAATAATGAAAACAAACTCACTAATAAAAATAGAAGTTAAAAAAAAAAAAAAAAAACTCGGAACAACAAGAGCAGCACAAAACAGATAAAGCTAAAGTATGGCAGGTTCAAGCTAGAAAAGGCATTAAGCAAATATGAGACTAAGATTAAGACTACAACTATGGATTTAAAGCTTACCCCTACTGATTATAAGGTTCAAAACAGATTACCCCAAACACCTCCTGAAACAAGCAGTTACACTATGACAGCTAATGCTACCACTAAATAGGATGATAAAAATTTTCAACAAACTGCATCAAACCAAAAACTCAGAACACTGATCACAAAATACCACAACAACACAACTCAAAATGGATAGACAGATAGTAAAATAGAGATGAAACCACAAACAGAATAATAAACTAAGCAATCCTAACTAACAGAAATAAGCTATTATTAAATACTATGAACTAAATGAAACAGTAACAATAAACCAGATTTTTACTCGAAATATTAAGCTAGAAAGAATGAGAATGAGACTTACTACTACCTCTCAGCCAAACAGAGAGGCAATCCCACACAGCCTGTCTTTGGACAGGCCAAACACACCTTTTTTACTGTCTCTAAATTCCACAAATAAGCTAAGCTTATGCAATAAGCTCTTGACCACAATTACCAATCAGAATTCAAACAGATTTGAAAAGAATTTAAAACAAACACCAACTATTTTAAGCTGTAATATATGAATTACTAAAAACAGAATTGAAATAACTAAATATTGAAAAGTAAATTGCAATGAAATTAACTGAAAATAGAATTATATTGAAATTAAAATCTGAGTACAAAGCTTTTGCAAATGGAAATTACAACAATAATGAAATAACAAAAAGAAATGGTCAAAATTCTTCTAAGGACATGAAAAATTGGACGAATTACAAAGAATGAGGAGAGGGCTTATATAGCTGAGGCAGGGGTGAGGTCTTGGATGTCCAGGCTGGCAATCCTCGCCTTCTTGTGTTTCTTCTTAGTCCCTATCAACCCTTGGATTCACTTCTAGATTGTTCCCATCATTTTGAGCCCTTGATTGATTGATTGATGTGACTTGATCCTCGGTGTGTGATGTGATTGGTCCACGTGCCCTCTCTGACATTCCCTGACCTTCTAGAGACTTTAATCATGAGGTAATAATAATTAATCGTGGGTAATTTGGTGGAAGTGAGGCTAGGGTTCTTGGTTCTACAGTAAAACTGGGGAATTGGGGGTAATTTTTTGGGCGCGTTTATTTTTTTTTTGTTTTTGTGTTGGGTTTTTTTTTTTTTTTTTTTTTTTTTTTTTTTTTTTTTTTTTTTTTTTAATAGGAGGGTTGACCGGTGGGTACGGGTTTGACCGAGGTTAAGGTATTAGCAGGCCGGGTAATGTTATTTGGGTGATGGGCTGGGTAGTGGGTAAAAGTGATTGGGCTTGTGGGAATGATGTGTGGGTTAATATTTATTGTGGATCCGGTTGTAGCAAAGTATTTTCATAAGGACTAGATTTTGTAATTTGATAAAATCCAAGGGCTAATTTTGTGAAATCTGAAACTTAAAGGACCTGTTTGTCACTCTTCCAAAGCTTATTCCAAGGGCTTCTTTTGTCAATTTCTGAATAGTGAAGGACCAAATTTGACTTTTCTTTGACTATTCATTCAAGGGACCAAATTTGTAAATATCTGAAAGTGCAGGGACTAAAATTGCCAACTCTTCAAACTTTGTCCAAGGACCAATTATGAAACATTGTGAAAGGCTGAGGACTTCTAATGATAATTTGAACTCTCTTTGATCATTTTGCTTCCCCGGCTCCGGCTTTTGACCTTTTTCCGTTCTCGTGCTCGTTTTTGTCGGTTTTGTTTTGTTTTCGTTCATTTTTCTCATATCCGTACCTGCACATACACAAATACAAAAACATGCATTCTCTTGGCATTTTCGGTTAGTATTTGGTATTATTGGTCCGATTTTGGGTCTAAAAAGGATGAGTGATTAAGCACTCATCAAAATCCCCCAGACTAAGGTATTGCCGTGCCCTCACGCAATGTCATCACCTCACGCTTAAGAGATAAATAATTTCAAAACCTCTCTTTACTGACGTTGTAAAGTAGCAATGATGTTCAAAAGAGATAGTAAAATCATTTATTCTCAAAAACGCTCCGTTTTCCGATTTTCAGGAATAATACTACAACTACTATTTTTGTACTTTTCATTTATATATGTGACGGTTTGATTTGACTTTCGTTATCAATTCTTATCTGTTGATAATTTTCAGGGTCAATGAGTAGAAACACTTCTCACAGAGAAGAGACCGTACGGATAAAAATCGTCATCCTTGATTTTTCACAAGCTCCCAAACTAAGCGTAAAATCGAGATCATTGTTTATCAGAAGTTAGATGCTAACACTGCCCACAAAAGTTACTTGTGTATTACCTCTTGTCCCCAGGTCCTAAGTTTTTGTATCTAAAGATTTTAATTGTGAGAAATGAATTGCTTCATATTTTCTCGTTTCGATATTTGTTAGTCCGATAAGAGCACAAAATTTGAACGCTAAGTAGTTTCCAAACTTTCCCTCGAAAACTCCTGCATACAGAAATCGGGTCCACATGAAGGTCTCTGATTTAACACGATTTGTAGGGGCTCCCTTTTTATTTACAACCGAGACATACCATGTTTGATACCCGAAACGGAAGCTTTTTATTAGGGAAACCCCCGGAGTCGAAGCTTGGCATTTTTGCATAATCATAAGCACTTTAATAATACTTTGGTCCTTAGTCCTTTATTCTTTTACAGTCAACGGTTTATGAGCCGCCAAGATGTAAGAGCTTTATTATGACTTTGGATTTCTATCCGCTGCTTTTTTATAGCTTTGGATTCCTCTGCCTTTTTATTTGGCTTTGGACTATTATTATCGATATTCATAACTATATGCCAAACCCCAAGTCCTACGGCCTTTACTAATATCACAACATCGGCTGCGAACCGGCAAGATGCAATAGTCTATTTTACCGTAACACTGGCAGTACCCCTATGTGTACCAAACCCCCATATGCAGAGATTTTGTTGGGAACGAGAAAAAACTAAGTATTGCCCAAACCGTATACCCTTAATTAATCCTAGACATCTATTATATATTGGTGACATTGCTGATGGGAACAAGGAGGCCACAAGTACCTCTTGTGGGTTTTTTAAATCCCAGTAATGCGATCCGTGTATAGCACGAAACTTCTAAATAAACTCTATCATTCCTCGATCTCCGCAAATTTAAAATCCCAAATAATGAGATCCGCGGATGCTTAGCCATAATCTTATGATTATATTGGTTAAGGGAGACGAGCTAGGGCTCAACACGCCCGGTCAAGTCGGAACATTTATTTCTACTCTCGCCGGTAGGAAAGTCAAAACAAGGTGTCAAAACTTATTATTCATATCGTATATTATTTATTTTTTTTCATTTTTTTCATTTTTTTCATTTTTTTTTTTTTTGCATAATAAAGCGGTGATAAAAAATTAAAATTTTGGTGGAAAACGGAGTTGCGTAAGTTAAACAGCTCAGACGATGGTACAGGTCAAATCGAATCGAAGATTCACCCCCCCCCCCCCCCAAGACTAAAGTGAAACATTGTCCTCAATGTTTTAAGGGTACGGGTAATCCTACGTAAAATCTAAGGCCGTTTATTAAGTATGCAAAGAGATAAACGTTAGTCGATAAAATTTTGGATATGGAGAATTTCCGAAAGAGCAGCGAAGGATGAGACTCGAGTGGAGAGAACGACAAACCACGAGCACGAGAGTCCTCAAACTTCGGGGAAATTCCTGAACATTCACAAACAACCACGAAAACACGAGTTTGGAAAGGGTCGCCCCCCTCACGTCACGTTATTAAAGAAAATAGAAAATAAAGAAAATGAAATGGATAAGCATGGGGTGCCTCCCACGAAGCGCTTGTTTTTGTTTACCGAGTCACATGAGCTTGACTCGATCCCCGAATTAATTCGTCCTTGGGGAGAGCAGATAGAACTGACAACCGTCATAAATGGAGATGCCGGGGTCAAAAACGGTATCCTCACTCCCGGTGGAGTGGAAAAGTGAAGAAATGAGGGGATAAGAAAAGAACGGTTGAAACACTCAGATGGTAAAAGCAAAGTTGATATCTGAATCACGGGTAGGTTGGGTGGGTAAAATATCAAGCACAAGAACATCATGATTATAAGTCTCGTCCACCACTCTAAAAATTTCTTCACTCATATCTGATTCAAAAACTTCATCCGGTGGTTTCGCCGGTGGACGAAAAAATGGTAAATCGGAATTAATACTTCTTTGAACGTCATTCTCTTCATTCTCAATACCCGGTGGTATCGAGTCATCCGTAGCAAGAAATTGATCAACATCCTCTAAAAGAGGGCCACGTGACGGATTATCGGAAATAAGCTCAAAATCAATTTTAAAATCAAAACGCTCATAATCCGGAAGAGAGATATCAGCATGAATAGTGGGATTGCCACTACTCGTCTCTTCAAATCGAAAAATTTCAAGCTCGGGTAAGAAATCACTATCCATAACGGGGATAGGAGAAAAATTCGGAGGATCTTTCAACGCCTCGATCCTAGAAATAAGAAGATTGACATTCAATAATGTTTCACGAAGAGCTTCATTTTGAATTTCAGTTTCAACTTCTTCATCATTCTCTTCTTCTAAGCTGACGAGCTCAGAAGGTACTTCATCAACATATTCGATTTCTCCACAAGATATAGCATCGTCATTGTCAGAATCGGAGAAAATCTCATCAGGATCAATCGAATTTTCAATCAGAGATGACTCAATTTCTTCAGCCGTATTAAAAACATATTTCTCAAAATCGGGTAAAGAATCCTGGAGCTCGGGCTCCAAAGGATCTGACGGCGTAACAATCTCAGTCAAAAAAGAATCATTGTTATCAAGAGAAGTATCGACTTTTTCCAAAACGGGATCACTTCCCTCACCCGGTGCGAGAGAAGGATGAGAAGAGTCGGGAGTAATTGATTCAAATCTCGAAAAACAACTTGAAGAATTCGGAGGTGGGACAAGTGGTGTGCTCTCAGAGCTAGGAATTTCCACCACTTCCGTTATGGTCTCCGGTTCTTGTTCGTGAAGATTAGGTAAGTCGTTTCTTTTAAAAACCGTTTTAAGCTCAGCACGTTTGTTTGACAAACTCTTAACCGTAAATCGTGAAAGGTTAGGATCAAATCTTGACGGATTAGGAACAATTGATTCTTGGACAACCGTAGGTTGGACGTATTTAGCACTTTCATTGTCAGCGGAAAGTACCGAGTCCTTTGTCACCTCGGTTTCTCGTTCCATTTCCCTTACCGGAGAGGGAGTAGGAACCGATGGTTCATCATAATCAACACGAATTTTTTCAATTTTTGATGAGACGTAAAGTTGTTCCATTTTTATTTTAAAAACCTTTCGTTTAAAGAAATCGTCGTCGAGAGATGTCATAGAACAATCTTCAACATTTAAAGGTTCACAAGACGGAGTGGGATTAATCGTAAAATTTTCTTCTTTATAAAGCTCGTTTTCGTCATTCTTAACGGTGTTAACTTGTTCTTTCACACAAATTACTTCTTTAAAAAGATCTAATAACTCGGTAAAGTTATTTTGAGCAGTGATCATTTCATATTGTGGAGGTTGGTCGTGATAATCATTGTCATAAGGAAACGGTTTCCTTGTTGGACAATCGGTGCTAAAGTGTGGACCTCCACAATACTCACAACCGTATTGTTGTGAAATTAGTGCATTTTGAAACGATTCATTATTGAAGTACGGAACTTGCTCATATGAATTGAACTCGTTGTGATAATAATTGGAAAAGTTCGGATCATAATCGGAGGTGAATGTCGGTTCAGCTTTCGAAGCATAACATATACAAAATCCATGAGTAAATCCACATTCAATGCAAATTTGATTGAATGAATCGGGCTGAGGTGGGTAGTCGGAAAAATTTGGAAAGTTGTTGTACGAATTAGGTGCATAAGCAAATGAATTGCAAAACAAACAACTTCCGTCTCGAATATCGTTACCACACCGTCCGCATGTACACCAAACACAAGAACCTTCAAAGAACGGTTCTCCACATTTAAAACAAGTCGGATCCATAAGAATTATCGGTATAGAGGGTTAAAGAAGAAGAATCAAATGATAAGAGGATAAGAAGATTATTTTTGGTTTTTAAATATCATAAAATCAAATAAAAGGAAAATCAAAATGGAAAAGGAAAATCTTTTTGTGTTTTTGTTTTTATAAAGCAAAATTCAAAAACTTATACTTTTGTTATTTTCTTTTTCAAACGTTACGTTAATCGTAAACCGTTTCCCTTAATCTACTCGCGACGGAACGGGAGAGAAGAATGGATCTCTCTTCAGCTTGCAATTTAATGTCAAAGCTTCCGTATTTTCCGCTTATTCGGTCGTAGAATTAAAGTAATCTGATTAGCAACTAATTTCACGCGTTGTTATATTGTAAAGCTTATTTGGTTTACAACGCTCTTCCTTTCGGTCGAGACGAGGCTGTAACTTTATTATTTTTTTTGGTATTTTTGAAAACACTTTAGGAAAAGTGTTTTTGATTTTTCAATTTTTTTTTTGTTTTTTATAGAAAATATATACAAGGAAGGTTTTCAAAACACAATTTCGAAAAACGAAAACGAAAAATTCACTTCAACCTTCCCCGGCAGCGGCGCCAAAATTTTGATGTAGTCGTTTTAAGTATAGGTTTTTAACCGAAGAAATGCTTAGGAAAGTATTTCCCCGGGTCGTGTCCCAACGATGGTGTGAATGGAATTTTGAATTCCCGAATCGTGAAACGTGTCGTGAAAACGGTAAAAAGTGATTTGAATGAGATTACACTAATGAAATAGTAAATGAAGCACAAATAATCAACTAAGCACGTAATTCAAGTAAACAAACTTAAAACGTAACGTAGAATCGAAAAATGTAAGCTAAAACGTAAAATAAACGTTAACGTACGAAATAAAACGCGACTTTTAAGCTACGCTACTCCTACGGACTTGAAAATAATTTTCAAAAATTAAAAATGATAAAAGAAAATTTTGAGAAAAAGAAAAATATTTTTTTGACTTTTTATTTATTTATTATGAATTAAAAACTATTTTAACTAATTAAAAATTAAAAGAAAAAAAAATGAAAATTAAATTTTGAAAATTATAAAATAACTAAAAAGTAATTTTAAAACTAAAAACTAATTTTTTTTGGCTTTTTATGTAATTTTTGGAAATTAAAAAGTATTTAAACAAATTAAAAATTCAAAATAAATGAGAAAAATACAAAATAAATTTCTAAAATTCTAAAATAAATGAAAATAATTTTCTAAAATATTTTTGGATTTTTCTTGGATTTTTCAGATTTTTTTGGATTTTTAAGTAATTAAAAAGTATTTATAAATGATTAAAAATGAAAATAAAATAAAACAAATAGTAAATGAACTCAGAAAAATTTGAAAAAATTACAGAAAATCTAAAATATTAAAATAAGCTTGGGAAAAAATTTTGAAAATAAAATAAGCTAGAAAAGTGCTGAAAAGCTTGAAAACAGCTTATTTGGAGTGCTTATTTATAAGCACTCCTTGACCAGAGTTAACCCACACTTAACCAAATGATTTTAGGACTCACATAAGCTGAATGGAACAGTTTGAAGACCAAAGTGACTCAGAATCACAGGTATGGCGACCAAACAGTGGAAATAAGCACAATGTTACTAAGCCGATAAGCACACAGATAAGCTAATGGCTACCAAATACTGAAATAAGCAATCACTAACAACAATGAACTGATTTAAACAGAAAATCACAGATATAAAGCTCAAAATGTCACTAGCAGGCCTCAATTTGAAAACAGATACTAGTACCAACCGCTCAAATTAGACAGCAGATAAGTTAAAGCAAATAAGCTCAGAAGGAAAAGCTTGAGGGTGCAAATTCTAGACTACCTAACTGAGATACCAAAACCACCAATAAATCTAATCCCCAAGTCAAGTTGACGGCCTAAGAGTAATCTAGAAGATTGCTAAAAAACTGAGGAGCAGGGGAAAGTAAGCTCAGACAGTCCACTTTGAAGTACTTTTTTAATAAGCAAATGGAAAGCAAAACTGAATTTTCTTTTTGAAATTGTTTTAGTATCTGCTATTCTCTACAAAACTTTAAACAACATGTATTTCCAACAAAAGCTGAATCCTAGAAATAACCTCAAAGTTATGACTAAAACCTGATACTCAATATGTTTTTGACTTTTTATTTTGCGAATCTATGTTGACTGAAATGAATTACTATTAATCCTAACTAAACCTAGATGTAAAACTAAGCTTGTTTCAAGTTGAATTATGCTAGATATAACTAATCTAATACTAAACCTAAAAGTGCAGCAATCAAATTGACTAAATGTCTGCTATATGGAAATTTTAACTTCTGCTATTTAACGTAAGCTTTTTATGACCAAGTTAACTCCATTCTACCTAAGAAAGCCAAAGTATGCAGAAAACAACAAGAGCACCGAGAACAGGCTTAATCCAAACACCCCTGCTTCAAGCAGTTACATTAACTGTGGCTGTCTAAACTCTAAACCTACCACAGATCCATCCTGATGCAAACCAAACCTCAACACAAGTGCTAAAACTGATTCAAACATACCAAAATAGTGACTGACTTTGCCGATGAAGTTTTCTGCTTAACCAAATTAGACTACTGATGCAATCTTAAAAAGTTATCCTATATGAAATGAATAAGAGCAAAAATAACGCAAAGATGAATAGTTATGCAGTCCTATATCCTACTGATTTAATAATGAAAACAAACTCACTAATAAAAATAGAAGTTAAAAAAAAAAAAAAAAAAACTCGGAACAACAAGAGCAGCACAAAACAGATAAAGCTAAAGTATGGCAGGTTCAAGCTACAAAAGGCATTAAGCAAATATGAGACTAAGATTAAGACTACAACTATGGATTTAAAGCTTACCCCTACTGATTATAAGGTTCAAAACAGATTACCCCAAACACCTCCTGAAACAAGCAGTTACACTATGACAGCTAATGCTACCACTAAATAGGATGATAAAAATTTTCAACAAACTGCATCAAACCAAAAACTCAGAACACTGATCACAAAATATCACAACAACACAACTCAAAATGGATAGACAGATAGTAAAATAGAGATGAAACCACAAACAGAATAATAAACTAAGCAATCCTAACTAACAGAAATAAGCTATTATTAAATACTATGAACTAAATGAAACAGTAACAATAAACCAGATTTATACTCGAAATATTAAGCTAGAAAGAATGAGAATGAGACTTACTACTACCTCTCAGCCAAACAGAGAGGCAATCCCACACAGCCTGTCTTTGGACAGGCCAAACGCACCTTTTTGACTGTCTCTAAATTCCACAAATAAGCTAAGCTTATGCAATAAGCTCTTGACCACAATTACCAATCAGAATTCAAACAGATTTGAAAAGAATTTAAAACAAACACCAACTATTTTAAGCTGTAATATATGAATTACTAAAAACAGAATTGAAATAACTAAATATTGAAAAGTAAATTGCAATGAAATTAACTGAAAATAGAATTATATTGAAATTAAAATCTGAGTACAAAGCTTTTGCAAATGGAAATTACAACAATAATGAAATAACAAAAAGAAATGGTCAAAATTCTTCTAAGGACATGAAAAATTGGACGAATTACAAAGAATGAGGAGAGGGCTTATATAGCTGAGGCAGGGGTGAGGTCTTGGATGTCCAGGCTGGCAATCCTCACCTTCTTGTGTTTCTTCTCAGTCCCTATCAACCCTTGGATTCACTTCTAGATTGTTCCCATCATTTTGAGCCCTTGATTGATTGATTGATGTGACTTGATCCTCGGTGTGTGATGTGATTGGTCCACGTGCCCTCTCTGACATTCCCTGACCTTCTAGAGACTTTAATCATGAGGTAATAATAATTAATCGTGGGTAATTTGGTGGAAGTGAGGCTAGGGTTCTTGGTTCTACAGTAAAACTGGGGAATTGGGGGTAATTTTTTGGGCGCGTTTATTATTTTTTTGTTTTTGTGTTGGGCTTTTTTTTTTTTTTTTTTTTTTTTTTTTTTTTTTATTAATAGGAGGGTTGACCGGTGGGTACGGGTTTGACCGAGGTTAAGGTATTAGCAGGCCGGGTAATGTTATTTGGGTGATGGGCTGGGTAGTGGGTAAAAGTGATTGGGCTTGTGGGAATGATGTGTGGGTTAATATTTATTGTGGATCCGGTTGTAGCAAAGTATTTTCGTAAGGACTAGATTTTGTAATTTGATAAAATCCAAGGGCTAATTTTGTGAAATCTGAAACTTAAAGGACCTGTTTGTCACTCTTCCAAAGCTTATTCCAAGGGCTTCTTTTGTCAATTTCTGAATAGTGAAGGACCAAATTTGACTTTTCTTTGACTATTCATTCAAGGGACCAAATTTGTAAATATCTGAAAGTGCAGGGACTAAAATTGCCAACTCTTCAAACTTTGTCCAAGGACCAATTATGAAACATTGTGAAAGGCTGAGGACTTCTAATGATAATTTGAACTCTCTTTGATTATTTTGCTTCCCCGGCTCCGGCTTTTGACCTTTTTCCGTTCTCGTGCTCGTTTTTGTCGGTTTTGCTTTGTTTTCGTTCATTTTTCTCATATCCGTACCTGCACATACACAAATACAAAAACATGCATTCTCTTGGCATTTTCGGTTAGTATTTGGTATTATTGGTCCGATTTTGGGTCTAAAAAGGATGAGTGATTAAGCACTCATCATTGACCCTAGAATGTCTTGTCACAACTTCTTCTGATTCATCATAGCCAATATCCCGTAACCACTCTATCAACTCTTCCTCGTTAGGTACTTGATCATACTCTTCATCTGGGCCAAGTTCGGGTAACCCAAGAACATTCCTTAGTGTATCTATGTCCACAGTAACATGTCTGTTATGAAGCATGCAAGTGAAGGATGCTTCCCCAAGGTCTAGCTGAAGTGTATGCCAAAATTGGTGTATGTAGAAGCAGGCCACTGATGCTGACTTAGTGAACAGGAGCTTGTTGGGGTGATATAGGAGAGCATCCACTGCAACAATGCATGAGGATTCGTTGCATGTGATTTTGTTGAAGTTGATTCGTAAGTTGTTCTTTCCTATCTTCCTGGTGTAATCTTCGGGAAAGGTTTCTTCCCATGAGAGTTTTGGTTCAGGTTCTGGTCCATATGGAATGTCATTGTGTTCTGCCATCTGAATTAATCATAAACAAACATAAACATAGCAATGATTTACTTTGTTAGCTCAGACATTCAATCACATGATTGTGCACATATTTGAATTGATCAGTGGGTGTTTGTGTGTGAAAACTTTTGTTATATGACAAACTTGTGTTTTTAGAAGTTAACACATGGTAGAAACTTATAACAATCTAGTTACAACATGAGTTTATCATTACAAGAGATTACACATTGGAAATATTACAACACTTAGAAAATTTCATGACTTTGACAATGTTACGCGCAGTGTTCTGAAAGGCTCAAGGCGCACTAAGGCGCAAAGGGGGCCAAAGAGCCTCGAGTCAAGGCGCATTCCAAGGCGCGGGATTCATGAATGCGAGGCGCACTAAAAGCATTAAGTTTTTTATAACATATGTGACCATTTATGTAGCTTAAATAATACAAAATAACATTAAAATACTTAATGCATAACACATATTGCCATTATAAATATTAAAATAGATCGGTCGTCACTTCTAAAACGGATCAACTCTTTGGCACGATGACCTATATAGAAATTAAAATCCATATCAGACTAAATATGCTTGTGTCCTACGCTTGTAGCTTACATCTAATAAAGCTCACAATTTAACCAAAATATCAAGCAAGCAATATATTAATATTCAATGCACAATGCTACATTTTCATGATAATATGTCGTAAAAAAATACTTAATGAAACAAAATAACTTATTAAAGAAAATTTCAATCAATAAAATAAATATAAAATCAATTCAAATTTACAAATCATATAAATACTCACCTATGACTTAAAAAGGCCCATGTATTATATCTTAAAAAAAAAAAAAAAAAAAAAAAAAAAAAAAAAAAAAAAAAACCCTCAAGGCGCAAAATATGGCCTAGGCGCAAAAATCCCCCAAGGCGCAAAGGCGCAAAAAGCGCCAAGGCGCGCGCTTTTTTGGGGAGTCATGCATGTTGTGCGCCTCGAGTCAAAAAAAGCCTCAAGGCTAGCGCCTTGTGCGCCTTAGCGCCTAGGCGCGCCTTAGGCGCGATTTTGACAACTTTGGTTACGCGTAAGTAGGAAAAACCTACGCATAACATGACTTATGCGTAAGAAATGAATTTAGGCATAAGAGCAAAAAGCTACGCATAACCTTATATGTTACGCGTAAGGTAAATCTTATGCGTAGGCTCAATCTTACGCGTAGGATAAAATCTTAGACGTAAGATATGAGCTTATGCAAAGGATTAACCTTATGCGTAAGATATAACTTATGCGTAGGTTTTGACTTATGCATAAGTTCAAGACTTATGCGTAAGATCAAGACTTATACGTAAGATTATCTTTTATGCGTAAACATTGTCTTATCCAAGACAATGTTTTTTTTCAACGTGTCGAATCTTACGCGTAAGAATCAATCTTACGCGTAGGATGAACATCTTATGCGTAGATACGTATTTGACGCAAATCACCTTTTGAAAAATCGAGTTGTTTGATTCCTGAAAGGGTAAAAACACAACCACTGATCAATATCTACTTAATGTTCATTCCAACACACAATTTAACGCGTAATCATGCCATTAACCAAACTAACGCGTAGGATAGTATGAACACCAAATCACAAACATATTCAAACATGTTTCTGGGTTGTAATTAACTTAGGGCAAGTGATTCTAACATCCTAAGGAACATATGGTCCAAATTATAACAACAATTGACCACAAAATCACAAGATCAAATCTGCTAGTGCGTTCGAACCCTAAATCTATGATTCATGATCAATGCTAGTTTCTGAAACAATTAAACCACATGAACAAGTTCCTAGGCATATAAGAACACAATCCCCATCAATAATTACAATCATAACACACAAACAAAGAAACCCCTAAAAAATTCGTATGAACCCTAAATTACAAATTAATCAATTGGTGTTGCTGGGCACGATTAGAGATAAGAGACATGTTTATTATCATCTTAAGAACATTTCCCATCAACAAATTTAACCCCAAACACAACAAGTTTCTGGGTTCAATTTCTACGCAAAAACCCAAAATCAATTTTAACGATTGTGACAAAATTAGCCGTTGGATTAAGATGAAATTTAAAACCCTTGTTTGAAATCATGATCAAAACGTTGTGGCACTTACAGATTATAAGATAGAAGATCAGATTAATCAAGTGATTGAGAGTCGTTGATGATGGTTGGTGAAATCTTAAATGTGTGTAAGTAATTTTGCAGGTGCAGTAAATGACCGGTCAAATGAGTTTTGACCAAGGTTAATACAAGTTTCAATGTTTGGCAATTTTGGCCCCTTAACCTCATTCAAACTATCATACCAAGTACCCAACTAACTCTCATAGTAACTTATGATAACTACACCATATCTTAAGATAAGAACAACTTGTGGATTTTAACTCCCCCTCGACCTTAGACCGTAGTAAAAAAACGTAATATTTATTATAATGGTCAAGGTGAGTATCCCGAAACACTTTTGAAGCATCACTTTAGATATAAAATGAAATATTTTTTGGTAAAATGCAAGTATAAAAGTAAATAATTTGAGAAAATTTAAAAAATACTTTTCCTCCCCCTCAACACTTGTTTTTAATAAATAAAGACATTTGACAAAAATTAGTGTTGAAAAGAGTGGTATATACTTGCATTTTTTTTAATTGCATGAAGAACAAAAATCTTTTTGTGTTTTTTTTTGGTTTTATATTTTTGTATTTTGTTTTTGAAAAGATATTTACAAAGATAGTTTTGATGTTTGACGATGAATTGTGTTTTAAAAACTTTTCCAGATCATCTGGAGTCAAACATCGCATACCAATTTGGTGGACTAGACTAGCAAACCTTGATGGTGCTAAGGATTTGGTAAGTAAGTCCACCAATTGGTACTCAGTCCCAACAAAATACAATTCAACGGTACCCTTTTCAACATGCTCTTTTATGAAGTGATATCGGAGATCGATGTGTTTGGATTTGCAGTGATGAACTGTGTTGCAGGAGATAGCAATGGCACTTTTGGAATCACAGTTGATTGGAATCTTGTTGAATAAGTAGCCATAATCCTTAAGTTGTGATCTCATCCAGATGACTTGAGCACAACAAGAAGACATAGCTACATATTCAGATTCTGTTAACGACACTGATGTGCAGTCCTGCTTCTTTGATTGCCATGACACAAGTTTATCTCCGAGAAATTGTAATCCACCTGATGTACTTTTGCGTGTGTCTAAACATCCTGCATGGTCAGCATCTGAAAAAGCAATTAGTTCAAAACCAGAATCCTTCGGATACCAGATTCCCAAGTTAATGGTTCCCTTTATGTATCGAAGGATTCTTTTGACCTCACTGAGGTGTTTTTCAGTTGGTTTAGACTGATAGCGAGAGCACATGTAGATAGCAAATACTATATCAGGTCTACTAGCTGTGAGATACATGTCACACCCCCAGAATAGGGTCCAGCGGAAGCATACGTGTAGCTGGGGTGTAACTCAATTGGTATTAAAACACAAGTTCAAAAATGGTTTTCACTTGAATCATTTAGAATAAAATAGTTTAATCAAAAATGTTAAATTTACATTGTTAAAAGTAGTGCGGAAGTAGGCCCTTAAAATAGTTTAAAAACGGTCCCCATATAAATAATCAGAGTCTTCTATGACCATGCCATGCCCTGCCAAAACCTCCTGTAGCGTGCCATAGGTTAAAACCTGAAAATACATGCTAAAGTGTCAACACGAGGTTGGTGAGTTCATAGAGTTTGCTTAACAAATAATGCCTATAGAGAAAATGATCGCCCAGCAAAGGCATTGTAAATCCACTCAGTTGCAAGTCCCGCCATAAGAGACTTGTAACCTGTGTGTTTACAACCCACTGCCAAATGTATTAAAGTCTACGTGAACAATAGTAATAATGGTATCCAAATTCCCAGATAAACATAGCAAAATGGCTATATAAATAATTCAGTCAATGAGGTTATCTAAACAATACTGACAATGTTGCCAGATAAATAATACTGACAATGTCGCCAGATAAATAATACTGACAATGTCGCCAGATGAAAAATTGTAACACCTAAAATCCGAGAACATGTGAAAAGACCAAAATGCCCTTACTTAATTAAAATTTGATTAAAAGCTTATTTAAGTATCAAATAAATCCGAAACTTCTAACAATGCATAAGTTATAATACCAAATATTTTTAACAATTACATTTAACATTTATACAAGTTGCAAAATTACCAAATTACCCCTAAAGGGCCGAATGTCATATTAATGATGTTATTTGATTTAAAAATGGTTTAAATCTTTTAAATATGGAAGATAATCACAAATTTTGTTCCTCAATCAATATGGCCGAAATTTTGGGCCCAAACCCTCCCCTAGGATCGGCTCCCATCATTAAAAAGTCAATCCATGCATTTCTTCTCCAAGAAACCCTAGCCGATCCAAAATAAAACACAAAAATAAAACCCTTAGCCTCCATTCGACAACCCCATAATTCTCAAGCAATTTTCTGTGATCAAACACTATCCAAGAAGCCCTAGAAAAATACCCATTCGAATTGTTGAAGCTTGGTACAATCGTGGTCTTGATTTCTTTTGTCGAGCCCTAAAAACAAGGTAAGATCGATTGTGATTCTTTCGACCTCTCTAAAATTCGTTTATGATTTTTCTCATAATCCTCATATCATGTATACTCTGGGAAAAATAATGGAAAGGTCTTGGAGAAGCTTTTGGAGTCGTGTGGATTTTTGGTTCGTTTTTGCTCATACGCGTACACTACAAATCGTGCAGCCTCTTCCACACGTTCGAATCTTGGTTTGGTATTTTTCTCAGGTCCCTTACATCATATAAACATCAAATAAAACGGTTGGTTCGATCCATGCATGCTCTATATCATATTCGTAAATAAAACCCTAAAAACATGTGTAAATCGTAAAACACACCATGCGATCCATAAGAATTCCAAATACAATTTATTTACACTTATTATGATATAATATGATCTGGAAAAATGTTGGAAAGAATTGTCATGGCTTAAATCATGTGTTTCGAATTTTTTTGTGATTTATTGAATTTTGTATAAATCGTATAAAGAGAAAAAGGAAAAATAAATTGTGGGATCTAGGGTTTGTGTTTAGGGCTGGAAATGGTGTTAATTAATGATATTAATGATGACCTAATGATTGAAAAGTGAATAAGATGGATTAGGGTTTGTAATTCTTTATTTTTGGTTTATACGATTTGGCTAAAAAGGTTTTGGGTGAGTTTTGTAACTTTTAAAACTTAAGGGTCATTTTTAGAACTTAAATTGGATCATATATAATTCGAATAAAATATAATTTGTGGGTGTTAAGTGTAAGTTTTGCAATTTAATGGATTAAAATGTATTTTAAACCTAATTAGGGTTTGTTTTGAAAATAATTAAAGGAGAGGGACTAAAAATGTAATTTTCAGAAACCTGGAGCTGTTTTGAGTAATTAAAAGTATTCAAGGGATTATGTGCTAATTTGGTAAATTAATGGCTTAGTATGTAATTATTAAGAATTAAAAATTGTAATTGTAAATTAAAGGGTTAAATATGTAACTTTTATAACTTGAGGGACTTAAGGTGTAAATTATGAAAGTTTGAGTATCCATTCGTATAACATCTTAAAATAAGTGCTCATTATGTAAAATGGATAAGTTAAGGGTTTAATGTGTAACTTTGAATACTAAAAGGTTTAAAGTGTAATTTTGGAAAGTAAAGGGTATAAAATGCAAAGTTATGAAACCTCAAGGACCAAAGGTGTAATTATGTTAAAAGATATCTTATTACCAATAATAATGATTTAACTTTCTAAATATGGAAACTTTCTAAAAGTGGAAACTACTATTTATAGAAACCTGCTAAAAAGGGGAAGTTACTTAAAATGGAAAGGCATGAATTTGAGAATGAATTATGATTCCCCCTCTTCTCCTCTAGGTGTGAAGAAGAAAAGATCTTGAGCTATTCCTTATTCTGTGCTCGTTTCTATTTGTGCTTTCGTAATAAGGTACGGATACTCTGCCTTTTCAGTAAAGGTTCCTATATTCTTCTTATGACTTTGAGCTATGATTCAGTTAAGATTCCCAAAGCCATTGCTATGCTTCCTTCTGTTGTGAACTTCCTCTGATTTCTGTTAAACTTTGATTTGTTAGCTTCTGATCTGATTTCGTTGCTATGGGTTCTGACCCTTGAATATCCGATATCTCTGGTTCATCTGTTATGATAATTTGATATGAAAACTTTTTGAAACTATAACTTGATGTTATGGAAGGAAACTGTTTTGAGATGACACTCTATGATTTTGAAACGAAACCATTTTTAAAGGAAGAATTAATTGGCTTTAATGAAGAATGTTTAAAAAGGGAGATCTTTGAGATGAAATGGGTAAATAACTATTAAAGTTTTAAATCTATTTTCTCTTAACTCTTTCACATTTTATTTTGAACTTACAAAACTTAATGACGAATCTTTTGAAATGAACCTTTGGGAATGAACCTTGGATATTCTGAACCATTGATATGACTTCGGATATTATGATTTTGAGATGACTTTGAGACATGACCTTGAGATGCACCTTTGCTATATGACCTTTTGTATGACTTTGAGACCTGACTCTTAGTTTGATACCCGAGCCATTTATGTTTTCCTACCTATGGAGGTACCATAGGCATGTCTGTGATGCACCACTGGCATGACTCATGTGTGGGTGAGTGATTTCTCACGCCGTCCCTTTTATGATTACTATTATGGCCATTATGACTTTGAGTATATGACTTTGAGATTGACTTTGAGTAAGGGGCGTATGGATTGCAATCCTAGATCTGATCTGTTTAGTGGATTTAACTATGACTTTGAGTTGACTTTGAGGTGACTGGTGCTGTGTGCAATACACGCCTTTCACAATTTCTGGGAGCTAGCTACTCCACCCATTTGAAGAATGAGGACACCCCTCATATTATCTGATTATCTGAGAGGACTCCCCTCTATATGATTATGAAGAATTGTGGTATTGACGGCTTATGATTTTGAGATATATGACTTTGAGTTTTTGGGCTCGTGGTAGATGACTATCCTTTCTTCTTTATATTCTATCACTCTTTTATCTATTCCTTATTCTATTTCCCCAATGCACTATGTTTCAGTTCTGTTTCATTATCATTGTTTTGTATATGTATCTGTTCACTGGGCTTTTTAAGCTCAGCCGCATTTCCTTTTCCTGCGGCAGGTTTTAGTAGGAAGCTGGGTTATGGGAAGAGAGTGTGATTGGACTTAGAAGACTATGCTTTGGACTAGAGACGATTAGATGAAGTTTCACTTTATTAGACATAGTATTTATTTCTTTGTAACCTTGTAGTTTCAGATTTTCATTTGTAACCCTGAATTTCTTTGTATGTATGAATCATATGCTTGTGTTTGTTCTGATATGTCACTGTAATGTAATACTTCTACCCTTATCGGGTTGGGGTGTTACAATTATGGTATCAGAGACAGGTTGCGATTTGTAATACATTTACCCTTGACCTGTGAAGTTTGGACCCCTAAGTTTCCACTGTAGGCGCTCATAAGACAACCTTTGAAACTTTACATTAGGATTCCCCATAGGAACCTAAGTTATTACCAGTGAGGAATGGGTAGACTAAGACATTTATGTAAGTACCATTTGCTTCCGTATCACTCTGATCATGCCTTTGCTCTTAGATAAGCCTTATAAGGACCTTTGTTTCAGAAGTTAGAAGTTTTGCAACTTAAGCTTAGTAACCAAGTAAGTTGGGAATACCTCGGAAGGCTACCTTACACATTTAAGTTCACCTTCAGATTTTGATCTCCGCCTCCGATTTGTTTGATAAGCTGTTTGACACCTTTTCGACCACATCGTAGGTCATTCAACCACAATGTGTTCGACACATTCTGTAAATTCATTACTTATGCTGGGTATGAATGTATCATCCGATACTACTTAACTCTGTATGATCCATTACTACTCCAATGAGAATTTTGGTAATTATGAACCACGAATATGAGAAGTTTTGTTTCCTCTCTTTGAATGATGAACCTTGTTCTGCCTACCGTTTCCTTTGGAAGGGCATGATGTAAATACTATCTCTATATGGATTTATTAACTAAGCATGATGATGCTGATAACTGAGATTCTGTACCTCTCACAATTGACGATTATACGACATTCGTATTACCAATGATACACATCCTACCTGCTACTTATGCTAAGAAGCTAAACGAAATTCCCACACATTGAACTGTTCGTTTATCCATCCCAACATTTTTGTTGAACCATGTACTTGACTCTGATATATGAACTATCTGTATGATTTGACGACTGTATTCACTTTATGAATCCTTTGACTTTGAGATGTCTGATTGTACGGTCTTTTGGACTGAAGGACTATTCGTGAAGATACCATAGACTACCATATCTGAAATGTGACCTTAAAAATCTGCTTCACCCTATTCCATTATGATGACTCTCTACATCTACTAAAATTTCTGTCACTATGGAAACACCTACCCCAAACTCATGTGATTACCAAATTTTCTGAAAACCATTATTATCAACCCTTGGAAAGTTCTGCTATTGGGAAATATTTTGTCATACGAAGATTTTCCGGTATTCTCTGATGAACCTTTTGGTACTCCTTCCTGCTTAGGAAGTGGAGTGGGCATTGAACTGATCTCAGTTGAAGAAACCATGATGCTATAGAAGTTGAGTGTTTGAAGAAGCCGATGGAATATGATTTTGTTAACTTTGATGATTCTCTTTAGATGCTCTTGTTTGTTTATGAAGAAGAACGAGAGAAGTATGCGATGACGTATCGACTATCGTGAACTTAAACGTACCACTATCACTAATCATTATCTGTTTCCGCGTATCAATGATTAAATTGTTTTTCCTTTAAACTCTGCATCTGATTCCCTCATTTTAGATTTGAAGGACTGAAGAAGCAACCACAAAAACTTCTAAGAAGGGGGTTAATTAACCGAGAGTAACCTTTAGGAAGTATTTCAGTTCCTGAAGAAGAAAGAAGGCGATATGAAAATTCCCTGAGATGATTTCTGAAGTTGCCTTTGCACTCGTTATAACATTTATGAACTTGAATGATGTCAATGGTGTTGGCTAGAATAATCATGTTTTTCGCGTATTTTGGACAAATTGTCATAGTATGACATTGTGTTGTGTTCTAAAACGAAAGAAGAACATAGAGATTATTGGTGAGACGACCCTTTGTTCTGGAAGAGAAATTTTATTGACGTTCAGAAAGCATAATAGACAACACTACCCTGTATAATGTAAAGACAGAGCTTTCACAAGAAGGACCAAGATCGAAGATCGTTATCGGAGTTAGAAACTTGGTGGAAGAGTCGTAGGAGATGGTTGCGACAAGCATTACCATGGAAGAAGCATACAAGAAGAAGTGAGGAACTAGGATAGTGCTCAATTATACATCATGCAACACGTAAAGGTTTCAGTTTGGGCATCAAGACAACCAGACCAAAGAAGACGAACCATTCAACACACAACCTGGAATCGACAACAACATCATGTACCTTAAAACCTGGAGCTATGTTAGAAGACCTGTCGAAGAAACGCAGTCTTGTTTCTCTATTCATTTTAGTTGTACTAAGATGAATTGAGAGCAGAAGCAGACCTGCGAATGGAGGGATGCATAGTGATCGTGTCCGAGACTGCCGTTACGATACCACACTACCAAGAGGAGCTGCGGAAGACCGGAGGAACCAGACTCGATTTTAAATTCTCTTAATCATGAGGTAAGACGGACAAGAATAAACAGACTACTCCAACTTGGAAGAAATTTTGAAATTTGTAAACGAGTGGACGGATTTTGAAGCGGACATTGTGTTAGACGAGATGATGCTGTAAAGGATTGACGCTATTGATGACGTACCTTAATTTTGAATGACATTCTCGGATCTCCGTTACTCTTCGAGTAAATTTCGTTCTCTTAGTTATGATGTTTGATTTTGGTGACCTCTGAGACTATAGGTGGACTAGGTGGATTTAAATAAGTTTGGGTGTTCACGACTTGAGATAAAGTATGATTATCATGAGGGCATATGTATATGATGCCAGTATTATGACGCCTGGCCAACGTGATAATACTTACATCATATAACGTGCACTTATGGTGGGCATATGATATTTTAAGAAGTGCCTTAGAAGCTTAAGAATTCTGACATCTGGTCAAGATCATCTGAGTTTAGTGAGACTTTAGGTTCATTCTACCTATACGATTGATTATGCTGTCCTTGTTATACGATTCGATACGTTTGGACTCTCGACACGTGTTTTGCTGATCTTTGCAACTTCTGATAAAGATCTTAGGTTCCATTATGAAATTTCTGCCGTTGACGATATCTAACGATATGCTTTCTGTCCGTATACGATTCGCACTCGTGAAGTTGTTCATTATGATCTACTATGAGTAAAATATGTGATTGTGGACTTTGAGGAAACGAGATCTGTTTGTTTATGAGAATACCTTTGGAAGGTTATCTGAAAGCCGAGACTATTTGAGAAGCTGAAGAGTTAAACCTTATATCACCCATGTTTACTACGATTTAATGTACTCTCATCTGATTCGCCTAATCAATTCGTTGAAATCCTATGAATTTTATACCTCTTCCTGGAGAATTCGATTATCATCCGTTATGTTGGTACATCATCCTTTTGATTCAAATTCAATATGATATGCCTTTCTGGGAAATTTGAAACTGTTTTGACAATAGTTACGAGTCATGAGAAACTAATTGGTCTGAAGATCTTTTTGGAAGAACCTCTCCGAGCGTGAGAATATTTGTAATGACCTTTTGCGATTTACTACGACATCGTTTAACTTTGCGACTTCAAATTTCGAGGATGAAATTTTTCTTTTTAGAGGGGAAGAAGTTGTAACACCTAAAATCCGAGAACATGTGAAAAGACCAAAATGCCCTTACTTAATTAAAATTTGATTAAAAGCTTATTTAAGTATCAAATAAATCCGAAACTTCTAACAATGCATAAGTTATAATACCAAATATTTTTAACAATTACATTTAACATTTATACAAGTTGCAAAATTACCAAATTACCCCTAAAGGGCCGAATGTCATATTAATGATGTTATTTGATTTAAAAATGGTTTAAATCTTTTAAATATGGAAGATAATCACAAATTTTGTTCCTCAATCAATATGGCCGAAATTTTGGGCCCAAACCCTCCCCTAGGATCGGCTCCCATCATTAAAAAGTCAATCCATGCATTTCTTCTCCAAGAAACCCTAGCCGATCCAAAATAAAACACAAAAATAAAACCCTTAGCCTCCATTCGACAACCCCATAATTCTCAAGCAATTTTCTGTGATCAAACACTATCCAAGAAGCCCTAGAAAAATACCCATTCGAATTGTTGAAGCTTGGTACAATCGTGGTCTTGATTTCTTTTGTCGAGCCCTAAAAACAAGGTAAGATCGATTGTGATTCTTTCGACCTCTCTAAAATTCGTTTATGATTTTTCTCATAATCCTCATATCATGTATACTCTGGGAAAAATAATGGAAAGGTCTTGGAGAAGCTTTTGGAGTCGTGTGGATTTTTGGTTCGTTTTTGCTCATACGCGTACACTACAAATCGTGCAGCCTCTTCCACACGTTCGAATCTTGGTTTGGTATTTTTCTCAGGTCCCTTACATCATATAAACATCAAATAAAACGGTTGGTTCGATCCATGCATGCTCTATATCATATTCGTAAATAAAACCCTAAAAACATGTGTAAATCGTAAAACACACCATGCGATCCATAAGAATTCCAAATACAATTTATTTACACTTATTATGATATAATATGATCTGGAAAAATGTTGGAAAGAATTGTCATGGCTTAAATCATGTGTTTCGAATTTTTTTGTGATTTATTGAATTTTGTATAAATCGTATAAAGAGAAAAAGGAAAAATAAATTGTGGGATCTAGGGTTTGTGTTTAGGGCTGGAAATGGTGTTAATTAATGATATTAATGATGACCTAATGATTGAAAAGTGAATAAGATGGATTAGGGTTTGTAATTCTTTATTTTTGGTTTATACGATTTGGCTAAAAAGGTTTTGGGTGAGTTTTGTAACTTTTAAAACTTAAGGGTCATTTTTAGAACTTAAATTGGATCATATATAATTCGAATAAAATATAATTTGTGGGTGTTAAGTGTAAGTTTTGCAATTTAATGGATTAAAATGTATTTTAAACCTAATTAGGGTTTGTTTTGAAAATAATTAAAGGAGAGGGACTAAAAATGTAATTTTCAGAAACCTGGAGCTGTTTTGAGTAATTAAAAGTATTCAAGGGATTATGTGCTAATTTGGTAAATTAATGGCTTAGTATGTAATTATTAAGAATTAAAAATTGTAATTGTAAATTAAAGGGTTAAATATGTAACTTTTATAACTTGAGGGACTTAAGGTGTAAATTATGAAAGTTTGAGTATCCATTCGTATAACATCTTAAAATAAGTGCTCATTATGTAAAATGGATAAGTTAAGGGTTTAATGTGTAACTTTGAATACTAAAAGGTTTAAAGTGTAATTTTGGAAAGTAAAGGGTATAAAATGCAAAGTTATGAAACCTCAAGGACCAAAGGTGTAATTATGTTAAAAGATATCTTATTACCAATAATAATGATTTAACTTTCTAAATATGGAAACTTTCTAAAAGTGGAAACTACTATTTATAGAAACCTGCTAAAAAGGGGAAGTTACTTAAAATGGAAAGGCATGAATTTGAGAATGAATTATGATTCCCCCTCTTCTCCTCTAGGTGTGAAGAAGAAAAGATCTTGAGCTATTCCTTATTCTGTGCTCGTTTCTATTTGTGCTTTCGTAATAAGGTACGGATACTCTGCCTTTTCAGTAAAGGTTCCTATATTCTTCTTATGACTTTGAGCTATGATTCAGTTAAGATTCCCAAAGCCATTGCTATGCTTCCTTCTGTTGTGAACTTCCTCTGATTTCTGTTAAACTTTGATTTGTTAGCTTCTGATCTGATTTCGTTGCTATGGGTTCTGACCCTTGAATATCCGATATCTCTGGTTCATCTGTTATGATAATTTGATATGAAAACTTTTTGAAACTATAACTTGATGTTATGGAAGGAAACTGTTTTGAGATGACACTCTATGATTTTGAAACGAAACCATTTTTAAAGGAAGAATTAATTGGCTTTAATGAAGAATGTTTAAAAAGGGAGATCTTTGAGATGAAATGGGTAAATAACTATTAAAGTTTTAAATCTATTTTCTCTTAACTCTTTCACATTTTATTTTGAACTTACAAAACTTAATGACGAATCTTTTGAAATGAACCTTTGGGAATGAACCTTGGATATTCTGAACCATTGATATGACTTCGGATATTATGATTTTGAGATGACTTTGAGACATGACCTTGAGATGCACCTTTGCTATATGACCTTTTGTATGACTTTGAGACCTGACTCTTAGTTTGATACCCGAGCCATTTATGTTTTCCTACCTATGGAGGTACCATAGGCATGTCTGTGATGCACCACTGGCATGACTCATGTGTGGGTGAGTGATTTCTCACGCCGTCCCTTTTATGATTACTATTATGGCCATTATGACTTTGAGTATATGACTTTGAGATTGACTTTGAGTAAGGGGCGTATGGATTGCAATCCTAGATCTGATCTGTTTAGTGGATTTAACTATGACTTTGAGTTGACTTTGAGGTGACTGGTGCTGTGTGCAATACACGCCTTTCACAATTTCTGGGAGCTAGCTACTCCACCCATTTGAAGAATGAGGACACCCCTCATATTATCTG
This sequence comes from Artemisia argyi, assembly GCA_030686995.1. Lineage (NCBI taxonomy): Eukaryota > Viridiplantae > Streptophyta > Magnoliopsida > Asterales > Asteraceae > Artemisia > Artemisia argyi. The sequence continues at coordinate 10,348,700 of CM060685.1, forward strand.
ATTATCTGAGAGGACTCCCCTCTATATGATTATGAAGAATTGTGGTATTGACGGCTTATGATTTTGAGATATATGACTTTGAGTTTTTGGGCTCGTGGTAGATGACTATCCTTTCTTCTTTATATTCTATCACTCTTTTATCTATTCCTTATTCTATTTCCCCAATGCACTATGTTTCAGTTCTGTTTCATTATCATTGTTTTGTATATGTATCTGTTCACTGGGCTTTTTAAGCTCAGCCGCATTTCCTTTTCCTGCGGCAGGTTTTAGTAGGAAGCTGGGTTATGGGAAGAGAGTGTGATTGGACTTAGAAGACTATGCTTTGGACTAGAGACGATTAGATGAAGTTTCACTTTATTAGACATAGTATTTATTTCTTTGTAACCTTGTAGTTTCAGATTTTCATTTGTAACCCTGAATTTCTTTGTATGTATGAATCATATGCTTGTGTTTGTTCTGATATGTCACTGTAATGTAATACTTCTACCCTTATCGGGTTGGGGTGTTACAACAATGCTGACAATGTCGCCAGATAAACAATTATGACAATGTGGTCATGTAAACAAGGATAATCAATCCCATGAAATACAGATAATCAAACATACCAATGAATGCAGGTGATCAAATATATATTTAGATAAAGCTGGAAATATTTGAGTAATCAACCAGGTAAAGCAAGTAATGCGTTTTAAGTAAAACGAGCATGTATTCTCCCCCAAAGAGTTTACAAAACAATTAAAATAGTAGGGGCTATGACTCACCTGGAGCGATAGCTACGATGATAAAGTGGATACACTGAAATAAGGCACGATCTCTAACCGCAACCTAATATGAGTAATAACGATCTACCTTAGATCATGACGTGATGAAATGAATGCACATGCACATGATGCCTATACCACTCGTAACTTGGAAATACTAGTTATTGTCATAGTAAAATACTTTCCATACTTAGGAAAATAAGTCCAAATATAGAAGTATATAACTTGTCGTAGTATATCGTATAAAAATGTTAGTGTTATATTCCTCGTCTTGAAAACCTTAAAATAGTGCCTAGTAGTCGCGTAATAAACCTTGAGTCGTACGTACTTTGTTAGTTAAAAATAAACTCCTTGAATAAGAAATCTAGAAAATATCTCATTTAGTACGTAGTTATATTATTTTCTAGTAGTGACTATATATATATATATATATAGTTTTGACGATTTTAAAACGTGTATAACTTGGTCATTTTAAGCTCATTTTACTCGTTCTTTATATCCACAGATTCGTTTTTGTATATACTAGTATATTTTTGATAACTCGGCTCCACTAGGTTACGTTTAACACCTCTTTTTGTACGTCGAAATCTGCCAAACAGCATGCAGTTTTTCAGAAAATAGTTTTCGTCGTTAAATTCGGAAAATCATATCTCCTTCGTTATTAACTCGTTTTAATCCATTCTTTCGCCAAAAGTTTCGTTTTTGAAAGTATTTTCTAAATCTTTGGTCAAAATTTAATCACCATCTACTGATTTTCCCACGAATTAAAAATAGGGACAGTAGGTATTTCTATTGTTTCAAAAATCATTTCTAGGGTTCTAATCTAGTTTTAGCTTCAATCAAACCACTTTCAATCACCACAAAACTAGTCTAATCCTACCATACACCTTCTTAGGGTGTCATGGGTTCCTAAATATCATCCATCACAACAATCTACCAAGGATTCACCTATATAATATATCTAAGGCTTGTAAGTTATAAAAAGTATATATAGAGTGGTATAAATCAACATATGCATATATATCTTGAATAAACTTGAATGATCATTGAAAGATACTTGAAGAAATTGTGAAAATGAGTTTGAAAGCTTACTTGAAGGATTAGTGGATTAGTGGAGATGAAAAACTTGCAAAACCTTGTGTTTAAACTTCAAAACCCTAACAAGAAGTACAAATGGAGCTTGAAAGTGGCTTGATCTTGGAAAATTGATGGATCCTTGATGTGTTCTTGTTGTTGGTCGTGCATATGGAAGAGAAGAAGGAGAGAAAAGATCTTTTGCTAGTTTACTTGTTTAGTAAGTGTGTGAAGTAAAGTTTTGATTAATAATGTAGTAGTAGTACACTTTTTCAAAGACAAGTAGTACATGACATTAATGGGGCAAGTATATATTCAAGATTTGTAAGAAAATGGAGTGGGGTGGCCGGATTTGGCATGGGGGGGTTGATTTTGGTGACTTTTGTGTTATATCTTGCATTATTATGTAGTTTATTAATAGTTTTGGTGTATACCGGGTACCGAGTTAACTAGAAATCAATTTTTACAGAACAAGACGAGATGTATAAAAGTTGTAAACTTCAAAATTTTATATTCTTGATGAGAATCGGGTGTTAGGTTAGTCGTCGTGTTGAAATAACGCAAACTGACGGAAGTTTGAACGCGTACCGGTAAATACGGTAAAAATCCTCAAAACACCGGGTAAATTAATAATATAAATTTTATATTATTAAAATGAGTATAAAAATATATTTTGGATCATAGTCGGGAGTGTCGGACGTATTAGTCACATTATTGGTCGTTTGTTAACGTTTATATAGAAATAATTATACGTAAAAAGTCAATTATACCAAAAGTATTAATTTAAATATCCTACGAGTGGAATAGTATGCAAGTGCCATAATGATAATATGAAGACTATTTCTAGTCCATACGAAGTGTCCCAAATGATAATGCATAAATTCGCACCCGAACCAATACGGTTACGCGAATTTGAATACTCGTAAACTAAATTTACGATGACATGAGTAATGCATGTGAATAGTGGTTTTCTCTCGGAAATGAATAGTGTCAAGTGAATAGTAAAATTTTTGAATGTTTCTCGAAATATCAAATTGACCTCAAAAACGATGAATAGTGATCGATGAATAGTAAATGGTGAATAGTAACTTGTGAATAGTAAATTGTCGAGGTTTGGAAAATGACCGGAAATTACGAGTTGTGACAGTCTTCCCTTCTAACAGGAACTTCGTCCCGAAGTTCAGTTTGTGTAAGTCTCTAGAATGGTATTGGTGAAAAGATGGTGATATTTATCGTGTAAGCCACTGGGAGCTCAAGTCTGACGGCCACTAGGCCGATACTGTCTGAAATATTGAATGGTCCAATGTATCTCGGGTTTATCTTCCCAAATTTTTCTTAATGGTATCATGCCTTTCCTAGGCAGAACTTTCAACATAATCCTGCCATTAACTTGAAATTCTAAGGGTTTACAACTTATCAAACTTGTAACTGATTCTTGATTTGTAGGAAATTCCTGGTTATTTCATAAATGCTTACTGGACTAGTGAGTTAGGCTTTTTCCAAATTTCGATCCGTCAATGGATGTTGGCACTTCGACCATAGAGTGCGTCAAGTGGTGTAGTCTCTAAGCTCGCGCGATAACTATGGTTGCAACTGAATTTGATTTATGGTAACTGGTTAGTCCAACTATTTCTAAAGTCAATCACTTATGCTCTGAGCATATCTCCCTATGTTTGAATCGTTCTCTAATTCTGACCATTGGTCTGTAGATGATAGGTGGTGTAGTTCCAAAGGAATCTTAATGAAATCGCTAGGAGTTTGCGGTGATAAAAGATAGAATATTCATTAGATCGGAATTCGTTAATAGTACATGAAACTTATATGATAGAACGTAGAATTAAACACAAAAGAAATACAACACAAGAGAGTTTAGGCTTTAGTTTATTTTTAAGGTAGAAGTTCTTGGTTCTTGAACATTGTTGTCGTCCTCAGCGTTGTTGATGTGTGGACCATTTCCTCCTCCGATGACCTAGGCTCTCCCACGAGCCCTTCCGCCTTGGTCCCCTTTCTCTTGGTTTCCTTGTTTTGGGCATTCATTCCTGTAATGCCCTATTTCTCCACAGCCAAAACATGTCACTGAGGGTTTCTGATCTCCGGTAATGATTGGAAATTTGCATTCCCAAGTTGCATGACCAACCTTCTTACAGTTGCCACATGGATTAAGACAAGGTCCATGGTTATGATGATTCTGACACTTGTTGCATTTGGGTAGGGTACCCTGGTAACCTTTCTTTTCACTTGGCTTTGCAACGTAGGCCCTAACCACTTCATGTTGTTGGTTTGGCTGCCATACTTGATCGTCTCCTTGGTTGTTATCCCTTTTCCTCTTGTTTTCGTTGTTGTTGTTGACAGTAGTTTCTTGCTTCATCACTTGAGCCATAAGCCTTTGAGATATTCTGATAGCTTCCTCCAGCGTGTCCGATTTAGAAGCAATTACGTTCCCACTGATGTTGCGCGGTAGTCCACCGATGAATTTTTCTAGCAGCTTTTCATTATCTGAAACCATAGTTGGGCATAGTGCAGCCAACTCTTGAAACTTCCTGAAGTAGGTCTCGATGTCATCACCTTTAGTCACCAGCTCATAGAATTCTGTTTCCAACTTCTGCACCTCAGTACGAGGGCAAAACTTCTCAGTCATCAATTTCTTGAATTGCTCCCAGGTGAGCTTGTAGGCATTTTCCATACCAATCGGTTGAGCATGAGAATTCCACCATGACATTGCTTCATCCAAAAGCATACCAGTAGCAAATTTTACCTTGCTGACATCAGGACAGTTGCACATGAGGAACACATTCTCAGTCTTTTTGAACCAGTGAATCAAAGCAACCGCTCCTTCAGTGCCCTTAAACTTGATAGGATCACTAACCTTAAAATTCTTCCAAGTACATTCGTGCTTATTATCGGATTGTCCATCTGTCCCTGTCTGTAAAGCGGCCTCAGCAGCCCTTGCAGCTACCTCAGCTCTCTCGATCTCTAGAGCTTCGGCGATACTATCCTTAACCAATTTCCGAATAGCAACAGGTGTCATAGTTGGAGTAGCTTTAACTTTCCTTGGCGGCATAGCTCTTCAAAACGAGAAAAGAATGGTGAGACATAATTAAGACGTTTCCTAGTAATAGATGTTCGAGAGTGGGTTATCGTAGAATGAAAGGTTGATGTTGCGATATGACGAGTTGACGTGGTTCGAGTGGTTTTGTGATATCCTGAGATTTCCGTTGAGTTTTAAATGGTCATAATGTACCTAGGGATCCTCCTTATATATGGTATGGGAAGTCTTTCCTAGGGAGGTCATTGATAATATCCACTTATCAATATTGGGAGTAATGAGTGATGAGTGACATAAGAATCTATAGAGTGTAAGCTAATTCCTTATATATATGGGGAAGAGGAATGATAATAATGGTGAGAAGGGAAAAGACTGTGACAGCTGCGACATAATGAGATTGTGATGAAAGTAAGTACGCACACATGAATGAAACATTTGGGAATTGGGTAGAGAATTTAATCCAGACAAAATTTTATTATAACCATTCTCAGTGTTGCAAAATTCATCTCTGAGTCAGACATAGGTGGTCAGCCTATATCTCACTTTCTCGGGTTGAATATAGATGACCAGTCTATATCCCACCGAGGTTCCATGAATTTTGAAATACTCAGCTCAGTTATACTAAGACTATGTCCTTCACAAATACCAAGAGGTTCAGAAAGACAAAAACAAGTGACCAAACTCGAGGTCGATTGGTGAAACTATGCAAGGAAAAACATAACGCGGTGACATATATGATACGTGAACATGCTTATATGAAAGACAATGATAGTAATCAACTAGAATAAGTGAATATAATATACCAGATAACGAGACACAATTCTCATCACCTAAGTCAGCAACAAACCACAAGTGAGGCATCATCTTGGCAGGCAGGCACGTGACGGTCATAGGGTTAAGTTTTTCGTAAAAGTAGCTATAGTCTAGGTTTTAAAAAAAACACTTAGTTCGCTATAGCCAAAGCTCTGGTACCAATCTGTCACACCCCCAGAATAGGGTCCAGCGGAAGCATACGTGTAGCTGGGGTGTAACTCAATTGGTATTACAACACAAGTTCAAAAATGGTTTTCACTTGAATCATTTAGAATAAAATAGTTTAATCAAAAATGTTAAATTTACATTGTTAAAAGTAGTGCGGAAGTAGGCCCTTAAAATAGTTTAAAAACGGTCCCCATATAAATAATCAGAGTCTTCTATGACCATGCCATGCCCTGCCAAAACCTCCTGTAGCGTGCCATAGGTTAAAACCTGAAAATACATGCTAAAGTGTCAACACGAGGTTGGTGAGTTCATAGAGTTTGCTTAACAAATAATGCCTATAGAGAAAATGATCGCCCAGCAAAGGCATTGTAAATCCACTCAGTTGCAAGTCCCGCCATAAGAGACTTGTAACCTGTGTGTTTACAACCCACTGCCAAATGTATTAAAGTCTACATGAACAATAGTAATAATGGTATCCAAATTCCTAGATAAACATAGCAAAATGGCTATATAAATAATTCAGTCAATGAGGTTATCTAAACAATACTGACAATGTCGCCAGATAAATAATACTGACAATGTCGCCAGATAAATAATACTGACAATGTCGCCAGATGAACAATGCTGACAATGTCGCCAGATAAACAATTATGACAATGTGGTCATGTAAACAAGGATAATCAATCCCATGAAATACAGATAATCAAACATACCAATGAATGCAGGTGATCAAATATATATTTAGATAAAGCTGGAAATATTTGAGTAATCAACCAGGTAAAGCAAGTAATGCGTTTTAAGTAAAACGAGCATGTATTCTCCCCCAAAGAGTTTACAAAACAATTAAAATAGTAGGGGCTATGACTCACCTGGAGCGATAGCTACGATGATAAAGTGGATACACTGAAATGAGGCACGATCTCTAACCGCAACCTAATATGAGTAATAACGATCTACCTTAGATCATGACGTGATGAAATGAATGCACATGCACATGATGCCTATACCTCTCGTAACTTGGAAATACTAGTTATTGTCATAGTAAAATACTTTCCATACTTAGGAAAATAAGTCCAAATATAGAAGTATATAACTTGTCGTAGTATATCGTATAAAAATGTTAGTGTTATATTCCTCGTCTTGAAAACCTTAAAATAGTGCCTAGTAGTCGCGTAATAAACCTTGAGTCGTACGTACTTTGTTAGTTAAAAATAAACTCCTTGAATAAGAAATCTAGAAAATATCTCATTTAGTACGTAGTTATATTATTTTCTAGTAGTGACTATATATATATAGTTTTGACGATTTTAAAACGTGTATAACTTGGTCGTTTTAAGCTCATTTTACTCGTTCTTTATATCCACGGATTCGTTTTTGTATATACTAGTATATTTTTGATAACTCGGCTCCACTAGGTTACGTTTAACACCTCTTTTTGTACGTCGAAATCTGCCAAACAGCATGCAGTTTTTCAGAAAATAGTTTTCGTCGTTAAATTCGGAAAATCATATCTCCTTCGTTATTAACTCGTTTTAATCCGTTCTTTAGCCAAAAGTTTCGTTTTTGAAAGTATTTTCTAAATCTTTGGTCAAAATTTAATCACCATCTACTGATTTTCCCATGAATTAAAAATAGGGACAGTAGGTATTTCTATTGTTTCAAAAATCATTTCTAGGGTTCTAATCTAGTTTTAGCTTCAATCAAACCACTTTCAATCACCACAAAACTAGTCTAATCCTACCATACACCTTCTTAGGGTGTCATGGGTTCCTAAATATCATCCATCACAACAATCTACCAAGGATTCACCTATATAATATATCTAAGGCTTGTAAGTTATAAAAAGTATATATAGAGTGGTATAAATCAACATATGCATATATATCTTGAATAAACTTGAATGATCATTGAAAGATACTTGAAGAAATTGTGAAAATGAGTTTGACAGCTTACTTGAAGGATTAGTGGATTAGTGGAGATGAAAAACTTGCAAAACCTTGTGTTTAAACTTCAAAACCCTAACAAGAAGTACAAATGGAGCTTGAAAGTGGCTTGATCTTGGAAAATTGATGGATCCTTGATGTGTTCTTGTTGTTGGTCGTGCATATGGAAGAGAAGAAGGAGAGAAAAGATCTTTTGCTAGTTTACTTGTTTAGTAAGTGTGTGAAGTAAAGTTTTGATTAATAATGTAGTAGTAGTACACTTTTTCAAAGACAAGTAGTACATGGCATTAATGGGGCAAGTATATATTCAAGATTTGTAAGAAAATGGAGTGGGGTGGCCGGATTTGGCATGGGGGGGTTGATTTTGGTGACTTTTGTGTTATATCTTGCATTATTATGTAGTTTATTAATAGTTTTGGTGTATACCGGGTACCGAGTTAACTAGAAATCAATTTTTACAGAACAAGACGAGATGTATAAAAGTTGTAAACTTCAAAATTTTATATTCTTGATGAGAATCGGGTGTTAGGTTAGTCGTCGTGTTGAAATAACGCAAACTGACGGAAGTTTGAACGCGTACCGGTAAATACGGTAAAAATCCTCAAAACACCGGGTAAATTAATAATATAAATTTTATATTATTAAAATGAGTATAAAAATATATTTTGGATCATAGTCGGGAGTGTCGGACGTATTAGTCACATTATTGGTCGTTTGTTAACGTTTATATAGAAATAATTATACGTAAAAAGTCAATTATACCAAAAGTATTAATTTAAATATCCTACGAGTGGAATAGTATGCAAGTGCCATAATGATAATATGAAGACTATTTCTAGTCCATACGAAGTGTCCCAAATGATAATGCATAAATTCGCACCCGAACCAATACGGTTACGCGAATTTGAATACTCGTAAACTAAATTTACGATGACATGAGTAATGCATGTGAATAGTGGTTTTCTCTCGGAAATGAATAGTGTCAAGTGAATAGTAAAATTTCTGAATGTTTCTCGAAATATCAAATTGACCTAAAAAATGATGAATAGTGATCGATGAATAGTAAATGGTGAATAGTAACTTGTGAATAGTAAATTGTCGAGGTTTGGAAAATGACCGGAAATTACGAGTTGTGACAATACATAAGTGACCCAATCATACTGCGGTATTTTGTAGGGTCAACAGGAGTCCCATGTAAGTCAGCATCTAGTTTTGTGGTATAGCCCATTGGTGTATTATAAGTATCACAAGTCATCATTCCATGTTTCTTTAAAATTTCAAAAGCATATTTGGACTGAGTTATAAAAATTCCACGGGGTGATTGATGAACTTGTAGTCCTAGAAAGAACGTAAGTTCACCCATCATGGACATTTCAAAATTATCTTTCATTAATTTTGCAAAATCATTAGAGTAACTTCTTTTTGTTGAGGCAAAAATAATGTCATCGACATATATTTGAACAACAAGTAAGTCCTCCCCGTAGGTTTTTGTAAATAGGGTTGGATCCACCGATCCTTTAGAAAATTTATTGGCCAGCAAGAAAGTGGACAGTTTGTCATACCACGCCCGTGGGGCTTGTTTAAGTCCGTAGAGTGCCTTTTTGAGTCGGTAAACGTGATTAGGGCGCTTAGGATCAACGAAGCCGTCTGGTTGGCTCACATACACTTCTTCACGGAGTTCTCCATTAAGAAATGCTGTTTTCACATCCATTTGGTAAACAACCATGTTCCTGTGTGCAGCATAGGCCAAAAAGATCCGAACAGCTTCATGTCTAGCCACTGGAGCAAAGGATTCAGCAAAATCAAGTCTTTCAGGTTGGGAGTATCCTTTCGCTACCAGGCGTGATTTGTTACGTATGACAGTGCCTTCAGCATTTAGCTTATTCTTCCAAATCCATTTTAATCTGATGACAAAGACTCCGTCAGGTCTTTCAACTAATTCCTAGACTTCTAATCTTATGAATTGCTGAAATTCCTCTTGCATAGATTCAATCCAGTTGTCATAAGTCATTGCTTCTTTAATGTTCTTAGGTTCTTCGTGACAAACTGTGAGTGCATAGATACAAGTTTCTCCATCAGTGTGAAGTCGTTGTCTTGTCATAACAGGTGCATCTGGATGGCCAATAATATGAACTAGTGGATGGTCTCGAGTCCATTTGTGTGTCAAAGGGTGTAGTTGATAAGTATCTCGCAAGTTAGCAGGATCCAAATTGCGTGTGGACGACTCAGCTATTTCAGGGAATGTAGGAGCCGGTGCAAATGGGTTAAAGAACGCATCAGGATCATGCTCTGCGGTTTGTGGAACTGATTGTGGTGTAGGATCTTCAGCTGATTGTCGGGAGTTAGAAACAGTTTGTTCTGCTGTAAATGGTGATGCAATTGGAGGACCGTCTTTCTCAACAGTTGTTGAAGTTTGTTGAGGTGAGTCTGGTACTGGAATATTATCAGGTTGAGCAGCGGAATTAGGTGAGACCACAGTAGAACGGTATTCAATTGTATCATCAAACAGTGGAGCAAACAAGGTTTCCAATTCTTTGCGGTTGAGTGGCAATGGTTCAGCCGAAGAGTCCGGGGAGTTAAGACGGTTGAATTCGGGTCCTAAGCTGTGTTGCTCAGAAGCCATTTGTGTGAGTTCATCAAAATTAGCGTGAATAGTTTCTTGAATTTCTCTTGTTCGACGATTCCATATCCGAAAACCTTTAGAATTTTCACAGTATCCAACGAACACTCCGATGTCAGCCTTTGCTTTAAGTTACCTAAATCATCACGATCATTTTTCGGATAACAAAGTGCTCCAAATATGTAACAATTCGCATTTTCAGGATAATTACTATTCCCGGAAAATTTTACTATTCATTTTTCCCGAAATTTTCCCGAAATTTGATTTTTGTTTCTTGGCCTCGAGTGATAAATCATTTCCATGGCAAATTAAAAGTTTGACATTCATAAGCTCATTTTCATGAAAGTTATTAAGGAATTACACGTTTTAGGTTAAACGTCGTTTAAAAATCCTGCACACAACGCGTATCAGCACAACCCTTAATTTTTGAGACTATTATTTTAAATAGTACTACTAGATATTTGTATAAGAAAATATGAATTACTTATTTTCGGACGACTAATGGTGATTTAAAACTTAAAAACTGGAGGACATATCACTCTTTTTGAAGAGCGATACCGACACCACATTAATAATGGTTTAAAAATTCGAATTATTATTCGGAGTCAATAACTTCATTACTTGCATTAATGTTATAAAACACTTTCAGAAATATATTTCTCGCAATTAACAAACCGAGGTACCACATTTACACTTTAGCTCAACGGGACACGAGATACATGGTATAATAAAACAAAGTCACCTTTATCTCATAACCTACACCGCCTTACTATTTCAATGAGATAATATCAGTTCTCATTTTATCCCTACTCTCTTTTTAATAATAGATAAGATAACAAATCTTATCTTTATCACTCTCTGAAAATCTTTCCATTCTCTCCTCTCTCTCACGCTATACACCGCCACCCTCCACCGTCATTACTACTGAGCACCGCCACCTCCTTCACTATCTTATTGAAGAAACAAGGAAGATCCAAGGTTGTGACCTGTTGTTTGGGGTTGTTTTGATCCGTGAATCACCACAGCTGCCTAAGGCCGCCGCCGCTCCATCACCACATGATAACTTCATCACCATCATCTCGCTCGTGTCCTTGGTATGATGACACTTTTAATTTATCTTTGTCACTCTCTTTTGTATAAACCGATTACAAAATCGTTTTACAAGTTTTCGTGGAATTAAAAACGGTTTTGAAAACCAAATCGTGTGGTAAAAATCACTTGTAAAGGGGTGATTGTTTGAGTTGGTTATATAAGGGTCGGGTTATACCCATTCGGGTCGGATCAGACCTGACTGACCACAGGTCTTGTTGGGTCTTGATTATAATTTGTTGATGTTATTGCTATTTTGATCTAAACTAAGTGAGGTTACGGGTGGTTATAGGGTCCCGGTGTATGTTTGTACTTAGTCTAGGCTAGACCAAAACATCACAAGGATGGTTATTTGTTACCTGCTGTTGAGTTTAAAAGCCACCACAAGGGTGGTGTTGTTTGTGTAACCACATAAACACCACAAGGGTGTGTGTGTTTGTCTTGGCTGGAAAAGAAAACCCATGCAGGGGTTATACTCATTTGGTTTAACAGCTTGACACAATGAGGATGTGTTTGTGTTTCGTAATTTTTGTGTTTAGTCTCGACAATTAGGGTGCGTCTGGCTTTGTTGCTTCGACCCACACCACGACCCAACATAGGGTGCGCTTGGTTTTGTTTGCGACCCACCACAGACTGCCAAGGGTGGTTTGCTTATTTTTGTCCAACACCAGCTCCAACGGGAGTGTTTGATTCTGTTGTTCACATCTGCTCATAACAGCCCAAAACAACTGTGTTTGTCCGCCTATTTTCTGCCCAAATAGCATGTGTTTGTGTGCTGATTTTCTGCACCAAAAGGGTGTGTTTGGTTCTGTATATTTTTTCATCCCAACACGGGCGTGTATACCCGCTTATTTCAGCCCTTAAAATAGTGCGTTAACTACTAATTTTCTGCATAATAGGGTGCGTTTTGTTTGTCTATTTACTGCATACATGAGCTGTTTGGAACAGCTCACTGCAGTCCCGCCTTTTCGGCGATATCTAGAGTTCTACAACTCCGGTTGATGCGCCGTTTGCGGCTACATTTAAGTTTATGTCTTACCTACATTTCATAAAACTGGGCCGAGCTCCAGAAATGACCAGAACCATGAGCTTTTTCTGATTGAAATCTGGTGTGCAGATTTTGACACCTTTCGCCATTCTGGCTCTCATTTATTCATCGGGATGAGTTATGAGGTGCGCCACCCGGCGAAACGACCACAAGACATAGCTCTATCACCTTATCTAATTACCTAAGGCCCATAACTCACTGAGTTGTGCAGACTTTCCAATATTTGGGACTGTTTCAAAATTTCAGGTTTCTAACTTATACATAGGGCTTGTTTTAGCAAATCTTCAAGTTACAAACCTCATATACCATGTCAAATACATATATAATCTTACAAGGGTTTAGGATTAATGTATTGCACTCTTAATGGACTTACGACTTAATAACAAATCACTTATTACCGGTTTATTCTTTTATACGTGCTTATTACCTTTCATACTTATGCTATATGATTTGTGCTTTGGCGTGCGTTTTGTGTGAGTCTATGACTTTATACCACCACACGAATGGGATACTAAACTTTTTACAAACATTGATACAAATATTCCACGAAAACTACAACATTCTACCTTTTGAAACTCATACGTATCGATTACTTTCTGCGTATTATGTTTTGAGACAAGCTTATATTCATTAGGTTATGCCGATTCCGTATCGTTGCGCTCTAATTATTGACATCACTTATGTTACTATTCTGCCATACACCTTGGCACAGTTGTGTTCATTACGTCACTACATCCCAAGGTGAGTTCATAGCCCCACTTTACATTACTTCAATGTTTTACAAACCCTTGGGGGAAATACATGCTATTTTTAACCGAGCACAATGTTTTTAAATTGTATGCTTGCCTGATTGTTTTATTATCACTAAGTACCAGCCTTGCTAAACCGAGATTCCTTATTATGAACCATTTAATCACTAGCAATAGTGAGCGCGAATATTGTGAATAGGCCTACTGGGATTGACGAATCCCATTTGTAGTGAATACGTTCATACAAATGCATTAATATTTGAGACATGGGTATAACAGCAACATACCTACCGGGATAAAACCGCCGATCGATATTGGTACCCGTTAACGTTTTGGTGTCATAAGCTTAGTGAATTAATAACCGTACCGGGCGTATAATAACGTAGCCTACCTGTTTTGTTTTCCAAACATTGGTGTGAGTCTATAGCTCACACTACCAACATATTGTGTTCAAACATTAAACAAACTCTATGAATATCACTCAACCTTTGTGTTGACCTCTGAAGCATGTATTTCAGGTTCATGACGATCAAGGAAGGCACGGAATGGCACGGATACTCAAGAGGGCTATAAATTTTATTATCATTCAAAAACTCATTTATTATACATTGTAAACATGGAACCATTTGGGACCTCATTTTGTAATCTCTGATATTTATATAATTTGAATGATAAACCTTTTAAAACGACTCAATTAGAGTTCATTTTCTATCATTGTGACTATTGTGCCGTCGAGTAACACCCAGTTTGAATTCCGCTGCAACCATGAATTGGGGGTGTTACAAAATACATGAAAGTAATCGATGTTCGGTTTTCTTTTGTGAACAATTTGATAAGGTGCTTTGCGATGGCGTTTTGTGATCATGCAACGGTTTTGGGTATAACATGCGGTTGAAACAGCTTCCGCTCATAAGTAATCTTGTAATTGAGCATTAATCAACATAGTTCTAGCAGCTTCCACTAACGTCCTGTTGCGTCTTTCAACAACTCCATTCTGTTCTGGGCTTCTAGGAATAGATGTTTGATGTTCAATTCCCACTTTCTCAAAATATGACCGAAGTGTCTGATTCTTAAATTCAGTTCCATTGTCAGTTCTGACTATTCGTACCGTGTTGCGTAACTGAACTTGAATTTTAGTGTGAAAGGTGATGATCATTGAAGGAGCCTGATCTTTACTTCGTAAAAAATAAACCCAAGTCCATCTTGAGTAATCATCCACAATTACAAGAATGTAGCGTTTACCGTTGATACTTTGAACGCGCATCGGTCCACACAAATCCATATGAAGCAATTGTAAAACATGATTCGTATTGTTCTCAGGTTTAGACGGAAAATGAGCCCGAGTACTTTTTCCTTGTTCACAGGCTGAACATAAGTGATCTTTGGTAAATCGGAATCTTGGAAATCCATCAACAAGTTTGTGACGAGCAAGGTCAGTCATAGTTTTGAAATTCAAGTGCGAAAGACGTTTGTGCCATAACCAAGATTTAGTCAATTCTGCTTTGGAGAGAAGACATATCGGAGATGTAGCAATCATATCTGACATTGATATTGTATAAAGATTAGAGCCACGTGAGCCAGACATTAGATCGTTTCCTTGTAAGTCACGAACGAAACAAGTTTTCTCACGAAATGCAACTTCTAGATCCCCATCACAAAATTGACCAACAGAGAAAAGGTTGTGTCCAAGGCCTTCCACATAATAAACACGACTGATTTCAATGTTCCCACTGACATAGTCACCATATCCCATGATTAAAGCGTAATGATCATTCCCGAATCTGACAGTACCAATGAACTTTGAGACAAAGTTTTGTAACAGTTTGAGATTGCCTGTCATATGTCGGGTGCATCCGCTATCAACAATCCAGAGAACAATCTGTACCACCTGCATCACAAGAAGACGACACGGATGGAACAGAAGTAAGGGTGGAACCCAAAGAAAGTGCGGGTTCCTGTTGGTTAGAAGCACATTTGTTCAACAATTTAGGAATCCATTTAAAGTTTGGTTTGTATTGTAACCAACGTTGCCAATTCCAACTAGTTTTTGCTTTCTTAATGTTGAATTCACTAGTAGTTGGCTTATTCCTAGATTTGTTCTCGACACTTATGGGGGTAACTTCAACTTCATTAGAAACCGTAGAAGGCGACTTTCCTAAGATAGACTTAGAGGCAGTAGTGGGCCTAGAAGGAATGCGTGTCCTACGTTTCTTATGACGATTAAGAAGAGAATTAGCTATACATTTTGTATGATCACCAGATGATACGCTTTTACGACAAAACACACAAGATGCATTAATATTCAAAACATTCAAAGGTTCATCATTCGTTGCATTTAGATTTTGATTACAATTTGCCAGATTAGAATCTAAATCTGATGCAACATGAGTTTTATTCAAATTCCTAAGTTGATCTTCTACTTCTTGAGCTTCTAGTGATCCTCTTTTACGTTGCCAGAGCCTATTCTTCTTTTTACTTTTTCGCTTGGATCTGCTAACGCTATTAGTGGAGACTAGTCCTGTAGAAGTGGAGTTTGCAACATTAGTATTTTGAACAACATTCCCTTTAGCAGTTTTGTCTAATTGATACATTCCTGGTGCTATCACCGTGGTGTCAACCATCTTTCCTTTTTGAAGTAGCTTAATTTTCTCTTTCAAATCAATGATGATGTGATTTTTATCCTGAATTTCAGACTCAAGTTTCACATTGCAATAATTAATGTCATCGCGGTTTTGTTGCCATTCAACATTTTCAATTTTCAAATCCGCAATTTCTTTCTCGTATTTGAGACACAGACTTTTTAAAGACTCATTGTTTTTGCAAAGCTGATAAGAGTTTGAAAGATTTTGACTTTGAAGTTTCAATTCCATTTCAATACTTTGAGCTTGACACCATTCAAGCCTTTGTTTGAGTTGACAAATTTCTTTTGAAAATTGTTTTGTCACATCATCATTCTTAATTCTCAGCTTTTCATTATCATGTTTAAGTGTCTCAATTTCCACATTCAACAAGTTATTATCAACACAAAGATCATCCACAAGCATAGAAGTACCAGATTTATAGAGATCATTCATGATAACAGAATAAATATCAGCATTGAGAATTTGTTCCTAGAGTCGATCAGCATCATTTTTTAAAACTCTATTTCTTTGCTTTTGAACCAAAATCTCATTTTCAGTAGAGTTGAAAACGTTTATCATATTTTTGACCTCGTTTTGAAGTTCCTGATCCCAACGTGTAGCACAGAGACGGAGGTGTTTGACAATTGGCAACATTTGTTTTTGAAAAATATCTCTCTTTTCTCGCTCGTAGGCGGATTGAAAAGTTTCAATTTTATTTCAGAATTACGTTCAATTGTTTCCTCCAAAATTTCGATGTCTTCCATAAAAGTTTTGAAGTAATTTAAGACACGACAATTTTTCGGTAAAGGTGTAATTTCACCGGAGGATGGTAAAGGACCATTGATTTGTGCTACAGTTTGGACAAGGGCCGCATTAGAGGATGAAACATATGACTCAGTGACATACCATGATTTCTCAGGTAATTCCTTTTGAGGAACAAAAGATTTAGAAATATGTGGAGCTTTTGAATAATCATATGGTGTCCAATACTGAACATAACTCATTTTTGATCGACTCTCATCTTTAAGTTCTTCCTCTTCCTCAGTATCGAAAACAACAACACGCACAATCGTATTATCAAGCAAATGGTCCATACTGTAAATTTTAGGAGTTTCTTTGAATGCCGTGTGAAGAAACATTGAATTGTAATCGCCAAGTGCAAATCCTTTATCGGGTCTCGGTTTTAAAGTAAATTTCTGAATTGTTGTGACAGAGTTCCCGTGTTTGTAAACAATATTACGAAATTCTTTGAGTTGTTTTTCAAGATCAACAATCTCACCGAGTAAATTATCTATATACTTCCTTTTTCGTATTTTATGTTCACAAAAATCCTTTTTGCAACTGGACAATTCTGTTTCTGTTTTTGAAAGTTCTCTTTGAAGACGTTCAACTTGCATTTTCAGTTCACATTTTTCACTTTCAAGTTTAGAAATCAACTTTCCGTTTGACTCAATTAAATCTTGCATTTTGTGCTGAAGATCTTGCTCTTTGTTGTAAGATTCTTGAAAAGCTTTTTCAAAACTTTTTGCATGTTTAATCTTGTCTTGCTGATTTGAAAGTTGGATTTTATAACACTCAATATCTCTTGCAAGTGACGCATTAGTTTCTTTTAAAGCTTTGTTTTTCTCGTTGCATTCTATGATTAGCAATTGTTGAGCATTCAGTTGTTTAGATAACGATATGAGGTCAGGGTCTGG
Organism: Artemisia argyi; assembly: GCA_030686995.1. Lineage (NCBI taxonomy): Eukaryota > Viridiplantae > Streptophyta > Magnoliopsida > Asterales > Asteraceae > Artemisia > Artemisia argyi. Next base: position 10,366,329 of record CM060685.1, read on the forward strand.
ATCAAATGATGGTTCATGTTGTTCTAAATGATCATGTTTATCATTCTCAATAGGATCATCAAATGAAACAACTGTGTCATCATCAAATATGACAATTGTGCTTATTTGTTCATCTGTTTGAGAAGATGAAGATGAGTTAGATGGAACAACTTGCGCCCTATCTGATTCAGAAGCAGAAGGTGAGGCTATTTCATGTATTAGGCATGCTTTTTGGTCATGTACCTGAGACAAGCCGTCAGTGTCATACACTGGACCTGAATCATTAAACTGAAGTTCCTGCATGTTGGCCATAAGCATCACAGCTGCATTGGCTTCCAGATCTTCCATGTCATCATCATTGTTCACATTTGCCATGAAGTTGTTATCCTGTTCAGGGAAATGTCCATCTTTTTCATCTTGAAGAGCCATGAGTAATGCCTGCTTGTGAAACTTACTACCCCGAGTTCTCGGTTTAGGATATGCTGTTGCTATATGACCTTGTTCATTACAATTGTAGCACCACACTGCATTCCCTGAGTTGGAGTTCCTAGTTGCAACTGGTTCAGACCTTTGCTGAGAAGAGCCTGAGTTGTTCCTGAACCCTCCATTGTTACTAAACCTCTGACCATTCCCAAAATTTCCTGAAGAACTTCCTGAACCAGATCGACCATAGTTACGATTCTGAATTTCCACCATTCCATCATTGACAACTGCTTGATTCCTTGTGTTAGATGATGAACGTTGACGGTTGTTTGTTTTGTTGGAGAATTTTCTAAAAGCACGAGCAATAAGAGCAAGTCCCTGATTCAACGTGTTAAAGTCATCATCGTCATCGTCATTGGAGTTTGAGTAATACACTGCATCATTGTTGTTTAATGGAACAAGTTGAGTGGAAACATTCTGTGGAGATGAATCATAAGGGACCATTTGGTTCGAGGTAGAAGATTGTGGATAACTGAAGTAGTTCTGCTCTTGAACATATGCATGATTTGACATTGGTGGTGGAGCATAGGGAGATTGAGCTACGAGTGCCAAAGAATTTGGTGTTGGTGTGTATCCTCCTCGTAGAGCTCTATCTTTTTCCACTTCAGGTTCATGGTGTTTCAGAAAATCATACAACAAACCATATAGAGCATCATGAAGATTTTTGGTTTGACGAACAAATGTCACATATTTATGCCAATCAGGGCCAAGACTACCAACGAATTTGAAGTTCACTGCGATCCTTGGTACTGTGATTTTGTGACGTTCCAGATCATTGACCACATTTGTGAAACGATGATAGTAGGATTCAAATGACTCTCCTGGTTCAATTGTGATGTCGGTGTACTCCATGTAGAGTTTGGATTCCATATCATCTTTGTTCAATTGAGTGCCTTCCATAAGGAGATGAACGTGTTCCCACATAGCTTTGGCTATTTTCTGAGCATCGACACTTCGATAAATTGGATTAGGTATACCTTGAAGTATATAAGCCATTGCATACTCATCAGCTTCACGATGTAATTTCTGTTCTTCTGTGAGTTGAGATTCTGGAAGAGGTCTATCACCAGGAGGACGTGGAGGATCAGCAGTTGGATCACCAATTTCAAATCTTGTTGGCCACTCAAATGGTCCTTCAAGTATCACTTGTTTCAAGAATTTCCCATGAGGTTTCTTTAGTTCAAGAAATCGTAAGAATCGACTTGACCATTGAACATAGTTCCCAGGTGTTAGCATTGGAGGTGTTTCAAGTGATCCTGCCTCATGTCTGGATTGTTGAGTTGTAATAACTTCAGACATTCTGTCAAACCAGTGAGGTTGTTTGGAGGAAAACTGAGTGTTTTGTTGTGACATCTGATATGGTTGTTGTTGAGGAATGATTTGATGTTGTTGCATCATGAGATATTGTGGTTGTGGATTAAACGGTTGTTGATGAAATTGTGACTGTGAAGGTTGTTGATATGATTGTTGCTGATGGTATTGATGTTGCTGATACTACTGATGTTGTTGCTGAGGATTAGAGAAGTAGTAATGTGGTGGTTGAGACATCTTTGAACACTTGTGTAGTACTGGATCTTTGTAGAAGATTGAAATGCACGTTCCTTTTGGTTAAGTTCAAAATCCCTGGGGTAAGTTGAATTCTTACGCGTAACAATAATCTTACGCGTAAACTTTAGGTTATGCGTAAAGAGTAGTTTATGCGTAAGTTTTCTCTTTACGCGTAAGCTTTGGCTTATGCGTAAGTTTAGACTTATGCGTAAGGTTAAACAACCAAACAAATCTTTCAAACTTATCCAAGCTTGAAAGATATCTGAAGTCGAAGTATTCCACTAACTTATCCAAGCTAGGGAAGTACTGAGTCACCGTTGCACGAGGACAAGACCTTAGATGAAGTTATGCGTAGAACTCTGAAACTTACGCGTAAGATATGATCTTATGCGTAAGAGCTGATCTTCTGCGTAGAAAGGCAACTTAAGCGTAGAATATCAACTTCTGCGTAGAATCTTAAGCGTAGAAAGTGGACTTACGCGTAGGAAATGCAACTTAAGCGTAGAAACAGGGTTTTGACCAAAGTTTTGCGTAGAAAAGGGGTTTTGACCTTAGTTTTATGCGTAAATCGACCAAAAAATACTGTAGACAGCTGGAGATTGTACTATTCCCGACCAAGTTACGCGTAAAATGTATTGTTCATCAGAAAGATCAAACTTTTTGAAGAAAAAAGGCCTAGAAATAAGGTTTTAATGATTAAATAACTTCACCAATACTTAGAAAACACTAATAATGAAAGATTTAGTTACTAAAAACTAGCTTTCCAATATTAAAGAAGCTATAAAACCTTTAAAAAAAAACTAAACTTTATGCAAAAACTAAGCTTCAAATCACTATATCAACCTTGAAACTTGTCCAAGCTTCAAGATTTGAGTGAAAGAAACAAAGAAAAATGCAAAAAGAAGCAAAACAACACCCTTAACCACACGTTACCACCAAGAACAACACTTCAATCTCTATTAGGCGAATGATACCACTTGTTAGGTCACCATTTATGTAAACACAAGTATGATAAAGATAGAAATGAGATGAGAGTGAGAGATGGTTGATTATGAGACTTTATGAAGAGTGAAAGAACAAGAGTTTCATTAAGGTAATCAAATAACCAACAATAATAAAGTGTACATGAGCTTAGTATTTATAAGGGGAGGAGTAGGGCAACACTTCCTACCTCCCACTTTCATCTAAATCATGGGCTTTCAAGGCCCATGGGCTTACATACTTAAGCCTTGTAACATAAACATAGTAAAATAAATAACTAAGCAACCTATTACAAAAGCTAATGACCGAGACTTGACTAAAATACAAAAGTATGATCCCAACAATGTAAAACGGATAAAAACGTACAATATGTACAAAAACACATAAAAACATAGAAAAATGCAAAATAAATAAATAATAATAATAATAATAAAATAAAAAGCACTAAAACGTAGAAAAGCGTACAAAAACGTATAAAAACATATACAAACATACACAAATGTATAAAACACAGAAAAACGAACAAAACGTACAAACACGTATAAAAACGTACAAAAGCGTATAAAATGCACAAAAATGTATAAAACGTATAAAACAGATAAATAGTGGATGGAAACATATAAACCAAAATTTTTGAAAAGAATTACAAACGCCCGTTGGCCAAAAGGATAGACGGTGCAAGATCTGCAACAAACGAACCAAATGTGCAAATTTTCTTTGTTTATAATGGTATTTTCGTTAGTTGGTTATGTATAATGAATCATTTCAGTTAGTACATCTATGGATTTTATCCTGCTTAATTTTTTATCATAGGTATTACAAATCTGACTTTTACAAAAATAAAACACGCGAACTTGAGTAACTTAGATGCCAGTTTTGAAACTTTAATAACTTATGCGAACTTTTTATCAAACTTTAGTAACTTTTTTGATGTGTAATATGTTTCAGGTTGGGATACCGGCTATCAACCGGTTGCCCACCTAAGGAGTAACCCTAGTGTAACATTTTTGAAATTTTAGTAACCTAGTTTTTTTTTTTTTTTTTTTTTTTTTTTTTTTTTTTTTTTTTTTTTTTTTTGGTGCAAAAGGTGAAAATATATTAATAAGCACAAAGGCAATTATACCAAGAGAAATATACAAGCCTATATTCTCTTATTACTACTAAATTGAAAAAAGGAATATTAGCAAACTATCACAGACAAACAAAGAAACTTCACAGACAACAAACTAGTTCAAAGTCATCCAGAAACTGCAGGTAAATCATCCCAATTTGCAAGCTTTGAGCAGTTTCAAATTCACCTTTTATAGCACCAATAACCATCTAACTACATTTCCATATCACCTTCCACCAAGACCATTCAACCATCATCCACAACGATCAAGATAGGAAAGGTGTATGACTTCATTAGGAACCCATTCACTCATCCAATCAAGGGCTCTTCAAGGATTCCTACATTTCCCTCTTTACAAAAGGCTTCAGAATCCTTGAAACACTCACCTTGAGGGAGACAAACACCTTAACCTCCTATGGCAGTGTATAGCTTGGACCAAGTAGGTTCATCTTTCACTCCTCACTATTCCAAGCTTCATACACTACCCACCATGCTTACTTACCCTACTCAACTGGATACCTAAGGCCAACAGTTGAAGCAAGCATAAGAATTCTCATATTCCAGGGATGGAAAAGAGAACATTGGTTAACCAATCATTATTTTCATTAGCAGGTTTTTCATGAAAATCACCCTGCATATACATAAGGAATAAATATTCCAAAATAGACCCATGCACCAAAACACACCTTAATGCATACTAGCAACCTGATGCTATTGTAAAAACCAGGAATCAAACACCCCTTTAACATCTCATACCCCATAACTATCTTCATACAACATAGAAATTTACCTGATCAATATGCCCTTAATATCTTCTCGATTATGGAACTTAAACTGCACTCCCCATTCTGCTGCCACAGCTTCAACCTCATTAGATTTCTTGATTTGAATACTAAGTAACTGCAGTCTAACATTATCCTCGATTTCCTTAACCAGCTCATTATGACTTTTCTTTTCAGATGTAAAGATTCTAGCATTTCTTTCTCTCCAAATATGATATACACTTGTAGCCAAAACCATTTTCCTAACCACACTTCTTATGTTGTTATTACAGGGCATATCAGACATCTTATCCATCACCATTCTCCATTCATTATCAACATTATTGGCTTTCATCTTCCTTTTCAAAACCTTCCACACCTCTTTGGAGTAGTCACAGTTGAAAAACAAGTGGTTGTGGGAGTCATTGCATTTAGAACATAATTGACAAATCAAGTTCATATTTGGATTCCATAGCATAATTATGTCTTGAGTTTGTAACCTTTCTTTAATGGCTAGCCACAATATAAAAGAATGCCTTGGAATACCTTGAGAATACCATACCAGCATGTCCCATTTCACTTTCTATCCATGATTTCTCATATCCTCCCATACTGTTTTAACACTGAATTTAGTAACCTAGTTGATAAACCCGTGAACTTGAGTAACTTATTTGTAACGTTTTAAACTATAGTAACTTAGGCGAACATTTTGCAAAACTTTAGTAACTTCTTTGTCTATTAACCCATCTTCCAAAAGTGATCAACAAGAAGTCCGGCAAGAAAAGTCAAATGGTTATTTCATTTTGGGTGAAGTTACTTGTTTGTTTCAGTTGTTTACTTTTTGATTATAGTCTTGTAAGATGACTTAGGATCAAATGAGAAGAACTCTTAAAATGAGAAAGATGATAAATAACTATAACCATATATTAGAGATGCATCGACTTGAATTATATGTATCCCTAATCTTTTAGATGCACCATAATATATTTTCTAGCTAAAAATTAGATGCATATACATATATTAGATGCATTTTAGCAAGTTAGGAAAATCCTATGTATTTTTCGTCCTCTGAGGGTCAAATTTGTTGCAAGTACTACTTTGCATCGTTTTCACTTCAAAATTACTTTTGAATGTAATTGGAATGCATCTAAATGAATAGAAATGTATCTAATCCAAGTCGACGCATCTCAAATATGTAGTTATAGTTATTTCTCATCCTTCTCATTATAAGTTTTCTTCTCAATGGATCCTTACCCTCTTGTAAGATTTCTTAATTTTAAGTTTTGCAAGATTTTAATAAATGATTAAGAACAAATAGGTAAACTGATCTCATTAAAATTTGGTTTTTAATTATCTATTGTAACCTAGTAAACAAAATAAAGTTGATTTTTTTATTCATGTCTTTGGTTAATTTCTTTGATGTAACCAAACAATAGAGTTTGAAAAAAATTCTCAACCAAATTCATTTATCTAGATGTCTATTCTCTACTTCATTTCTAGTCTCTAAAGTTCTCTCTACCAAACGTGCCCGATATTCTATAAGTAGTAGGTCTCGAGATAGAGTAAGAAATCCATCCGCATCCTTTTTTGTTTTTTCGTCATTTTTTTTTCTTTCATTTTTTCTCGTTAATTTGTCACCATGACTCTTAACCAGAAGGTATATTAATAATAATTTTTTCTTGTTCTTAGATAAGTCGTTAGTGACCGATGACTCGAAGTTTTTTAAGTCATTTGACCAATTACTCAACTACAAAATAGAGAATAGTGCATCCATGCTATCGAACAAGTACATACATTCAAATCCTTAGTTTTTCTCTTCTAAAACTAAAACTTTTACTCACTTATACCATCTATCTCACACATATACAATATCACATAATGTCTATTACGAGATCAAAGCTCTTGGGTCATAAGTAATTATAAACCTAAATTTCGCTTTTACTATAGACTTATGCAAAGTATAAACCTTGTTCTCCAATTTCGAACGGCCTTTCCTTCCGGTGTCCTTCATGCTACCTCCATATGACAGAATTTCTCTATAAACCTGTAATATAGAAGTATATATAAATCAGTAGCATAGAAGAAAAAAAATGTAGAAACAAAATAGTACACGTATATGTTACTTGTTTTTAGCACAAGAATAAATATATTTGAGAATGAGACATGTAAATGTGGATGGCTTGAAGGCTAAGCTTTATCTCTTATAAATGTAAGGTTACAAGCTCGAGTCTTCGTGCCACTGGTGCGCTTTTTATTATTATTATTATTATTATTATTATTATTATTATTATTATTATTATTATTATTATTATTATTATTTTATCTATTTATTATTATGTCTTCTCAATCTCAATGTTATTACTATAAAATTTATTTTACAAATATTATTATTCTGATTATTGTTCCTATAGAAAATAAATATGTGCTTTGTGGATCATGAGGTTCGTGTTTTAAGCATATATCATACACATTGAAAATAGTATACAAGTGGTGAGTAAGGATCTTATGTTTAAATCAAGATTATAAATAGCGTGAGGCGTGGCGTGGCGGCAAGGTCAATCCTCAAGCCTTAACGTGAGGCGTGGCGGCATGGCGTTTTTAAGGCATGAATTAAAGCGGCAAAAAGTATTTATAGATTTATAGATTTATATTATATTTCGTTAGTATATCATATTTTATATAAATCAAGTTTACAAAAAGTGTTATACATAAGCAATAAAGTCAAGAAACTCTCTTTATATTTGTAATCTTCTTCAAATACTAGTAAATCCCTAAACGCCAAATACCAGTAAACCTCAAATACGATGCCCAAATTCCAATTACTAGTAAATCCCATAAACGTCTCAAATACCGGTACACCTTATCTCGCCTTATCGCACCTCATCTCATCTAGCCTTAAGACGACACCTTGGTCTATTGCGTGGCGTGGAGGTGACGCCTCGCGCCTTTGCGAGGCCTTTGCGGCGCCAAAGCGCGCCTTTTAGAACACTGGTTTAAATATATATTTAACAACCATGAACAGCTTACATCAACTTCCTTAGACTTTTTCTGATTTGACTGTGCGTAGCAGTGGGTGATAAGAAAATAAACAAACTACTCAAAACCAAAAGGTGCTAGAAGGCCATTTCTCTTTACTCAAAAGCCTGTGAAAGCTGTCTTCAAAGTTTATACATTAAGACATAAGACTAATAAGCCCGTATTCAACACATACTTACATTTAACTTTTTAAACATGCATGGTATAAAATAAAAATTATTAACAAACTCATCTCAATCTTCTTTTTAAAACGAGTAGAGCTCGGCTAGACTCGTTTAAGCTTTTATTAGTGTCAAGCCTTATTTAAACTCGTTTAAAGCTTCTTATAAATGTAAGGCTACAAGCTCGAGTCTTCTTCCCTTCATACTTGTTTGTTTTCATTTTCTTTTCTATTTACAATTATCTCGTCTCAATGTTATTACCGTAAAGTTTATTTCATAAATATTGTTATTCCAATTATTGTTGCTATCGGAATTAAATATGTGATTTGTGGATCATGAGGTTCGTGTTTAAGCGTATATCATAAACACTGAAATAGTATATGAGTGGTCAAGTGATAAAAGTTTGTGAGTTGCGATATAATCACTAAAATGTAAATATCTTAGGTTTCAATATATTTTCAACAACCATGAAGGGACTACGTCAACTTTCTTAGACTTTTCTCGATTTGACTATATGTGTAGCGGTGGGTGATGAGATTAGCAAACTACTCGAACCAAAGGTTTATACATAAGACATTTGACTATTAAACTCGTATTCAACACATACTTATATTAAGCTTTTTAAACATGATATAAAATAAATCATTAACAAACTCAGCTCAAGCATTGTAAATAACTATCGAGCAATGATTGAGCGTTAAATTTATAATTTGAGCTCGAGTTTTTTTTTTTTTTTTTTTTTTTTTTTTTTTTTTTTTTTTTTGTAAAACGAGTAGAACTCGGCTCGACTCGTCTCGTTTAAAGCTTTGATTACTATCAAGCTTTACTTAAACATGAGTTGATTGACTCACTTTCATTTCTTGTTTGCACACTCTATTATTCAATCTATAAATTGCAACATAAAATAAAAATATACAACTGTTTAGCATAAATTAATGTATGCAAATTAAAATTTAAAGTGTGCAAAACTCCTCGGATTTTAACAATGTCTTAGCTTGTACTATTTCAAGATACACATCATACAACACGATTGGCCACTGCAATCATTAAATTTACATGGTCTTTTAGTCTTTTCTAAAAAAAACTTTACCTAGTAAATAATTGAATTTGAGAAATATGCTCGGTGAGTATGGGTGGCTTGACGGCTAAGGACCATCACTTATGAATGGTTGATCGCATGTTCAAGTCGTCTCGGTTGCCATACTCCTTTTTAATTTCTTTCGGTTTCTCTTTTTTTGTTTTTTAATAATATAGCATTCTGGTTCTTGTTATTGTCTATCACGTGCATTCAAATAGTGCCCTCAAGCTTGTCAACACAAATATAGTGAAACTTTTAACCATTAGATTTTAGGTTATTATTATTATTATTATTATTATTATTATTATTATTATTATTATTATTATTATTATTATTATTATTATTATTATTTTTTTAATGATTTTTTTCATTGAAAACATGGAAATTACATGAAATTGGAGGGGAGTCTAGACACAATCTGAGCTCCCACTCCTTTTTGAATATAGAAACTAACTCGTTGAAAAATAAAAGCACCACTCTTAACGTTATTAGAGTGGTTGCTGGCAATAGTCTTGACACGCGAAAGTGTATTCAAAGCATCCACATCGAGTTCCCCAAACGTAGAAAAGGCGAAAGGGACGAACTTGTATCCATTGTCTTCACACTTGGATGCATATTTCTTCCTTTTCTTTTCCACAGCATTATTCAAAGCAACCCCGGGGGCCCATGACGTCGCCCCAGTCCCAGCAAACGGAGAGACCCCAGTCACATCCAAACATGCGTCCTTACCTTGGAACCAGTTGAATAATAGCACATCTGCAGGACGTAATTCTCTCCCTTCCTCTGACAGAAATCCCAATGGAGCCTCTTTACGCACCATAATCCCGGCTTTGGAACATATATCAACAAGGATATCACGTACCAGATTATGCCTGAACTTAACCCCTACTTCACTAGAACAGTGGACCGCGTGATCCCCCCATTGGTCCATGCGGTGTACATTGCAACTCGGGCATAGGCTGCCTTCAGAGAACAACAGAGGAACCGCGAGCCTGTAGCATAACACAAACCGAAATTGGCAGGGTTCATCCTTTGTCCTAGACCGTCGATATGGATGGTGAAGAGGAAGTCATGTGCATGTAGGGCGCGAACACTGCTGAGTATAGCCACTTGCCTTGGACTTAGCGAGTACTTGGAAACAAGGTCTTTCTCAATGACATCGAAATAACACTTTGCCAAGGTTTTCATCATTTAGGGGGCAGAAGCGCTCCCGGTGGCAGTGAGAAAGTCGGTGTTGCAAGTAGCGTTGAATTTATCCACGGCATGCTGGAATGAAGGGCCATGTGTGACAATACCGGTTTTGGTAAGTATCTTTTCCTGTAGGGCGCTCGTTTGCATACGAGAAGCAAGAAAGGCATACTGGATGATGTCTCCCGCTGAAAGGATTCCGAGACCACTGAGTTTTATTGGGAGAGTGGCAAGTTGCCACTGCCAATCACCAAAACCCGGCCCAGAGGTAGTAACAATCTTCTCCAAGGAGGCACGTAACGACTGGTCGAATTGAGCTTGAGCCTCTGATAAAAATGAGGGGGAGCATGTTCTTAAAGCGTAAGATAATCTTGAAACTCCTGCACAATTACGCAAGAGGAGCAGTTCACATTGAGGATCATTAAGCTTGCTAATGGCCTCCATTAAAGATATGGTTTTAGAGACCCTTTTGGAAGCCAAGTCTCGATAGAAACTGTCGTCCAAGCTGACAGAACCCCCAAGAAGTTTGACGCCATGGAGCGGACGAGCGATATTCATAGGGAACACACCATCAGCTATACTCCTAGGATCCTCCATCGGCCAAAAGAGTTCAGTCTTATCAACATTCAAAAACAAACCACGAGCCGAGATACAAGAAGTTAGTGGGGAGCCGAGATACAAGAAACTCATAGGATTTATAAGAAACTCATATTATTATTATTATTATTATTATTATTATTATTATTATTTAGGTTTTCTTGATACTATAGATTAACCAAACACCATTTTCACTGGTTTAGTTTTACTTTCAAGTTAGACAAAAGTATTCAATACGTTCACAAGAATAAATTTATCACTATATATAAATAAAGTTAGGATCGAATGAAAATAATAATAAGATCGAATGAAAATAATAATAAGAGTGAGATTTACATTTGTGAAACTCACAGTTTTAAGACTCCTAAAAATCACTGTTGCAAAAATCGGCCGCCATCGGCCTTGGCGGCCGATTAATCGGCGATTAATCGCTAGGCAGGGATCAACTGCTACAATTTTCACTAATCGGCCTTATTAATCGGTTTGGTAAAAAATCGGTCAACATACCGATTAATCGGATAAAAATCTGCCAAATCGAGCATAAATCGGTCAAATCGGACAAAAATCTGATAAATTGGCCAACTCGGTTATGGATAGAAATCGGCCAAATCAGGGATAAATCGGAAAAAAATCAGCTAGATCGGCCAAATCGAACATATAGTTTCAAAAAAATTTAATTTTATATATTAAAAATCCAATCCGATTAATCCCCGATTAATCACTAGGCGGTACCCGACCACCACGCTACCGCCTAGTGATTTTTGCAACCTTGCTAAAAATAGAAGTTTCCAAACACATTATAAGGAGTAAATATATTTGCTCTTTTTTCATATATATTTTTCTTTTCTCGGGTCATTACTGCTGATCCTACCTCTCATATTCCACTTAAACGAGATTAGGTATAATAGTTGTTATATATCTAATTTTAGTCATTGATTGTTGATATATTTAAGTTGATTTTAGCAAGTGTTGTCAGTTAAGGCTGAGCATAATAGACCGTGGACCAAACCGATAAACTAGGAAAAAGCAGACCGACCCAGAAAGACCAAAGATAATTTAGTATGATCCTCAGTCCACCTTTTTCTCGTATTTGTTTCTCGGTCCGGCCCGCCTGTAACAACCCACAAAAACCCATTACTATCATTCCCATTACAAATACCTATAGTAGGTATTTCGCAGGTAAATTTTTGCTTTTTATGTGCTTTTATTACTTGCATGACTCACTAGACCTGCTCACGTATTCACACAAGCCAAATAACTCAACACTCACATCCTATAAACCCCAGGTATGTCAAGCATAAGATCACAACAACACCATAATAAGTAATTCACCAATCAAAAACACTAAACATATTACAAAACCTTAATAAACACTAACTAAACCTTAAGTAGGACTATGTGCTTATTTGAACCTATATGCTTAGTTTAACTAGTATGAAAGTGTCCAAGGCTTAAGTATGAGTTTCCTTAGGAACATTAGGATATCTTAGAACCCTTAGGTAAATAGTACAACCCTTTAGAACTTAGGTACAAGCCCCTTAAGCACAAAACCATAACGAGGTTATAACTAACTAGAATTAGGTCTAAACCATCCCAAAACTTCACCATAGATCATTACCACTTAGTATAAGTTTCTTAGGACTTAGGAATAGTTATTAGACACTCATAGGATACTAATCTAGGCACTAAACCATAGGATAAACCCTAGTCTCTCACTAAACACACTTAGGTCATTTAGGTTACAAAACTAGGTCAAATCTTCCTAAATCTTTCCCATAAGTTACCCTCACTTAGTATAAACCCTTTAGTACTTAGGATTAATTATAAACACTCTTAGGAACTTAACTTAGGCACTAAACCTTAGGTAAAACTTTAAACACTCATTAAGTAAAACTAGGTCTAAACTTAACTAAAACAAGTAAAACGTAAACATAAGCACCCCAAGCACCTCAACCTAGCACCCTAACACCTTAGTCAAACCCAAGCACACACCCTAACACCTCTAAGCACCCACACAAGTAGGTGCATCACCTAATCGTCACCTACTTAACTAATCTGCCCCTAAATCACCACTAAACCTCCACTAATCCACCACTAATCCACCCCTAATCACCCTAAACCATCACTAAACCCTCCAAGCAGCTTACAAGCACCTCTAAGCTACCAAGCTAGGAGTTGTATCACCTCTTTGTAAGCTACTTACACCAAACCGCCTCCTTCGACTCTCCTCCACCACCACCGGCCTATGGCGCCCCCTAGCTACCACCATAGCCTATCCTCATCACCATTAGACCCTCCACGATTACCCCTAGCCTTGCTTACTCCTTCCCCCCTGCTCGAAACCTAGCCATCCCTTTCTTGCTCGCTACTCTTTACGCGGGTATAAATACCCCCTCCACCCTCCATTCTTCTTCACACCTCCCCTCCTCTTCTCTACCTCACATTTCTATAGTTTAAGACCCTTAGAAGCCTTAGGAGTCGAGTAGCAAATCCTTGGTCGAGTTATGTTGTGGTTTGATTAGAGAGAAACCCTAGAAAACCCTAAACCCTCATCGACCCTTACCTAGCCAAGTAAGCTTTACATTTTAGTTCTATTAGCTTTAGTATAGTCTTAGGATAGTATTATAATGCCTTAGATACCCTAGGAACCCTTGCATGAGCCTTGAGTCATAATCATATACTAGTTTATATTTTAAAACCCTAATTATAGATAAAACCCTAATTACATTCTATACACCCTTTACATGACCTATAATCTGAATTAGATAACTTAGATAGTCTAATATTAGTTAAACATAAGCTAGAAAACTTAGTTGTTACATAAAAATATTAGTTACATGCATTTAGGACTAGTTTTGCAAAACTTTACATGCATAAGGGTATATATCATAAATTCCTGAAATTATAAAGTCTAGGGACTGTTTTTGACATTTCCTAGAAGTTATAAGTGTAAGGACTAGTTTTGCGAAATATTAAAACCTTAGAATAGATATTAAAATAAGTTATAAACTAAAAAGGACTAATTACGTAAATATTATAAAGTTAAAGGTCTAAATAGTAAATATAGAAAAATCATAAGTTAAAAGATTAGTTATGTCATTTCCTAAAAATATAAAAGTCTAGGGACTAGTTATGTTAAATATAGATAGTTATAAGTATAAATAATATAAGTATTATAAGTTTAGGGTAGAAAACGTAAATATATAAACTATAAGGGTATAAAGTAAAAAACCTAAATAAAGTTAGAAGCATAATACAATAGTAGGGAGCTTCATGCGAGGAGTAGTATGTGTGTATTTCGTTTTGACGAGTTTGTTGGGTTTACGAATTAAAGTGCCCTGACTCCTTGAACGATTATTGCATATACTTCTGAGATATGATGGCCCGAACGGTATTGTGATTATAACTTAACTTAATAACAATATAGCTCAATAGTAGGGAGCTTCATGTGAGGAGTATTAACTTCTGAATTATGATGGCCCGAACGGTATTATGTTGACAACATAATAATATAGTAGGGAGCTTCATGTGAGGAGTCATATACTTCTGAATTATGATGGCCCGAACGGTGTTATGTTATATCTAAAACATTAACAAACCTAAAAACCATAACTTAAGAAACTTAAACAAGGTAACTAAAGCTTGACATACATCCAAAACCAACAAACACACTATGATACGTGAGTAAGGCAGTCTAGTTTCCTAGTCACTATTTGCATCACTTAGATTACTCTAAGCCCAGGTGTAACACCCCCAATTCATGATGCTGCGGAATTCAACTTGGGTGTTACTCGACGGAACAACAGTCATAATAATAGAAAACGATCTCTAACCGAGTCGCTTTAAAAAGAGTTATCATTCAAATTTATTCAAATATATCAGAGTTTACATAGTTAGGTCCCAAAAAGGTTCCATGTTTCAAAATACATCAATATAAAGTCTTTTGATGTTTTATCGAATGACAAAGTAGTTTATAGCCTTCTCCCTTTAGTCCGTACCCTTCCGCTCCATTCTTGATTATCATGGACCTGAAATACATGCTTAAGAGGTCAACACAAAGGTTGAGTGATATTCATAGAGTTTGGTTAACGGTTGAACACAATATGTTGGTAGTATGAGTTAATTAGACTCATACTTATAGTTGGAAAACAAAACAGTTATTATTATATACTAAGCTCACGCAACTAATACGTTAACGGGTACCAATATCAATCGGCAGTTTTGTTGCCCCGGTAAGTACTTTGCCGTCATACTTAATGTTTCAAATATAGTGCATTTGTTTGAACTAATCTGCTCAAACAAATGGGATACGTCAATCCCAATAGGCCTATTCACAATACTCGCGCTCACTAATACTAGTGATTAAATGGTTCATGATATGGGGCCTAGGATTGGCAAGGAAGGTACTTAGTAATAATAAAACAATCAGGCAGCGTATAGTTTCAAAGCATTGTGTTCGGTTTAAAATAGCATGTATTCCCCCCAAGGGTTTGTAAAACATTGAAGTAATGTAAAGTGGGGCTATGAACTCACCTTAAGTAAGATAGCAAGTAGTGAAGGTAATGGTTGGATCGTGAAGGTTTCTACGAGCAACCTATAATAGAATGTTGCGACTTAGGATTTGAGTAAAGAATATGAAGAAATGCCTATATATGTCTTGCATTTAATCCATGATGCGGTACAAAGTGTAGTGTAAGTCTTTGAAAAGAAATGGTTCATGAAACATGTATAGTTTATATATCGTTTACTACCGTTCGGGCCGACATAATTCAGAAGTCATGTTAGTAAACGTTCGAGGAGCCAGGACACTTTAATTCGTAAATCCACAACTCATCTCGACGGCTTACATAATGAACTCCTCACATGAGGCTCCCTACCATTGTAGTAGTTGATAAAATATATATATATAAGTTTTGATCCGAAAAGTTACATGTCCAATATTTGAATAAACTTAGGAAAGTTTATCTTTACATGAAGATTGTTATTAGGGTAAGTTTCTTAAGTCTTGTATGACAAATACTTGTAATATCTCATGGTTCTTTAGATGAAGTAGATCCAAATTGTATGTTTAAGTTATTGCCAACTCTTTGGTTCATGTTTTTGCCTAAGTAAGTTTATATGGTCATTTAGTCATGGCCTTGCCATGACCTTTGGTCATTGTTCCATGGTCTTGAGACTCAACCTTGGCTTTAGCCATGGTTGTGGTCTTGAATCTAGGTCATAAGACCTCTTGATCTTTATAAACCATAACCATTATATAGTGACATATATATGTAAAATAGCTGTTAATAAACTAAGAAAAATCTCATTCGTTATTGGTTTTCTGGAGACGTGCACCTGAGTTTTTGAAGAAAACGTGATTCCGGACAACTTTTGTGTTTTAACTTTTTCATGAAACAGAACAGAAGGGCCTCTTTTTGCGTGTTTTATGTTCTGTCACAGAAGCTATTTTGGCAGTTTTGCCGCAAAGTTTTGGTAACTTCAAATGGTCATAACTTTTGACTCGCGTACTTGTTTTAGGTGGTTCAAATTACTATGGTTTCCTTGTTAAGTCCTATACTACAATATGTAATGATTCAATATCATAATTTTACCATTTTGATCAGATTTCACCAAGAAAGTCACTAGTTTACTTGTTTAAATAACTTAACTTAACAATCATTTATAATAACTTGTTTTACCCATTTTTATACCTAATGGACATGATCACAAGACATAATCTAGCATGAATGATATGTAAATAACATGATTATGATATTTAACAAGAAATATGTTAGGGTTTTGCTTATGTCATGGGAAATGGAGAACCACACCAAGACCCGAACGTGGTTATCGGTACGTTCTTACTCAATAACATTCCTGTTAAAGTCTTATTCGATACTGGTGCTGATATGAGCTTTATATCTACTAGAATTGCGCCTTTACTTGATATTCCACCAATCACTTTAACCACTAGTTATAGTATTGAACTAGCTACCGGTGACTTAGTAAATACTAATACCGTAATCCCAAACTGTACCCTTAATCTCTTAGACCACCCCTTTAACATCAATCTTATGCCAATCGAACTCGGAAGTTTTGATGTTGTCATTGGCATGGATTGGTTGTCTAAACATCAAGCTAACATCATTTGTGGTGAAAGAGTTGTGCACATTCCATGTGACAATGAAACTTTGATCATTCGTGGTGATCAAAGTGGAACTCGAATAAACATCATCTCATGTATCAAAACCATGAAGTACATTGAGAAAGGATGTTATGCTTTCCTAGCCCACGTAACCTAAAAGAAATCCGATGAAAAACGTCTCTAAGATGTTCCTATTGCCTGTGAGTTTCCTGAAGTCTTTCCGGAAGATTTACCCGGACTACCACCAAATCGTCAAATAGAATTCAGAATTGATTTAATACCAGGAGCAGCGTCAGTTGCCCACGCACCCTACCGGCTAGCACCGTCAGAGATGCAAGAGCTATCAAATCAATTACAAGAACTTTCGGACAAGGGATATATTCGACCCAGTTCCTCACCTTGGGGAGCTCCAGTTTTATTCGTGAAAAAGAAAGATGGGTCATTACGAATGTGTATTGACTATTGTGAACTAAACAAATTAACCATAAAGAACCGATACCCACTACCAAGAATTGATGATTTATTCGATCAATTACAAGGTTCAACCTATTATTCAAAAATTGACCTACGGGCAGGTTACCATCAAGTTAGAGTTCGTGATGAAGACATTCCAAAAACAGCCTTTAGGACACGATATGGTCACCATGAATTCCAAGTGATGCCATTTGGGTTAACTAATGCACCGGCAGTATTCATGGATCTCATGAATCGAGTGTGTAAGCCATATTTGGACAAGTTCGTGATTGTATTCATAGACGACATTATCATATATTCCAAAAACAAAGAGGAACACAAAGAACACCTGAGAACAATTGTAGGACTACTCAAGGAAGAGAAATTGTATGCAAAGTTTTCCAAATGTGAATTTTGGATTCAATCAGTACAATTCCTTGGGCATGTAATTGACAAGACTGGGTTACATGTCGATCCCGCTAAAATTGAAGCTATCAAAGATTGGCCAACACCTACCACACCTACAGAAATTCATTAATTTCTGGGTCTAGCCGGGTATTATCGAAGGTTTATTGAAGGATTTTCCTCAATAGCAAAACCTTTGACTAAGCTAACTCAGAAAAACAAGAAATACATGTGGGATGAAGATGAAGAAAAAGCTTTCCAAAACCTCAAACAGAAACTTTGTAGTGCTCCTATTCTAGCATTGCCAGATGGGATCGAAGATTTTGTAGTCTATTGTGATGCATCATACCAAGGTTTAGGTGCCGTGTTGATGCAACGTGATAAAGTCATGGCTTATGCTTCAAGACAACTAAAGGTTCATGAAGAAAATTACACCACTCATGACTTAGAGTTAGGAGGTGTAGTCTTTGCACTAAAAATCTGGAGACATTATCTATACGGGACTAGATGTACTGTGTTCACCGATCATAAAAGTCTACAACACATTTTGAACCAAAAAGAACTAAACATGAGACAACGTCGTTGGTTGGAATTACTAAGTGATTATGACTGCAACATTCGTTACCATCCAGGAAAGGCAAACGTAGTAGCCGACGCCCTGAGCCGAAAGGAACGGGTTAAACCACTATGAGTCCGAGCCTTAGTTTTAACCATAAATTCAAACTTTCCTGCTCAAATCCTTCACGCTCAAGCAGAGGCGGTGAAACAAGAAGACATCCAAAAGGAAAAGTTGGATGGCATGATACAGAAGAAATTCGAAACCCGTTCAGATGGAACTCTATGCTTCCAAGGTCAAAGTTGGTTACCACTTTATGGTGGCCTACGAGACTTGATCATGCATGAATCTCACAAATCTAAATACTCCATACATCCAGGATCAGATAAGATGTATCATGATGTTAAACTACTCTATTGGTGGCCAAACATGAAGGCCGATATTGCAACATACGTTAGCAAATGCCTTACATGCTCCAAAGTAAAAGCCGAACATCAAAAACCATCTGGTCCATTGCAACAACCAGAGATTCCTATGTGGAAATGGGAAAGAATTACTATGGACTTCATCACCAAGCTCCCAAAGACATCAAGCAGTTATGACTCCATCTGGGTCATAGTTGATCGTCTCACAAAATCCGCACACTTTATACCAATCAAAGAGACTTACAAAATGGAACAGCTTACTCGACTGTACGTTAAAGAAATAGCCTCAAGACATGGTGCACCGATATCCATCATATCGGACCGAGATGGTAGATTTACTTCCAATTTCTGGCAGTCACTCCAAGACGCCTTTGGAACAAATCTAGACATGAGTACAGCGTATCATCCTAAGACCGATGGTCAGAGTGAACGAACCATTCAAACACTTGAAGACATGCTTCGAGCTTGTATAATAGACTTTGGAAAAGGATGGGATACTCATCTACCATTAGTCGAATTTTCCTACAACAACAGCTATCATGCAAGTATTAAAGCAGCTCCATTTGAAGCACTTTATCGTCGAAAGTGTCGTTCACCTGCTTGTTGGGCTGAAGTGGGAGAAGTTCAACTCACTGGACCAGAACTCATTCAAGAAACAACGGATAAGATTGTACAAATCAGAAGTCGACTTCAAACCACAAGAGATCGACAGAAAAGTTATGCCGACACACGACGCAGACCCCTAGAATTCCAAGTCGGAGATAGGGTTATGCTAAAAGTATCGCCTTGGAAAGGCTTGATACGATTCGGTAAACGAGGAAAACAAAACCCATGATACATCGGACCATTCAAAATCCTAGCCAGGGTTGGCCCTGTGATGTACAGACTTGAGCTTCCATCAGAACTCAGTAGTGTACACCCCACTTTCCATGTATCTAACCTAAAGAAATGCTTGTCAGATGAATCACTCGTTATTCCACTCGATGAAATTCAACTCAATGACGATCTTCAATTTATCGAGGAACCCGTAGAAATCATGGACCGAGAGGTCAAACAACTCAAGCAAAGCCGTATTCCAATTGTCAAAGTTCGTTGGAACTCACGACATGGTCCTGAATACACATGGGAACGAGAGGACCAGATACGTAAGAAATACCCACATCTTTTTACCAACGAAGCTTCTACTCCCAACGCAAATTGATCTTCGGGACGGAGCTCTCATATGGGGTGGAGACTGTAACAATTCGCAATTTCAGGTTAATTACTATTCCTGGAAAATTTTACTATTCACTTTTACTATTCACTTTTACCATTTATTTTCCCGAAATTTGATTTTTATTTCATATTCTCGTGTGATAAATCATTTCCATGGCAAATTAAAAGTTTGACATTCATCAGATCATTTTCGCGAAAGTTATTAAGGAATTACACGTTTTAGGGTAAAACGTTATTCAAATATTCTACGCACAATGAAACTCGACCGCGTTAATTTTCCCCGTATCAGAAAAATGTTTGATACACTCATGATTTATTTGAGAATAAATCATGACTGAGAAAAATGTAACACCCCCAATTCATGGATGCAGCGGAATTCGAACTGGGTGTTACTCGACGGCACAATAGTCACAATAATAGAAAACGAACTCCAATTGAGTCGTTTTAAAAGATTTATCATTCAAATTGTATAAATATCAGAGATTACAAAATGAGGTCCCAAATGGTTCCATGTTTACAATTTACATTAAATGAGTTTTTGAATGATAATAAAATTTATAGCCCTCTTGAGTATCCGTGGCCTTCCGTGCCATCCTTGATCGTCATGAACCTGAAATACATGCTTGAGAGGTCAACACAAAGGTTGAGTGATATTCATAGAGTTTGTTAAATGTTTGAACACAATGTGTTGGTAGTTAAATCGTTTGAACACAATAATCGTAGTGTTTGTAGTTAAATCGTTTGAACACAATAATCGTAGTGTTTGTAGTTAAATCGTTTGAACACAATAATCGTAGTGTGAGCTGTAGACTCACACCAATGTTTGGAAAACAAAACAGGTAGGCTACGTTATTATACGCCCATAAAATGTATTATACACTAAGCTTATGAAACCAAAACGTTAACGTGTACCAATATCGATTGGCAGATTTATCCCAGTAGGTACTTTGCCGTCATACCTAATGTCTCAAATATTAATGCATTTGTTTGAATTTAGTCAAAACAAATGGGATTTGTCAATCCCAATAGGCCTATTCACAATATTCGCGCTCACTATTTCTAGTGATTAAATGGTTCATAATAAGGGATCTCGGTTTGGCAAGGATGATACTTAGTGATAATAAAACAATCAGGCAAGCATACAATTTAAAAACATTGTGCTCGGTTAAAAATAGCATGTATTTCCCCCAAGGATTTGTAAAACAATTAAGTAATGAAAAGTGGGGCTATGAACTCACCTTGAGTTGGATGATGTATAATGAGAATGATCGATATGCCGTAAGAACTTCTACGAGCAACCTAGAATAATTGTTGTAACTTAGGTTTGGAATAATGTCTAAGGAAACATAAACGTGCCAATATATGTATCTTGCACTTAGTCCATGATGTGGTATGATGTATAGTGTAAGTCTTTGAAAGAAATGATTCATGAAACATGTATGTTTATATATATCGTTTACTACCGTTCGGGCTGACATATTTCAGAAGTCATGTTAGTAAGCGTTCGAGGAGCCAGGACACTTTAACTCGTAAATCCACAACTCATCTCGACGGCTTACATAATGAACTCCTCACATGAGGCTCCCTACTATTGTAGTAGTTGATAGAATATATAGATATAAGTTTTGATCCGAAAAGTTACATGTCCGATATTTGAATAAACTTAGGAAAGTTTATTAGTACATGAAGATTGTTATTAGGGGTAGTTTCATAAGTCTTGAATGACCATTTTCTCTTGGTAATATCTCATGGTTTCCTTTTAAGTGAAGTAGATCCAAATTGCTTGTTCATGTTATCGCCTAATTCATTGTTTCATGTTTATGCCTATGTAAGTTGGTATGGTCATCTCGTCATGGCCTAGCCATGACCTTTGGTCCTTGTTCCATGGTCATGAGACACAACCTTGGCTCTAGCCATGGTGGTGGTCTTGATTATTGGTCATAAGACCTCTTGTTCCTTTTAAAGTATAACCATAATATAGTGACATATATATATGTAAATAGCTGTTAAGAAATTTAGAAATATCTCACTCAGAAAGTGTTTTCAAGGCTCGAGCTTCTTTATTCCTGAAGGAAAACGTGATTCCGGACAACTTTCGTGTTTTAACTTTTTGATGAATCGGACCAGAAATGCCTCTTTTTGCGTGTTTAATGTTTCTGTAACAGAAGGTATTTGGCAGCTTTGCCGCAAAGTTTTGGTAACTTCAAATCGTCATAACTTTTGACTCGTATACTCGTTTTAGGTGATTCAAATTGCTATGTTTTCATTGTTAGGTCCTCTACTACAATATGTAATGATTCAATATCATATTTTTACCATTTTGATCAGGTCTTACCAAGAAAGTCACTAGTTTACTTGTTTTAGTAACTTATCTTAACAATCAATTATAACATGTTTTACTCATTTTTATACATCATGGACATGCATACAAGACATAATATAGCAAGAATAGTATGTAAATAACATGAACATGATTATTTAACAAGAAGCAAGTTAGGGTTTGCTTACAACTTGTGAAGAAACTAACTAGAACCAAGATCAAGACCAAGAACTACTACTTAATCTTCCAAATATTTTCCAAATATTTTCCAACCATAGCCAAGCTTCCATATCAAAAACCCTATCTTATAATCCCTTGATAAACACTAATCTTATCACAAAAACAAGCCTTAGTAAAAATCTTCACTAAGAACACTTGGAAATTTGATGAGTTTTTGTGGTGTTTTATGGTGATTTTATGGAGTTTTATGATTGAAAGGTGTTAAGGATCAACTAGGAACTATGACTTGAACTTGTGATGGATTGAATGAGCAAGATCAATGATCAAAATGGTGTATTTATGTGGTTTTGGGTCGTTGGTATTGCAAGAGAAAGGAAGAGAATGAGCTCTCTTTATAACAAAAATGAGGAGGTTACAATGTTGACTAGTCAACACTTGGAGACCAAGTTGTAATTAAGTGATGAACTATGGGTAAATTCATGAGATGAAGCCACATGGGTGGTGAATCCCCCCTCCTAGGGCAGTTCACAAAGCTTGGGGAGCAAGAGTTGGACTTTTCTTGGTATTATCCAAGATACTTGGTTAGTTTTGACTCCGGGAAATGCCAAGCGTAAATGATTAAGCCTCAAAACGTAAAACCGGGTGTCGTAAAATTATGGAACTTTAAAGTATTGTTAGACATGTCCATATGTCCCATAATAAAATATAAAATGAGTGGTAGGTTCCATTTGGGTGGTAAAACCCTGCTAAAACTGGAAACACGGGTCTAAAACGCGTAATACGTAAAACGTACGAATATTGCGTAAAATTGAGAAAAGTAAAATGTTACTTTTCTAATATGATATAAATGATTTAAAAAGACTTATAATGTCTAGACTGGGCTCAGTCTAGTGTCGGTTGGTATTAAATGTCCTTTAGACATCAAACCGTAAGCCTAAAAATCACGAAATGACTTATAAAATCAAGGAATGATTTTTAGTCAATGGAGGAGGGAAAAATATGTTGACTTTTTCTAATAAGTTGAAAACTTAAATCGTCTTAGAAATGCGGTGCAGGTATAGGCTAAGGTTACGGCTGAGTAAAAACGCTTAAAACTGAAAATTCCAGTTTTTCACGGCCGAGGTTTATTTTGGTCATGTTTTTCTCAGTCATGATTTATTCTCAAATAAATCATGAGTGTGCCAAACATTTTTCTGATACGGGGAAAATTAACGCGACCGAATTTCGTTGTACGTAGAATTTTTGAATGACGTTTTACCCTAAAACGTATTATTCCGTGTAATTCCTTAATAACTTTCACGAAAATGAGCTTATGAATGTCAAACTTTTAATTTGCCATGGAAATGATTTATCACTTCAGCCCAAGAAATAAAAATCAAATTTCGGGAAAATTTTCGGGAAAAATGAATAGTAAAAGTGAATAGTGAAATTTTCCGGGAAAAGTAATTAACCTGAAAATGCGAATTGTTACAGTCTCTACCCCTTACGGGGAACTTCGTCCCGAAGTTCTTTGTGTGTTATATGTTGGAGTGGTGTCGATGAACAGATGTGGTTACTTATGAGGACTAAAGTCTGGGATTACTAGTGATGCAGTTTGATTTGTCATTTCAGTGTATGGTGTAGGATGAGGCTTACTTTTATGTAGGAAAGGTATGGTAATAGTCGAATATCAAAGGAAATTGATATAGCAGTCGAATATTAATAGGAATTGAGATAGTAATTGCAATCATAGCCTAGTAGGTAATCGGTCGTTGTACCTAGTGTTTATTGACTTCATACTTATGTTATTTCGGATACAAATAAGCCCACTTATTTATAATTCTTTATTTACATAGAGAGGCATCCCAAACAATGTAAATAGGGAAATATAAACTTATGGTTCGGTGATTTACAATTTCTTTATTTAAATGAAAAGGCATCCCAATCCATTCAAATAATTACAAATCATCCTACTTAAGAATTCCCAACACAACATTCACAATTAGCCGGTGAGTTACAAGGTAGTGTATTATGAAATGATACTGGTGTTCCAAAAGTACAAGATGAATATTCAATCTTGTAAAGCTGGTGAGGGTGCTTGTGGTGTAACTAAGGATGATTTGAGCTTTAAAAGTGCATCAAGATCTGTTAATGAGCTTGTGTTTGTAACGGTTGTGAAGATAATGATGTGATATGTTGATGAACAAAAGTGTGTAGTGTATGCTTAACATTAATACTCTTAGGTATAGATGTTGAGTTTGCTTTAAAAATCTTAAGAGATTTTAAAAGTTTATGATGGAATGGTATCCTTAGGACCTAAACAGGATAGTACTTCTACAGGATGAAGAGAATAATTGATAACTATCCCAAGATAGTAGTTCGGATTATCTCATAAATGAAAATTTTCAAGAATGAATTTAGGTAGTAGAAATAAGGTGTTAAGATTTCGCTGAGTGGTAAGACACTATCGTGTCTCTAGATTGTTTTAATGTATTCTGGTGGTTTATCGTGTTCATGTAGGAAATCAATCTAAACATAACCCTAGTACAACTATTCTCAGTATTTGAAAATTTTAAGTCGAATATAGTTAGTCAGACTATATTCCACTGTCCCTAGGTTAAATATAGGTGACTAGTCTATATTTAACCGAGGTTCGATAAAATTTTTAAATACCTAAATTAGGTATACTTGTGATATGTCCGTTGCTTTCGGGAAACTTATACAAGACTTGTAACTTATGTTTTCATATTCCATTGCATAGAAGATAGTAAGGGTAGGTACGTATGGAAAGGAAGTTTTAAGTAGTTCTAAAATAGAACATACTTGGCCAGGATCACGAACTTTTAATAATGAAGGTTTCATAAGAAAACTTTGATGAATGTAGAGAAAGTTCAGCTTTTGTCGATGATGGTTTAGTTTGTCCTTTAGAAATCTCATATTTCTTGTTTGGAAATCGATAAATTGTGATGGGTTTTTGATATCATATGAAATGATATTGATGATGTGATGGAATAATTCTAGAGACCATTGCGCAAAACACAATGTCTCGGAAGTAGGTTAGACCATTGTGTAATTCACAATGTCTGGGAAGTAGGTTAGACCATTGTGTGACTCAAAACATTTGAGAAATGGTTAAGACCATTGTATAATACAATGTCTTGGAAAATAGGAAAGACCATTGCAATCAGTTACAATGTCTTGGACATAAAATGTTGGAGTAGGAGCATGATTGGGAGAATCTGGTTGTGTCGAAATGCCCTAGAATAGGCATTACGCACATATGTTTAGTCCATTGTTTAGATAAATGATTGAAAATAAACCGAGTTTATATATCAATATACTAATGCTTACTGGGAAATGCTCAATTATGTTTAGGGTACATATATTAATATGCAATTATGATTGTGTAGCACAAAAATGTCTACGGGGAAATGCTCAAAATGGGTATATATGAATATACTAATATGTTTGTGTATCATAACATGCTTACTAAGTCCATAATCGTCTGGAGGATGGAAGACACGGAGAGCGAAAGGCTATAAAAATGTTTTTGCTTGTGATTGTAGTTATAGTTTAGGTCTCAATTAGACACGTTTCTCTATAACCATGGCTCTGGTACCAATTTGTAACACCCCCAATTCATGGATGCAGCGGAATTCGAACTGGGTGTTACTCGACGGCACAATAGTCACAATAATAGAAAACGAACTCCAATTGAGTCGTTTTAAAAGATTTATCATTCAAATTGTATAAATATCAGAGATTACAAAATGAGGTCCCAAATGGTTCCATGTTTACAATTTACATTAAATGAGTTTTTGAATGATAATAAAATTTATAGCCCTCTTGAGTATCCGTGGCCTTCCGTGCCATCCTTGATCGTCATGAACCTGAAATACATGCTTGAGAGGTCAACACAAAGGTTGAGTGATATTCATAGAGTTTGTTAAATGTTTGAACACAATGTGTTGGTAGTTAAATCGTTTGAACACAATAATCGTAGTGTTTGTAGTTAAATCGTTTGAACACAATAATCGTAGTGTGAGCTGTAGACTCACACCAATGTTTGGAAAACAAAACAGGTAGGCTACGTTATTATACGCCCATAAAATGTATTATACACTAAGCTTATGAAACCAAAACGTTAACGTGTACCAATATCGATTGGCAGATTTATCCCAGTAGGTACTTTGCCGTCATACCTAATGTCTCAAATATTAATGCATTTGTTTGAATTTAGTCAAAACAAATGGGATTCGTCAATCCCAATAGGCCTATTCACAATATTCGCGCTCACTATTTCTAGTGATTAAATGGTTCATAATAAGGGATCTCGGTTTGGCAAGGATGATACTTAGTGATAATAAAACAATCAGGCAAGCATACAATTTAAAAACATTGTGCTCGGTTAAAAATAGCATGTATTTCCCCCAAGGATTTGTAAAACAATTAAGTAATGGAAAGTGGGGCTATGAACTCACCTTGAGTTGGATGATGTATAATGAGAATGATCGATATGCCGTAAGAACTTCTACGAGCAACCTAGAATAATTGTTGTAATTTAGGTTTGGAATAATGTCTAAGGAAACATAAACGTGCCAATATATGTATCTTGCACTTAGTCCATGATGTGGTATGATGTATAGTGTAAGTCTTTGAAAGAAATGATTCATGAAACATGTATGTTTATATATATCGTTTACTACCGTTCGGGCTGACATATTTCAGAAGTCATGTTAGTAAGCGTTCGAGGAGCCAGGACACTTTAACTCGTAAATCCACAACTCATCTCGACGGCTTACATAATGAACTCCTCACATGAGGCTCCCTACTATTGTAGTAGTTGATAGAATATATAGATATAAGTTTTGATCCGAAAAGTTACATGTCCGATATTTGAATAAACTTAGGAAAGTTTATTAGTACATGAAGATTGTTATTAGGGGTAGTTTCATAAGTCTTGAATGACCATTTTCTCTTGGTAATATCTCATGGTTTCCTTTTAAGTGAAGTAGATCCAAATTGCTTGTTCATGTTATCGCCTAATTCATTGTTTCATGTTTATGCCTATGTAAGTTGGTATGGTCATCTCGTCATGGCCTAGCCATGACCTTTGGTCCTTGTTCCATGGTCATGAGACACAACCTTGGCTCTAGCCATGGTGGTGGTCTTGATTATTGGTCATAAGACCTCTTGTTCCTTTTAAAGTATAACCATAATATAGTGACATATATATATGTAAATAGCTGTTAAGAAATTTAGAAATATCTCACTCAGAAAGTGTTTTCAAGGCTCGAGCTTCTTTATTCCTGAAGGAAAACGTGATTCCGGACAACTTTCGTGTTTTAACTTTTTGATGAATCGGACCAGAAATGCCTCTTTTTGCGTGTTTAATGTTTCTGTAACAGAAGGTATTTGGCAGCTTTGCCGCAAAGTTTTGGTAACTTCAAATCGTCATAACTTTTGACTCGTATACTCGTTTTAGGTGATTCAAATTGCTATGTTTTCATTGTTAGGTCCTCTACTACAATATGTAATGATTCAATATCATATTTTTACCATTTTGATCAGGTCTTACCAAGAAAGTCACTAGTTTACTTGTTTTAGTAACTTATCTTAACAATCAATTATAACATGTTTTACTCATTTTTATACATCATGGACATGCATACAAGACATAATATAGCAAGAATAGTATATAAATAACATGAACATGATTATTTAACAAGAAGCAAGTTAGGGTTTGCTTACAACTTGTGAAGAAACTAACTAGAACCAAGATCAAGACCAAGAACTACTACTTAATCTTCCAAATATTTTCCAAATATTTTCCAACCATAGCCAAGCTTCCATATCAAAAACCCTATCTTATAATCCCTTGATAAACACTAATCTTATCACAAAAACAAGCCTTAGTAAAAATCTTCACTAAGAACACTTGGAAATTTGATGAGTTTTTGTGGTGTTTTATGGTGATTTTATGGAGTTTTATGGTTGAAAGGTGTTAAGGATCAACTAGGAACTATGACTTGAACTTGTGATGGATTGAATGAGCAAGATCAATGATCAAAATGGTGTATTTATGTGGTTTTGGGTCGTTGGTATTGCAAGAGAAAGGAAGAGAATGAGCTCTCTTTATAACAAAAATGAGGAGGTTACAATGTTGACTAGTCAACACTTGGAGACCAAGTTGTAATTAAGTGATGAACTATGGGTAAATTCATGAGATGAAGCCACATGGGTGGTGAATCCCCCCTCCTAGGGCAGTTCACAAAGCTTGGGGAGCAAGAGTTGGACTTTTCTTGGTATTATCCAAGATACTTGGTTAGTTTTGACTCCGGGAAATGCCAAGCGTAAATGATTAAGCCTCAAAACGTAAAACCGGGTGTCGTAAAATTATGGAACTTTAAAGTATTGTTAGACATGTCCATATGTCCCATAATAAAATATAAAATGAGTGGTAGGTTCCATTTGGGTGGTAAAACCCTGCTAAAACTGGAAACACGGGTCTAAAACGCGTAATACGTAAAACGTACGAATATTGCGTAAAATTGAGAAAAGTAAAATGTTACTTTTCTAATATGATATAAATGATTTAAAAAGACTTATAATGTCTAGACTGGGCTCAGTCTAGTGTCGGTTGGTATTAAATGTCCTTTAGACATCAAACCGTAAGCCTAAAAATCACGAAATGACTTATAAAATCAAGGAATGATTTTTAGTCAATGGAGGAGGGAAAAATATGTTGACTTTTTCTAATAAGTTGAAAACTTAAATCGTCTTAGAAATGCGGTGCAGGTATAGGCTAAGGTTACGGCTGAGTAAAAACGCTTAAAACTGAAAATTCCAGTTTTTCACGGCCGAGGTTTATTTTGGTCATGTTTTTCTCAGTCATGATTTATTCTCAAATAAATCATGAGTGTGCCAAACATTTTTCTGATACGGGGAAAATTAACGCGACCGAATTTCGTTGTACGTAGAATTTTTGAATGACGTTTTACCCTAAAACGTATTATTCCGTGTAATTCCTTAATAACTTTCACGAAAATGAGCTTATGAATGTCAAACTTTTAATTTGCCATGGAAATGATTTATCACTTCAGCCCAAGAAATAAAAATCAAATTTCGGGAAAATTTTCGGGAAAAATGAATAGTAAAAGTGAATAGTGAAATTTTCCGGGAAAAGTAATTAACCTGAAAATGCGAATTGTTACAAAAAACATGACCAAATAAACCTCGGCCGTGAAAAAAAAATGAATTTTCATTTTTTAAGCATTTTTACTCAGCCGAAACCTTAGCCTATACCTGCATCGCGTTTCTAAGATGATTTGAGTTTTCACATTTTTGGAAAAAGTCAACATATTTTTCCCTCCTCCTTTGACCAAAAATCATTCCTTGATTTTTAGGCTTACGGTTTTATGTCTAAAAGACATTTAATATCAACCGACACTAGTCATGTTAGTAAACGTTCGAGGAGCCAGGACACTTTAATTCATAAATCCACAACTCATCTCGACGGCTTACATAATGAACTCCTCACATGAGGCTCCCTACTATTGTAGTAGTTGATAATATATATATATATATATATATATATATATATATATATATATATATATAAGTTTTGATCCGAAAAGTTACATGTCAAATATTTGAATAAACTTAGGAAAGTTTATCTTTACATGAAGATTGTTATTAGGGTAAGTTTCTTAAGTCTTGTATGACAAATACTTGTAATATCTCATGGTTCTTTTGATGAAGTAGATCCAAATTGTATGTTTAAGTTATCGCCAACTCTTTGGTTCATGTTTTCGCCTAAGTAAGTTTATATGGTCATTTAGTCATGACCTTTCCATGACCTTTGGTCGTTGTTCCATGGTCTTGAGACTCAACCATGGCTTTAGCCATGGTTGTGGTCTTGAATCTAGGTCATAAGACCTCTTGGTCTTTATAAACCATAACCATTATATAGTGACATATATATGTAAAATAGCTGTTAATAAACTGAGAAAAATCTCATTCGTTATTGGTTTTCTGGAGACGTGCTCCTGAATTTTTGAAGAAAACGTGATTCCGGACGACTTTCGTGTTTTAACTTTTTCATGAAACGGACCAGAAGGGCCTCTTTTTGCATGTTTTATGTTCTGTCACAGAAGCTATTTTGGCAGTTTTGCTGCAAAGTTTTGGTAACTTCAAATGGTCATAACTTTTGACTCGTGTACTTGTTTTAGGTGGTTCAAATTGCTATGGTTTCCTTGTTAAGTCCTCTACTACAATATGTAATGATTCAATATCATAATTTTACCATTTTGATCAGATTTCACCAAGAAAGTCACTAGTTTACTTGTTTAAATAACTTAACTTAACAATCATTTATAATAACTTGTTTTACCCATTTTTATACATCATGGACATGATCACAAGACATAATATAGCATGAATGATATGTAAATAACATGATTATGATATTTAACAAGAAGTATGTTAGGGTTTTGCTTACAACTTTTGGCTTTCAATTAAGAAAGGAAGTTAACATGTAAGGTAAGGACTTTGATAGACTTTAGCTTCACCCTACTTCACTTCATGCAATCTTTCTACTCTTGTATTCTTGAAAGAGAGATGATGAAAGTTGAGGTGACTTGAGTGGATTCAAACTCAAGAGAAATCATCAAAGTTTATAAGGTTTAGAAGTGTTTTGATTACCTAAAACCAAGCTAGGGTTTCTATGTTTGAAGTTGCTCTTGATTCTTGCTTGAAACTAGAAGAAATTAGCTAAGTGTGAAGTGGTTTGGTGTGTGATGGTGGACGGCAACAAGAGGGGAGGGGGGGGGGGGGTATTTATATGGCTTTGAGGTGGTTACAAAACAAGACTTGTCAAAGCTTACATGACAAGCTTGTATACATGTAAACCATCCAAGGCCTTAAGACATGAGATCAAGACACCTTAAGGTGTGACTCCCCCCCTATTGGCGGTTTCATAAGGGCTAGGGGGTGAGGTGTGCCTTGCTTAATAATATCCTAAGTATTGGATGAGTTTTGACTCCGGGAAATGCTAACCGTAAATGATTAAGCCTCAAAATGTAAAACCGGGTATCGTAAAAATGTGGAACTTGAAAGTATGGTTAAACATATCATTATACTCCATAATAAAATATAAAATGAGTGATAGGTTCCATTGGGGTGCTAAAACTGGAAACACGGGTCTAAAACGCGTAATACGTAAAATATACGAATATTGTGTAAAATTGAGAAAAGTAAAATGTTACTTTTCTAATAGGATAAAAATGATTTAAAATGACTTATAATGTCTAGACTGGGCTCAGTCTCGTGTCGGTTGATATTAAATGTCTTTTAGACATAAAACTGTAAGCCTAAAAATCAAGGAATGATTTTTGGTCAAAGGAGGAATTAAAAATATGTTGACTTTTTCCAAAAATGTGAAAACTCAAATCGTCTTTGAAACGCGGTGCAGGTATAGGCTAAGGTTACGGCTGAGTAAAAATGCTTAAAAATGAAAATTCCTGTTTTTCACGGCCGAGGTTTATTTGGTCATGTTTTTCTCAGTCATGATTTATTCTCAAATAAATCATAAGTGTATCAAACATTTTTCTGATACGGGGAAAATTAACGCGGTCGAGTTTCGTTGTGCGTAGAATTTTTGAATGCCGTTTTACCCTAAAACGTGTAATTCCTTAATAACTTTTGCGAAAATGATCTGATGAATGTCAAACTTTTAATTTGCCATGGAAATGATTTATCACACGAGAATATGAAATAAAAATCAAATTTTGGGAAAATAAATTGTAAAAGGGAATAGTAAAAGTGAATACTAAAAGTGAATTGTAAAATTTTCCGGGAATAGTAATTAACCTGAAGTTGCGAATTGTTACACCAGGTGAGTTAACAGCCTCATACTTTTTAAAAATGCTTTCACTCTAAATGCTTTACAAACCCTGTGAGGGAGATACATGCTAAATGCTTTACTTAAAACTGAATACAAGTCTTTTTCTTTCGTTGTTGCACGAGTAAACTAACTGCCACCACTACATAACTAAAATTCATGAATCTAATCGTTTGGGATATTTTACCCACGTGAACGCGAATATAGTTGATAGATCTACAGGAGTTTGACAACTCCTGTTGGTATTAACACCTCATTGGGTGGTACCAATAAGTACTATATTTGAACCCACTGAAGGTTTAACTTTGGCAAGTTATCCTTCCCATCCCCTCATGGTTTGGTCTGCAGACCCTATGACCCGGATTGTTAACGTGTGGTTCATGAGCTTAGTGCAACATACCCCACTCCTGATAATTGTGCATGCATCACAATTATCACATATCCTACATTTTCCCAGATGGGTGTAACAACTGAACCAGGGAACTTGTATTCACTAACCCCTAAACCTATGATTCTCACTCAACACCTAGTGTTGACTTTTTAAGCATGTATTCTAGGTATATTACTTCTATGGAGCCATGGCAGAAGGAGGTACGAAACTCGGAAGACTTTTCATGGTTATCATTCAAGTATAACCTAACACCTAGATTTTTGGGACCTCATCAAAAATAAAAGTATATCTTTTATAATTAAAACTCTGATAATAATGAATGATAACTAAATTCCTAAAACGTCTCTTTTCAAGTCGTTTTCTATTACTGTAACTGTTATTCTATGAAGTAATACCACAAACACTTAATCCACTGCGATCAGTGAAAAATGGGGGTGTTACAGATTGGCATCAGAGCTTCAGTTGTAGAGAACAAGGTCAAAACCTAGACTACAACTATTTATCCTAAACCCGAGAAAAGTCCTCAGTACCTCTGCCATCCTCCGTAACTATACGTGCTAAGGTAAGTATAATAATTGCCTGCTTAACTACTAAATGATTTACAATATTTCTTTTTATTATTATATAGTTATGTCTACTCCCCACTACTCTACCCCTGTCTCATCTAGCTTACATCTGGAGAATGATCTTTCCTCTCCGAATGTACTAGATTATTCCCCTAAACCCTATATCCCTAATAACTTAGAAGACTCTAGGAATAGTTTAGATATACCTTCACCCTTAGGATATACCCCTTCTTTAGATAACCCTCATTTAAAACACATAAGAGATTTCTATGCTAAGACATCACCCCTACCTTCCCTAAACCCTGTTATACACCCACTTTTCCCCACCCCTAGATTTGAACCCCATGGTTTCTTTCTCCCGAGAGAACCATATATACCTAAAAACCCTAACCTTACCTATACCCCTAGATATGACCTTAGGTAACCCTACACCTTAGGACCTACCCCTTACTTAGTAAACTCTCCCATTTCATCATGG
Organism: Artemisia argyi; assembly: GCA_030686995.1. NCBI lineage: Eukaryota > Viridiplantae > Streptophyta > Magnoliopsida > Asterales > Asteraceae > Artemisia > Artemisia argyi. Next base: position 10,400,248 of record CM060685.1, read on the forward strand.
AAAGATGAATTTGGAGAAAACCCCACTAGGACAACTTTAGAAAATGAGGAAAACCAATTAGAGGAAATTTTAAATAACTTAGATGAAATTTTTCTTGATCTCCTTGAGAAGATAGAAAAAGGTCATAATAATAATAACTTAGATAATCAACCTGGCTATAGTAGTTTAAGAAATACTTTACAAGAAAACCGTTTTAAAATAGCTAAAATACAGAAAAACCAAATGAAACACCACCATAAAATAGCCTTTGCCCGCTTTAGGATTTGCACTTTAGAAAAGATAATAGATAATGATGAGGAAAATTTTCAATCAAACCTAGAAAACACTAACTCATGGAATTTGGAAATTAGGAAACCTTAGAAACCCCTAAGTAATATATATAACCCTAGGAGATATGCCTTAGAATAGTTAGTGCCTATAGGATATGTAAGATAGGAAATCAATAAAATAAGTTAGGATTTAGACACTACCTAGTAACCTTCAACTAGGATAGATTAGATAACTAGATTTAGGAATGCCCTTCACCCTAGGACACCTTTAACCCAATAGTAACCCCTTAGGAAAATTAGCTATAACCCATAGAACATAACAAGTTAGGTACTTGTTATAACCTACCCTTAACCCTTACTCTTAGGACCTTAGGAAACCTACCACGATGTCTTAGATACATAGAATCTCTAAACTGTTTTAAACTCCCCTTACACTTCCTTTTAACCTAACCTTTTCAAAACACTTTCCCTTATCGATGGTGAGAATCCTCATTCTACACCATAGAGATCTGAATTCTTTCTCCTCTGATCTCTAAACCTTCACTCCTTCCTTAGCTTTCTTAAGCTATCTTCGTTCTAGTTAGAGATTCTACCCCTAACTATCCCATATGCAAATATATGATTATCCTATATAAGCATATTCCTACCCTTTTTCCTCTTTATTCCCTTAGATTACTATGATTCCTGAGCTAGTTTTCCCCATCCCCTTAGTAAACCCCAAAACCTTATTTAGGATTCCTATACTTGAGGTTAAAAATAACATTAGGACATCCCTAGAAAACATAGGCTTAAATATAGAAAACCTTAGATTATTAGGATAGGTTATCTAAGAAACCCTTGAGGAAATAGAAAAAAATAAATAAGACTAGGAAATTTTAGAATTTATTAGGATAAAAACTAAAACCCCTACCCCAATAGATAGATTAGGAAGATATCTCTATAAGATAGGATTTAGTCTAGCATAGGAATATATTAGGATTAGAATATAGATTAGGAAAAACCTAGGATTAGATAATAAAACCTTCACCCTAAGCCTTTAGACCCCTAGTTTACGATAAACACATTAGCAAGCTTCTACCATATAGGAATAAGTAGATTTAGGTCATAGATTACCCATACCTAGCCCTTAGGATACCCACACATATACATTTGAGGATTTTAGATTATACCTTAGGATTTGACAATTCTTAGAATACCCATTAGGAAATTTCACTTAGAAGATACTATGGATAGTACCCTAGCTGGTTTCAAATTCCTAGGAATAGTAATACTCATAATAATAGTAATAATGGTAGTAATAGACAACCTAAAAAAAAGAGAAAACCCGAAACCACACCTAAGAATAAGGATATACCTAGTCAACCCTTAGGAAAGAAAACACCTAGACCTAATCCCTCTTTAGAACCCTCTACCTTAATGGAACCAAACACCTCACCCTTAGATATTAGGATTAGTTAGGAAAAAACTAGAAGAACCTTAGGGGGGAAAACAAAACTCTGGAAAGAAATCTAGTAAATCTAAAACTCCATTAGGATATTATCCTTCAGTTATCCTATACTCCTACTCTTCCGTTTAATCTCATCTTTCCATTTTCTCTCCTTCTACCGTTTAAATCTTCTCCTACCGCTTTTTCTTACTCTTCCATTTAAAATCCCATTTTCCCGCCTTTTTCCCCACTCCCCTATTAAAACCCTACTCTTCCATTTTCTTCACTCCTATACTTTTTCCCACTCCACCCACTCCAACTCCTTTTCCTTTTCATTTTCCCACTTCTTCATACCTTCCTATTTCATCCTTTTCCTTTTCTTTTTCCACTCCACTCCAATAAAAATCCTTTATTCCATTTCCCTCCATTCTTTTTATTTCTCCGTCATTTTACACTCTATTTTTCTTCTCTCTATATTCTCTCCCTACCTCATCCTGCAATGTTATATTAGCTAGGACTTGTATTTCTCGTCATACCACAAGTTTCTATTAGTTAGAACTTGTAAGAATATCTACAACAAACTTTAATCCTCATTATGTTCGATTATGATATTAAATCTCGCTTTGCAAGAATTGTAAAAATGAGATCTTCAACGTCCGTCATTCTAGTCATGTGACAAGTTGCTAAACCGGAGAACTATAGAACTTGTCTCTACCATGACTATAGAACTTGTCTCTATCATGACTAGAACTTGTCTCAATCATGACTAGAACTTGTCTCAATTATGACTAGAATATCCCTCAACCGTATCTAGAACTTGTCTCCACCATGACTAGAATTAGTTTTCATCATGGTTGAAACTTGTCTCTAAAATATTCCCTTACCATAAATCCTTAAATATGGTAAAACTCTCTTCATTTTCCGCCGATACTACTTAAGGATGATTTATAATGACTATCCTCTTAAAATGAAATAGGATGTTCCTTAGTTTTGACGAGAAAGTTATAAATCAAATGGGTTAAGAATTTATAAGCTCTTGTTTCCAAATATTGGGATGCCTTTATTTGTAAATAATGAGATATAAAAACCTAAGTATCTGGCATCTGTGCAAGCAATTCCTACTCCGATTGTGCAAACCTTCTTTCTTTCCACACCATTTATCTTCGGTATCAGAAAATTCTCCCCTATAATTCTCTTCTTCCTCTATCTTTCTCGACTTATTCTTTTCCCTACTCCTATAATCGTCTAAATCTCGGGACAAGATTTCTTCTAAGGGGTAAGACTGTAACAACCCATAAAAACCCATTACTATCATTCCCATTACAAATACCTACAGTAGGTATTTCACAGGTAAATTTTTGCTTTTTATGTGCTTTTATTACTTGCATGACTCACTAGACCTGCTCACGTATTCACACAAGCCAAATAACTCAACACTCACATCCTATAAACCCCAGGTATGTCAATCTTAAGATCACAACAATTCCATAATAAGTAATTCACCAATCTAAGACACTAAACATATCACAAAACCTTAATAAACACTAACTAAACCTTAAGTAGGACTATGTGCTTATTTGAACCTATATGCTTAGTTTAACTAGTATGAAAGTGTCCAAGGAATAAGTATGAGTTTCCTAAGGAACATTTGGATAGAACCCTTAGGTAAATAGTACAACCCTTTAGAACTTAAATACAAGCCCCTTAAGCACAAAACCATAACTAGGTTATAACTAACTAGAATTAGGTCTAAACCATCCCAAAACATCACCATAGATCATTACCACTTAGCATAAGTTTCTTAGGGCTTAGGAATAGTTATTAGACACTCATAGGACACTAATCTAGGCATTAAACCATTGTATAAACCCTAGTCTCTCACTAAACACACATAGGTCATTTAGGTTACAAAACTAGGTCAAACCTTCCCAAATCTTTCCCATAAGTTACCCTCACTTAGTATAAACCCTTTAGGACTTTGGATTAATTACTAAACACTCTTAGGAACTTAAATTAGGCACTAAACCTTAGGTAAAAGTTTAAACACTCATTAAGTAAAACTAGGTCTAAACTTAACTAAAACAAATAAAACCTAAACATAAGCACCTCAAGCACCTCAACCTAGCACCCTAACACCTTAGTCATACCAAAGCACACACCTTAACACCTCTAAGCACCCACACAAGTAGGTGCATCACCTACTTGTCACCTACTTAACTAATCCGCCCCTAAATCACCACTAATCACCATTAAACCTCCACTAATAAACCACTAATCCACCCCTAATCACCCTAAACCATCACTAAACCCTCCAAGCAGCTTACAAGCACCTCTAAGCTACCAAGCTAGGTGGTGTATCACCTCCTTGTAAGCTACTTACACCAAACCGCCTCCCTCGGCTCTCCTCCACCACAACCGGCCTATGGCGCCCCCTAGCTACCACCAGAGCCTATCATCATCACCATTAGACCCTCCATGATCACCCCTAGCCTTTCTTACTCCTTCCCCCCCCCCTGCTCGACACCTAGCCATCCCTTTCTTGCTCGCTACTCTTTACGCGGGTATAAATACCCCCTCCACCCTCCATTCTTCTTCACACCTCCCCTCCTCTTCTCTACCACATTTCTGTAGTTTAAGACTCTTAGAAGCTTAAGGAGTCGAGTAGCAAAGCCTTGGTCGTGTTGTGTTGTGGTTTGATTCGAGAGAAGCCCTAGAAAACCCTAAACCCTCGTCGACCCATTCCTAGCCAAGTAAGATTTACATTTTAGTTCTATTAGCTTTGGTATAGTCTTAGGATAGTATTAGAATGCCTTAGATACCCTAGGAACCCTTGCAGGAGCCTTGAGTCATAATCATATGCTAGTTTATATTTTAAAACCCTAATTATAGATAAAACCCTAATTACATGCTATACACCCTTTACATGAACTATAATCTGAATTAGATAACTTAGATGGGCTAATATTAGTTAAACATAAGCTAGAAAACTTAGTTGTTACATAAAAATATTAGTTACATGCATTTAGGACTAGTTTTGCAAAACTTTACATGCATAAGGGTATATATCATAAATTCCTGAAATTATAAAGTCTAGGGACTGTTTTTGACATTTCCTAGAAGTTATAAGTGTAAGGACTTGTTTTGCAAAATATTAAAACCTTAGAATAGATATTAAAATAAGTTATTAACTAAAAAGGACTAATTACGTAAATATTATAAAGTTAAAGGTCTAAATAGTAAATATAGAAAACTTATAAGTTAAAAGATTAGTTATGTCATTTTCTAAAAATATAGAAGTCTAGGGACTAGTTATATTAAATATAGATAGTTATAAGTATAAATAATATAAGTATTATAAGTTTAGGGTAGAAAACGTAAATATATAAACTATAAGGGTATAAAGTAAAAAACCTAAATAAAGTTAGAAGCATAATACAATAGTAGGGAGCTTCATGCGAGGAGTACTATGTGGATATTTCGTTTTGACGAGTTTGTTGGGTTTACGAATTAAAGTGCCCTGACTCTTCGAACGATTATTGCATATACTTCTGAGATATGATGGCCCGAACGGTATTGTGATTATAACTTAACTTAATAACAATATAGCTCAATAGTAGGGAGCTTCATGTGAGGAGTATTAACTTCTGAAATATGATGGCCCGAATGATATTATGTTGATAACATAATACAATAGTAGGGAGCTTCATGTGAGGAGTCATATACTTCTGAATTATGATGGCCCGAACGGTGTTATGTTATATCTAAAACATTAACAAACCTAAAAGCCATAACTTAAAAAACTTAAACAAGATAACTAAAGCTTGACATACATCCAAAACCAACAAACACACTAGGATACGTGAGTAAGGCAGTGTTAGCATTAAAAATTATATTAGAAAGTGATGGTCATTCTCATAATATGTAACGTTGTAATGTGTCGTAGGTTTAGTAAATGTAAAGTCAATGGGCTATGGAACTTGGAAAGTTTGTGATAAATTAGTTAAGTAAGAAAAGCCTTAAAAAGGTCCATGTAACCAAGTCCATAAGCCAAGCCCATAAAAAGCCCACCATATTGTAAACAATATAAATACCCCCATACCTCCTCACCTGAGAGGTTGGTTGCTTAGGGGATAGCTTAGAGTGTGTAAGGTTATGTTTTATTAATAAAGTTCTCTTTCTCTCTCTACTCTCTTTCTCTCTAAGTAACTCGCATGAATCATAAGTGAAATGGTTAGTTCTACGGTCTTACAAGTGGTATCAATCGCCTAGGGATAATATTAGGTTATTTTAGATAGATCTAGGTGGAAACTCTCGGATTTGGGGCTGTTTTTATGTATAGTATCGAGTAAGACATGGGTTTTATCGAGTAAGGTTAGCAAAATTCTAGGAATATCGACTAATCATCAGTTTTATCGAGTAAAGGTTGCATGTTTCTAGGGTTTATAGAGTAAGGGTATCGAGTTACAATCTGCAGTATCGAGTAAGCCTAAGTTTCATCGAGTAAGGGTTTCTTTATCGAGTAAGTTCATCTTTTGGCGAGTTAGCCATTTACCTTATCGTATATTGAGTAAGGTCTTCTTGCATCTATCGAGTAAGGGAAAACTCTACTTCGTTGAACTTAGATTATCGAGTAAGGGTGCTTTTCGTGAGATTATTGAGTAAGGATTAAGTGACAAGGTTTCGAGTAAGCTGACTTGCGAGTAAGGAAAGTTTCGAGTAAGGGTTTCAAGTAAAGAGTATCGAGTAAGCTTATTTTTGCCGAGTAAGGCATTTTTCCTTATTGTACATCGAGTAAGGATTTTCATTGGTTTCTTCTCAAACGAAACTCTACTTGTTCAAACCTAGGTTATCAAGTAAAGAAGGAGCTATCGACTAACCAAACCTTATCAAGTAACAACACCCTTTATCAAGTAAGCAGTTTATCGAGTAAGGACTTATCAAGTCAGCACCTTTTTCCGAGATAGAATTTCAAACTTCACCAAAACAATCTAATCTATTACAACAACCTTTATTATCTTTCAAAAGATCTTCAGAACAACTTTTCACTTAGAATTGAATCCATGGAAACACAACAAGATATTCATGCTGCCGGTGCCGAAAATCGACCTCCCATGCTTGAAAAAGGTGGATATCTTCCATGGACAAGCCGCATGCTTCGTTACATCAAAACCAAGCCTGATGGTAAACTTATGATCAAATCCATTCAAGAGGGTCCATTTAAGCCAAGACAAGTTCAAGATGAAGGTAATCCGAATACAACACCTCCTACTCTACCATTCTTTCGTGAACAAACAGAAGCAGAGTACACAGATGAAGACAAGAAGCAGATCGATGCTGATGATATGGCAATGCACCTAATCCAACTAGGATTACCAAGAGAGATCTTTACTACGGTCGATAGCTGTGAACTGCTTATGATATGTGGGAACGAGTTAGAAGAATATGTCATGGAACAGAAATTGGGCAACAAGACATTGAGAACAAACTTCTAACTAAATGGGAGAACTTTAAATCCACTGAAGATGAACAGATTGAATCCTACTACACAAGGTTTTGCACGTTAATGAATGAGTTAATTAGAAATAAGTTGACACCAAGAACAATGGCAACAAACATCAAATTCATTAACAACCTTCTTGTAGAATAGGGACGATATGTTACAATTGTCAACCAAACTAAGGATCTACATCAGGTGAATTATGATCAACTCTATGATTTTCTGAAGCAAAAACCAAGCTGAGGCTAATGAAGTAAGGAAAGAAAGACTGGCAAAGAATCATTATTCTCTCGCATTAATTGCTACTACGCCAACACCTGTACCAGTGAATACATCACATCAACCATCATCATTATCTTCCACTCACAACAACATGCAACAATCATACATTCCACAACCAACACCTGTCTACCAACAACACTTCTACCCACAACAGCAACAAGTTATTCCACAATAACAACCGTATCTACAATTCCAAGAACCAGAGTTCACTGACACTGATGAATCTACTGTAGCTCTGACACAAGCATTTGCTCTTCTGACAAAGGCATTCCAAGGACGCTATTCGACACCAACGAACAACAACCAAAGGATTTCATCAAACACTCGCAACAAGCAGATTGCTTAGCCGAGTTTCAATATGGGCAACGGAGGCCAAATGGTTGGAGTTATTAGGAATCAGCAAGGATATGCCACTGGATTTCACATGGGTAATCAGAATATGCAGAATGCAGGTCAGTATGCAGGGAATCAGTACGGTTAGTATGTAGGGAATCAGATGGGTCAGTTTGTTGGAAATCAGAGGGGTCAGAATGTTGGTAATCAGGCAGTAGGTAATCAGGTTGGAAATGTTGCAGCTCCAGTTGGTGGGAATTATGGAAATGTCAATGTCAATCAGGGAAATTTGTTTAAGTGTTTCAACTGTTAGGGTGTAGGTCACATGGCAAGGAACTGTCCTACTAAGCCGAACAAGAAAGATCCAAAGTACTAGCAGAAAGCATTAATGTTGGCTCAAAAGGAGAAAGCAGGATTTCAGCTGAATGCTGAGGAAAATGACTTTATGGCTCTTATGGATGACATGGAAGATCGAGAGGATATCGATGCGAACTGCATATTTATAGAAAATCTTCAGGAGGCTAAGTACAACACAGATTCTGACACATCTCCTGTTTATGACATCAATGCAGTCTCTGAGGTACCATCCTACAATACTTGCAACAATAATGATATATTTGATATGTCCTCTCATGAGGAACAACATTCTGAGACTCCAACACCCACTCATGATACATACCTGGACACGCCGAGTTGTAGCAATATTTATTCGGTAACTCCCGATATGAATCATAGTGGAGGCTCAGTTTCCCAGCATGTTGAGAATGATGAGGAAACACGTGCGTTATTTGAATCATTATTGAACAATTGTAGTATTGAAATAGAAAATGTGAAAAGGTCAATCGCGAAGTTAAGTCCGCAAATGAAAAATTGACCGCTGAGCTTGAGAGGTATAAGGAAAACGTTAAAGCTTTTGAATTTCATAACAAAAGACTGTCAGAATTAGAAACTGGTTATCAAAATTCGGTTTCAAGGGAAAAACTTTTACAAATCAAGTTTGATACACTTGATGTTAATTCTCTCATGAAAATAAAATCCTTAAACGCGGAAATTTCTTATTTAACAAACCAACTTTCAAAACAAAAATCAGCTTATACCAATTTTGAAAAAGAAATGGATGAGTTGAAAAAGGACTTTGCAAAGAAAGAAGATAAACTCTTGGATGAAATCATAGAGTCAGATCACAAGATTGCAAAACTAGAAGACTTAGTGGTTAAGTCGGGTCAATCAAGTCAAACAATGAATATGATTACTAATCAAACTAATCTGATTTACCATACGAAACATAAAATGGCTCTTGGTAACAAAACTCCTTGTAATATCAAGAAAGCTCAGGAAGAACAGAATGTTTTGTATAATGGAAAGGTTATATATGCTAAACATGATCCTCCCGTCGTTCGGGATTATGTGGAAACGATAGAACTTGTTGAAGAGAGCATAACGAAAATGAAACAAAAGAATCCAGATTTGAAACCAATTGATTACAACAAATGGAACAAACTTAATGGAATCACTTTTGCCCCTCAAAAACAAACACCAAATGTTTCCAAAAAGTCAGTTGTTAAGAAAATGTTTTCAACACCACAAGTTGTCTCTAAAACTCTTTCAAACATGGAACAAATGTCGTCGAACAATCCTTTTAATACAAAGAGACATTCTTGATGATGTTAAAAAGAGAATTGAAACACTTCAATAGATTGTTATGTCTAAAACTACAATTAGTATTAACAACTGGCATTCTAGTTTTCATAAGGAACTAAAAAAGGTGTTTGAAACCGAGTTTACTATTCCACTGAATAACATCAGTGCGAGAGTAATTCATTTTGAACAAGCTTTCTTAAAAGAAACGGCCGGCTTTGTCAAGGACCACAAATCCCTGGTAAAAGAAGCTAATGAAACTCGTGAAAACATACATGTTTTGGAAAGGTTAAATGATTCTCTCTTCAAAGCAGTTCTGTCTAGTGATATTATGTCTATCATTTTACAAACATATTCTGTTGAAGACGATGAAAGACTCCGAGCTGAGACCTCCGCAATTGTTTCAAAATATGAAAATGCTCTTATAAAACTTGAAAAAGAAAATGTGTCATATTCTAAACAAATCAAAAAAGCGAAGAATGCAAGTATGACAAATTGTCGTATGAGCGTGCCTTCAAGAACATGAAAGAGCAAAATGATCTTTTGAGGGCTCAGCTTGAAAGTCAAAAAGGGAAGGGTGTGGATACTAAGTTTGCAAAACCATCGACCGCGGACAAACAAAATACCTCAATACCGGTTGTTAAACCAAAAATGTCAATTTCTCGGTTTGCTCCAAAAGTCGATGAGATTAAGGATTTGACAAAACCAGTCACTCCACAACCCTGGCCCAAGGAAAATGAAAATGAAAAGATTGTTTATAAAGGAAAAGCAGTTGTTGAAATACCAAAAGTGATTGCACCTGGCCTTTATAGGATTAGTCACACTATTTCGTCTGCCTCTACATCTAAAACATATGGAACAAATGACAAGAGCATAAACGATAATCCTAAAGCGTCTAGGAATGCTAAATCAACTTCTCAGGACAACAATTTAAATCCTAATGTGTGTGCCTTACCTTCTACAGGATTAGACAACACCTCTAGGAGCAGCAGACTAAAGCCTAGGAGCAATACAAGGAACAATAGAGTCTCGCCTGCATCTAAGGGTAGTAGCAAGAATAAAGTTGAAGAAGTAGAAGAACACCCTAGGAATTTACCGCTTTGTAATAAGAGACATGTTTCATCTGAATGTAATGTCAAAAGTACTGTTTCTAATGCATGTAATGACTCTGTTTGTTTAATATGCAAGAAATGTTTAATTAATGATGTTCATGATGAATGTGTTTCTAAGAATGTGAATGTTACGCCTGAACAGAAGAACGTTCCGAAAGGAACTAGTGCTAGATCTAGATCTATAGAATGATTAGTTGCACGCTTTAGGTCTACCACTAGTAGCCGAATGCCTAGGAACTATCTTAAGTATTGTGTATGGATACCCACGGGTAGAGAGTTCATACTCCAGGATGGCAAAATGAAAGTTGTTCAAAATAAAATTGTACCAACCTTTGATGAGTGTGATTCGGATGTTACCCCTAACCCAATGGAACCAAATTCAAAACGGTTTCCAGATACAAGCTCTTCTGTTCTTGGAAGGTTATCAAAATATATCTTTGGATCGTCGACTCGGGTTGCTCCAAGCACATGACCGGGAACTTAAAGCTGCTGATTAATTTCTTCTCGAAATTCATGGGAACTATACGCTTTGGAAATGATCATGTAGAAGCAATTCTGGGTTATGGAGACCTTCAGTTTGGGAACTTTTTGATCACTCGAGTTTACTACGTCGAAGGGTTGGGACACAACTTGTTTTCAGTTAGGCAGTTTTGTGATGCAGATTTAGAAGTTGCATTCAGGAGAAACACGGTTTTTGTTAGAAATTTGGTTGGTGATGATCTCTTAACTGGTAATCGTGGCATAAACTTGTATGCTATCAACATCAACCAAATGGCTTCTACATCACTAATTTGTCTTATGACAAGGGTAACCGAAACAAAGTCCTGGCTGTGGCATAGACGTTTATCCCATCTCAATTTTGACACGATCAACAAATTAGCCAAAGACAACATTTTTCACCAGACTTCCTAAGTTCAAATACACCAAGGAACACATATGTCCATTTTGCGAACAAGGAAAAAGCAAAAAAGCATCATATAAACCTAAAACCGTACCTATTTCCGAAGCACGGTTACATATGTTGCACATGGACTTATGTGGCCTAATGAGAGTTGAAAGCATTAATGGAAAGAAGTATATTCTTGTTATTGTTGATGATTATTCAAGATATACTTGGGTAAAGTTTTTGAGATCAAAATATGAAGCACCAGGCATCATCATCACCTTTCTGAAGTGAATTCAAGTTTTGCTTCATGCTCCAGTAAGGATTGTAAGAACAGATAATGGTACAGAATTTACAAATCAGGAGTTAAGAACTTACCTTGAAGATGTTGGAATTACACATCAAACATCAGTTGTTAGAACTCCACAACAGAATGGGGTAGTTGAAAGAAGAAATCAAACACTTATGGAAGCTGCTCGCACAATGCTGATATATTCTAGTGCACCACTATTCTTATGGGCTGATGTTGTTGCCACTGCTTGTTTCACTCAGAACCGATCCCTAATCCATCCAAGATTCAATAAAACCTCATATGAGCTAGTGAACAACCGTAAACCTGACATCTCTTACCTTCACGTATTTGGCGCTTTGTGCTATCCGACGAATGACAGAGAAGATCTAGGAAAGTTGAAAGCTAAGGGTGACATTGGAATCTTCATTGGCTACTCAAAAAACTCGAGGGCATTCAGGGTGTACAATAGAAGAACGAAAAGGATAATGGAAACGATGAATGTGAAGTTTGACGAGATTTCATAGATGGCTTCTGAGAGACTCGCTCTAGAACCCGCGCTTAATCCAATGGCTTCTAATCAAAACGGATTAGGACCCGCACCAAACCAGCAGACTTCTGGACACATCAGTTCAGGACTCGTGCCTCAAGGAGCTCATTCAACAAACACGGACAAACCTTCAGAACAAGAACTAGAAAATTTCTTCGAGTTAATGTTTGATGAATACTATGGTGGAACTTCGATAAATGCATCTCAACAACATTCCGCTGCACCCGCTCAAAACCATCACCACCACCACCATCACAAGATGCATCTACAACAATCGAAGCTGAAGCACCAACTCCCTCAGCATCATCAACATCTACTCCAGCAACTCCAGTCATTGAAATTGTTCTACCAAGAATTGATGAGCAAAACCAAAACACTAATTTTCAAGAAGAACCAACAAATAATTCAAACGATGTTGTGTAAGAAGAAGAAGAAGTATTTGAAAACCCGTTTGCAACAGACTCTGCTGAATCTTCTTCAAGGTTACAAGAACCATCTAACACACATTCGTTAAACCCAAGGTACCCTTCTACGCTTCAATGGACAAAAGACCATCCAATAGAACAAGTTATTGGTGAACCTTCAAGGCCAGTTCAAACGAGAAGAAAACTTGCCACTGATCCTGAAATGTGTATCTACATTTGCTCTATAAGCCTCAAAGAATAAAAGAACATTCGGGAAGCAATGGCAGAAAACCCATGGATAGAAGCGATGCAGGAGAAATTCTTCAATACCAGTTACATGATAGTTGGGAATTTGTTGAACGACCACTTGATAAACGTGTTCTTCATCTCAAGTGGTTGTGGAAGAACAAATTGGATGAGGAAATGACTGTAATTCGCAACAAAGCTCGTCTCGTGGCTAAAGGATATCCACAAGAAGAAGAGATATATTTCGAAGAATCATTCGCGCCCGTAGCTAGACTTGAGGCAGTTCGGATTTTCTTAGCCTATGCAGCTCACAAAAATATCACAGTCTATCAGACGGACATTAAGATAGCTTTCTTGAATGAAACTCTGAAAGAAGAAGTGTATGTGAGTCAACCAGAAGGATTCATCGACAAAGATCATCCAGACTACGTCTACAAGCTTAAGAAAGCCATTTATGGTTTAAAACAAGCTCCAAGAGCGTGGTATGACGAACTATCATCTTTCTTGCTCAAAAACAATTTCATCAAAGGAATGGTTGATGACACCTTGTTTACCAAAAAATTCAAAGATGACATTTTGATCGTTCAAATTTACGTGGACGACATTATTTTTGGATCAACCAATCCTAACTATTCAAAACATTTTGAAAATCTCATGAAAAGAAAATTTGAAATGTCCATGATGGGGGAACTAAATTTCTTTCTTGGTTTACAAATACATCAATCCCCTCGTGGTATTTTTATTTATCAAGCTAAATATACAATAGAGATTTTGAAAAAACATGAAATGGAAAATTGTGATTATGTTGGTACACCAATGGTCACTTCACCAAAAATAGGTGCTGATTTGTTTGGGAAACCCATCGATCCGAAGAAATATCAGAGCATGATCGGTTCTCTCATGTACCTAACTGCTAGTCGACCCGATATTCAATTTTCTGTTTGTTTGTTAGCACAGTTTCAGGAAAAGCCTATCGAACTTCACCTCAAAGAGGTTAAACGGATCTTTCGGTACCTACGAAGCACCATTAACATGGGACTTTGGTATCCGAAGGATTCGGAGTTTAAACTAATAGCATTTTCAGATGCCGACCATGCTGGTGATCAAGTTACAGCAAAAAGTACATCAGGTGGAGCAAAATTTTTGGGTGAAAAGCTTGTAAGCTGGTCATCAAAGAAACAGGATTGTACTGCACTATCAACCGCCGAAGCCGAGTATGTGTCTCTATCTGCATGTTGTGCCCAAGTTCTTTGGATGCGGACACAGCTCACAGATTTTGGCTTTGCTTTCGACAGAATACCTTTGTATTGTGACTCGAAAAGTGCCATAGCCTTTTCGTGCAATCCGGTACAACATTCAAAGACTAAGCATATTAAAGTCCGCTACCATTTAATCAAAGAGCACGTAGAAGAGGGTATTGTTGAATTATTTTTCGTCAAGACTGAATACCAACTCGCCGATCTATTTACTAAAGCCCTTCCAAAAGAACGGTTTAACGATTTAGTTCGACGAATTGGCATGTGAAGCCTAACTCCTGAGGAGCTAGAACGTCTTCTCGAATATTCTTGAAAACTGTTTTCAAAATCGCTTCGCTGTAATATTTTTGAAAAAACAAAATACAAAATTTGAAAAACCAACAAAAACAAAATACAAAAACAGAAAATTTTCAAAAAATACAAAAACAATATAAAATCAAAAATCCAAAAATATTCTTCTCACGACATGTCTCTCGTATAAATTAATATTCTGAACGTTTCTAGAAATGTCATTCAACAATGATACGGACGTGCACAGATGCTTGAACGGGAGTTCTTTAAAATTTTTTCTAAAACATGTCGTTTCTCAAAAGTTTCTTCACTATGGCTTGTAAGTACTTCAGCTTACAACCCGTGCTTCAAAGTAAAATCTTTTCAAAACTTGGGTCCGGGTATAATAACTCGAAAAGATTTCAAATAAGGACCCTAATTGATGACTTCTGATTATTTTCAAATCAAGGACTCGGGCGTTCAAAGATGAAATCATTTTCAAAAATTCGAGTATAAACAAACGAAAAGGATTTCAAACATATACTCGTTTTCAAAATAGAATTCTTGAGCACTTTTTCAAGATTGTTCAAAAAATTTCTCAAAATCTCTCACAATTAGTGCTCAAGATAACTCCATCCAAACCCTTAAGTGATTTTAAAATGAGCTATCATTAAGGGAGAGTATAAAAATTAAAAATGTTCCAATTTCATGCAAAATCTGTCTTTCTCTCCAAAAGCTTTTTCTTAATCAGTTGATATCAAAAATATCACAATATGCTATTTTTGAGGGGGAGAAGACATGATTAAAATGTGATCAAAACGTTGAAAGATTGTGGCTGAATCTCTAAAGAGCTCGACTAAGATATTACCAATGAATTGACGAAGCTTAAAAGTTAGTATTCAAAAGGATTTATCCAAGTAGAAAGTACCGTTTCGAGAAACTCTTTTTAGATGTGTACTTTGACGGGTCTAACTTCCTTATTAAGGAATGTTAACAACTTCAAGTTAGTTATTAGGGCTAGTTATCACCTAAAAGCTGATAATGGATCCTTTTAACTAAGCAACGTAAACGTGTCCCTCGGGTATATGTCTATTAAAAGTGGATCAATTCAAAAAGTGCTAACTCCTCCCGCATGTGCAAATTTCATAAAATTCATGAGCACATGTGCAGGGGGAGTCCTTCAAAAGAAAATACAAAACTCTCGAAGTGTTAAAAAGGTATGTTTTATAATCATAAACACTTTGAGAGATTTTCAAAAAAGGTTTTATGGCATGTGATCGTTGTACCTAGGATAATCATGGAGTAATAAGGTGATTATGGTTTGGTTTATGTCCAATGATCCGCCAGAGCTGGAGGGATCTACCCAAGGATAAATCCAGTAGATTAGAATTCGAAGTCCTTAGGTATGATTAAAAAAAGGAGAAAATGAAAAAGGAGAAAGAAGGGGTTGAAGAATTAAAAAGAAAAGTTATGAAAAAGGCTGAAAAGAAATAGCCCTCCATATGTTCAACCATAGTGTAGAAACTGGGTTCAATTCATATGCTATCGGTTGTTACTAAGGTGACACCGGTATTGAAGATAAAGACGTCATGGACTCAGTGACGCACTGCACTTAACCTTCTAGCCACTCAAGTTCTCTTAAAAGGGCTTGTTTCATTCTCACGGGGAACCGGTGTAATCTATCAACCTGTCTCTTAGAGATGGCTGATATTGAAACAAGAGACCTCTCCCTAATCTCTGCATAGGAAACCAAATGTGCACTCATTGAGTCTAGAGCCTCGAGATTCATCAAAAGATCTCATAGGAACACATGATACTTCTACACTGGTTGTTCAACATTAAGGACGCCAGTTGTAAACTTAAGAGTCCTACGCAGGTCTTAGCAATCTACCAGAACATTTATGAGAGGATTCACATTTGTGATTCTCAATGATTGAATGGAAACTCCTGCCAGGGTCAACATCAAACAGCCCTGACAGCATGTCACTTCGGTAATTCTTTATGGGTTACGCTTAGTCTTCGCGGTGGTTTCAAACGGTCTACAGTCGTGGAGTGATCCCCAGCGACTCACCCATTCGTTGATCTACTTAGTAGGTCTCGTAAGCTCTCTCGGGAGTATCCGAAATGGGAACGGCCTTGGTAAGGGTTAGAAGGAGTCCTCACACTATGCTGTTGACGATCTCTAATTCCTTATCTGTAAGTACCGGTTGATTTATTACTAACTATTTACTTGCAGCATCATATCACCTCCATGACGATGTATTCCACATGCTCATACATGCATCACGAAGTCAAAGGAAAGTTCTCATAAAGATCAAAGCAAAAAAAAGTTCAAAGAAAGATTCTACGCAATGTGGAAGAATCTACAAAGTAAAGTGACAAAGATCAAAGTGAAAGAACGGGATCAACAAATGTATGTATGACAAAGACTAAAGACGTATGAGCATGTTGGAAAGGCACATAACCACCAAAGATAAAGAAGTGACGAAAGGCAGATTGCTCCACATCACATAAGAACAAAGAACGGTTAAAAGTCAGTTATCAAAGATCACAAAGCATGAAGGAACAAAGACTAAAGACTATTCTACTACGACACACAATGTTCAACAACAAAGAAGACAAAGACCTAATCACGTGGAGCATCATTCGAATGACCATCCCTTAGGGGGAGATTTTTAGCATTAAAAATTATATTAGAAAGTGATGGTCATTCTCATAATATGTAACGTTGTAATGTGTTGTAGGTTTAGTAAATGTAAAGTCAATGCGCTATGGAACTTGGAAAGTTTATGATAAATTAGTTAAGTAAGAAAAGCCTTAAAAAGGTCCATGTAACCAAGTCCATAAGCCAAGCCCATAAAAAGCCCACCATATTGTAAACACTATAAATACCCCCACACCTCCTCACTTGAGAGGTTGGTTGCTTAGGGGATAGCTTAGAGTGTGTAAGGTTATGTTTTATTAATAAAGTTCTCTTTCTCTCTCTACTCTCTCTCTATCTCTCTCTCTCTCTCTAAGTAACTCGCATGAATCATAACTGAAATGGTTAGTTCTACGGTCCTACAGGCAGTCTTGTTTCTGAGTCACTATTTGCATCACTTAAATTACTCTAAGCCCAGGTGAGTTCATAGCCTCATACTTTTTTAAAAATTCTTTCACTCTAAATGCTTTACAAACCCTGTGAGGGGGATACATGCTAAATGCTTTACTTAAAACCGAATATAAGTCTTTTTCTTTCATTGTTGCACGAGTAAACTAACTGCCACCACTACATAACTAAAATTCATGAATCTAATCGTTTGGGATATTTTACCCACGCGAACGCGAATATAGTTGATAGATCTATCGGAGTTTGACAACTCCCGTTGGTATTAACACCTCACTGGGTGGTACCAATAAGTACTATATTTGAACCCACTGAAGGTTTAACTTTGGCAATTCATCCTTCTCATCCCCTCATGGTTTGGTCTGCAGACCCCATGACCCAGATTGTTAATGTGTGGTTCATGAGCTTAGTACAACATACCTCACTCCTGATAATTGTGCATGCATCACAATTATCATATATCTTACATTTTCCCAGATGGGTATAACAACTGAACCCATGGAACTTGTATTCACTAACCCCTAAACCTATGATTCTCACTCAGCACCTAGTGTTGACTTTTTAAGCATGTATTCAAGGTATATTACTTCTATGGAGCCATGGCAGAAGGAGGTACTGAACTCGGAATACTTTTCATGGTTGTCATTCAAATATAACCTAACACCTAGATTTTTGGGACCTCATCAAAAATATAAATATATATTTTATAATTAAAACTCTGATAATAATGAATGATAACTAAATTTCTAAAACGTCTCTTTTCGAATCGTTTTCTATTACTGTAACTATGATTCTATGAAGTAATACCCCAAACACTTAATCCACTGCGATCAGTGAAAAATGGGGATGTTACACCGCCCTTACGTAAAACTAGCTATTATGTTTTACAAACTGGACCGAGTCGACGCACCAGACCGATCACATTCCGGACCGAACACATTCCCATTCGGTCTTCGGTCTAGTGTTTTGAGCAATTCGGTTTTTGATCTAGTCCGAGTTTCATCAATCCGGTCCACTTTTAGGACCGTAATGAGCCCTACTGTCAATACCAACTAACCTTAAAACTAGGGGTGGAAATGAGCCGAGCCGCTCGTAAATTTTTAACCAAAACTCTATTTTTATCTTTTTATTTTATTCTTAACCAAAATATAATACTACTCCTATTGAGAATACATACACTATATAAAATTCTTAACCAAAACTCTATTTTTATCTTTTTATTTTATTCTTAACCAAAATAATAATACTACTCGAATACATACACTTAGGGGTCTAAATGAGCCGAGACAACTCGCGAGTTATTCGAGATTGACTCATAAATTACGCGAAATCAACTCATAAACGAGTCGAGCTCGAGTTCGAGCTACTCGAGTACATTATCGAGTCGAGCTCGAGATCCAAATTAGTTGGCTCGTGAAGCTCGCGAGCCTTAATGAGTTTCGGTTAAATTACACTTTTACCCTTTTATATACATACATTTACTTAATTTTCATACAAATCGAGTTGAGCCGAGCTTGATATCCCGAGTATTTATTGAGTTCGAGCATGAAATGTAGAAATAAACGAGCTCGAGTTTTATATGACGAGTCGAGCTCGAGCTCGAAATATAAAGGTCTACCGAGCTCGAGTTATAATATTGTGAGACACATGTCATCTAGTGGATCTTTTTAAACTTTTTAATTTTATTTACGGATTCATCATGTGATTATGTGCTCCACAGTCCACACACTGAGAACTTGTGTTATGGGTGTTCTGTTAGAATTTAAGTATCATAACAATTACATAATAAAACATATAAACATCAATAACGCGCAACAGAAGCATAAAGATCAAATACTCATAATTAATTAACTGAAAACATAAATAGGAACGTACCGTGGTGATTCTAGCCCGAACAAGAATCAAAAGCAATTGTCTTGAACAATATGAAGAACCCTAATTAGGGTTTATATGGATCGATGATTAACCCCTTGTCGTTTTGTTAATCGATCCCTTGATAATTACTATAGTGAGTAATTACCTCGTTCTTGTACACACGAAATAAACCATATCAAGTTTATGCTAGTAAAAACACACGTATTAGTTTTTGATAGTCAAAAAATTCGACTCACAACCCTAGGGTGTAGGCCGATCGGTTTTGAATAAGAAAGAGAAGAGAAAACACTTAGGGTTTTGTGTGTGCAAGAGATTAGCCAAAATAATAAACCCTTGATGTGTTTATATAGGAATTGTAATCTTGTAGGACAAGTTAGGTCAAAAGGGATCCTTCCCTTTTTGTGTTACATAACCGGCCAAGGCACCCCCAAAGGGGTTTCCAGAACCTTCTTGTCCTCTAATTACAATCTAGTCCCTTTTTTTTTGCATTTAATGATAGTTAGTCTATACCGTTAATAACTAACAATCATTAGTCCTTTTACTTGTGTTTAAATAATATATAAACATAATATTTAATACATATTATTTATTTCTTGATACTCATTCATAACGTGTGCAATCCTGAGGTCTCGAGTTCGATTCTAGTAATGTAATTATTAATATTTATCCACAAACTCTAATAGCTCCCACTTGGATATCTATTAAAAATACAATGACATTGGTTAGCGTCTAGCAACACGCCAATGCCCCTAGTACAACTCGAGTTAGGTTTCCTGGAAAAACCTTTAATGATTCATCATTATTATTATTATCCTTTTGTTTCTAATACCACGTTAATAAAGATATGGATCTCAGTCATTCTTTAATTAACAATTCTGTTTCTCGTTGTTTATGATTGAGCAAGATTACCAAAACATCTGAACATATTCCAGATAGACTTTGGGCATGCGCACGCAAACATCTTGTCAACCCTACGAGGGGCCCAGCAGTATTAAACTTCAAAACAAATTTGAAGGAACAAATTCTCTCTTGACTACAAGAATAACCCATGGACTTCGCAACACTTCTGAAAACAACCCTTATAACTCCCTGTTACGGTGAGCGGTAGACTGCTTTACAAAAATGCACTACATCCATGACTCTTATCTGGTATCTCAAGTCTGAGGATAACAAATTCATGATTTACTCATGTAGAATACTAATTAAGTAGGAAACATGTTCAAGAGGGGATGTGAGAGGCGTAGAAGTGAGGAGGAGGAAAGAAGAGAAAGAGGGAGAGGAACCTTGAAAGAAAAAGAGAAAAGATTAGATTAAAGTGAATGAAGGTCCAACCCTCTCCACATGTGGAGAGGGGTATTTATAGTTACAATATTACGCCCACTCCCGGGCTGTGGATCAGGCATACAGTGGGTGAAGACCCGTCCTTCTTCCACGGTGTTACTTAAACTAAACTAATATCTAACTAACTAATAAACAAACTACGAGCTATCTTTATGCTTTTACAATCATTAGGTGACCGAGACTTTAACAGGAATATTTGTATTCCTAACAATCTCCCCCTAAGCGAGGTCACCTTTGAAGTTAAGATCTTTGGTCTTTAAGCATTCTTTTGTCTTTGTAGCTCGTAGGATCTGATTCTTCTCTTTTCTGCACACTTCGTACTTCAAGCAAGCGAACTTGTGATTAGGGCTCCTTTGAGATATGTGATCTTTGAGCTTCTTTGAGATCATCAGCCAAAGTAAATCTCCAAGCTCATCCATTGCAGTATCGCCTTCATGTGATGTAGTGACTTTAGGACCATCATGCTCACACTCTTCTGTATCTGGAGACGTTGCATTGGAGTTATGGATCAGGAGACTTTTTCATCAGAGTTGCGAAAGCGTTGTTGGTAGTCTCTCAACATTTGTTGTAGCAAGTCTCTCATCTTCATTGATAGTGTGGAGGATGTGTGAGCATGAGGTATGGATTGACCCGATTCAGCTGGAAAATGGAGCCATCAATGCCATCTTTATATGTGTCCCTGAAATAAAATAGTTAGCACTAAAGATAGAGAACGAATATGGCTTTGTCATTCGTTCTGCGAGGACAGACTACCCTCCGGTTTTGTGAAAACCGACCTGTGATCAAGTAGAGTCTCTTTTAAAGAAGACTCTCCTTGACAGGAATTTCCAGCTTGTAGTAATGAATTTTCCAAAGAATCCACTTCGGAATCTTCATACTTAGCATGTTCTCATACCGGAACGTCTCAAAGCAGACAGCACGATAGAGTGAATCAGTGAATAGATATTCACGGATTGATGAGAAATTGATTTATAGAAATCACTCGCGTGTCATATGATAAACATTTTTGAGACACGACGAGAGTTTTATACTTTGAATCACATTTCCGTCAAAAATACTTTTGTTTGAAAGATATTACACAATCAATGTGCTCGAAAGATAAGTTGGTGAGCACATTGAGAGGTTTTGGCAAAAGTATCCGTCAATCCATATCCTGGAACAAGTTTGATTCAAATTTGAATCGCACCATTGTTGCTTTCCAGTTGTCACTTGATCATTGATCCAAGATGGATCTCACATGTCACCTACCAAGAGCTTGAGTGATGTTCGCTCTAGAAGGATTTCCATCGTCATTGTGAATATTTTCATATCACTCGGATGTTCTGGCAATACCCCAAGGATAATGCGTAGGACTCTAAATATTTTATCTTATTTTCCACATTATGTGAAACAATAAGCATATTTGGAATGTGTCCTATCGAGATTTATGGATGATCTCTTTGGCTCTAGACTCAATAGTGCGTTTTAATCCGCTCCTGGAGACTGGGGAGGCGTCTCCTGTTTTAGGTATCAACATAACTCGCAATGAGCGGTTGATACATTGCACAGGGTTCCCCGTGAGATTGAAACAAGCTCTTTTAAGAGAACTTGAGTGGTTGGGAAGTTTTAGTGCAGTGCGTCACTGGGTCCATGACGTCTTGTCTTCAATACCGGTGTTTCCTTAGTAACCGCCAGTAGATTATGAATTGAACCCGGTTTCTGCCCTAAGGTTGAATATATGGAGGGCTATTTCTTTTCACCCTTTCACATTTCATTTCTTTTTCATTCTTCAACCCCTTCAGTGCTTACCGAGACTTCATCACTAGAACCTTGTTAGGTTTGTTCCAGTCCTAGCTCTATCTCAGTCCGCACTCTTCCCTTTCTCACTTTACTCCTTTTTTTCAATCATTCCTAAGGACTTCTAATCTATCTATGGATTGTCCCTGGGAAGATCCTTCCGGTTCTGGTGGATCATGGGAACTTATACCTAACCTTAACCAACCTTATAACTCCGTGCATTAAAGTAAATGGTCGGTCTTAGGTATTACTTCCACAAACGCCTTTTGCTCCCCCTCAATATGTGCATCGATATTCGAAAGTGTTTAGCACATATGCGGGAGCCTACTATTGAGTACAAAAGATCACTTATGATTATCAGATTTCATATTTAAATCACATTCTCTCCCTCGATCAAAAATTTCAAATCTTTTGAGATTTTTGATCTCAATTGATTTAAATAATTTAGAAAACGTTTTTGGGAGAGAAATGCGGTTAATTTGTAATATTTTCTGATAAAAGGAACTTTTTCTTGCTCCCCCTCAAACTGTGAGGGAGGTTGTTATGTGTCAGATTTGAAAAGTTATCAAAATATTCGAAGTTTTAACGAAAACTCTTTGAAAGTTTACTCATTCTGACACATAACCATCACAATTCTTTTTTGTTGCAAGGTTTAATGTACGAAGTGTGGGGAGTTTTGATGATACATAAAATCTTGAGAAATCACTCTCCCCCTCAATCAATGACGGATGTTAAAGCATAAATATTATCATAAACTATTAACGTCATTGATTGAGTGAAAATTTTATCAAACTTTTGAGTTCAAATTTGATTTTCATTCAGAATTGCATGGTACCACCAAGTTTTACACAAACACTTTCCGGAAAAATTATAGAAGGGAAAGTATTTGGCGATAAAAAGAAGATTTCTCTTCTTTATCAAGAAATAATGCACTGAAGCGTACATTAGATCGAGGGTGCATGAATATAAAGTAATTCACGCTCGGATGAGCGGCACCCTTTGTTAGGAACAACCGTCTTTTTGGCGACGTGTTTTCCTTAATTTTGAAAAACGGGTTGCTATCTAAAGTAATAGCAAGCCATATTTTTGAAGACCGGGTTGTAGCCTGAAATGACCACAAGCCATAATTTTGAAGAATATTTTGAGATACGACATGTTTTTGAAAAACATTATTTGAGACCGAAAAACTCTTGCTCAAGCATATGTATGATTCCGTGTCATTATTGAATGACATTTCTAGAAACGTACATAATATTGATTACACAAGAGACATGTCGTGAGAAGAATATTTTTGAGTTTTTGTGATATTTCAGATTTTTATGGTTTTTTTATTTATTTTTTTTTTATTTTTTTTTTTTTGATACTATACAAGGATATGTGAAGCAACCCCTTTACTCCTCTTGATCTTCCTGAAGAAAACTGAGATCCTCAGGTGTGAGACTCTTCATACCAAGGCGTGGGAGGATGAAGTGAAACCGTTCCCTAGAAAGTGCTTTGGTGAAGATGTCGGCTAGTTGGAACTCAGTCCTCACAAAGTAAAGTTCCACAATTCCTTTCTCAACTTGCTCCCTGATGAAGTGATGACGAATGTCAATGTGTTTAGTTCTTGAATGCTGGACATTGTTGCAGCAAAGTGCAATTGCACTTTTGTTGTCACAGTACATAGGAATCTTATTGCACATGAAGCCATAGTTAGAAAGTTGAGATCGCATCCAGAGGATCTGAGCACAGCATGATGACATAGCAATGTATTCAGCTTCAGTGGAGGAGATAGATGTACTCATTTGTTTCTTTGAAGACCAACTGACAAGCTTATTTCCTAAAAACTGTGCACCCCCAGATGTACTGCGACGAGTGTCTTGACATCCAGCATGATCAGCATCCGAATATGCTGTGAGAGCCATAGAAGTTTCTTTAGGGTACCAAAGGCCCATGTGGATTGTTCCTTTGAGGTATCGAAAGACTCTCTTGACAGCTTCCAAATGTTTCTTGGTGGGTTTGGATTGATACCGGGCACAAATGCAAACTGCAAATAGAAGGTCGGGTCTGCTTGCAGTAAGGTACATTAAGGAGCCAATCATGCTTCGATACATGGTTTGGTCGACCGGAATTCCCTCATCATCTTCGTCAAGTTTTGATTGTTCAATCATAGGAGTATCAACTGAATCACTGGAGTCGAAACAAAATTTCTTCAAAATTTCATTGGCGTATTTGGATTGATTGATGAATATGCCATTGGGGTTTTGAGAAATTTGCAGTCCTAGAAAGAATGACATTTGACCCATCATAGACATTTGGAATTCGGAGCTCATCTCTTGGGAGAAACGATCACATTCTGTGGGATCAGATGAGGCAAAAATGATGTCATCGACATAGATTTGTACATGTAGGAGGTTTTTGCCCATTTTTCTGGTAAAGAGTGTAGGATCAACAGCGCCTTTGGAGAATTTGTTGGCCAGAAGAAATTTAGACAATGTGTCGTACCACGCCCTTGGTACTTGTTTAAGCCCATATAGAGCCTTCTTTAATCGATACACGTGATTAGGGCGTTCTGGATCCACAAAACCTTCGGGTTGAGATACGTACACCACCTCTTTCAGATCCCCATTTAAGAATGCGGTCTTGACATCCATCTGATAAACCACCATATTTTGACTTGCAGCATTTGCAAGAAAGATCCTTATGGCTTCGATTCTAGCAACTGGGGCGAAGGATTCTTCAAAGTCAATACCTTCTTCTTGTCGATATCCTTTTGCCACAAGCCTAGCTTTGTTTTTCAAGACATCTCCATGCTCATCAAGTTTAACCTTGAATATCCATTTGAGAGCAATGATCATAGCACACTCGGGAGGTGGTACTAGTTCCCAGACATCCAGTCGGTCAAATTCATGCATTTCGTCCACCATTGCAGTGAACCATGAGTGTTTGGACATTGCATCCTTGACGCTTTTTGGTTCAGCTTTAGAAAGGACTGAATTGAAGAAACACCATAATGCGTCGGTTGCAAGTTGCTTGCGGGTTGACACTGGACGTGAAGGGTTTCCAATAATGTTGTCAATTGGATGATCATTGGTCCATTTTCGAAGGTATTCATGGGGTTGAGAATGAGGAACTGAGGTTGCCGTGTAAGATTCGTCAGAGGATGTTACATCATTTGATGATTCAGGAGCAAAGATGTTAACAAACGGCTCATTATCAGGTGGAGCAAAAGGATTAACTTCAGATGTATTATCTACATTTGCCGCTCGCTGTACAGGTGAAGGTTGGACATTTGACGTGCTAACCGATTGACTGATGGCGGGAGCTTCAGAATCTCATGACAATGAAGTGGATAGCCTGTTATTGTCATTTTGATCATTCACCACCCCATCTGGTGGTTGAACTATTGTAGCTTCAGGAGCATTCATCTGTTGAGGTTCAAAGTATTCATCAAACATTGGATCAAACAGTTTCTTCCAATCTTCACTTGTAGGAGGTACAAAAGGAGCAGCAGGTATGGGATTCTGTACAAGCCTGGAGCTAATTGGTCCAGGAGACAAAAAATTAGGTACGGGTCCAGAACTTGATTGTCCAGGAACCGGTTGCTTAGTCAGCTCATCGAAAGTAACGTGGATTGTTTCCATTATGTCTCTGGTACGTTTGTTGTAGATTCGGTACCCCTTACGATCTGGAGCATAGCCAACGAAGAAACCAATGTCGGCCTTGGCCTTGAGTTTCCCAAGGTCTTCACTGTCATTAGTTGGATAGCAAAGTGCACCAAAAACTCGAAAGAAAGAAAGATCGGGTTTTCTGCCATGAACCAGTTCATAGGGAGTCTTGCAGTGGAGAGGATGTATCAAGGATCGGTTCTGAGTGTAACATGCGGTGGCAATTGCCTCAGCCCAAAGAAATAGAGGAGCTTTGGAAAAGATGAGCATAGTCCTTGCAGCTTCAACTAAGGTGCGATTGCGTCTTTCTACAACTCCATTTTGTTGAGGAGTTCGTGGAACGCTCTTTTGATGACTAATCCCGACACCTTCATAAAACAGAGTAAGTTGTCTGTTCACAAATTCTGTTCCATTATCAGTACGAATGACTCTAACCGTTTTGTTAAGGCGGACTTGCAACATCTTGATGAGTTTGATGATGGTTTCAGGAGTTTCATCTTTTGATCGTAGAAATTTCACCCATGTGAATCGAGAGTAATCATCAACAATAACCAGCACGTATTTCTTTCCATTGATACTTTGAATCCTCATTGGTCCACAAAGATCCATATGAAGGGTATGAAGAACTTCCATGATTGAATTGACAGTTTTGGGTTTATGGGTATGCTTTTTGCTCTTGCCCATTTGACAGGCGGAACACAGATGATCTTTTTCATACTTAAGTCTGGGCAAGCCTCGAACAAGATCCTTACGTGTAAGTTCATTGATGGTACCGAAGTTCAAATGGTTTAAACGTCGATGCCACAACCATGACTTGTTCTTGGATGCTTTAGAGAGCAGACAAATTGGAGAGGACCGTAGCATATCTTCGATGGAGATGGTGTAAAGATTAGTGTCCCGACTCCCCTTGAGAAGATCAACACCATCTAATTCTCTAACAAAACAGGTGTGCTTTCTGAAGGCGACTTCGAGATCTGAGTCACAGAATTGACCAACAGAAAATAGGTTGTGCCCAAGCCCTTCCACGTAGTAAACTCTGGATATAACACTGTCTCCAAAGACATAATCACCATAACCCATTATAGAACCAAAGTGGTCATTCCCAAACCTAACCGTACCAATAAACTTTTCCACGAAATTCTTGAGCCTTGAGCGATCACCAGTCATATGTTTTGAGCAGCCTGAGTCCAAATACCAAAGGACGATTTGTACGACCTGCATTTGAAACCAGACAATCGTGGATAACTGAAAAAGCTGGAGCCCCACACACAATTGGGGTCCGTTTGGTTAGAACACACAAATATTGGATTATCATAAGTAACAGGTATCTCACTGGAGTGTTCACATTTTGATGCACTAGACCTAGAAGTGGTATTTATTGCTTCTATTGGAAATAGTCTACCAGTAGGTCTCCACTTCCTAATAGGCATGACTCTAGAGTTAGTAATCCTAGTCACTGGGCACTTTTCCCTCAGAGTGAATTTCCTTCCAGTAGGTCTCCATTGATAACCAACATTAGTGAAAACTTTTCCTGTTTTGTTCCATACTTGTTTTGCCCGTTTAACACTAGAAACATTCATAACTAGTGATTGCATAGTGGATTTAAGAAAGGACACAGCACATGCATCATGATTACCATAAAATAAGCATTTGTTACACGTCTTACAAATAGCATCAGAATTCGAATTAATTACATCATTTTTCACACAAATGTTTGAATCAACTCGATTCCTTTCACTAAGCAACACTTTATTTTTCCTAGATGATTCTTCTACTTCCTTCATAAGTGATCTCTTAGCCGGCAAAGTCCTATCATTCTTTGTATTGCACTTAGGCTGTGACTTGCTAGCATTAGATACACCTTTTACTCCTGTAGAAGCAATGATGGGAACATTAGTCTGATTAGTTGCTACTTGTTTACTGGTGATCAAGATGGAGGATTGTGACATGGTTTGGGGTAAGTCAACTGTGACATGCTTGTTGCCACTGAGAGGGTGCAATGCAGTTGTCCTATCCGACTTGGTATCATTCTTGGGGCATGATCCTATGGCATATTCTAATAATTCCTGGGCCCTATTAGTGAGGAAGCACGCACCAATAATAACATCATCAAGTGGTTTAGAAATCCTCTTATCTTCAATGGTTTCTCTAAGTATGGCCAGACAATCCTTAAGATTTCTAAGATAGTTATTATGAACTAACTTATTGTTCCTAAGGGGAAGAGAAACATTCACAGCATCGCACGCATATTTATTACAAGCATGTACATTGGAAATTGCATGATCACAAGAAACAACGGGCATTTTACCCTTCACCATGGTCTTTAGATTCTCAATTTCATTTAACAAAGAGGTGACTTTCTCATTGTTTTGGTCACGTGTTGTTTTGATAGACTCAAACAATTCTTTATAACGTTGTTTAGCGTTGGACATTTCAGCACGAAGCCACTCATTTTCGTGTTGTAACTCACTGATAATGCCCTGTTTTTGAAAATTTTGAGAATCCATAGACTTCTGGTAATTGATATTGGTCACATCGCTTCTGTTCGATTTTAATTGTGCAATTTGGACCTTCAACTTCCGAATCGTGTTTGAGTGAGCTTGAATTACTTCATCCTTTTTGGCTAATTCAAAACATGTATCAAATTCAGGAACATCCAAAGATATCTTGGCATTTGATATTTTTATACTTTCTTCTAGATGTTGATATTTTAATTGTAGGTTCAGATTATCAACTTCTAGTTTTGAGAAATTCCTGACCATGTTATCATGATCATCGTTTTGAATTTTTTCAGTAAGTTTGTAATTCTCCCCCTCAAGCTCAATCACACGATTTTGGAAGACATTCAAAGTAACCGACATTTCATGAAATTGTCGAGCAGATAGCGCAGAGTCGGTAACAGTATAAAATACATCTTTAGCAATGCAGTTAGCAATCAAATTTTCATTCATGATGAGAATGTTTTTTCTGTCAATTTCACTGTGTTTGAGATCAATAGCAAGTTGGTTACCCTCACTTTCCACTTCATCAAAAACCTTTTTCATTTGAGTCACATCATCATTAATGGTGTTTTTAAGTCCCTCAAAATGTTCTTTTAGAAGTTTAAAAAATGGCATAACTTCAGTTAGGTAACACTGTTTTGTTTGCTCAAAACCCCTTTCCCCTTCTGTAATCCCTGTAGGTGTAATTCTTATTTTACAGGTTTTCTCAAAGTCATTGAACAATTGACCTAGCACATACAGCCCAATTAGAGTATTGCATTGTGTGGGAAGAGTGAAAGGTACAAGGTGCCTAGGTGTGTTCAGGGGATAGGCAGTTGGGTGAGCAATTCTAAACATAGTGAGTGTGTTACCTACAACTTTTTCAGCTTGCATTCTCTCAATGTCAATATTCCAAAACACCTTTTCAGGAAAAATTCTCTTATGAGGAACAAAAATTGCAGTATGATTGTCATTTGCATAATCATAGTGAAACACGAGATTCTTTGCAATGCATTTAGGATCCTTTAAACGTTCAGCAAGTTTTGCCTTAGTTCTATCCTCTGCCTCATTGATGTGGTCATAGGATCGTGTATCAGGAGGGGCATGGTTAGGTTCAAGCATAGTTTTTGCATCATATAATGCAGGTTGTGCACCTAGACCTATTCTAAGGAATCTTGCTTTGGGTTTGGAGGTATCATGTTCGCTAAATTCATCACTTAACTTCCTGTGGCTTTCCATCATTTGAGCAGATTGAATGGTTTGGCCCTGTGTGTACAACTTATCTTCCAATTTATTTTTCAACGTTTTTAATTTTGAGAAGTCATTTAGAAGTTTAGTCTCTTTATCTTTGAATTCTTGTTTGATTGTAGTCAAACCTTTTTGAACCTCAAGTTTTTGTTTGACGGTTTGATTCAATTGGTTCTTTAAAGAAACTAGTTCCCTTTTTAATGATTCTTGTTTGGAATTGTTTTCAGATATGTAAGTACGCAGTTGTCATTCCATTTTCTGCTCACGTTCATTCAGCTCAAACTTAGCACGCTGCTCATAAATGTTTACTTAGTCCTTAAGGGTGTTAATTCTAGTGATCAGAGAATCATCAGGGTTGTATATAGAGTGCTCATATACCTCATGTTTACTAGAATAAATAGACGACATGTCACTTGGTACAACTAGGGGTCCATTGTTATTCACATACATTTCATATGGGATATTATTGGTATTACCCATATCAGTGATGTCTGTGTTGACAATATTCTTGAGTTGTACAGAGTCACATGCCCCCTGTACAGGTGTAGAGTTATTCAGATCATGTTTAGGAGATTTTGGTACCTCAGAGATGGCAGACGTGATTGATAAATCAGGATGCTGTGAAGAGGATGCTGCTGCAGACAGATTAGCCATGAAAATTGTTTGAGCAGTTGGTTCATCATCCACGTCTGAGTCAAATGCATCACACTCTTCAACTTGAAAGATATTTGGGTCATTAAGAGCCATGTCCTGAATAGGTTGATCATCCACATCAGCATCAAAGGTGTTCCCATCATTACCAGCCAGAAAGAGTAAAGCTTCTTCATCCAACACAGTCCCATTTTCTTGTGCCTGCATCAGCAACATCTTGTCTTTGAAGTACTCAGAGTTTTGGGGACGTTTTGGGAGAGTGCAGTTCCTAGCAATATGGCCCAACCCTCCGCAGTTGTAGCATTTTGGCTGCTTAGCTTGTGCTTGAAGAGCATTCCCAACTCTGTACTGCCCATTCTCTCTACCAGCATTTCTTTGGTTGAAGTTCTGTCTTCCCTGCACATTCTGCACCACTACTCGACCATCTTCAATGACAGCCTGATTACGTGGATTAGATGAGATTCTGAGCTGGTTGTTAGTAGATGGGAGTGCAGCCCTGAACTGTTGGACCAGTAAGGATACTTGGTTGGAGAGATTATCAATCATCATGTCAGTGTGAGAATACCCAGAATCAAGTTGAGTATTCAAAGCAGATGGTGAGGGAGTTGATCATTGACTATTGGTAGGGGTAGACCTGGAGGATGATTGTGATGGTTGAACTTGATCATTAGAGGTTTGATAAGATTGTTGAACATTGGAGACAAAAGCAAGAGATTCATTTGTTGCAGACGGATTGAGCTTTTCTCGCATTACCCGATCATAAGCTGCATGTTTCTCATGTTGTTGGAGATACGCATACAGCTGTTCATGATTGGTATGCCTGAGACCCTTGTTGAGCTTAACAGCTGTGACAAACCTATCCCATTCCGGTGCCATGTTGTTCACGAATTTGGAGTTAAGCTGTATGTTGGGCATCGTCATCTTGATGGCTCTCATGTCATTAACCAGCTTGTGGAATCTGACGTAATAGTCAGTGATGCTTTCACCTGGATTCATTTTGAAATGCTCAAATTCATCGTATAGCTGTGACTCATTATCTTCTTTAGTTAACTCAGACCCTGCAAGAAGCATTTTGACATTATCCCAGACCGCCTTTGCTTCAGTGTTGAAGTTGATTAGTTTGTAGACATCTTTGGGAAGGCCTTGAATGATGATATTTGAAGCTCTGATGTCTGCATCATAGCGTTTCTTTTCTTCTTCAGACAACTCATTGTAAGTGCGAGGTCTATCAGGACCAAACACGGCCGGTAGTTGATCAGTTGCTTCTGAAATCGTGTCTCTAGTAGTACCCACTTGAAAGGGTCCCTCATCGATGGATTTCAGGATGTTAACCCCATTATCTTTACCTAGACAGTACAGCCGTATCCTTTGAGCCCATGATTCATAGTCAGTTCTATCCAACATCGGAGGTCGGGTGTCAGACCCCGCAGCTTGAATGTCATCGGAAGAAGTCGACATCACAAATAAGAAATTACCAAACCAAAAGATACTAACCGCAGAACACAACTTGACCTAACCGCAGAACACTAACCTCAGAAAATACCAAACCGCAACAAAATCCAGTCGCAGTATGAACTAACCGCAACCAAATCAAACCGCAGGCCAAAGATACTAACCGCAGGACACTAACCGCAAATACTACCAAACCGCAACAAAATCCAGTCGCAGTATGAACTAACCGCAACCTAAGCAAACCGCAGGCCAAAGATACTAACCGCAGGACACTAACTGCAAATAATACCAAACCGCAGAAAATACCCAACCGCAGAACAGTTAACCGCAGAACAGTTAACCGCAAATGATTAACCGCAGAAAACTAAACGCAGTGATAATGGTCCAAAAGTGTCACTATCGTTGCGTTTTGTTTGTATTCCCAAAATAGTAAACGCAGCAAGTTAATCGCAGATAGCAGAACTTAACCGCAACCAAGCAATGAAACAGTGGATTTAACCGCAACCAAGAAAATCGCCCATAATCAACTCCAAACTTCAAATAGCTTAATGATATGGTAACACAAACTACACTACAATATTCCACAAACACTAATGAACATAAAAGTACATCACAAACATGTATAACAACACTAGATAGATTAAACCAAGATGTTTTCCAAGAAAGTGACTCCAAACTCACAAAACCACTCAAAACATCATCAAATTTGATTCTACAAGGCCCTAAGATGAAACGTTGGCTCTTGATACCAATTGTAGAATACTAATTAAGTAGGAAACATGTTCAAGAGGGGATGTGAGAGGCGTAGAAGTGAGGAGGAGGAAAGAAGAGAAAGAGGGAGAGGAACCTTGAAAGAAAAAGAGAAAAGATTAGATTAAAGTGAATGAAGGTCCAACCCTCTCCACATGTGGAGAGGGGTATTTATAGTTACAATATTACGCCCACTCCCGGGCTGTGGATCAGGCATACAGTGGGTGAAGACCCGTCCTTCTTCCACGGTGTTACTTAAGCTAAACTAATATCTAACTAACTAATAAACAAACTACGAGCTATCTTAATGCTTTTACAATCATTAGGTGACCGAGACTTTAACAGGAATATTTGTATTCCTAACAACTCACTAACAAGATCCATAAAGTAAAATCATGTAGTTGGGATAAGTCCTATATTCAATTCATTGAATATCATGTGAAATTAGTATGTCAACGCATCAATGTACTTTCAAGTATATTCTAACCAATACTCAGATTTGTCTTAATTTAATGATATTCCCATATCATTAATCGACGACGGACAATTCAGAATAACATAAGTCATTCACGGATTTAAACATGCAAATACAAGATACAATATATTATTAATGAAAACAAACGTACAAAGTACTTTAATTCATTATAAATAATAAATTGCTTAATATCCCTTATCCAAATTCTAAATAGATCAATGCATGATAATTCTTAGTTAATGAATTTTGTCTCAAGTAATAACTTGAAGACAATTATGCCTCAAGTAATGACAATCATACTTGTTGACAAGGCATTATTTCATCTAACTTTGACCTATCCGAATTTTGAGAATACTTATTTCAAGAATACTTATAAGAAAAATTCTTGTATGTGTACATCCAACTATCTTGATATAGTCACATAATATTTCATAAATGGTGTGACATCCTCAATCACCAATTTATGACAATCAAACTTTCAAACCTTTTAAAGTTTAAAGTATTCTTATTCTTTAATGTATAATACAACTATGCTCTTAGATGAGCACAACTAGTTTACATGGCCATTAACAAGTATAAAATCCTACCATGACTAGTATTGAGTGTCATCTCAATTAAACTAGCATCATTGTATAAAAACTACAATGTGCTCTTTAAAATCCCGTAAACTTAATATCCATTGTGTAATGTTTGATGCCTTCCAATCTTACAAGATTTATTGTCGGCTATAACAATTACGCAACAATTTGTCATATTGTTTATACTTAGATTTTTAGGAGCAATTCCAGGTTCAGGATCATCATTCTAAGTTCAAACATATTCCATTAGAATATTCATTACACAAGCTCTCAAATATCTTTCGATTAGATTTATTTACCGCATATGTTTATAATAATAATAATAAACATATATTCCAAGGTTGTATGTTTTATTTCCTAAATCTTAAAAGTAAAGTTTCATTCCAAACTAAGCCTTAACATTTTACTTATATGGAATGTTACTTCTTATATGTTATATAACATATATGATTTAGTAAATGAAACATAATACTCCCACTAGCTTTCAGGAATACTTAGAAATTATCTTATTTCAATTATAAATCAAAACATGGATTTAATAATTAAACATAAGAGTAATCTCCTAGATGCATGCATTTATCCATTCATGGATTATTGCACTTTGTATACTTCCAAAGATTTATTTGAATTCATAAACTCCTTTTGATTACTTATCGTCCTCGCTCAAGTAATCATTCAAGAAAGAGTTTTGATATTCATTATCAAGTTTCATATTCATATGACAATTACCATCTTTGTATCTTTAATGTGCTTAGGAAAGAATATTCAATCATAGTTAATTGCTTAAGTATGATTAATAACCTTATGCATTAAAATATGTATACAATTTTTGTCCATATGATTTTTACACAAAGATTTAAACCACTAGGGTTACATTATCTTTGAATAAACTCATCATAATTCTCTAACTATTAAGAATTAAGATAAACCAAATTTTCAAAATTTGATTATTGATTGAGCCCGAACCGTCTTATTATTATTGACCAAGGTCAACAAGTCAAAGATAGCCTAGAATCAATGCTCCGTGGAAGTATAGGGTTTCCCCGGGTCGTTATGTCCCGACGAGGTGTGGATGGTATTAAAACGGTTTCGTGATCGGGTGAATTTGGATGAAAATGGATATAAGTGAGTGGTGATGATTACACTACTGGAATATGAAGGAAAACGGCTTAAATACACTATATTAACAATACTGGAAAGGCAGGAAAACCAGAAACGATTAAAACCTAAAAACGCGTATGTTACGTTTAAATAAACGTAGACGTACAAGATAAAACGTGAAATCTGAATTCTGAAAACACCCAGGGGGTGAAAATGACTTTTTTACAAACTAAAAGGTAAAAGAAAATTTTTAGAAAATTAAAATAAATTTTAAACCTAATTAATTATTTAATATTAATTAAATACTAATTATTACTAATTATTAATAATTAAAACACTTAAATATAATTTAATACTAATTAAATACTAGAAAAATGAAAATAAAATTT
Organism: Artemisia argyi; assembly: GCA_030686995.1. Taxonomy (NCBI): domain Eukaryota; kingdom Viridiplantae; phylum Streptophyta; class Magnoliopsida; order Asterales; family Asteraceae; genus Artemisia; species Artemisia argyi. The sequence continues at coordinate 10,435,572 of CM060685.1, forward strand.
ATAAAATTATAAAATAACTAAAAATAAGTTTTAAAAATAAAAATAAGTATTTTTGTCTTTTTGTGGATTTTCTATTAATTAATTACTTATTAATTACTAATTAACTAATTAACTATTTTAAATTAGGAAAATTAGCAAATGAACAGTAAAAATTCTAATAAAATTTCTAAAATTACTTTATAACATATAAAAGCTATAAAAAATATAAAAACTTGATTTTACCTTATAAAAACTAATTATGCTAATTTAAACTTAATATTAATTAATAATTAATAAAACTAAAATTAAATCTAATAAATACTAAATGACCAAATAAAAATCTGAAAATTTTATTATAACTATTTTAACCTAAGATGAAATTATTAAAAATATAAAAACACAACCTACTTAATAAAAATGTAAAAATGGAAATTAAAATTAAATCTAATTAAATAGAAACTATCACTTAATTTTATATTTGTTTTTCTTGATTTTTATTTTACAAACCTATATTATACATAAAAATAGACAACTTTAATGAAAACAATAATTTTAGAACTTAAAAATAAGCTGAGAAAAAGCTAATGATCAAAACAGTTGACTATTGTTGACTTTAATGAGAAATAAGCTCAAATGAGCTTATGTGGGATCCACCTTGGTGTTTTCTGGTTCTAATAAGTTGTTTGAACTTGTCAAGGCTTAAAATGGCTAATTAAGCTCAGTAAATAAGCTAATAGGCCACAATAAGCTAATCCAAAATCTGAATAGAACACAGAATGGGGACAAGGTTTTGTGCTTAATCTAGGTGGGGTCCACTGGGTGTTAGGTCAAACTAATGGTCAACCTAGGTAGCCTACTAGGAGGGGGGTTGAAAGGTGCAAGGTTTGAGGCTGTGGGACCACTGGGTTGATCAGAAACCACCACCAAAGTGATGGTGGTGGTGGTGAACTGCTGTGAACAGGGGAGTTATCTGCCCTGCAAGCTACTTTGGGGGAAAGTGGGGGCCACAGAAAAATTGGTAAAAATCAAATGACTATGGAAACTCAAATTAGAACTGGTAGAGAGTAAATAGAAACAATATTCACCTTCTAATCTATCACACAAAAATCATAACAATTGCTTGAACTTTTATAAAAATCTGAGATGCATGCACAATTGACTTTTGTAAAAACTAACTCAGTTGACTAATTTGAACTTTCACTGATTCTAAATGACTGATTAGGATAAAATAAGCAAACTTAAGAACAATTTAGACTAGAGTACAAGGTTATGCATTGATATGTTGAGTTGTGAGTCCAACAGTCCAACAGTTGGACAGTGGTGGGGAAGTTTTGGTGATTTTGACTTTTTGTTAATTGGGACTGAATTTTATGACCACACTAAACCTAAATGAACCTCATGAAACATGTTCAAGTAACAAGCATTAACCAAAAGCAATTGCACAGTGGTAAAATCCACTGTGCCAAACACTCCCTTATGAGGTTGAAAATGTGATTTTCAATTGAAATTATGACATACTAAGACTAAAACCTAATTTATGAGCTTACATTAATCTATTACACAGTAAACAAACAATAGAAACACAGAATATCAATTACTAGTTCCTTTAAACTAAAATGACAAAAATCAAGAATTAGCTTACAATAGTCCAGCTGAGAAAATGAGAACCCAAGTCCATAAAATGATCCTACAGAACCCCCACAGGTTCACTAAACCATATCCATCTTCATTGTTGATTCCTTTCTTCCATAGCTATGAACACCAATTTTTATTTTTTTATTTTTATTTTTTTATTTGGAATTTTTGATATTAATTATAAGTATGATCTAAACTGAGCACCACAACTCAGAAACTTAAGAAAACTTATACTTGGACTTAAATGAACTTAGATAGAACAGGTTTTCACAATGTTTAACAAACTTAAGCAAAATTGTCAAATTTGCTCAAAAATGCCACAACTTGAAATTAACTAACAAGACTTGAATTAAAGATTAATTAAAGTTTACAATACATGAAATGAGCTGAATTTAACTGACTGTATTGAAAATTACAACTAAATTGGAAGTTTACACTACCTACGACTATAAAAAAACTAAAACTAAGCTAATAATCTTTCACCATGGCTTCATCTCTCTTTTGTAGCATCCCAGAGTCTTGTGTGGGTCCCACCAATCAAATCCCACTTGCCATATCAGCCATTGGATCATTATTGCTCCCTCTCACTTTTGGCGGGAAAATTGGGATTTGACTAGTTGAGGTATCTGATAACGTGTAGTAGGGGGGAAGCATTAAATGACCTTGGGGAGTGTGATGGATAAGGGTGCAGTGGAATGGTGCAAGTGGTGGATGGGAGAGTGGTATTGCAGGGGGGGGTTTGGCTGTTTTGGTGGGGAAGGAAAGAAGACGGGGTGGTATGGTTTTGGTGGTTTGACTTGTTGACCGGGTTTAAGACTGGGCTAAGTGTGGGCTTTGGTACATGGACTGGACCAGGGGTGGACTTAGGTTAGTGTTTTATTTTTGGGTAATAAGAATTAAGGGTCCGTTTGGTAATTAGACTCAACAAGGACCAAATTTGTAATTAATACAAAATTGAGGGACCTGAATTGTAACTTTCCCAAAGTAGTTTTAGGGACCACTATTGCCACTGTTGAACAACCCAAGGACCAAAGATGTAATTATTCCATTTTTAATGCCCAAGGACCTTTTCTGTCAATACCTCAAACTCCAGGGACCTTTATTGTAATTTTCTGATTCTTGAAGGGTTAAACCTGTAAATATCAAATGTTAACAAAAAGGACCAAATATGCCATTATATAATAGTACAAGGGTTATATTTAATATTTTTCCATTTTAAATAACCCAGGGACTGATTTTGACAATTTTCAAAATTGAGGGACCAAAGTTGTAAATATGTGAATTTTAACTTTAAAGGACTATTTCTTACAACTTATGAATCCCAAGGACCTTTTATGATATTTGTACAAGTTTTGATTTACCAGGGACTAGTTTTGCAAATTTATGAAACTTGAGGGACTGAAACTGCCAATTATGCAAACTTTGTACGTTTTTCATTTGTTTTTGCATATTTTGTGTTTGAAACATATAAAACACACCTCTAAGATATTTTTAAGTATTTTGATACATATTTGGGTGTTTTTGTATGTTTTGGCAGTTCATATAAGACAAAAATGATGAGTATTTACACACTCATCAATCCCCTACACTAAACTATTGCTAGTCCCTAGCAATCTTATGAAGTTTTAATGGATTTCAAAGAACTCTTTACCAAAAGCCATCACTTCTGGAGTAGCCAGGTGTAGGAACTGTGGCACACCTGATAACCGTGTGATTTTGAGCAAACCACCAGCTGTCAACGGATTTGATTAGTCTTTACCAAAAGCCGTTTGCTTCTGGACTAGCCAACTCTTGATGGAATAGTCAACATCTTGGTGAGCTGATTACCAATTATGGATTTTCCACGGCCTTTACCACAAGCCATAATCTTGCGGGCTAGCCAGCTCATTTGCTTATAAGGATGCGGGGGAGCTGAGGAACCATACAATTTTGGGCAAATTGCAAGCCGTCAACGGATTTGAGATGTCTTTACCAAGAGCCGTTTGCTCCTGGACTAGCCAATCCCTTTTGTCATTTAGACAAGGCGGATTGATTACCACAAAAAATTTTGAACTCAAGTGAAAATTTTTTGAAAATTTTTGGTCAAAAACGGGGGTATAAGATAGTAAAATGTGATAAAATTCGCTAGAATAGCGAATACCCCCCCACACTAATCATGAATATTGTCCTCAATATTCAAAATCCCGGCTATTATGCCGACATTTTGAACATAAAAGGGCAAGATTACAAGCTAAGCGTGGAAAACATCATTTTGTATTTTCACTTCTGTAATCATAGCATGGGGGACTCCCCCACACTTAGGGTGAAAACCCTATAAGCATGCTCATTTTTTTTTGTTTACCGAGTCGCGAGCTTGACTCGACCCCGAATTCATTTGTCCATGGGGAAGTATGATGTGGAAGAAATAATCTCCATCGGACTTTCTTTCAAGATGTTTGGATAAACATTTGAAGCACGTGAAAGTTCCACACCGATGAGATATAATCCCGGCTCAAGATAATGGTACATGAAAATGCCGGGATCAAAGATAATGTCTTCATTCCCGAAGGAGTGAAGAACAGGAGAAGTCACCCTGTAGGTGAAGAAAAGGAAGAAAACCATGATGAAAATCATGATAAGGTCTTCTTCCTCGAAGGCAGGCTCATTAGCCTGATTTTGGATTTCAAAGGTTAAGCTCGTAAACATCCCGGGAGGGTGGGTGGGAATTTGCAAACTCTCATGATTGAGAGCATCTCCCCCCGGGATATCAAACTCCGAAGGAGTCATGACATGAGTGAGTTCACAGGAGAACTCATCAAATGTGAATGAATCATATTCTGGATTGATGTGCGTGAGTTCACAGGAGAACTCATCGAAGGTAAATGATTCATAATCAGGGAGAGAATTATGAGAATGAGAAGTGGTATTGCCACTAATATTCTCTCCCAAAGGATCAAAGGTAAAGGCTTCAAATTCCGGTATAGGGTCATCGGAGAGCATGTCACTATCCTTTATGGGGATAGGAGATGAAATAGGTTTCATATTGAAAGCCTCGATTTTAGAAATGAGGAGATTGACTTTCAATAATGTTGCACAAAGTGCTTCATCCTTGATTTCAGTGTCAATCTCATCATTCTCTTCTTCTAAGCTAACTAGCTTAAAAGGCAAACCTTCCACATGACTGATGTCTCCAGAAGATAAAGAATTTTCATCAGCATGGGAAGTACTAAGCTCGATGTTGGGATTAGAGTTTGAAAGATTTTCAGTTTCTCCCACATCGGCTTCAGAATCAAGGAGACCATCATCATTTCCCAAAGGAAGTGGAATGATGTGAGTAAGTTCGTTTGTGACTTCCTCAATAAGAGGGTCAACATCCGAATGAGGAAATGGTGCCTCCTCATACTCAACTTCTCCATAAGATGTGTAATCATCATTAAAATCGGAGAAGGTCTCAAAATGATCTTTTGGATTTTCAGGGTGAGAAGGTAGATCACACACATGATCCAAAGTTCCCTGTGACTCTCCTGGGATTGGGATAAGGATCTCGACACTAGACTTTATGAATTCGTCCGATTCCTTTTGAGGAACAGTGTCAAGATGCTCATCCCCCATATTTGGAGAGTGAGTGTGAACTTCGGGTGTGATAATAGTAGACTGAGGGAGTTGTGAAGGACTAGCAGTCATGGTTTCTACAAGTTCCATGATTTCTACTGCGAGTGATTCAATTATATTCTTATCTCCCTGTGTTTCTACTGAAACAGTTTCAACTGTAGTTGAATCAAGAGGTTTCTCAAATACCCTTGGGATTGGAACAAGGTCATCAATTTCCTCGAGAGGATTGATTTTGACTTCCTTGTCCCCCATTGGCAAGATATCTGAGGTTTCCTTAGGGTTTACTTCCTCTAATGATTCATCCTCATCACTTTCATCCTCAAAATAAAATGAGTTAACAGGAGGCTTTTGTTTTTTATGAATCATATCCTGAAGATAGTTTATACTATCTTGAATGGTCTTGTTGACTTGATTTTGATTCATAATCATTTTAGTAATCAATTCAGCTCTAGCTAACTCGTCCTGAGGCTGTGGTTGAGGGTTTGTGTATTGTGAAGGCTGGTTAAAACCAAATTCATGATTGTTACAAGGAACCTGTTCATAGACAAACTGATCCCTAATTTGACAATCAGAGCTGTAGTGAGGGCCTCCACAGTATTCACAACAGTTAAACTGTTGAGTCTGGCTCGGTGAGTTGTATGGATATTGGTCGTAACCAACATTTTGACTATTATAACAATCAAAACCCTGGTGAGGACCTCCACAATACTCACAAGAAATGTTTGGTGTATTTTGATACGAACAATCATTGTGGTTTGTATAATATGATTCTTGCTTGTATGAATGTGATGGGTAATTGGAAAAATTTGGGGAGTTGTTGAATGAGTTTTGATTAGGATCATAAGCAAATGAATTACTCGACCCACAAAACAAACAACTCCCGTTTTGAATATCATTACCACATTGCACACATGTACACCAACGACATGGTAAACCAAAAAGTGGCTCACCACAACCAACACAAGGGATAAAATCCGAAGGTGGGACAAGTGGTGTGCTCTTAGAGCTAGCAATTTCCACCACTTCCGTTATGGTCTCGGGTTTTGGCTCTTGATAAATGTGAAGATTGGGTAAGTCGTTCTTTTCAGTCACTGCCCTAAGCTCTGTACGTTTGATTGATGACCTAATAACCTTGTATCGTGAAAGATCAGGATTGACTTTTGAAGGTTTAGGTTCATTTGTGAGCTTAGGGTTTTGGATAACCGTAGGTTGGACGTATTTAGCACTTTCATGGTTAGAGGAAAGTACAGGGTCCTTTGTCACCTCGGTTTCATGATTTCTTTCCCTCACCGGAGAGGGAATAGGAATCGAAGGTCCATCATAATCAACACGACATCTCGACATTTTTGACTCGGCCATAAGTTTTTCAACTTCGTTTTTAAAGGCCCTTTGTTCAAAGAAATCGTCATCGAGAGATGTCATTAGAATCAATTATGGGATAAGTGGAAGAAGGTAGAATTAAAAGTATAGAGGGTAAAGGGATGAAGAATCAAAAAGGTAGGAGGGTAAAGATGGATATTTTTGGTGTTTTTGGAAAACATTTTATAAGAAAGAAAATCTTTTTGTGTTTTTTTTTTTTTTGTGTTTGTTGAAAACTAATTTTACAAAGTTTTCAGAAACAGTTTTGTTTTTTAAAATAAGAAAATATGAACAAGGGAATGTAAATATACAATGGATGTATATCCAGGTTCACTAATACGCAAAACCGTGTAGAATACGCGCACAACCTCCCCGGCAGCGGCGCCAAAAATTGATTGAGCCCGAACCGTCTTATTATTATTGACCAAGGTCAACAAGTCAAAGATAGCCTAGAATCAATGCTCCGTGGAAGTATAGGGTTTCCCCGGGTCGTTATGTCCCGACGAGGTGTGGATGGTATTAAAACGGTTTCGTGATCGGGTGAATTTGGATGAAAATGGATATAAGTGAGTGGTGATGATTACACTACTGGAATATGAAGGAAAACGGCTTAAATACACTATATTAACAATACTGGAAAGGCAGGAAAACCAGAAACGATTAAAACCTAAAAACGCGTATGTTACGTTTAAATAAACGTAGACGTACAAGATAAAACGTGAAATCTGAATTCTGAAAACACCCAGGGGGTGAAAATGACTTTTTTACAAACTAAAAGGTAAAAGAAAATTTTTAGAAAATTAAAATAAATTTTAAACCTAATTAATTATTTAATATTAATTAAATACTAATTATTACTAATTATTAATAATTAAAACACTTAAATATAATTTAATACTAATTAAATACTAGAAAAATGAAAATAAAATTTATAAAATTATAAAATAACTAAAAATAAGTTTTAAAAATAAAAATAAGTATTTTTGTCTTTTTGTGGATTTTCTATTAATTAATTACTTATTAATTACTAATTAACTAATTAACTATTTTAAATTAGGAAAATTAGCAAATGAACAGTAAAAATTCTAATAAAATTTCTAAAATTACTTTATAACATATAAAAGCTATAAAAAATATAAAAACTTGATTTTACCTTATAAAAACTAATTATGCTAATTTAAACTTAATATTAATTAATAATTAATAAAACTAAAATTAAATCTAATAAATACTAAATGACCAAATAAAAATCTGAAAATTTTATTATAACTATTTTAACCTAAGATGAAATTATTAAAAATATAAAAACACAACCTACTTAATAAAAATGTAAAAATGGAAATTAAAATTAAATCTAATTAAATAGAAACTATCACTTAATTTTATATTTGTTTTTCTTGATTTTTATTTTACAAACCTATATTATACATAAAAATAGACAACTTTAATGAAAACAATAATTTTAGAACTTAAAAATAAGCTGAGAAAAAGCTAATGATCAAAACAGTTGACTATTGTTGACTTTAATGAGAAATAAGCTCAAATGAGCTTATGTGGGATCCACCTTGGTGTTTTCTGGTTCTAATAAGTTGTTTGAACTTGTCAAGGCTTAAAATGGCTAATTAAGCTCAGTAAATAAGCTAATAGGCCACAATAAGCTAATCCAAAATCTGAATAGAACACAGAATGGGGACAAGGTTTTGTGCTTAATCTAGGTGGGGTCCACTGGGTGTTAGGTCAAACTAATGGTCAACCTAGGTAGCCTACTAGGAGGGGGGTTGAAAGGTGCAAGGTTTGAGGCTGTGGGACCACTGGGTTGATCAGAAACCACCACCAAAGTGATGGTGGTGGTGGTGAACTGCTGTGAACAGGGGAGTTATCTGCCCTGCAAGCTACTTTGGGGGAAAGTGGGGGCCACAGAAAAATTGGTAAAAATCAAATGACTATGGAAACTCAAATTAGAACTGGTAGAGAGTAAATAGAAACAATATTCACCTTCTAATCTATCACACAAAAATCATAACAATTGCTTGAACTTTTATAAAAATCTGAGATGCATGCACAATTGACTTTTGTAAAAACTAACTCAGTTGACTAATTTGAACTTTCACTGATTCTAAATGACTGATTAGGATAAAATAAGCAAACTTAAGAACAATTTAGACTAGAGTACAAGGTTATGCATTGATATGTTGAGTTGTGAGTCCAACAGTCCAACAGTTGGACAGTGGTGGGGAAGTTTTGGTGATTTTGACTTTTTGTTAATTGGGACTGAATTTTATGACCACACTAAACCTAAATGAACCTCATGAAACATGTTCAAGTAACAAGCATTAACCAAAAGCAATTGCACAGTGGTAAAATCCACTGTGCCAAACACTCCCTTATGAGGTTGAAAATGTGATTTTCAATTGAAATTATGACATACTAAGACTAAAACCTAATTTATGAGCTTACATTAATCTATTACACAGTAAACAAACAATAGAAACACAGAATATCAATTACTAGTTCCTTTAAACTAAAATGACAAAAATCAAGAATTAGCTTACAATAGTCCAGCTGAGAAAATGAGAACCCAAGTCCATAAAATGATCCTACAGAACCCCCACAGGTTCACTAAACCATATCCATCTTCATTGTTGATTCCTTTCTTCCATAGCTATGAACACCAATTTTTATTTTTTTATTTTTATTTTTTTATTTGGAATTTTTGATATTAATTATAAGTATGATCTAAACTGAGCACCACAACTCAGAAACTTAAGAAAACTTATACTTGGACTTAAATGAACTTAGATAGAACAGGTTTTCACAATGTTTAACAAACTTAAGCAAAATTGTCAAATTTGCTCAAAAATGCCACAACTTGAAATTAACTAACAAGACTTGAATTAAAGATTAATTAAAGTTTACAATACATGAAATGAGCTGAATTTAACTGACTGTATTGAAAATTACAACTAAATTGGAAGTTTACACTACCTACGACTATAAAAAAACTAAAACTAAGCTAATAATCTTTCACCATGGCTTCATCTCTCTTTTGTAGCATCCCAGAGTCTTGTGTGGGTCCCACCAATCAAATCCCACTTGCCATATCAGCCATTGGATCATTATTGCTCCCTCTCACTTTTGGCGGGAAAATTGGGATTTGACTAGTTGAGGTATCTGATAACGTGTAGTAGGGGGGGAAGCATTAAATGACCTTGGGGAGTGTGATGGATAAGGGTGCAGTGGAATGGTGCAAGTGGTGGATGGGAGAGTGGTATTGCAGGGGGGGTTTGGCTGTTTTGGTGGGGAAGGAAAGAAGACGGGGTGGTATGGTTTTGGTGGTTTGACTTGTTGACCGGGTTTAAGACTGGGCTAAGTGTGGGCTTTGGTACATGGACTGGACCAGGGGTGGACTTAGGTTAGTGTTTTATTTTTGGGTAATAAGAATTAAGGGTCCGTTTGGTAATTAGACTCAACAAGGACCAAATTTGTAATTAATACAAAATTGAGGGACCTGAATTGTAACTTTCCCAAAGTAGTTTTAGGGACCACTATTGCCACTGTTGAACAACCCAAGGACCAAAGATGTAATTATTCCATTTTTAATGCCCAAGGACCTTTTCTGTCAATACCTCAAACTCCAGGGACCTTTATTGTAATTTTCTGATTCTTGAAGGGTTAAACCTGTAAATATCAAATGTTAACAAAAAGGACCAAATATGCCATTATATAATAGTACAAGGGTTATATTTAATATTTTTCCATTTTAAATAACCCAGGGACTGATTTTGACAATTTTCAAAATTGAGGGACCAAAGTTGTAAATATGTGAATTTTAACTTTAAAGGACTATTTCTTACAACTTATGAATCCCAAGGACCTTTTATGATATTTGTACAAGTTTTGATTTACCAGGGACTAGTTTTGCAAATTTATGAAACTTGAGGGACTGAAACTGCCAATTATGCAAACTTTGTACGTTTTTCATTTGTTTTTGCATATTTTGTGTTTGAAACATATAAAACACACCTCTAAGATATTTTTAAGTATTTTGATACATATTTGGGTGTTTTTGTATGTTTTGGCAGTTCATATAAGACAAAAATGATGAGTATTTACACACTCATCAATTATCTTTATGAACAGCATCTATAACATTCATAGTATGAGTAATTTACTCAATTCGATATTTGGTAATACTTCATCTTATAATCCTCAGCATATGAACCAAATATCTGAGATATCCAAGTGGATATATGAATGATAATTCTATCATCTTGAGGTTTATAATTTACATGTTAAGCCTCATCATGATTTTTACTAGTGTGGTTTTAGAAGATTATGTATTTTGTAATTTTATCTTTTTCAAGATAAAAAACTCCCACTTGCCTTTAGTAGTACATAGACTATCTATAAATACTTAGCAATTAGAGCAACAATCCAGTTTTCTCTCTTAGGACATTACAAATACACATTGATAGTTCCTGATATTCTTTTGTTAATGACCTACACATAAGTAGCTTAACAAATCCAGAACTTCAATTTTTAAGACTTAATGTGATTCATCACATTTCATAATTCAATAACGTCTTATTAATCTTCTAGGAGTCTAATTGAGTATATTCAATCCATACTCAATTTCTAACCTTGATAACTTTTGGAAGAAAAGAAGATGTAGTTATCTTCAACCAAACACTACAACAAGAGTTTGATTTCCTAACTGAACATACTATAATCTAGTATTTCATTAGAACTCATATTGTAAGACAATCTAACAATATGTAAGATAACCATATATCTTTTAGCTTGTCTATTTACCAACTAAATCAACTTAATGGTATAATAGTATTTTTAAGCCAATTGCATGCTTTATAACATAAGTACTTTTGACCAAGTCACTTCATGTTCATGTCTCATCAAAAACATAAACGTGTTATAATCCCACTATACGTTATTAATCATTGATCAACTCAATAAGTTCTTGTATATGTCTTAATTAAAAAACCATAACAAGTTAACCTCTTACTTTTTTATAAGCCTTTGTAGAAGACTTCATGTTTATAAGAAGATATAAACATGTATAACTAAAGTATTCTTGAACACCACCATTTGGTTTCAATATTAATTTCAAGTTAATTTATTTACTTCATTTATTTATGTCATTCTAATAATACATAAATATTATAGTTGAAGTTGTCTAGTTATCATATTGACACATGTTCTAATAGATGTCTAATTTAGAAACAGTAAATTATCCATGTACGGTCTCACACATACATGGAAATTCACCTTGTCATTAAAATTTAGCCTGCGTCTTACGTTTACTAAATTTCAACACCAAGTGTTTCTTAGATTAGATGTGTATTAGAATATGAGTCTCTTACTTTGCAGTTAAGATAATCAATTAAATCATATTCTTATATGTTGTACCTTGCACACAATAAAGATTTATCCCACTTGTGCATGGAACAACACCATGTACCATATAAACAACACGCACGCGTTTGTTAATATGGACAATATGATTTTGTCAATAATATTAGCATAACTAGTAAATATAGAGCTACTTAATTAACAAGGAAACGCTCATGCCTTTCCTTGAAAATTTAGTATCTATATTTGGAAAGTATTTATCTTGAGATATCCAAAAGATAATTTGGATTACTACCAAGACAATAAAGCTTGTAGCTCTTCACTGAATTAGAGATCATTACTATAATTCCTTATTCAGTAATTATAACACAATACTCCCACTGAATTTGACAACAATGAAAATGTTTCATAAACCAGTGAAAGGAAATAGTGTGCTATTCACTTTCTTACATCTTTGAGTAAACCCATTCGTAACAATTAATTGGGTACTAAAAGTATGTATTCTACTACGTAAATGTGATTCATCACATTCCAAACTATTAACTTGAAAATTGAGCATACAATTTCTTCCTTAATAGATCTACCATTCCAACAATTGTATGTAGTATCTTTAAATGGTCAAAGCAAAACAACTAGATAAAATAATCTAATTTATCTTTTACCATTTTGCAGTAACAAGTCTAGATTCTAATTAAATAACTCATAAAGTGCAAGTAATCATAACTATTAAAGTTTGCTACGAGTTATGTATTTAGAACATAGACAATTCTAATTTTCCTATTATACCTTTCTCATTCATGAAAAGGAATAGGATTAAGTCTCACACTTCTCTTATGGAAAGAAGACTATGTTTATTCTTTCAGTAAAGTTGATTCTAACCAAAAAACCCCATATGGGTGTAGACCAATTTACTTATTTAAAAGAATAACTTACGTTTACGGCTTTAACGTTGCATTAATACATTAAAAGAATTTACAAAATTCAATTTTAGTATTTTTGATAATTAGGTCTTTAAGAAAATAAAATACCCATTGGTAAATATTCATATAAACCATAGTATTTTCTTAAAGCTAGGATCCTAATTGACATAACTACATCACATCAGTTGATCTGCTAGTAATGTAAGTATTCAACAAGGTAATCTGTCGAACAATAATTGGCAAACAATTTTCCAATTCCTAGATCATTATGGGAATTACATCAAATTGATTCATCAATTTGCTATGTAAGCATGTTTCATCCCATCTCATGTCGTAAGTTCTAGGTCTCACGCATCAACTTAATTAAGTCGTCTAACTTAGAAACTGCAAATTCTCCATGTGTGGTCTCACGCACACTCGGAAATTTACCTTGTCATTAAAATTTAGCCTGCGTCTCATGTTTACTAAATAATAACTTCAAGTGTTTCTTATAGTTAGATGGCATATAACTTAAATTTTATAGGGTATTTAGTTTGATGTGACAATCAAAACATGTATAAAGATGCATGCACTCGTCTTTATGACATAATTTTTCAAAACAATTTTAATTACCAATTTGCTAAGATTAAGTCAAAAAATTTTTACTTGAGGTATCGGGTTCACCAATTAAAGAAGTACCTTCAATTATCATCCACAAAAGTGCAATTGAGGTAAATCACCCTTAAGATGATATTGTACCAAGAATGGAGATAAAAGAAAATCGTCTAAGACGCATTCATAAGTGTGATAACCAAGGTAGACTCTAGACTCTTTCCAAACCTTCTTACCATCACTATGAAATTGTCTTAAAGTAAAACCATGTGTACAAAAACATCAATCAAGCAAAAGTTTATGAATTAAATCTTAAAACATGTAATAAAGTATGAATCTTGCTAGTCTCGCCTGGGAGCCAATTACCGTGCGAAGCGAACCACTGTCGGCACATAAGACACCGCAAGAATCAATCTTTATCACATAAAGTTTCACCATTATTAGTCCAATTAATTTTCTTTATAAAAATTACCCTTATATTGCTTACAACGTGTCCAACAAAATAAAACAATAAAACAAGTAATTAAAGACAAATCAAGCAACTACTAAACATAACAATTATAAGGTGAAACAATTAGCCACATGCATTCTTGATTAGAAAAGATCCTAATAAAATCAATTCTAGGTTTTAATATGCATATAATCAACTTAGGCCTTCCCTTCTTAATGGAAGTGAGCCACATACATTGACAAGTCAATTGCGTAGGCCAAAGTCAATCACATACCATATAGCACATAATTGATTTTAATAATTGCGGGGTCTTTCCCAATTATAGATCTATCTAAACATGTGACAAAAACAAAACAATTTAATCAATCAAACAATCCATGACTAACATGCATGTTTCGTCATGGATCCATGCATAACACTAACCAATTAAGTCACAAGATACGCACATAATCCATGTCACATAACAATTATTCATGATTAAACCACATAAAAATATTTGCATGCAACCTAGGGTTTATATAATTTTTACAAAACCTAAAAAAAAAAAAAAAAAAAAAAAAAAAAAAAAAAAAAAAAACCTTCGGATGAACAGTACCGAATGAACAGTGTCGGGAACAGTGTTCTCGGATGAATAGTACGTGAACAGTACGTGAACAGTAAAAAATTATTTTAGGGTTTCAAAAATTAACACCAAGAAACCTTAAAGCATGCAATAATAAATCAAATATTCAAATTTTTATGTGTTTCAGTAATTAATTACACAATATTAACCGCTCTTGATGCCACTGTTAGAATTTAAGTATCATAACAATTATATAATAAAACATATAAACATCAATAACACGCAACGGAAGCATAAATATCACATACTCATAATTAATTAACTGAAAACATAAATAGGAACGTACCGTGGTGATTCTAGCCCGAACAAGAATCAAAAGCAATTGTTTTGAATAATATGAAGAACCCTAATTAGGGTTTATATGAATCAATGATTAACCCCTTACCGTTATGTTAATCGATCCCTTGATAATTACTATAGTGAGTAATTACCTCGTTCTTGTACACACGAAATAAACCATATCAAGTTTATGCTAGTAAAAACACAAGTATTAGTTTTTGATAGTCAAAAAATTTGACTCACAACCCTAGGGTGTAGGCCGATCGGTTTTGAATAAGAAAGAGAAGAGAAAACACTTAGGGTTTTGTGTGTGCAAGAGATTAGCCAAAACAATAAACCCTTGATGTGTTTATATAGGAATTGTAATCTTGTAGGACAAGTTAGGGCAAAAGGGATCCTTCCATTTTTGTGTTACATAACCGGCCAAGGCACCCCCAAAGGGGTTTCCGGAACCTTCTTGTCCACTAATTACAATCTAGTCCTTTTTTTTGCGTTTAATGATAGTTAGTCTATACCGTTAATAACTAATAATCATTAGTCCTTTTACTTGCGTTTAAATAATATATAAATAATGCGTGGGAATCGCACCTTGCTTTACCTCTCGAGGGATCTCGAGAAGCTTACAACCCCCACCAGGCAGTGTACCTGATCGTTGTAGTATAGTATAGTGACAAGTACCGGGGGATTGATCGTTCAGCTTAGGAATAGTGTCGCTAGGATTAGAAAACCTAATTAATAGTTCTAAAGGTGAGAGATGATTATTTTTTTGTATTTTTATATTTTTATAAAAGCAAGTAAAATCTCGGGTTTTGGAAGAGTGGGCGGAATTAGTTGCTATTCAACTAACCCAAAACTAAGATGCAATCAAAATAAAATACTAAAAATGAAAATAAACTAAATTATACTAAGGTTGTGAGCAGTGGTTGGAGAAATTGTGTTTACTTAGACTTCATTACTCCCTAGATATCTTTTACATGTTAATTACTTGTTACACTTGTATGGATGACGGATTGTATTCCTTAATACCATTCGTGGGGTGGCATACATAACTCCCCAACTCTATGAGCTCTTATCTCCTCCTACACCATGACCCAGCACAACTATAGGGATTGTAAACAGTGGCTCATGCATTAAATACAACCAATAAAGACCTAGTACGCCTCGGTTCATGTTTCTTAAGACGTTCAAGCATGTTACCATTTGGAGATCTGCCAGTTTTCTTAAGCCTAACATATAATATCATTCATCCAAAACAAGAATAGACAAGTAATCAACACATAATCAACATCTAGGTTTCATTAGATCTAAGCAAACACAAAAGAGATCTAGCCTAGCATAGTAGAATTGAGACAAGAACAAGAGATAAACAACCAACACATAGACATATTGATTGAATTGAAAGTACACTTATCTCAATTACAATGCAAGGTCTCAAGGGTTTGGAACCCTTGAAAAACCTGTAAAAGAGGCACCAAAATCGTCTTTAGGGTTTCACCAAAACTTCTCTCCTTTTTACGAAAAAACTAGAAAACTATATATAGGAAAAGTAGGCTGACGGCGTCAAGAGTTGCATGTGACGCCGTCACCTCGCCGCCATATACTTCCTCGGACGGCCTTGATCCACTTATGACGGCCTATGTGACGCCGTCACCACCCACGGTATTTTATTCTTGCCACTTTGACGCCGTCATGAAGCCTTCTGACGCCGTCACCACCTACGGTATTTAATTCTTCATGTCTGACGCCGTCAAGATGGTAGTCTTGACGCCGTCACCTTGTATTTTCAGCATGGAAATTTGGTACTTAGCCGTTTTCTTCACTTTTATGCTCCAAAAACGTCCAAAATGGCTTCTTTTCCAGAATTCACTCTCCAAACACCTAAAATCACAAAAGGAACGATTTAGGGCAATATTTGATCAAATAAATTCGGATTCGGGCTTAAATGACCCCCTAAAAACGGATCATTTTTCGCCTCATCAATAAACATAACATTTAATACATATTATTTATTTCTTGATACTCATTCGTAACGTGTGCAATCCCGAGGTCTCGAGTTCGATTCTAGTCATGTAATTATTAATATTTATCCATAAACTCTAACATGTTCAATTTGTGTCAGGTAAATTTTTACCATGTAAAATGTGCCATGTTCGTTAGAGGTTTGTAGTTATAGTTATATACTAGTTGTGATTAGTTGAATTTGAACTCTAAAATTGTTGTTGCATATAACATGTTTGATTATATGTGTAACTCAAATTAGTTAACTAGAGGTTAGTAAATTTAATAAATAACTCAATCTCATCCATGTAAGGTTAGTAAATTTATAATAATTGGATAAAGTCATGTTGGTTGCTTTATATTAGTTTTTTAAATTTGCCTTATAACACCCTAAATAACTAGCAATCACCTTAACAAGTGACAAACATAGATAACCATTTACCAAAACACATATTCAAGCATATATCACACACATTGAAATAATATGCGAGTGGTCAAGTGGTAAAAGTTTGTAATTTCTGCTACTGCTTCTTGCTATCAATATTTTCGTCAAACATACCCTATGTGCGGCGCCGCAGCGTTTGGTGATGAGAAAATTAACAAACTACTCGAACAAAAGGTTTATACATTAAGACATAAGACTATTAAACTCGTATTCAACACATACTTATATTAAGCTTTTTAAACATGATTATAAATAAATATTATTAACAAACTCAACTCAGACTTTGTAAATAACCATCGAGCAATGATGAAGCGTTAAATTTACAACTCGAGGAGCTTTTTTGTAAAACGAGTAGAGCTTTGCTAGACCCATTTAAACTCTTAATTATTGTCAAGCCTTATTTAAACTCCTCGGATCTTAACAATGTCTCAACTTGTACTATTCAAGGTACACATCATACTACAACACGATTGACAACTAGCAATCATTAAATTTACATTGTCTTTTTTTCTTTTCTAAAATACATTCAATAAATAATTATATTTTAGAAATATGTCAGTTGGGTTTGGTTGGCTTGATGGCTATGGGTCATCTCTCACGAATGGTAGATCTCATGTTCGAGTCATCGGCAAACCAAAATCCTTTTTAATTTCTTTCAGCTTCTCTTTTTAGTTTTCTTGTAGTACTTTTATTCTAGTTATCGTTACCCTCTATCACACGCATTCAAATAGTGCACTTAGGCTTATCAACACAAAAATAGTGAATTTTAACGATTAAATTTTTGGTTTGTTGATACTATTAGATTAACCAAACACCATTTTAGTTGGTTTAGTTATACTATCAAGTTAGGCGAAAATTTTGAACACATTCAGGGGCGGAGTCAGAACTTTTTTGTCGAGGGGGCAAAATATAATAATTGTTAAAAACTACACTAAATATCGGTCCGTTAGGGGGGCAAATTACAAATATAGCCAAAAAATTTCAAAAATTTACACTACAATTTTTTTCACCGGGGGGTCACGTGACCCCCCGAACCCCCCTTTATCTCCGCCCCTGCATTCACAAGAATAAATTCAATCGTTTAGATATTTTTAATCTTTTTTTTTTCTTTTATAACGGCAACTAAATATTCTTAC
This sequence comes from Artemisia argyi, assembly GCA_030686995.1. NCBI lineage: Eukaryota > Viridiplantae > Streptophyta > Magnoliopsida > Asterales > Asteraceae > Artemisia > Artemisia argyi. Next base: position 10,453,945 of record CM060685.1, read on the forward strand.
AATATTTACATTGAAAATCTATCTCACGCGTTATAACCGGTACTTGAATTGATAATTATTTAGTTGAAGAGATTCTTACACAACATGTGATACCGATATAACACAAACTCTTTTATACATAATACTAGTATAAAAATATGACTTTATTAGGAAAGATATAGAGACACACTCTAAGGTTAGCCACTTTGACATATAGTATAAAGCTCGTCTGCTTTCAGTTTCGGTCACACGTAAAGGTCAGTTTTTGTCGGTTTTCGATTCAATTTAGATTTTTCTGGTTTTCGTATCCCTAATAAAGATTTACTAGTGTATCATATAGCTACTTTACAATATTAGTTTTTCAATATATTATATATCGTTCAAAAATATTAATGAATTCATGATTTATAAGTACGAAGGTGATACTGGCCGAAACATGCCATTTTCTTGCCGGTAAAAAAACAAAAGCTTGTGATAATCGAATTACATGCTTGTTGAAGAAATATGCCATTTTCTTACTACATTTCTCATATAAATAAGAGTAAAATGCAGAAATCATCCTTGTGGTTTGCAAAAATTGCATGTACCATCCCTGGTATTCCATAAGTGCAGGCGGCCTCCCTGTGGGCAAACTATTGGTTCGTTTTGGTCCCTGGCACTAACACTGGTTAGTCCTTCCACGTTAATTGATACAAATAGAAGGGTAACTTGGTCTTTTACTCTTGTGGACCCTTGTGACTATCCTTTTCCAACCCGTTATACCAAGTGGTCCCTTTGTCTATTCATTTCTTACCCGACACAAACAAATCCCAACTTAAAAACAAACTTAAACAAAGACTCAAACCCTAATTAAATCCATTTCAGCCCCCATTTTTTAATTTTCGTTCCACTTACAATCCCTAAGATTTTCAACATGAGTGGAGCACTCCAGTGTTGGCACATAAGAGGTGATGGCCAAGCCTTTGATGCTAACTCACTTTATGGTAAAACCTTAATACGGTTTTGGCGTTAATTATTTTTTGTTTTTTGTTTTTTTATTTGATATCGATTTATTGTTATTTGATGATGAATCAGACCAATATCCAAGCTTGTTTTCAATCAAGCTCCACCATGCTGGAAGGTTCACTGACATGCCAAATAGGAAATATGTTGATGGTGAGGTAACATTTGTGGATTTAATAGACAGTAATGTGTGTAAGGTTGATATCTTAGACACAATAATGTACCAGGTTCTAGAAATTCAAGATAAGTTGTTATTCTAGTTATCGTTACCCTCTATCACACGCATTCAAATAGTGCACTTAGGCTTATTAACACAAAAATAGTGAATTTTAACGATTAAATTTTTGGTTTGTTGATGCTATATATTAATCAAACACCATTTTTGTTGGTTTGGTTATACTATCAAGTTAGACGAAAATTTTGAATACGTTCACAAGAATAAATTAACAAGGTTATCCACCCACTAACGTGCAGGTATCCGTGAGTTATGGGTTTTTTCTCGCCTGTTGCCATCTCTAGCCACGCAAGTATTTACAAAAGAAAGAAGAGAGAGGTATAATGGTGGTTTTCTTTAGCACCAATATAAATAATTACATTTGATGTTTTTCGTATGAATAATTTCGTTGTGGTTTATGGAACTAACGAAGAAAATTTAGTATGCATTATCATAATCATACGTTGACTCATTGCGATTATGCTTATATGACACTATAAGTTATTTGTAGTTGCTCATATATGCTCGAGAAGGTGCAGTAAGTAAATAAAGATTGAATTATTTCTTTGCTAGTTACCCTTGAACGACACCATTATTTAATTTCAACTAATGTATAATAAGATAGCTCATTTTTTTTAACAATCTGTCAGCTTGTGCTCTCCTTAAGTTGTAGTACGTATGTTTTTGTCTTTTTCAAAATGAGTCTTTTAATAGATAATTGCACATAATGCATAAAGGCTTGTGTGATATAATGGCTAAGTCACATTTCCTACATACTGTAGGTCTCATGTTCGAGTCAACATATTCAATAAAGTCTCTTTTTTTTTCCTTTTTTTTTTTTTTTTTTTTTTTTTTAATTTCATCTTTGAACACATATAACACGCATTGAACACTGCGTGCACTCATTCTTATTAGGGATAATTGGAGGAAATTGTATAAATGTATTTAACTTTTCATTAATTTTGAGTTGTATGTAGCATTGTTCTGATCGTACCATTGAATAACAATTTTTTGAATTTCGATTATTTTGTTTATCGATTGACGTATTTTTGGGTGTCGAATCAAGTGTTTTTTCAAATCGAATCATATATTTCAAGAATCGGGATACAGAACAAGATAAGTTATCAGACACTTAGCCCTTCTTATTAACACAAAAGTATACAGATGACTTTAGAAAACATATATACTCACAAAATCTTGGGGTTAGCCACCTTGCCCAGTAGAGTTGTAGTAAATCGTTTTTACAAGATTAAGGTGCAAATTTTTGAAAATTGAAGATTTGTCAAATGCTTTTTTTTTTTTTTCTCATTTTTATCTAGGATATTGTATGCATTATATGTGCGTTACGATGTCTTTCAAACACAAATAAAGGAATACGTAAGAAAATGAGTAGAATTGGAGATAATTGTTTGCTGATGGGTAGCATATAGCGGTGACAAAGGATGTTAAATTGGTATTCTTGGTATTTAGAAAAACTGAATTCGTCAATACCCTGCTAATGTAAGTAAACATGAAAATAAATGTCATATAGATTATTAAGTCATAAAAATGAAAATTTCTTTAAGACAATTCTAAGCCTATAACACTAAACAAAGATTTAGGGGTAGCAAGTAACTAAATTTGTGATAGAATGAAATACAGTCATAAACGAAATACAAACTTTAAAAAGTAGAATCGTAACTTAAGGCTTATGCAACAACAAAACACAAATATAACACATCCACAAAAGTATTATTAGGGGTGTTTACGGAATAGTTCGGTTAAGTTAATTGGAAGATTTAAATTATCTACTGTGGGACAGACAATTTATTTTACTACCCGAAATTGAACCGTACTAGACGGGTAATCGAACATGCGGGTACCCAAAATGAGCGATTATCTCAAGTCCGGTTTACGGTTAACGTATAAACAAGTTTAAAAGTATGAACAATAACATGACCCAAAACGTAAATTGTCATTTCAGTATATGAAATGATATTGAATAGATTAAAGTTACATTAAAATTATTCCATCACAATAATTGCATTCAAATACACATAACATGTTAAAAAAAATTATTTGATATTTATAAATTAGGGCAAATCGCATAAAAATGTATCAAACCTTCAAAATGCAGACCTACTTTTTACCCTTTTGAACCCTTCAAAACGTTTTCGCGAACCATTATTGAACAAAGGAACCTTGTTTAGAATCCTTTTCGGACCCTTGACCCCCTCTATCCTCTTTCTTTTCATATCAACAACCCCACCCAAATCATCTTAATACCTACAATGCACCATTTGCTTTTGAACCGTTATTTTATTTTATTTTATTTTTATCTTTTTTTAAAATAAAAGTGAACAGTGAAATATTTAAGTATTTCCACAACCAACTAATTTAGAATGCCAATATAGGACGTTCATACGTTTTTGAGGTTATTGCTACACTTGGGATCTTAATGTTGTGGACGCTTAGCTTAATTTTTGAGGAAATGGTAGTCGCAGGTCACGGAAAGTCGTCACTTTGATTGGACATTATATACTTTTGGACAAAGCTTACATTTTTTTAGATTAATAGTATTAATAATTTAAATATGTATTGAAAAAGTGTGTACTACATGCATTCATCGAGTTATTACCGGAGCACTTGAAGTGAGTTGTCAAGATTATGACTGGAATTTGTTTTGATATTCTTATTTGCGTATTCTTAACCAAACCGTTAATCATACTTTGCTTTTTAACGTGTATCAAATACGTACTTACTTTCGGTATGTGAATGACAAGATAGTCAAAGGACCTCCTTACATGAATTAAGTCATAGCAAAAAGGACTAACTTTGAATTGGTCCTACTACCAGGGACTAAATTTGCCAAAGTGTGAAACTTAAAATTATAACAACCTGAATACTTCATTCCCAAGTAACAAAAACCAATAAACCTAATTATGATAATACTATAATTTCCAATAAAAGAAATGATAAGAAAAAGTATAACAATGTTTTAAACATAAAAGGAAACTTTATATTTTGAGAAAATAAAATGTTTGATACTGTACATAAGTCAATAAGCAAACGGACAGGATGGACTGGACCGACCAACAAAACCGACCAGACCGAACATTTTTCATAATTTCGGTCTCGGTCCGGTCCGGTCCGGCTTAAAAACCGGAGATTTAGCCTATTTGGACTGAGACCGGACCGAACCGGACCGACCACATTCGATCCGTTCTCAGTCTAGGTTTTTTGCCGGATTCGGTCTCGGTCTGGTCCAGTTTCGCCCGATGATCACCCTTACTTGTTGGTGCCAAATGGTCAACTTACATCACCTAGATCTTAACAAATCAATAAAAAAAAAAAAAAAAAAAAGGAAAAAAAAAGGGTTATGCATCTTTTCACATCCATTAATCATTGATTTGCATACCCATAAATAGTTGATTAAACACCAAATCAATATTCTATTAACATCCCCAACAAACCTGCAACTATATTGACCCTACCAATTGACCCCCCTATGAATAACAATCACTCTTAACACCTATTCAACCAAATTAACCTTAAAACCAAATTCCTTTCTGGGTTTTGTTCAGATCCGTAAATGGTATCTGAATAACCTTTTGATTTCACATTTAAGGTTTGTTTCATGGGTCTTTCAAAATCTTTAGTATTTTGTCTTTTTATGTGTTTTTTATATGAATTAATATGATTTTAGCTAATTTGCGGAGTGGGTTTGTTGTAAACATTTGTGGTCTTTAAGTTGTTGAATTATTTAGTGATCATTCAATCCTATTTAACTATATCTAATCATTTAGTGATCATTCAATGTGTTATGCAACACTTACAGCAACTAAGCCACACCAATCCTTGTGTTGTGTTGTAATGCAGGCATGCAGCTGGTGTAGCCGAGTAGGTCTATGTCCAATTGGTTTCTTTTGGTAATTTTACTTTGCTATTCGTCTGAAACGACGAATAAATATTAAAGCAAATGAAATGAGTTTGATGTAAGCAAGAAAAGTTTCAGAAGAGACCAAAATTTTGAACTTGTTGTTTGAACAATTTTGAGATGGTCGGGGAACGGTCCGTAAACAGTCATGTAAATACTGGTTAGGCCATGTATGTTAGAGCAACAAAGACCGGACTTCTCCGGATCGATAACCTCAAGCGTGACACTTAAACGAGTAACAACTTTATAGCAAGGCATGTAAGTTTCTTTTTTTTTTTTTTGGTAAAAGGTCAACGACCCGGTAAATATATTACTCCAAAAAGTATTTAAGTACAACGGATATGGGTGAATCCCATATCTCAGCCCGTTACATAGGCGAAAAGCTTACATAACAAAATACTTCCTATTTTCTTAAACAAGAAAACAAAACCATTTATCCCAAACTTGTACCACGACAAGCATTTATCCCAAACTTGTACCACGACAAGCATTTATCCCAAATGGTCAACTTACATCAGCATTTATCCCAAATCTTATTGACAGCTCTATTTATAGCATCTTTGTTGGTGCCAAATGGTCAACTTACATCAGCTTGATCTTAACCTGCAACTATATTGACCCTACCAATTGACCCCCCTATGAATAATAATCACTCTTAACAGCTATTCAACCAAATAAAACCAAATTCCTTTCTGGGTTTTGTTCAGATCCGTAAATGGTATCTGAATAACCTTTTGATTTCACATTTAAGGTTTGTTTCATGGGTCTTTCAAAATCTTTACTATTTTGTCTTTTTATGTGTTTTTTATGGTTATTTGATTGAGCTTTTATATGAATTATATGATTTTAGCTAATTTGTTGTAATTATCCCCAATTTATAAGTATTGATTTTGATGGTTTTGGTATAAACATTTGTGGCCTTTAAGTTGTTGAATTATTGTCGTTTGTTTTGTTAATTTAGTTTCTGTTGAACAGTACATATTTAAGGTAGAATGATGAGGACTTATACCGAATTTATATAAGTTATTTTGTTCGATTATCGTAAGGGTTTTTCACAACTTGTTCTCAAATTTGTGTGTTTTGGCTTCCTAATTATGGGTAAAGCCTAAAGATTAGGCAACAACAACAACAACAACAAACCCAATCCCGCCGGGGCGGGGCATGGGGGAGGTAAACTGTAGACAGATCCTACCCCTACCCCAGGGTAAAGCCTAAAGATTAGGCCTTTATGCCAATTATACATGATTATGTAAAAATCTGATTTTTGAGAAATCATCAAGAACCCCCTAGTAATCATGTATAAATGATTATACAAGTGATGGGTGGTAGCCTGTTTAGATGTTATAACACGTGTTAATTTTAAGAAATAGTGTTGGTATGGTTACGTAAGCCACCAACCAAACACCCCTTATGGCTTATCTATCCTTTTAGTGCTTCTATTCATAAGCTTGGTCATGTTCTTAATAAGCTTCATATAATTGTATGTTCCTAGGCTATAATTCTACTCAAGCAATTTCGAGGTGAGTAACATATTTAAGCGTAGAAACGGGTCCTTGGTAACCCGTTAGTGTGCCACTTTAACTGTGGTATTCACGTTCATGTTCATGTAGTATATTCGAGTTACGAGTTCATGGTGTTGTAATTATACGTTATGTGCCTAAATGAGTTACCCGTAGTATGTTTATATGTCAATTATTCTAGACGGGTCGAAACAGCCCCGAATGACCCGTTTGGGTTTAGTTATGCGATTTTAACTCTAATTCCACGATATTACTAGTATAGCATCCTAAGTGGGCGACATAGCTGAATTAGCCGTCCTAAGTGGACGATTTGCATAAATATATGCATTATGACCCGAAAGAAGGGTGTAGACGTCCTAAGTGGATGACATGTGTTATTATGTCATGCTTCGAAAGGGAGCCTAGATGTCCTAAGTGGACGACTGAGCCTTTATTAGCATCTCATCTTGTAAAATGGGACTTAGACATCCTAAATGGATGACTATTGTGTATGAGCGGCTCAAAGTCATGGAATATATGACTTAGACATCCTAAGTGGACATTTTTAGCTATATTGAACCAACGTGGGTTCATAGCGTCCTAAGTGGATGACTAGTGCAAGGCTAATAGCAAGCATCCTCAGATTTACAAAGCAACACTAGTATTATGCCGTTTATGTTATGCTTTTATATGTTATCTCACTAAGCGTTGTGCTTATGTTGCTTTGTTGTACTTGTTATAGGTGAAGCTAGTGGTACGAAGGGTACGAAGACCGAGAACTAGACCTCAGTGGGATACTTGGGTAATGAGCCTTTTCCCTACATACTCTTTTGCCAAGAAACACCCTAGGACGTCGTGTTTTGGTTTGTAATTATGTAAACACAGATTTGGTTAATAACTTGATGGTTATGGTTGTGTTTAAAGATCAAAGGGGTGTTTGGCATAGCGCCACCCTTGCTCCAAATGACCCATTTTGATGTTGTACGGGTCTAAATGGATAGTGTACGTTGTGTATAGTTTTCTTATAATATAAAGTATGTTTTGTTTGTGTTTAGTTACCTGGGCGTTTTGATTCGTTTCATATAATCAAATTAAAACTTAGCGCATGAGTCTAAAGGTTGTTTTTATATCGATTGTAGAGAGAATATAAGGAATATAAAGTCGGGGTAAATGCATTATTAGCAAAAGATCGAAAAACACTAGGAAATAACCCGAGAGACCATCCTAGCATGATACAGGTAAATTATCAATTTACCCTTTCCTGCGTCAAATGAATTATCTGCTAATTGCTTATTAGTCATCCAAAAGGTCAAAATTAGCCTTAAAAAAGTCATCCGAGATGCTTATCTGCTAACTGCTTTTTAGTTGCTTATTAGATAGGGACTTTTAAACACCCAGTTTGTTTGATGGTCAGAAGCCAATAACCACTTACATAAGCAAACCCACAAAGATGCTATAAATAGGGCTGTCAATAAGATTTCTCATTGGGTTGTGACTTGCTGTCAAATATAAATGCACCATTTGCTTTTCAACCCTGAAACATTTCTTTTTTTTAATAAAAGTGAACCCTGAAACATTTAAGTATTTCCACAACCAACTAATTTAAAATGCCAGTATAGGACCTTTATGTGTTCACACGTTTTTGATTAAATTACTTTGAATTGAATAAGCAATTTCCCAGAGGATGTATTGGGTTGCTTGTTCCTTTTTTTTTTTTTTTTTTTTTTTTTTTTTTTGAATCTTATCTTTCTTCTCATTGACCAAAAGACCATATTGTTATAAACTTTGAATCGGTTTTCACAGGTCTTATATAAAGTATAAACTCCAGGATCTTATATGATCAAACAAACTTCATTTGTACATCAAACAAGAATCAATAAAGAAACAAAAGAATGGGTGAACCCTTTATAATCTGATATTGATAAACTGAATTGGGTTAACATATTTGTTTCTGTTTTGCTGGTGCGTATTGCAGCCCAACACTGAATCTTAATACGAAACAAAGATTAATGGATTATGTTTTCCAACACATATATGAGTGGCTTATCTTTCTTTTTCAAACACTGAATCTTATCTTTTGTTTCTCAACATCACTGCAGCTGGAACTAGTTTGTTTCTTCACGTAAACTCTTTCAACCATATCTGTTTGTAGAAATGTCCTTCAGCAGATTATTACGTTTCTTCTCCGATCATTTATCCATAACTTCTTCAAACTCATCTGCACCAGAAAAAGAAGAATCTTCTTCAAATTCATCTGCACCAAAAAAAGAAGAATCTTCTTCTAACTCATCCGCACCAAAGATAATGGTGTCCACCTCAACTTCATCCATAACTTTATTAGGAGTTATGCTAATGGCATCTTCAACTTTTATCTATTACCTTTATTCAAAGGCATCTTCTTCTAAGGCATCTGCACCAAAAAAAGAAAAAGAAGAATCGTCCTCAAACTCATCTGCACCAAAAAAACAAGAACTTTCTTCTGACTCAAATGAACCAAAAATAATGGTGTCCACTTCAGCTTCATCCATTCAAACTAGCTTCAAGTATGATGTGTTTATAAGCTTCAGGGGTGAAGACACTCGCAAGAACTTTGTTGGCCATCTTTATGAGGCTCTTCAACAAAGAGGCATTTACACTTTCAAAGATGATGAAAAAATGAAGCAAGGGAAAACTATCGACAACCAGCTTCTCCAAGCTATTAAAGACTCAAGATTCTTCGTCATTGTTTTCTCAAAGAACTATGCTTCTTCGTCTTGGTGCTTGGATGAGCTTGCTGAGATCATGGAGTGTCAAAAGAGTGGTGAACAGACCGCCTATCCCATCTTTTTGGATGTGGAACCCACCCATGTCCGAAAACAAAGTGGGGCATTTGGAAAAGCCTTTTTGGAAAACAGAAAAAAAGACGCTGCTGAGAAATGGATAGAGGCTTTGAAAGGAGCATCAAATCTGGTGGGGAGGGAGTTGCAGGCGACCGCTAATGGGTAATTACTCCACATATCTCTACTTAGCGATATTCGTTAATTTTGTTTCCTCATCCTAGCTAGTATTATGTTACATAGTTTTAATTAGTACTTTGTATATAACTGTATATATGTTACATATAGATCTAAAACATTGTTACATACAGGAACGAAGCTGAATTCATCAAAAAAATTGTTGGGGATATTTCACTAGAGTTACGCCCCATCAATTCCGGCTTTGATGAAAAGTTAGTCGGCATGGAGACTCGAGTAAAGGATGTTGTTTTATCTTTAGAAGTTGGTAGTGATGAAGTTCGCATGATAGGGATCAAGGGCATGGGAGGGGCTGGGAAGACAACTACGGCGAGAGCTGTTTTTGTTAATCTATCTAATGATTTCGAAGCTATAAGCTTTGTTGGGAATGTGAGAGAAGTTTCAAATGGCTCAGTGTCTGGTTTGAAGAATTTACAAGAACAGGTCCTTTCAAATGTACTAAATGAACACGTCACTCTAAATAGTGTTGATGATGGGAAAGACATGATGAAAAGGAGGATGTGCGCTAAAAAGGTTCTTCTTGTTCTAGATGATGTGGATCACATAAAACAACTTGAGGCATTAGCCGGTGAGGCTAAGTGGTTCAAGCCAGGAAGTAGAATTCTCATTACAACAAGAGATGAACAAGTATTGAAAGCACCCAGATCAGTGGACGTGATTCGTGATATTGCTCTCTTATCAGACCAGGAAGCAACTTCCCTCTTTAGTAGGTATGCATTTGGAAGAGAGGATCCACTTCAAGGATACGAAGAGCTGTCAGGAAAAGTTATTCGTTATGCTGCTGGTCTTCCCTTAACACTCAAAGTCTTGGGTTCATTTCTCTGTGGTAAAGATATGGTTGAATGGAAAGATGCCATAGAAAGACTAAAAAATATTCCCTTGAAGGAGACTCTGGATAAACTAGAGTTAAGCTACAACAGTCTCGAGGATGATTATCAGCAAATATTTCTAGACATTGCATGCATATTGAAAGGCAAGAATAAAGAAGATGCAATCAGAATTCTTGAATGCTGCGGATTTCATGCTATAATTGGTTTAAAAGTTCTTGAGCAGAGATCTCTCATAACTTTTTCTTCTAGATATGGTGAGCTGGTCTTGGGCATGCATGACCATATAGAAGAAATGGGAAAGAACATTGTTCGTCGTGAGCACCCCGATGAGCCTAACAAACATAGCCGATTGTGGATTCACCAGGAAATTGAAGATATATTGGCTAATGACAAGGTAAAGATCAGTTTATTTGTAAGGTGGAGAAAACTAATACATTTTCATTTGTTCTGACTTCTGACATTGTTATTGGATTGCAGGGTACTAAAGCAACAAGATGTCTAAAACTTAATATGTGGAGTAGAAATTCGAGAATTCTTCTGAAAGGTCTTGGAAAAATGAAGGAACTTCGATATCTTGAAGTGTTTTTTGCATATTATGATTCTGAAAGTGATCTGAAATTTGATGATATCAGCCAATGCTTCACAAATTCTTTAAAATATCTAAAATGTACGAATTACCCTTCCTTGTATTTACCCAAAACATTTCAAGCAAACAATCTTGTTGGACTTGAAATGGATTGGAGGACAAGAATGGTACAACTTTGGGAAGAGGGAGAAAGAAAGGTAGATAACTGTTGACTGGTTGTTTTGCATAATTCGTAATTAATTTATTGGTTTGTTAATATGCTAATATAATCTTTTTGTCTTATTTTTGCTGTCAGGTTCTAAAAAAACTCAAATTCCTTTCTCTCTCTCAGTCAAACTTGACGACCTTTGACTTTGGGTTGACTCCGAATATTGAGACGTTATCTCTTGAAATGTCTGGTAATTTAGAAGAACTTTGCATGCCATTTAGTTGTCAAAAGCTCAAGCATCTCAATATCAGTCACTCAAAGTTAAGAACCTGCTCAAAGTTAAGAACCTTTGACCTGGGGTTGACTCCGAATCTCGAAACGTTATCTCTTGAAAGTTCTGGTAATTTAGAAGAACTTCGCATACCATTTAGTTGTCAAAAGCTCAAGCATCTCAATATCAGTGACTCAAAGTTAAGAACCTTTGACCTGGGGTTGACTCCGAATCTCGAAACATTATCTCTTGGAAGTTCTTTTAATTTAGAAGAACTTTGCATGCCATTTAGTTGTCAAAAGCTCAAGCATCTCAATATCAGTCGCTCAAAGTTAATAACCTTTGACCTGGGGTTGACTCCGAATCTCGAAACGTTATCTCTTGTAGGATGTGCTCAATTTGAAGAACTCCACGTGCCTGTTGCATGTTCAAATCTCAAAATCCTCAACCTTCCAGGATCAAGGTTGAGGAGACTTAACCTTGAGCTGATTCCAAATCTTGAGAAGTTAGATCTTGCAGATTGTGATCAGTTGATAGAAATTAAGGCTCCCGTTGGATGTCTAAGAAAACTGGTCAACTTAGACTTACACGGTTGTTTGAGGTTTAAATATTTTAGGTTTGACAGTAGATGTGAGCCCAAGGTTAATTGTTCTGCAGATACTTTATATCTGGATGGTGTGTCCCTAGATTCATGCCCATTGCACCCCAACAGTAATCTCCCAAAGTTTCGGTTTAATTGTGATTATGAAGAATATCTACCGTCATCAGTTGGAAATATTGAGAAGCTTATTTCTTTTGGTCTATGTGCTTGCACAGACTTTGAGAAATTTTCAGACATGATTTGTAGTTTACAATGTCTACAAAAACTTACACTCAAAGGCGAAAATATTCCAGAGTTTCCCAAAGATCTTGGCCAGTTAGAATGTCTAGAAGAGCTCTCTTTGTACTCTAACAAGATAAAAAATCTTCCAGATAGCATTTGTATGTTAAAACATCTGAAGTCGCTCACTCTTTATGGTTGTACTCTTCTTGAGAAGTTACCAGAGGATCTTGGCCAATTAGAATGTTTAGAGGAGCTAGTTGTGAGGAGTAAGAAGATTGAATTTCTTCCGGATAGCATCTGCATGCTAAAACGTCTGAAGTCGCTCGATGTTCACAGTTCTTGTCTTGGGAAGTTGCCTGAGGACATTGGCCAGTTAGAATCTCTGGAGAGACTAGATTTGTCGGCTACAAAGATTAAACATCTTCCAGATAGCATTTGTATGTTAAAACATCTGAGTTATCTCAACCTTCGTCATTGTGCTCTTCTTGAGAAGCTACCAGAGGATCTTGGAAAATTAGAATGTTTAAAAGAGCTAATTATAGAAAACACAGGCATAATAAGTGATCTTCCCCAAAGACTTAAAGCTGCATCTTCTGAGCTTCGGTGAGTAAATAACACGATATAATACTAGTAGCTTTGTAGAAAGAAAAAAGAAAGTAAATTACACGATGGTTGGTCCTTATAGTTTATACCAAATTACATTTTTGGTATCTAAAAATACCAAAATTTACATAAATGGTATCCAATATAAAACTTGTTACACTTTTGGTCTCTTATTGTGTTACAGATGTTAAAGTTTCAAAATGGTAGATGGTCCATGGATAAAATGCAACTATTGTACCTGTTTTCAAAGATTCTCGATTGCATTTTAATTTCATACTAATGGCACTCTGGCATAAACTCAGGATCAAACGGCTGTTAGGATGAAGCAGTGGCGGATCTAGACAGGGTGTTAACGATCCGAGCTGAGTCGAGTATAGGCCTAAACAAGCTAGGCTCGTTTATTAACTACTCGGTACTCCTCTTTGATGCATTGTTTTCGATTTGCCAGCCCCTGTACGTAGAGGCATATCTTCAGATGAGGCTCAAAGCCGCTGATTACTTCGTGAAGCTAATTGATATTGGGGCGCGCGATGGAAAACAAATCTGGAAATTGGCCGGACCTCAAATATTGTGAAATAAGAAATGATCTCGAAGGAGAATGGGAAACACTAACAAGCTCTTCGTTAAGTTTAGTTGGTGAATGGTCTCGATGTGTGTTTAAACTTACTTATTGCTCTCCATAGAAGCTGCCTATCTTCACTTGCATTGTTTGATCGTTTTACTATTTGTATTTACAACGTATTTAGTAAATTTGTTTTTTGTACTTTCGTTGAACCAATTTAATGATAATATGGTAGAAATGTTTATTATGTGAAATGATCTGCATGTGCTTTACTATTGTGTTTTTTTCTCACCACTCACCTTATTCATCTTCTTTGAAATCATGCAGAAACTCTAGTGACAGTATATTTAATGAGCGAAAATCCTCGTCAAATATATCGATACCATTTCCTCCACTAGTAGTTGAAACCACGGCCGTGGAGACGGTCTCCACCAAGGCCGTGGAGGTGGAGGAAAGGAAAAAAATGATAACCAAACTGTGATTAAACTGAAACTTTATGGTTTCTGAAAAGCAAAAGCCGAATATTTATGGATTGGTTTCGCTTTTATGCGAAAACCAAGCAAAACCAAACCATGCTCGCCCCTAGTTTTTTTTACCTCCAAAAAGTGTGGTGTATTTACAGAAAAATTGCGTAAATGGCCATGATATTATCCTTTTCAAACGTGCTGAAAGTAAGTCATCCTTATTGAGCAAAATGAAATACATGTCCTCAAATAGACATTGACATATTACAAAATCACATGGCTAGGAACCATCGGTAAGAACCGTAGCATTGATAGCAACCATGGTTATCGCGCGGCAATCCTTGTTATATCTGAATTAGGTCCCATATAATTGTTTACGTACCGACTAGATGTTGCATCATTCACCTACCGACCTACGACCCTATAAAAAAAGATCGGTTCATCTATTTGGTACAACTTGTGCATACACATAACGCCCTCAGAGAGAAGCAAATATATATATATATATATATCTGTGCTCATTTACATGCATGAATGAGTGAATAACAGTTTAGAACACTGTAGTTTCTCTAGTTCTACAAAACTGGAAAAAGAACCAACTAATGTTGTTGACACATACAATATTAGTTGTTGACACATACAATCTGGTATGGGATAGGCATATATGGATTGTGTGGATCTCCTTTCTTAACCTAACTTGACCTTGTCTATTCTTATGCGCGTTTTGTATAGCCCACTGAAACTCAGGCCATTCCACAGTTTTGTTAAGAAAGAGCTGGCTCGAGAGCACCATATTTGGTCTGATAGTCTTCAAATTTTTGTATGCTTGATACCCTATAGATGAAAAACAAGCAACAATGATTCCTTTTATAAGTAATGGTCATGGATAATTCCAAGTTGTTGAAGCAAAAGGTCGGTTTGGACCCACCAACACAGTTTCTTCCAACTCTTTTTGAATTTGAATACACTTCAGACCACATTCAACCAGTTTACTTTATCATTAAATTAGATATTTGACCCGTTAGATTCCTTATCAATAAAAGTCAACTGGACTTTATCATTTTTTATTTAAATGGGTTGAACTATCTGCCTCTAAAGAAAAACATCATATTTATTTATTTTAAAATGAAAAAAAGGATTTTTCAAAATGATATAAAATTCCTTTTCACATAAGATGAATGAGGTAGGTAACCCATACATACCATTGCATTGTGCATATTTCCTGGTGAAGCTGAAATGAAGACTTCGGTATGCATATTGACATAATAATCAACAGCCGCTAACAACGACACAAGCTTTCTGAATTTATTCCTCAAAGAACGTGTGCTTATATAAGCCCAAATAATCTTCATAATGGTGAAATGACGGTCAGAGAGACATCGGAAATTTCAGGGCGGTGCTTGGGCGTCAGCCGAAGATATAAACTACTTGCAGAAATCTCTAGGATGGAAAAAGAAGGAGAAAATGCATTCATGAATGCTTGGCCTTCTTCAAGTAAGTCTTTATGACCAGTCACATGGCACGAAAGAATTGGCGTTCTTTGTTGGCTAAATGGAACAAATTAAACCCATCTAAATCGTACTAGCTAGATTATGTCAGGGTATGCTAATTTGCACTCCTCAATCAGGTCATAAGTCCCATATTTTATTGCTGTAGCTATTGCAGACCTTAAAATCTTCCAAGCAATGTCATCATCGGACGGTAGTTTGTCGTCGAACTTTTCTATCAGATATACTTTTTTAAATTAGTGACTGAAATATGATTAAAAAGTATATATTATAACAATAATAATTCAAGCTTTTGGATAAAAGAGTCTAACCAACTGGATTGTCGCTTCCTTTTAACATGTCTGTTTCATTAGCTGAAAACACATGAAGCGAACATGTTAAATGGATGAAACTACCCACTTTGACCCGTTACCTGCTTATATGCATATTTCAAAAGGTAAGTGAGGCTGTTTGGGATTGATTGATTTGTTTGCTTATGTGCTTAAAAAATATTAGCATGTACTGATTTACTTATTTTCAAGTGTTTGTTTACTCTAAAATAAGCACGTAACCAGCTCTATCCAAACACTTAATGATGTGGTCACTTGGAAGAATACTTAACACACCTGAACTAGCGCCTGTCAAGATTGAGTAAGCTTTTCTAGTCCTAAAGTATGATACTATAAAATTGTAGAATTGCCTGCTTCGTATTAAAAATCATAATAGCCTGTCGTCATAAGTGTGTATAAGCTGTGAATAAGCTATGTATTGCTTGCTCCACAGGGTCGTTTGGATTGCTTATCGAAAAGCGTTTATACAGGAGGGTTTTAAAATTGTATTTGCCACAGAATTTGGCAGTCAACGGGTATCCACATACGGTGTTAACTTTGACAGTACTACAGGTAACAAGTTTTAAAAATAAAGATGCCATGGAGTTATCATGTATTCTTTTTAAATATTGTTTGACATATACGATTTTTACATTCTATTAATATAAGACTGATATTTATTAAGAATGCAACTTATCTCAGGTGGAAGCAATGCACAAAGAAATTGGCGGCCTGCGAGACAAGTTAGATGAAAATGTTAAGCTCCAGGAAATCGCCTCCTCAAGTTTCTCGAGGGTTATTAATATGAGTTGTCACTAATGTTTGGTACCATGTAAGGATTTGTCACTCATACTAATACTAAAGATTAGATGTAACGATATCAATAAAATCTATAATGTTCGCTTTATCGCTTATATATTGAAATTAATTGCCTGCTAATTTTGTAACAGTGTACCATTTGTTTTTGGGAATGTCTCTAAGTAAAATTTATAAGTACAAGACTACTATATAATGGAAATGTTTAATAAAAGTTATCCATGGTGTCTCCCTTTGGTTTACTTTAGGTAGTTCACTTATGAGCCAAAAGTATCAAGATTTTCTTAAAAAAAAAAGTAACATTAATTCCAATATGGAAAACAATCCATTATGGGTTCCGTAATTTTTAATCTTACCATAAGTCGAGTATGACGACATGACAATGATGTAAGCTGCAGCTCTCTTGATCGATCGAGTACCAAAAAGGACATGCTACAAGATGCTTTATACGGCACATAATGGTTTGTATATATAAGGCTTAAATGGTTCACCTTCACCCTACAATTAGAAAATATATATTAGAATTTAGCTAAGAAATGATAATGAATGCATAAAAATGATCAAATTATTTACATATTCGGAAGAAAATCAATTTCATGATTTATGATCTTCTGCACTCCGAAGCCATGGTTGGTAAGCAACACTTTTCTCTACAAACCTTGACCATGAGTCCTACCTACTATTATCATGCACGGATACGCATCTGCATAATAAAGGTCGCCAACAAACACTATCGCCTGCCCTTTTGGGTTTGACTCATAATGAGCTAAAGTCCGGCTGGAGACAAATGTTTGACCACGATAAGCTATCCCAATGAATCGACAAATCTGGAAAAAAGGGGGCTTTCATTGTCACGTGGTGGTACAATTAAGAGACTGGGAGTAGCTATGCATGCACCTAAAACCCGCATTCACTCCATTAGAGCTATGCATAATACCCGTCACACTAAAAAGAATGAACGTCTATCCAATTACAGGGATGATGAATTTGGAGCACTTTAAGCTGGTACATTTCTCAACTCTCTACTGCTTTTGTTTATGTTTACTTTAGAAATTTATTTACCTAAAGAGCTATAGCTAGAACCTTGATCCTAAAATCTTTGTCCATGAACTTAAAAACACAGTACATGGATCTATAATCCAAAAAGTTGCTAAAATTGTTCATTGCTTACAAAAAATAACATGGTGCCGTGGTCCTAAATCTATATTACACGTAGAACAGAAAGCTTAGTTGTTTTATAGTAGTGAGTAAGATATTCGAACTGATTGTACCTGGTATATATGATTAGTGATGGATACAACCTACAAAAGGGTACTTCACGATTGCTTATTTCTTTAGATTATCTGCTTATTGCATTTTATGAAAAACAAATAAGAACTTTTGAGTAAAAAGTACGTTGAAGAAAACAGGTTGTGTGTGTCTGATTATTATAGGATGAGATAAGCTGTTAAATAAAAACTAATGCTTGCTACGAGTTACATGCATATTTGATATTATTCTTCCGTACGTATCATGTATGCATGTATCGGTAGATGCTAGTTACGTTGTTGTGTATACATGAACACAAAGGTTAAGAACAATAAGAAGAACGTATCAAGAGTAAGAATAATGGATGGAAGTAATAAGCAAATTGGGTTAATTGTGATCGGTTTGATGCTTTTATTTTTGGGGATGACAATGATGCGGATTGAACACACCGCTAGCAACCACCATGGCACCTATGCCTGCCCGATCCGGTGACCATTGTTTGTAAGGTATGATGAACACTCAATATGTCTCACGAGGGTTGAGAATGAATCAAACTTCTATCTATTATATATATGAGCTTTTAAAGTTATTCAAATATGTACTTTGAAACAAACTACATTTTGCTTTTGTATCAAGCTTTGTTAGATAACATATATGCATGCCTTCGTAATAT
Source organism: Artemisia argyi (assembly GCA_030686995.1). Classification (NCBI taxonomy): domain Eukaryota; kingdom Viridiplantae; phylum Streptophyta; class Magnoliopsida; order Asterales; family Asteraceae; genus Artemisia; species Artemisia argyi. The sequence goes on from CM060685.1 coordinate 10,472,409, forward strand.
GTGTACGTGTTTTCGATTCAGTACAAAAAAGCACACAAAATCGAGACAGCTGATTTACCAAGTTCAAGTGCGGTGAGCTGAGTATTGCATACATATTACAGTATGAAACTACTAAGTTAAGATCCTTAATTGACACATAAATTCAAGCCATGCAGTTCAACGAGGAAAAAAATAATAATAATAAAAAAAAAAAAAAAAAAAAAAAAAAAAAAAAAAAAAAACACGATACCAGTAACCTTGTTGATATGCGGAATCATTTGAAGCTGACAATGGGTTATGGGCCGGGTCTTGGACGGATGTAACCGGATCTTAGCCGGATTTACACACGGCTTGTTTGACTTTATATGAATGGTAATAGATCTGAAGTCTTGTTGCTAAACATCAAAAGTTAGACACGTACATGGTACTTCAAAGTCCATCAAAAGCATCATGGACCAAAACAAGAAAAACACAAATGTATGGTGCTTATTTTTACTTTTTAGCACAAGAATAAATAAATAAATTTAAGAATGAAACATGGAAGTACGTAATTGCAATATACTATTGATCTTACGTACGTATTGCATGGATATGAGGTTTTTATATAAATCGATGCTCGCCATTGTGTATGTATGAATATTGAGGTTTAAGAAGAAAAAAATCGGGTTGATTGTGATAGGTTTAATGCTTTTATTTTTGAGGACGACAGAGATGCAGATTGAACCTATCTATTTTTTTTAGGTGCAAAAGGTGAATTATATTAAACTTCAAACATTTAGAATACAAGATCAAGCTAAGAACAAGACCAAACCTGCTAATCTTAGAACTAAAACATACAGACAACAAACATACAAACAACATACAAAACTACAAGGACAACATCAGAGACTAAAACCTCCATATTCGCTACTTCAATCAATCATTAAGCCATTTACATCTTTCTACAATGGGGCATTTACTTTTCCATTTTGCTTCCCACTTACCCTTGTACCACTCACACATATCGAGCCCAAGTCTGATATTCTTCATGAGTGGGAATCCTCTTATTATTCACAAACATATTAACCATTTCCTCCTGCTTATGCCATATAATGAAAATATCAACATCCTCATTCTCTTTGACTATATTCTCTTCTATACTTAAAGACTTTCCGTTCTTATCCCTCCCTCATTCTCAAACTGATTAACATTTTGGGCCTTCAATATTCTCAGCTCACTATCCTCATTACTTATCCCATTTAGGGCATCAAACTGATAAACATTCATTTTTTCTTTTCCATTATTCTTCTTAATCCCATTCTCTATATGTGTAGAATTATGAGTAGTACCTCCTTCCTTAATGTTACTCCTCTCCATTGTACCTTTCCCTTTATGATTATTCTCAACACTTTTCTTCCTATACTCTTGCCTTTGGTGTGCCCCATTATTCATTCTGTTATACCCATACATCCTTTGTTGTGGGATTGTATCCTTTTTGTATTGCACTTTTTTAAATTCATCATCTATTATTTCCTGTCTCTTGTCTCTTCCCCTGCTCATTCGCTTCTGCATTTTTTCTAGCTGTTTCTTCTTCCATAGTCCTTGGCCTTATATAGCATTTCTCATCACAATGACCAAACACCTTGCAGTGTGTACATACCATAGGTTTCCAATCATATTCCACTTTTACTTCCTTTGTACCCTTGACATTTTGCTCTTTATCAGTATAATGAATACTAATACTTTCTTTCAACTTCTTTGCTGCATCAAACTCTACCAACACTCTAACCTTCCTACTCCATGTTGACACATATGAGCTGTCATATTATCCATTACTATTGGGGTTCCAAGACTACTTGCCATAGAACTTATTCCATCCACACTCGATGCTTCCATAGGCACGTTCACCATTTTAACCCATAATGGCATCTTACTTGGCTCAGTCTTCTTCATTCCCACATCAGCATTCCAGTTTTGCACAAATAAAGGAACACTATTGACCATCCATGGACTTTGCTCAATCACATCCTTCATTCCATGCTTATCTTTGAATTTGAACATATGCATACCACTTGAGTTAACAATTACATCTCTCAATCCATATTTTGCCCACATTCTTCTCAGATGGTACCTAAGTTCATTAGCCAACATTTTGTGTCCCACAAAGTACCCACAAGCAGTAAGCTTCCACTTTTCACTTCCTTTTATCATAATTTCCTCATCAAATATTACAAATTCAGCTCCTTCCTCAATGACTTTTGGTGCCACAAAGTGTAACTTCTTATTCACAATTCCCACTCTTATCCACACTATTTTCCACATGCATACTAGTATTCTTACCAAAATTATCCATATTATTAACACTAGTATTATCCACAGGAACACAATCATTATGCATAGTAGCATCAGTTTCAACAGCACTTACAGTGATGTTATCATCCAATTCATTATTCACCTTACGCCTTTGGCTCACATTACTCATGATGTGATCATTAAACCTTTGCGGAACCTTTAATTGCCTCTTGTTTGACCATTGTTTCTTCCTATTCGACATATGTGCTAATCGAGTATAAACAGCTCAATTCGATTATTCTGATTAAAATTGAAAATTAGGTCATTTTGGGGGGTTTTTGAAATATGCATCAAAATCAAAAATTAAACCGACAGAAAGATGCGGAATGAAATTTTGGATCGACTGATCGGTTTAGATTTTTGGAATAAGGAGAAGAAACGGTAGAGATTGAGGATTTTGTAAGGCTTCTAATGGTGACAAATGGGATATTCTTCTGTTGGAGGAGAGAGAAGGAGAGAAGTTTCCAATTGAAACACAACACTAAAGTGAATTAACCACTTGTTTCTATTATGCCAACTGCTTATTTAAATACATATTTTGAAACTACCAAGTTCAAATCCGTAAATGATACATAACTTCAAACCACGCACTACAATGAAACAAGAAAAACCCCGATACCATTTTAACCTTGTTGATGTGTGGAATTAGGGGTGTCATTCGGGTCAACCCGACCCGATAAGCCTCTATCGGGTCGGGTCTATCGGGTTTTCGTAAAATAAAAATTAACCCGCAACCCGATCCGATAAGGAATCGGGTTATCGGGTTCGGGTCTATCGGGTTATCGGGTTTATCGGGTTCGGGTTATCGGGTTCGGGTTATCGGGTTTAGTTCAAAAATTATAAAACTTTTAATGTGTTATTATAGCTTATCGGGTTATCGGGTCAACCCGATAACCCGACAACGAAATAATTAAGACCCGCAACCCGACCCTATAAGGCTATCGGGTTTATCGGGTTGACCCGATAACCCGATAAGGTATATTGGACCCGAATCAACCCGACCCTATAAGGCCTTATCGGGTTCGGGTCGGGTTCGGGTCGGGTCGGGTCGACCCATATGACACCCCTATGTGGAATCATTTGTAGCCGATCGACTTAGGTAGAAACACAACACACACAATGATTATTTTAACCTTAAAGGAAAATACAAAGTATGAATGGACAAATCACTTAACATAGTATTTTAATCCTAAGTACATATGCTTGTATTTGTGTATATAAATAGATGACCACGTTCATTAATGTTGTGCTTATATATACAATTATAGAGCTTAAAAAATAAGAACAATAATGGCTGGCGGTAATAAGAACATGGGGTTACTTGTGTTCGGTTTGATGCTTTTAATTTTGGGGACGACAACGGTGGTGGTGGAAGGCATAGCATGCTGCAGTGGTAGTGTAACTCATTGTTGTTGGGACGCCAACATGCCAACCGCCATGACACCGATGTCTGCCAGCTTTACTGGTAACAAAAAGGTGCTTGGTCGAAAGTCTTACTCCGTAGTCCCATCTATCACCCATCATTGACCGTACCGACTCATTTTGGATCAAGACTTTATGCTATGTTTTCGTGCTTTTAAATAACTTGATTCACGATCAAGAGTGTTATTGTCATATTATTATTATTAGTAATAAGTTGAGCTTTTATGTAGTTTTCCGAGCTCAAACTCGACTCAAACTAGCTTGAATTGAAGTCATGCTAAATGTAATTAGTTCTATCATATATCTATATCTATACTACTATATAATGCATCTAATTCTAAACCTAACTCCTAACAAAAAATTAAGATAAGGAGCTCCAATTATGAGGTGACATGTGTCACTTCTCAACAAACTCTAAGCCTAACTCCTGACCAAAAATTAAGATAAGGAGCTCCAATCATGAGATGACATGTGTCACTTCCCAAATTAAAATTCACCATTATTTTCAAATTGAAATATCTTTTTATCTATTTTTTTTTATGATCTAATTTCACCATATTTTTTAAAATTTTTTGCTTTTTAATTCAACATCCTTTTTGATATATTTTTATGAGTTTTTAGTTTTTATATTTTTAGTGGGTTTATTTTTATTAATTTAAATTTTTACCATTTTAACCTTTATTTCAATTAATACAATCTTGATTCGACAAAATCATATACTTTTGGGGGAGTGCTTGACGGGTAAGAGATTGTGAGGGTATTTCTATAAGCGGGAATAATAATGTCACAGGAAAGCAACAGGAAACCCAAGCAAATAAATACAACTAACATATACATTCGTAGTGTTGTGAAACAAATTCATTAAGCAGGTAGGGAATTGCGGGAAAAGTTGGGCTATCAATTCGTTTACTATATTATAATATAACTATATTTATCGACGCCGCTGTGCGCGGGTATCAAACTAGTGTATGTAAACAAGCAATCGAGTTGTTGAAGTCGAACGTAATTGATGAGCCTTAACATCAAGGTACAGTTATCAGTATTAATTTGGTATAACGATCAAAGAAACTGAGATATAAAAGAAAGGGAGTTGGCAGTGATATGGGTAGTAGCAAACCTTTACTTGATCGTGAAGAAAGTGTATGTACTCCATTGCCTCAAGAAGTACTGAAGCAGTATCCGTCTGCAGTCAAAAATCTTAAATTAGAAAACTATCGATTCCACATTTACTAACGTGATAACAATGCAGAATGGTACCAAAAGTTTATTAAACCAATGACAAGGCCTTAAACTAACATAAAATGGAATAAAAGTGAATTATGTTATATCGCTCAGTCGTTTGAGCATGAAGGTTTCAGTATACCTTGCCGTATGGTGAGACAAGCTGCTGAAGAGCTGCTACCCTTTCACCAACCTTCTCTTTTCTTTCCTGTTAACAAAGTTAAAAACAGTGAAGCATTAATTGTGAATGATCTATGTGTTCACATATTCAAAATGCGCAATGTAAATCACTCGGGCCATAAATCTTAGTAAATGAACGTCATAGATGATCAATAACTGACAACTCTATATGAGTTTGCAGGACGCATATTCCATAAAGGACAATTAGAAAATGTGAATGGGAACCATGTTAGACAATGGCATGAATCTTATTCTACATCAAGCGTTTTCTTTACTATGTTCCTCTTATTTACTTTGTCAGTGTTTACTATCTTCCGTTTTCTATACAGACAATTTTAACTTCCAGCAGGAAGAGCAATTCCCTCATTTTTCTGGTTTAAGGGTGAAATCAGGGAAAAACATTCTTACGATACTGCTATGTCAGGATTTCGACATACATGAACTTTATTTATGTTGAAGTCAATTAGTAAGTTCAACCAAGACAGTGACAAGTCCATATGGAAACGCGATATTAACCTTCTTAAAAGCATGCATCAGGTGATAAGATATGATAAGACAAGGGGACAGAGCAAGGAACAAGAAGAGACCTTGGAGGACATGGATAAACCGGCCTTCTATCTTTTTGGTGTCAAAGAAGTAAGACTCCCCTGCTCAATAGATACTGGACTTCGCTTACTGTAACAATTCGCATTTTTCAGGATAATTACTATTCCCGGAAAATTTCACTATTCACTTTTACTATTCATTTTTCCCGAAAATTTTCCCGAAATTTGATTTTTATTTCTTGGGCTCGAGTGATAAATCATTTCCATGACAAATTAAAAGTTTGACCTTCATAAGCTCATTTTCGTGAAAGTTATTAAGGAATTACACGGAATTACACGTTTTAGGGTAAAACGTCATTCAAAAATTCTACGCACAACGAAATTCGGTCGCGTTAATTTTCCCCGTATCAGAAAAATGTTTGACACACTCATGATTTATTTGAGAATAAATCATGACTGAGAAAAACATGACCAAAATAAACCCCGGCCGTGAAAAACTGGAATTTTCAGTTTTAAGCGTTTTTACTCGGCCGTAACCTTAGCCTATACCTGCACCGCATTTCTAAAAAGATTTGAGTTTCAACTTTTTAAAATAAGTCAACATATTTTTCCCTCCTCCATTGACTAAAAATCATTCCTTGATTTTATAAGTCATTTCGTGATTTTTAAGCTTACGGTTTGATGTCTAAAAGACATTTAATACCAACCGACACTGGACTGAGCCCAGTCTAGACATTATAAGTCTTTTTAAATCAATTATATCATATTAGAAAAGTAACATTTTACTTTTCTCAATTTTACGCAATATTCGTACGTTTTACGTATTACGCGTTTTAGACCCGTGTTTCCAGTTTTAGCAGGGTTTTACCACCCCAATGGAACCTACCACTCATTTTATATTTTATTATGGAGTATTATGACATGTTTAACCATTCTTCCAAGTTTCGTATTTTTACGATACCCGGTTTTACGTTTTGTGGCTTAATCATTTACGGTTAGCATTTTACGGAGCCAAAACACACAAAGTAAGCAAGATAACATCAAGACTTATCATCTAGTCACCCCTTATCCCATATAAACGTGTATTGTGGCTATTACAAGCCTTGTTGGCTTGTGATAAGTCTTGAGGACTTTAGGTAGCATGCATGTGGAAGTAACTTATCAACTAAGCTTCCATAATATCTAAACTCTTGCACCTCCTCAATGCACCTTCCTATACACCTTCCTAACCTCCTCAAGCTCCTATAAAAGCCCCCCCTCTCCCCTCCTTGGCTGTACCATATCACACACACACCAACACCCTTTCATTAGCTCATTTACTTCCAATTCTATGCAAGAATCAAGTGCTACAACAACATAGAAACACTAGTTTGGTTTTGATTCATCAAACTACTTCCAAACCTCATATACTTGGTGATTTCTCTTGAGTTTGAATCTACTCAAGTCACCTCAACCTTCATCATCCATCTTTCAAGATTACAAGAGTAGAAAGATTGCATGAAGAGAAGTGGGTTGAAGCAAGTCTATCAAAGTCCTATCCTTACATGTTAACTTTCCTTTCTTTGTTGAAAGCCAAAAGTTGTAAGCCAAACCCTAACTTGCTTCTTGTTAAATAATCATGTTCATGTTATTTACCTATTATTCTTGCTATATTATGTCTTGTATGCAAGTCCATGATGTATAAAAATGAGCAAAACAAGTTGTTGTAATTGATTGTTAAGATAAGTTATTAAAACAAGTAAACTAGTAACTTTCTTGGTAAGACCTGATCAAAGTGGTAAAAATATGATATTGGATTATTAAATATTGTAGTAGAGGACCTAACAAGGAAACTGTAGCAACTTGAACCACCTAAAACGAGTATACGAGTCAAAAGTTATGACGATTTGAAGTTACCAAAACTTTGCGGGAAAGCTGCCAAATACCTTCTGTTACAGAAACATTAAACACGCAAAAAGAGGCATTTATGGTCCGATTCATCAAAAAGTTAAAACACGAAAGTTGTCCGGAATCACGTTTTCGTTCAGATGCAAAGAAGCTCGAGCTTTGAAAATGCTTTCTGAGTGAGATATTTCTCAGTTTCTTAACAGCTATTTACATATATATAAGTCACTATATTATGGTTATACTTTAACAGGAACAAGAGGTCTTATGACCTATAATCAAGACCACCACCATGGCTAGAGCCAAGGTTGTGTCTCATGACCTTGGAACAAGGACCAAAGGTCATGGCTAGGCCATGACGAAATGACCATACCAACTTACTTAGGCGAAAACATGAAACAAGGAATTGGCGAGAACTTGAACAAACAATTTGGATCTACTTCACTTAAAAAGGAACCATGAGATATTACAAAGAAAAATAGTCATACAAGACTTATGAAACTTACCCTAATAACAATCTTCATGTAATACTAAACTTTCCTAAGTTTACTCAAATATCGGACATGTAACTTTTCGAATCAAAACTTATATCTATATATGTTATCTACTACTACAATAGTAGGGAGCCTCATGTGAGGAGTTCATTATGTAAGCCGTCGAGATGAGTTGTGGATTTACGAATTAAAGTGTCCTGGCTCCTCGAACGCTTACTAACATGACTTCTGGATTATGTCGGCCCGAACGGTAGTAAACGATATATAAACATACATGTTTCATGAATCATTTCTTTCAAAGACTTACACTATACATCATACCACATCATGGACTAAGTGCAAGATATATATTGGCATGTTTATGTTTCCTTAGACATTATTCCAAACCTAAGTTACAACAATTATTCTAGGTTGCTCGTAGAAGTTCTTACGGCATATCCATCATTCTCATTATACATCATCCAACTCAAGGTGAGTTCATATCCCCACTTTCTATTGTTTAACTATTTTACAAACCCTTGGGGGGAATACATGCTATTTCTAAATCGAACACAATGCTTTCTACTGTATGCTATTCGACTATGTTTTATTATCACTAAGTAACATCCTTGCCAAACCAAGATCCCTTATTATTAACCATTTAATCACTTGCAAGGGTTACTTGCGAGTGAGCGCGAATATTGTGAATAGGCCTATTGGGATTGACGAATCCCATTTGTTTTGACTAAGTTCAAACAAATGCATTAATATTTGAGACATTAGGTATGACGGCAAAGTACCTACCGGGATAAATCTGCCGATCGATATTGGTACACGTTAACGTTTTGGTGTCATAAGCTTAGTGAATTAATAACCTTTCCGGGCATATAACAACGTAGCCCATCTTTGTTTTCTAACTATGAGTGTGAGTCTATAGCTCACACTACGATTATTGTGTTCAAACGATTTAACTACAAACACTACGATTATTGTGTTCAACGATTTAACTACCAACACATTGTGTTCAAACATTAAACAAACTCTATGAATATCACTCAACCTTTGTGTTGACCTCTCAAGCATGTATTTCAGGTTCATGACGATCAAGGATGGCACGGAAGGACACGGATACTCAAGAGGGCTATAAATTTTATTATCATTCAAAAACTCATTTAATGTAAATTGTAAACATGGAACCATTTGGGACCTCATTTTGTAATCTCTGATATTTATATAATTTGAATGATAAATCTTTTAAAACGACTCAATTGGAGTTCGTTTTCTATCATTGTGACTATTGTGCCGTCGAGTAATACCCAGTTTGAATTCCGCTGCATCCATGAATTGGGGGTGTTACACTTATGGTCCATCATCTTAGTCGCTGGTTCAACTCTTTTCGTCTCGATTACCGCAAGCATTAACTGTCAAGCATTGTAAACATAATAAGCAATATGCAGGCTATGTAAATACAGAACACACATATAACATAGCATACATCTGCATTAAATAGTTTTTACACTTATTTATTATAGTCCCCAATGACTACTAAACATCTAATGTGATAAATAAAAAAAGGCGGGTAGCCGGGTAGGGGTCGGGATTCGCGACAGATATAAGGTGGGGCATTCAAACTCTGATTGGACATATGGCGATATAAAAGCTGGTGGAGTACTATTCAGGGACAAGTTATCTACCCTTTAGTTATTAAAGAGAAATACATTTTTTCCCAAGGAATAGACGAGCAACTACATGAAACAAAAGGCTTAAGCTTAATTATGCATTTGTCAACTCGATAATATAATTACCGCTCATTCTATCAAGTTCTTACAATAAGAATGAAAGCACCAGAACGACCACATATGCAAGTTCCAAGACGTTGCTTACATTATAAATAATATTATGACCACACGGTTGTTGTTCCATGGAAGGCAAGCAGTATTAAATAATCAGGTTTGACAATTCAACGACAAAAAATCAAGAATCACATTAAACAACACATCAATCATAACACTAAATGCCTACATTAAAAAAACTGTAAGCCACAAACACCTTCAATATGATTAAGACATTATCCGTTTATTTATATTAAACGCAGCTTAATAAAATGTAGAGTAAACTACACCGTTCGTCCTTGTGGTTTGCGTTGACCGCAGCCTGTGGTCCTTTAACCAAAAAAATTGCACCGTTCATCCTTAACTCAGAAACGTTATGCACCATTAGTCCCTCTCTCTAACGGGGTGGACTAACGCTCGTTAACTTGTTTGCTTATGAGGGTATAATCGCCATTTCGCACTATAAGGACGAACGGTGCAATTTTTCGCTTTTAGTCCCCTTTTTAACGCTTTCTTCCATTTTTTTACGTTTTCGTCCGTTTTTTTACGTTTTCGCCCGTTTTCGTCCGTTTTTGTCTGTTTTTATCCGTTCTTTACGTTTTCATCCCTTTTTTTACGTTTACATCCATTTTTTTACGTTTTCGCCTGTTTATTTGATGTTTTCGTCCAGTTTTTACATTTTCAACTGTTTTTTTCGTTTTCGCCAATGTATTTTACGTTTTCTTCCGTTTTTTTACGTTTTCGCCCTTTTTTTACGTTTTCGTTCATTTTTTAATTATTTATTATTATTATTATTATTATTATTATTATTATTATTATTATTATTATTTTAACGTTTTTGTCCATTTTTCTTACGTTTTTTATCCATACTTATCTGTTTTCGTCCGTTTTTATTTTTTCTTATTCGTTTTTATACGTTTTCATCCATTTTTTTTACTTTTTCGTCCATTTTTTACGTTTTCGCCCGTTTTTTTACGTTTCCGTCCGTATTTTTATGTTTTCGTATGTTTTTTTACGTTTTCGCCCATTTTAGTATGCTGTCGCCCTTTTTTTACGTTTTCGTCCGTTTTTTATGTTGTCATCTGTTTTTTTACGTTTTTGTCTATTTTTTTTACTTTTTTGTCTTTTTTTTTTACGTTTCCGTCCGTTTTTTTACATAAAAAAAGGCAAAAACATAAAAAAGTTTGCATTTTGGCAATGCATCCGGCGGAACTGATGGAAAGCTACGCCAGCTCTGAGGCTTCCCACAAACAGCTTACTAAGGAGTTGGACGAAAAACATCAATCTGAAAAAGAGGTTTTCTAGATCTAAGAAAAGACCGGAAGATTGATTACTTGAAAGATAACCTTCAGCAATCGTTTGTTAAGGAACATCGAGGAATAAAGGTAAGATTTTGTATAATGTAACACCCCAGTTTCCGCGGTAATGATTTATTACTATTTTATACACTTCCTAGTTGATTTCCATCACTTTTTATACACTTTGGTTAGTCAAAGGACCTCACATGAATTAAGTCATTGCAAAAATGACTAACTTTGAATTGGTCCTACTACCAGGAACTAAATTTGCCAAAGTGTGAAACTTAAAATTATAACGACCTGAATACTTCATTCCCATGTAACAAAAACCAATAAACCTAATTATGATAACACTATAATTCCCAATAAAAGAAATGATAAGAAAATGTATAACAATGTTCTAAACATAAAAAGGGAACTTTATATTTCGAGAAAATAAAATGTTTGATCCTTACTGTACATAAGTCAATAATAAGCTTGAACCTTCTTGGTGCCAAATGGTCAACTTACATCACCTTCATCTTAACCTGCAACTATATTGACCCTACCAATTGACCCCCCTATGAACTACAATCACTCTTAACAGCTATTCAACCAAATTAATCTTAAAACCAAATTCCTTTCTGGGTTTTGTTCAGATCCGTAAATGGTATCTGAATAACCTTTTGATTTCACATTTAAGGTTTGTTTCATGGGTCTTTCAAAATCTTTACTATTTTGTCTTTTTATCTGTTTTTTATATGAATTATATGATTTTAGCTAATTTGTGGAGTGGGTTTGTTGTAATTATCCCCAATTTATAAGTATTGTGTTTTGTTAATTTAGTTTGTGTTGAACACTACATATTTAAGGTAGAATGATGAGGACTTATATCGAATTTATATAAGTTATTTTGTTCAATTATCGTAAGGGTTTTTCTCATCTTATTTAAGGTATAAATCACAATTTGTTCTCAAATTCGTGTGTTTTGGCTTACTAATTATGGGTAAAGCCTAAAGATTAGGCCTTTATGCCAATTATATACATGATTATGTAAAAATATGATTTTTGAGAAATCATCAAGAACCCCCTAGTAATCATGTATAAATGATTATACAAGTGATGGGTGGTAGCCTGTTTAGATGTTATAACACGTGTTAATTTTAAGAAATAGTGTTGGTATGGTTACGTAAGCCACCAACCAAACACCCCTTATGGCTTATCTATCCTTTTAGTGCTTCTATTCATAAGCTTGGTCATGTTCTTAATAAGCTTCATATAATTGTATGTTCCTAGGCTATAATTCTACTCAAGCGATTTCGAGGTGAGTAACATATTTAAGCGTAGAAACGGGTCCTTGGTAACCCGTTAATGTGCCACTTTAATTGTGGTATTCACGTTCATGTTCATGTAGTATATTCGAGTTACGAGTTCCTGGTGTTATTATTATACATTATGTGCCTGAATGAGTTACTCGTAGTATGTTTATATGTCAATTATGCTAGACGGGTCGAAACAGCCCCGAATGACCCGTTTGGGTTTAGTTATGTAATTTTAACTCTAATTCCACGATTTGCATAGCTGAATTAGTCGTCCTAAGTGGACGATTTGGTTAATAACTTGATGGTTATGGTTGTGTTTAAAGATCAAAGGGGTGTTTGGCATAGCGCCACTCTAGCTCCAAATGACCCATTTTGATGTTGTACGGGTCTAAATGGATAATGTACGTTGTGTATAGTTTTCTTATAATATAAAGTATGTTTTGTTTGTGTTAAAAAAACTGGGCGTTTTGATTAGTTTCATATAATCAAATTAAAACTTAGTTCATGAGTCTAAAGGTTGTTTTTATATCGATTGTAGAGAGAATATGAGGAATATAAAGTTGGGGTAAATGCATTATTAGCAAAAGGTCGGAAAACACCAGGAAATAACCCGTGAGACCATCCTGGCATGATACAGGTAAATTATCAATTTACCCTTTCCTATGTCAAATGAATTATCTGCTAATTGCTTATTAGTCATCCAAAACGTCAAAATTAGCCTTTCAAAAGTCATCCGAGATGCTTATCTGCTAACTGCTTTTTAGTTGCTTATATAATCTGATTGGTGGCTTAGATAAGGACTTTAAAACACCCACAAAGATGCTATAAATAGAGCTGTCAATAAGATTTCTCATTGGGTTGTGCCTTGCTGTCAAATATAAAGCACCATTTGCTTTTGAACCTTGAAACATTTTTTTTATAAAAGTGAACCCAGAAACATTTATGTATTTCCATAACCAACTAATTTAGAATGCCAGTATTGGACCTTTATGTGTTCACACTTTTTGATTAATCATATCTTTCTTTTTTTCTTTTTTTAATCATATCTTTCTTATTCTTTCCAGGAGGATGTATTGGGTTGCTTATTCTTTCTTTTTTTTAATCATATCTTTCTTTATCATTGACCAAAAGACTATATGAGTGGCTTATCTTTCTTTTTCATCGACCAAAAAGACGCTTTTGTTTGTCAACATCACTGCAGCAGCTGGCCGGAACTAGTTTGTTTCTTTTCATAAACTCTTTCAACCATATCAGTTTCATCATAATTTACACCTTATCTATTACTTTTATTCAATGGCATCTTCTTCTAACTCATCTGCACCAAAAATAATGGCTTCTACTTCAACTACATCCATTCAAAAGAGCTTCAAGTATGATGTTTTTTTAAGTTTCAGGGGTGAAGACACCCGTAAAAACATTGTTGATCATCTTTATGAAGCTCTTCAACAAAGAGGGATTTACACTTACAAGGATGATGTAAGAATCCATAAAGGGAAAACTATCAGTGATGAGCTAATCAAAGCCATTCAAGACTCCAAATTTTACATCATTGTTTTTTCCAAAAACTATGCTTCTTCGTCATGGTGTTTGGAAGAGCTTGTCAAGATTATGGAGTGCCAGAAGATGGATGAGCACACTGCTTACCCTGTTTTCTATGATGTTGAACCCACCGAGGTCCGCAAACAAAGTGGGGCTGTTGGTCAAGCTTTTGCTAAACATGAAAAGGAAGAGGCTGCTGGGAAATGGAGAGAAGCTTTGAAAGAAGCTGCCGATCTGGCTGGTTGGGAGCTGAAGAACACTTTTGATGGGTAATTATTTCATCATATCTCTACTTGCGATATTCCTTGCTTAAGTTTCTTCTAAAATACTACCGAGTATAGGTTCATCCATGAAAACTGATTATAGTATTATGTTACATAGTATTACTTCGTATATGAGTATATGTAATAGATTATAGATCTAAAACATTGTTTATGTTGGATTTAGACGTACTATGCTAAACGGAACCTTTTACATACATACAGGCATGAAGCTAAGTTCGTCAAAGAAATTGTTCAAGAGATTTCACTAGAGTTACGTTCCATCAGTTTCGGCTTTGATGAAAAGTTAGTCGGCATGGAGACTCGAGTAAAGGAGATTGTTTCATCTTTAGAAGTTGGTACTGACGAAGTTCGCATGATAGGGATCAAGGGCATGGGAGGGGCTGGGAAGACAACTACGGCGAGAGCTGTTTTTGATACTCTATCTAATGATTTTGAAGCTATAAGCTTTGTTGAGAATGTGAGGGAAGTTTCAAAAGCCTCTATATTTGGTTTGAAGAATTTGCAAGAACAAGTCCTTTCAAAAGTGCTAAATGAACACGTCACTCTAGATAGTGTTACTCATGGGAAAAACATGATGAAAGAGAGGATGCGCGGTATAAAGGTTCTTCTTGTTCTAGATGATGTGGATCACATAGACCAACTTGAGGCGTTAGCAAGTGGGCCTAACTGGTTTAAGTCGGGAAGTAGAGTTATTGTTACAACGAGAGATGAGCAAGTGCTGGTCGCTTACAGAGTGAACATGATTCGTGATATTGCTCTCTTATCAAAACAAGAAGCAATTCGTCTCTTCAGTAGATATGCATTTGGAACAGAGAATCCAGTTCAAGGATACGAAGAGCTATCAGGAAAAGTTGTACGTTATGCTGCTGGTCTTCCCTTAACACTCAAAGTATTGGGTTCATTTCTTTGTGGTAAAGGTAAGCATGAATGGGAAGATGCCATAGAAAGACTCAAAAAAATTCCCTTACAGGAGACTCTGGAAAAGCTAGAATTAAGCTATATGAGTCTTGAAGATGAATATAAGGAAATATTTCTAGACATTGCATGCATGTTGAAAAGAAAGACCAAAGCAAAAGCAATCACCATTCTTGAAAGCTGTGGATTTCATGCTAGAATTGCTTTAAAAGTTCTTGAGCAGAGATCTCTCATAACTGTTGATGAATATGGGTGCTTGGACATGCATGACCATATAGAAGAAATGGGAAAGAACATTGTTCGTCGTTTGCACCCCCGTGAGCCTAACAAACATAGCCGATTATGGATTGATGAGGAGATTGAAGATATATTGGCTAATGACGAGGTAAAGATCAGTTTACTTGTAAGGTGGAGAAAACTAATACATTTTCATCTGTTCTGACTTCTGACATTGTTATTGGATTGCAGGGTACTAAAGCAACAAGATGTCTAAAACTTGATATGTGGAGAAGAAATTCGAGAATTCTTCTGAAAGGGCTTGGAAAAATGAAGAAACTTAGATATCTTGAAGTGTTTTTTGCAGATTATGATTCTGAAAGTGATGCCGAAAATCTTGATGTTACCTGCCGATACTTTTCAAACTCTTTAGAATATCTAAAATGTAGGAATTACCCTTTCTTGTATTTACCGAAAACATTTCAAGCAAACAATCTTGTTGGACTTGAAATGTATATAAGCAGAATGGTACAACTTTGGGAAGAGGGAGAAAGAAAGGTAGAATAAATGTTGATTGTTTGTTTTGCATAATTCGTAATAAAGCAAACAATCTTGTTGGACTTGAAATGTATATGCTAATATTAATCTTTTTGTCTTATTTTTGCTGGCAGGTTCTAACAAAACTCAAATTCCTTTCTCTCTCTAAGTCAAAATTGACGACCTTTGACTTTGGGTTGACTCCAAATATTGAGACGTTATCTCTTGAAAGTTCTGGTAATTTAGAACTTTGCATGCCATTTATTTGTCAAAAGCTCAAGCATCTCAATATCAGTGACTCAAAGTTAAGAACCTTTGACCTGGGGTTAACTCCGAATCTCGAAACGTTATCTCTTTCTAGATGTGCTGATTTTGTAGAACTTCACGTGCCTGTTGCATGTCCAAATCTCAAAATCCTCAACCTTAGTGAATCAAGTTTGAGGAGCCTTAACCTTGAGCTAATTCCAAATCTTGAGAAGTTAGATCTTGCATATTGTGATCAGTTGGTAGAAATTAAGGCTCCCGTTGGATGTCTAAGAAAACTTGTCTACTTAAAATTAACCGGTTGTTTGTCGTTTACGTTTGACAGTAGATGTGAGCTGAAGGTTAATTGTTCTTCAGCTACTTTATATCTGGATTCTGAGTCCCTAGATTCATGCCCATTGCACCCCAACAGCAATCTCCCAAAGTTTCGGTTTAATTGTATTTATGAAGAATATCTACCGTCATCAGTTGGAAATATTGAGAAGCTTATTTCTTTTGGTCTATGTGCTTGCACAGACTTTGAGAAATTTTCAGACATGATTTGTAGTTTACAATGTCTACAAAAACTTACACTCAGAGGCGAAAATATTCCAGAGTTTCCCAAAGATCTTGGCCAGTTAGAATGTCTAGAAGAGCTCTCGTTGCACTCTGAGAAGATAAAACATCTTCCAGATAGCATTTGTATGTTGAAACATCTGAAGTCGCTCGAACTTAACGAGTGTGATCTTCTTGAGAAGTTGCCTGAGGACATTGGCCAATTAGAATCTCTGGAGAGACTATCTCTGGAGAGACTATCTCTGGAGATACTGAGTTTGTCATGTACAATGATAAAACATCTTCCAGATAGCATTTGTAACTTAAAACATCTGAAGTATCTCAACCTTCGTTATTGTGCTCTTCTTGAGAAGTTACCAGAGGATATTGGCCAATTAGAATGTTTAGAGGAGCTAGATGTGAGTAGTAAGAAGATTGAATTTCTTCCAGATAGCATCTGCATGCTAAAACGTCTGAAGTCGCTCAATGTTCGTGACAGTGCTTGTCTTGGGAAGTTGCCTGAGGACATTGGCCAGTTAGAATCTCTGGAGACACTAAATTTGTCGGCTACAATGATTAAACATCTTCCAGATAGCATTTGTAACTTAAAACATCTGAAGTATCTCAACCTTCGTTATTGTGCTCTTCTTGAGAAGTTACCAGAGGATCTTGGCCAGTTAGAACGTTTAGAGGAGCTAGATGTGAGTAGTAAGAAGATTCAATATCTTCCAGATACCATCTGCATGCTAAAACGTCTGAAGTCGCTCGATGTTAGTGAGTGTTCTTGTCTTGGGAAGTTGCCTGAGGACATTGGCCAGTTAGAATCTCTGGAGAGGCTAGATTTGTCGGCTACAAGTATTAAACATCTTCCAGATAGCATTTGTATGTTAAAACATCTGAATTATCTCAACCTTCATCATTGTGCTCTTCTTGAGAAGTTACCAGAGGATCTTGGAAAATTAGAATGTTTAAAAGAGCTAAATATAATAGACACACGCATAAGTCATCTTCCCCAAAGACTACAATGGATCCATCACCTTCGGTGAGTAAAAATAACACACTTTCCTTGTTTTCTAAATTCATTTTTCTCGTATTTTAATATCGAATTTGATATTGGCCAACAAAAATTAGTGGAACGAAATAATACTAAGAGTAAATTACATGGTTCGTCCATGTGGTTTGGGCGAAATCACTACTTTTGTCCCTCGACTTTTATTTTTGCATTGTGAATCCTTATAATGAAGTTTCATAACACTATTTGTCCTTATCACTAACAACTGAGGGACGAGGGTAGTGATTTCTCCCAAACCAAAGGGACGAACCACGTTAGTAATAAGGACGAATGGTGTTATGAAACTTCATTATAAGGATTCACAATGCAAAAATGAAGGTCGAGGGATGAAAGTAGTGATTTCTCCCAAACCACAGGGACGAACCATGTAATTTACTCTAATACTAACTTTGTAGAAAAAAAAAAAATAAATAAATAAAATAAATAAATTACACGATGGTCCTTATATACCAAATTACATTTTTGGTCTCTAAATTCTAAAATTTACATAAACGGTATCCATTATAAAACTTGTTACACTTTTGGTCCCTTATTGTGTTAAAGATGTTAAAGTTTCAAAAAGATAGTAGATGGTCCATGGATAAAATGCAACTATTGTTTTCAGAGATTTTCTATTGTCGATTGCATTTTAATTTCATACTAATGGCACAATTCCATATATGCTAAAGTATTTTCTTGGTTTTTAACGATGCACTCTGGCATAAACTCAGGATCAAGCGGTGGCGAATCTAACTCAGGATCAAGCAGTGGCGGATCTAGACAGGGTGTTAACGATCCGAGCTGAGTCGAGTATAGGTCTAAACGAGCTAGGCTTGTTTATTAACTAGTCGGTACTCCTCTTTGATGCATTGTTTTCTATTTGCCAGCCCCTGTACGTAGAGGCGCGTCTTCAGATGAGGCTCAAAGCCGCACATTACTTCTTGAAGCTAATTGATATTGGGGCGATGGAAAACAAATCTAGAAATTGGCCGAACCTCAAATATTGTGAAATAAGAAATGGTCTCGAAGGAGAATGGGAAACACTAACAAGCTCTTCGTTAAGTTTAGTTGGTGAATGGTCTTGATTGTTTTACTTATTGCTCTCCATAGAAGCTGCCTATCTTCACTTGCATTGTTTGATTGTTTTACTTTTTCTACTTACAACGTATTTAGCTAATTTGTTTTTTGTGACTTTCATTGAATCAATTTATGATAATATGGTAGAAAGTTTAAACTTACTTATTGCTCTCCATAGAAGCTGCCTGTCTTCATCTGCATGTGCTTTACTACTGTGTTTTTATCTCACCACTCTCACCTTATTCATCTTCTTTGAAATCATGCAGAAACTCTAGTGACAGTATATTTAATGAGCAAAAATCCTCGTCAAATATATCAATACCATTTCCTCCACTAGTAGTTGAAACCACGGCCGTGGAGACAGTCTCCACCAAGGCTGTGGAGGTGGAGGAGAGGAAAAAAATGATAACGAAACCATGATTAAAACTGAAACTTTATGGTTTCTGAAAAGCAAAAACCGAATATTTATGGATTGGTTTCTCTTTTATGCAAAAACCGAGCAAAACCAAACGATGATCGCCCCTAAATGTTTTGACCTCCAAAAAGTGTGGTGTATTTACAGAAAAATTGCTTAACATGGCCATGATATTATCCTTTTCAAACGTGTTGAAAATAACTCATCCTTAATTCCTTATTGAGCAAAATGAAATAAGACATTGACATTACAAAATCACATGGCTAGGAACCATCGGTATGAACCGCAGCATTGATAGCAACCATGGTTATCGCACGGCAATCCTTGTGATATCTGACTTAGATCCCATATAATTGTTTTAATATTCTTATTTGCGTGTTCTTAACCAAAACGTTAATCATACTTTCCTTTTTAACGTGTATCAAATACGTGCTTACTTTCGGTATGTGAATGGCAGGTTTTCTTACTCACAATCCTAAATAAAACAATATTATGTGCCTAAAATATTGCATGTGTAAGTGATTCTAAATAAATCTATTTTGCAAATAAAAGCGAGGATGATAAGGGTTGTTTGGAGATATGGTTTAAGTTAATGAAGATATTGATTAAGACTAACACAAGCAAGAAGGATAATCATCTGCTGCTGCAGCGATTGCATATGAAGAAATGCAGATGGAAACAAAGAAGAAGCAGAGACTTCCAAGGTAGTAATGCAGTAATGTTACGAAGGGGTGTTTGGAATTGCGTTTATATCAATTGATAACTTGTCATCTAATTTGAATTGTGTAACCAGTTACTATAAGCAATAACGTGAATTGAATAGTTGAAAATGGGTCGGATTGACCTCCCATTTTTATGTCCATACTAGAATTAAACTTTGGGCCGTGTTCACACCATTTCATTTTGTCTACAATATTTTCAAGTTTTCACTTTTGGAGTCCTCTTCTTTCTGTTTTCATTCTTCATAGTACACATACCATAGTGATTTTTATTAAGAAAATAACCAGAATGACCCTTAGACCATTACTAACGAAAATGGCTTTCCTTTTGTACTTCCATCATCATAACTTTGGATTTTTATTCTGCTTAAAACTGTTCAATTTTGTGATAATATTGTGTAATCGATATGTTTCTGTGCAAAACGATTTATGAACTATTGTATACTTTGAGTAACTGATATCAACCGGGTTGATTTTGCTGCCGGTATACATAAATTACGGGTCAAAATGACATGGTTTTCAACAGTGCAGGTGTCTGGGAGCATTAGTTATTGTGGACACAAACTTTCTGAATTTATTCCTCAAAAGAACGTGTGCTTATATAAGCCCAAATAATCTTCATAATGGTGAAATGACGGTTCAGAGAGACACCGGAAATTTCAGGACGGTGCTTGGGCGCGGCCGAAGATATAAACTACTTGCAGAAATCTTGAGGATGGAAAACGAAGGAGAAAATGCATTCAAGTTTTTGGATAAAAGAGTCTAACCAACTGGATTGTCGCTGCCTTTTAACATGTCTGTTTCATTAGCCGAAAACACATGAAGCGAACTTGTGGGTGAAACTACACACTTTGACCCGTTACCGGACATACTTACTTTTCACCCTCAAAAAAAATATAAGCAGGTACTAATATACTTATTTTAAATTGTTTGTTTACTCTAAAATAAGCACTTAACCAGCTCTATCCAAACACTTAATAAAGATGTGGTCACTTGGAAGAATACTTAACACACCTGAACTGGCGCCTGTCAAGATTGAGCAAGCTTTTTTTAGTCCTAATCGTCCACATATCCTAAAGTATAATACTTATGAGTAAGTTTTTTAGTCCTGAAACACAGTACATGGATCTATAACCAAAAAGTTGTTGCTAAAATTATTCATTGCTTACAAAAAATAACATGGTGCTTTGGTCCTAAATCTATATCACACCTAGAACAGAAAGCTTGGTTGTTTTTTTAGTGAGTAGATATTCAAACTGATTGTACCGGAATACATGATTAGTGATGGATACCACATAATATAAACATATATCAAAAGGGTACTTCACGATTGCTTATTTCTTTAGATTATCTGCTTATTGCATTTTTTAAAAAACAAATAAGAACTTTTGAGTAAAAAGTACTAGTACGTTGGAGAAAACTGGTTGTGTGTGTCTGCTTATTATAGGATTAGATAAGCTGTTAAATAAAAAGCTGGGTACAAATTAAATGTTTGATATTAATCTTCCGTACGTATGCATGTATAGGTAGATGCTAGTTACGTTGTTGTGTATACTGTTAAGGGATAAGTATAAGCCCAAGCCCGGTTTGTGGGTTTAGGGTATTAGGGTTTCACTATTATAGATAGTGGATGATTAATAAGATTATACCTACGGGTTTTATTATCTTACATATACATGAACACAAAGTTTAAGAACAATAAGAAGAACGTTTCAAGAGTAAGAATAATTGTGATCGGTTTGATGCTTTTATTTTTGGGGAAGACAACGATGGGGATTGAATATGCCACTAGCAACCACCATGGCACCTATGCCTGCTCGATCTGGCCACCATTGTTCATGAGAAAAAGGTGTGATGAACACTTGATATGTCTCTCTGAGGGTTGAGAATGAATCAAGCTTCTATCTATCATATATATGAGCTTTTGAAGTTATTCAAAAATGTACTTCAAAACAAACTACATTTTGCTTTCGTATCAAGCTTTGTTAGATAACATATATGCATGCCTTTGTAATATGTGTACGTGTTTTCGATTCACTACAATAAAGCTCAAAATCGAGATAGCTGATTTACCAAGTGCAGTAAGCCGAGTATTGTATACATATTACAGTATGAAACTACTAAGTTCAAATCCTTAATTGATACATACATTCAAACCATGCAGTTCAACGAAACAAGAAAAAAAACCCGATACCAGTAACCTTGTTGATGTGCGGAATCATTTGAAGCTGACAATGGGTCTTGGCCGGGTCTAACCGGGTCATTGCGGATATAGCCGGGTCTTGGACGGATATAACCGGATCTTAGCCGGATTTACACACAGCTTGTTTGACTTTATATAAATGGTAATAGATCTGAAGTCTTGTTGCTAAACATCAAAAGTGAGACACGTACATGGTACTTCAAAGTCCATCAAAAGCATCATGGACCAAAACAAGAAAAAGACAAATGTATGGTTCTTATTTTTACTTTTTAGCACAAGAATAAATAAATAAATTTAAGAATGAAACATGCAAGTGCAGCATGGATATGAGGTTTTTATATAAATAGATGTTCGCTGTTGTGTATGTATGAATATAGAGGTTAAGAAGAAAAAAATCGGGTTGATTGTGATCGGTTTAATGCTTTTATTTTTGGTGAAGATGCGCACAGATTGAACCTATCTATTGCCGCATAGGTGAATTAGCTACTACTTGTTTCTATTATGCCAATTGCTTTACTTGCATACAAATTTTGAAACTACCAAGTTCAAATCCGTAAATGATACATACGTTCAAACCACGCACTACAATGAAACAAGAAAAAACGACCCGATACCATTTTAACCTTGTTAATGTGTGGAATCATTTGTAGCCGATTGACTTAGGTAGAAACACAACACACACAATGATTATTTTAACCTTGAAGGAAAATACAAAGTATAAATGGACAAATCAATGAACATAGTATTTTAGTCTTCACTACAAGCTAAATGTGTGATATTAATCCTAAGTGCATATGCAGGTATTTGTGTATATAAATAGATGATCACGTTCATTAATGTTGTGCATATACTTATAGAGCTTAAAAATAAGAACAATGGCTGGCGGTAATAAGTACATGGGGTTACTTGTGTTCGGTTTGATGCTTTTATTTTTGGGGACAACAACGGTGGTGGTGGAAGGCATAGCATGCTGCAGTGGTGATCAGAGCCGGTGATTGGGGTGTGCAGCAGGAGTGGTGGCACAGGGCCACACTTTCAGGAGGGCCTCATTATATTTCAGATTTGTTGTGTACATAGGAAGGTTTAATAATTATTTTAATTGTTAAATCCGAGGCTCCGAGCCCACTTTTGATGTCATCCTTTAGAGGTTCCCCTCCGTCCACATATTCTTTTGGTTCCTATAAACAGTAATATACTCTATTTACTTATTAGAACAACCTACTTTATACTGTACTTATCTTTCACTATGAGATGAAAGTTATAAGATACTTAAGATCAAATAGTATTTAACTATTTTTGTAAGCTAATTGAACAAATGTCAACTTATGAAATAATGCATGATATGCAAACTATTCAAATTTGGACATAAAATTTTTGACTTGTTTTAGTAAAAACTGATATTCTTCATGTAAAACTTACAATTCAAGTACAACGCACATAAAATAACCTAATGGATTGTGGTGTAAGTTGTTGAAAATTATCCACTAGAGAGTGTCGATCATGAATAGTTGAATTACAAAGCTGCTCTTAAGAACGCTAGGCGAACGACACTAATCAACATTGTTAGATACTTGTACTAATCTCTTTCATATTAATTATTTTTCACGTATAATAAGATTTTCGTGTTTAGTGGGGCCTACTTTTTAGATAGGCACAAGGCCACCAAAATCAACGGGACGGCCCTGGTGGTGATGTATATCATTGTTGTTGGGACGCCAACGTGCCAACCGCCATGACACCGATGTCTGCCCACTTTACTGGTAACAAAAAGGTGCTAGGTCGAAAGGCTTACTTCGTAACCCCATTTATCACCCATCATTGAGCATAACATATATCGACTCGTTTTGAATCAATTAAGACTTTATGTTAAGTTTTCATACTTTTAAATAACTTGATTCACAATCAAGAGTGTTATAAGTAATTAATACAAAGAAAGTGTGCTATTTCATATTATTATTATTACTAATAAGTTGAGCTTTTATGTAGTTATTCGAGCTCGAACTCAACTCAAACTAGCATGAAGTATTCATATATGTATGCAAACAAGCAATCGAGTTGTTGAAGTCGAACATAATTGAGCCTTAACATCAAGGTACAATTACTTATTACTAATATGTTTGAGTTATATTCCAACTCTCTCGAGGTGAGCTCGAGCTTTGCATCAGGAACATGCGTCTAGCTATCGAAAGGAGCCAGAATTACGCTAGGTCGTCTCACCAAACTTATACTCACCGCAATTCGTACTTGTCCACCTTAGTAAAATAGATCGGACTTTAATTCGCAAAGAAATATATGGTAACTATGCTAGAAATATTTGAAAATGAATTCAAACTTCTTTTATTTTTTTTATGGCTTCTGGACAATACAATATCTAAAAAGAAGACTTTGCTTGTGGATAGTAGATTGGGTCAATAAGCCCATTTACAACTTATAACAAATCAGGTACTACTATGATTTTTTATTAAAAAAATTAATGTGATTGATTTTATAAGTGAGCTTGATTTTTCATAAATTTCAACACTTAAAAAAAATTAACGGTTTGTGAGATATTTAATTTTTAAAAATAAAAATGAAAGTGAGTTTTTTTTTTTTTTTTTTTTTTTAATTCGATGAAAAATAAATGGCAAACATTTGTCCATGTGATATTTAGAGAATTTGCGATTTGTGTTAAACTTTTCTCTAGCTGTATAGTTAGAGAATTTAGATCTATTTTTCTTTTTTTAACTCATTCTACCATCTCGTAATATATACCTCACATATCACAAACAAAACTTGAATCCATAATTATTTGATTAATAACTTCTCACACAATATCAGTATGGCGAGACCACAAAAAACTCAGCTAAAATTACCATATATAATCAATTTCATTACCAATCAATAATTTGATTAGGTAACAAATAATGTTAAATCATCATTAATCAGTAATTATTTTTCTAACACGTCCAAAACTTAGCTTTCATGTAGTTTGGTTGCTTGATTTAACAATTTTCACTTTAAAAAACTCATATGAAATTAAAATCACTTCCATTATACAACTTGAATGTCGAAGGCCACTCATAAATATTACTCGTAAATCTCTGATTGCTAATCAACTTGAATGTCGAAGGCCACTCAGCATCACATTGACGTAGCAGTTTATAGTATCCGGTCCATGTAACTCGACACCACATTATGCTAAAAGAACGACTTAACGGAAAATGTATCATCACATGGTCTCAAGTCACCTTAACTTCTAATAAACTGTTTGTATCAAAGAGGTACATTAACAAAAGGATAAAAATGATGAACGATGAGTGATTTAGGATGGACAATTCAATGAACCTCGTACTTTGCAATATTTCGATGGTTTATATGAATCATATATGTGTATATATAGACGTTTGCACGTCTATACTATTAGTAGAGAAAAGAAAAGATATGATAAGTATAATGGGTCGTAGTGGTATTAAGCAAATTGGGGCAATAATGATGGTTTTGATGGTTTTATTTGTTGTGACTGAAGGAACTGGACTTCCATGCTGTCAACAGGGTATCACTTCGTGCTGCAAGGAGGATTCCAGCAATCCAGCCTAACTGTTATGGCTCTCCTATGGCTTTTCAACCCACCAAGCTCGAGGTACTTGGTCGAAAGGGTCAAAAAGCTGACATGACAATGTTCTATGCCTCCAACAAGAACTAATGTATCATTTGCTATGTGGCTTATGGCTTGTAGCATCGTGTTATATATGTTTCCTCTTTTGAATAAAGCAAAGTTTTGCCTCTATGAGTGTGTGGCAAAACAAACATGTATGAATCAAAACTAGTCGCTTATAATCATATGTAAGCGTAAATGTAAAATTATATGCAAGACCATCCTAACATATCAATGATAACAGCTGAAATATTTGCCCATCATTCATTCATAATATAAACCTCCAAGAACAAGAATATATTCCCTATAACCCGAAAAGATTTATTATCCTAGATGATTTACTTGCTATGCATATATTTATATAATTTATTTCTACCACCGACTCTCCCCCTAATCCGAAAATATATCTGCATTATCATGTTGGCGAATGGGTCTTGATTGGGGCCCAGATATCTGCTCCGTTGCTGCTAGCAACTCCCATTGTATATGAAGTCGGAACCAGACACAAGCCTTTGCTTCTCAAGTTATATGAGTCTAACTCCTGCAAACGATAACAAATAAGTCAATGGTTTTGCCACCAGCTGTTTACTTGATTGATGATAACGATATGCATAATAAGAGATAAGGGCACGCGCATACATACATGGGTCATCGAACAAGCGGGTCGAAAGCTTGTATAATGGGTCATATGTCTTTGTGTTCGGGTTAATGCATCTTACGATTGTTATAGGCTCATTATTATGTTTCATCTGTTTGCCGCTTTATCAACCCAATGTAATCATAATTGATCATTTTTTAACGTACTGGGTTACAATTACATGTGCCACCTTTAACGGGTCAGATAGAGAAAGTTAAACTATTTACTTGGTTCATAGAATCATAGGCTATTGGTTCTCTCACCTGATACTGATCTGTTGGGTCGCTCTGAAGATAAGGAGCACTCAGCACCTGAAACAAAATCAAATATAGGCTTTTTCAATTACGCAATACAGTATTATTTTGGTATAACGATCAAAGAAACTGAGATATAAAAGAAAGGGAGCGGGTAGTGATATGGGAAGTGGCAAACCTTTACTTGATCGTGAAGAAAGTGTATGTACTCCATTGCCTCAAGAAGTACCGAAGCAGTATCTGTCTGCAGTCAAAAATCTTAAATTAGAAAACTATCGGATTCCACATTTACTAACGTGTTAACAATGCAGAATGGTACAAAAGTTTATTAAACCAATGACACGGCCTTAAACTAACATAAAATGGAATAAAAGTGAATAATGTTATATCGCTCAGTCATTTGAGCATGAAGGTTTCGGTATACCTTGCCGTATGGTGAGACGAGCTGCTGAAGGGCTGCTACCCTTTCACCAACCTTTTCTTTTCTTTCCTGTTAACAAAGTTAAAAACAGTAAAGCTATAATCGTCAATAATTTATGTGTTTACATATTTGAAATGCGCAATGTAAATCACAAAGACAATAAATCTGGGTAAATGAACGTGATAGGTGATCGATAACTGACAACTCTATATGATTCTGCAGGACCCGTAACCCATACAGCACAGGACAAAATTACAAAAGAGTGTAGAAAAGGTCAATTAGTAAGTTCGGCTAAGACGCTGACAAATCGATATGTAAATGCGTTATGAACCTTCCCAAAAGCACGAATCAGGTGATAAAATATGAAAAGACAAGGGGACAGAGCACAGAACAAGAAGAAACCTTGGAGGACATGGATAAACCGGCCTTCTGTCTTTTGGGTGTCAAAGAAGTAAGACTCCCCTGCTCAATAGACACTGGACTTCGCTTATGGTCCATCATCTTATTCGCTGGTTCAACTCTTTTCGTCTCGATTACCGCAAGCATTAACTGTCAAGCATTGTAAACATAATAAGCAATATGCAGGCTATGTAAATACAGAACATACATATAACATAGCATACATCTGCATTAAATAGCTTTTACACTTATTTATTATAGGACTACTAAACATCCAATGTGATAAATAAAAAAAGGTGGGTAGGGGTCGGGATTCGCTACAGATATAAGGTGGGGCATTCAAAGTCAGATTGAACATATGGCGATATAAAAGCTGGTGGAGTACTATTCAGGGACAAGTTATCTACCCTGTGTCCCTGTCGTTATTAAAGAGAAATACATTTTCTCCAAGGAATATACCAGCAACTACACAAAACAAAAGGCTTCAGCCAAATTATGCATTTGTCAACTCAATAAGATTAATTACCGCTCGTTCTATCAAGTACTAACAGCAAGAATGAAAGCGCCAGAACGACCACATATGCAAGTTGCAAGACGTTGCTTACATTATAAAAATAGAGATAATTACCAAAATGGCCCGTTGCCCTGCGGTCTAGGCATTTTTAGCCCGATTTTTCAATATTCTTGATTTAGCCCTGGTTGCCCTGGGCAACAAGTCTATAGTCAACCGCATGATGACAAGTGTCCTCCAGTTGCCCAAAAGACACAAAAGTTGCCCCAAAAAATGACACATGGCATCCTGTAGTTGGCTATGCGCTAGTTGCCCAGGGCAACCCGGGCTAAATCGAGAATATTTAAAAATCGGGCTAAATATGCCTAGCCACAGAGCAAATGGGCTATTTAACTATTTATCCCTTATAAATAATATTATGACCACACAGTTGTTGTGCCATGGAAGGCAAGCAGTATTAAATAATCAGGTTTGACAATTCAACGACAAAAAAACAAGAATCACATTAAACAACACGTCAATCATAACACTAAATGCCTACATTAAAAAAAAAAAAAAAAAAAAAAAACCATAAGCCACAAACAAATTCAATATGATTAAGACATTATCCGTTTATTTATATTAAACGCGGCTTAATAAAATGTATGCTAGATGTAACATATCAACAAAAAGCTCTGCAATGAACGGTACAAATTTAGTCAAAGAAGCAACGTTACGTAAGTATTGACATTATTTATATTAACGGGTCCCTGGATAGAACCACTATGATAAAAAATTGGTACATGATATCATATGTGAATATATCTATGTTTGAAAGTAGCACACATATGCTATATTTTGGTTCCGGGTAGGACCCGTTCTTATTGTTATTCAAAAGAGTAGGTAACTGTATCAGTAGTATGCAAGACATGTGTTCTTCTAGCGCATTAGTAAACTTTAACAAGAACCACACAAAAAAATGAAACATTAAGTTATTTCCTAAAAAGATATTGACTACACTAGCTACTCGAGATCGAGCTGAAAAAGATTTGAAATCAACTCGAACTTAAGTTAACACGAGCTCAAGCTACTTTAGTACTTTCTAGTTCACCGAGTCTTAACATGAACCACAAAAAACTAAACATTAAATTCTAAACTTAGACTTAACACTAGGTGTAATCAAGTCTAGTAGATCTTACTGAATTAGGTGTTAACAAGTCAACCCGAGCCTATAAGTATCATGTACATGTACACAGTAAACTTGACTAGTGTTATTATTACTTATTCAAAAGCAATAATCAAGTCGAGTCAGGCTAACTTGAAAGCATTTAATCGAGCACAATGCTACAAAACCTAACTCGGTTGAGTTTCGACTTCAAATCCGTCAAGTGTATAGTTTTATGATCATGTGGAACATAACATTGGCCCTTGATTAACTTTAATTCAATTCGGTTACACGCTCAATTCTCAAAAACGTTAGTTAAGGGTGCAGCCAAACTGATTCAAAGTCAACCAAGTGCCAAGCTTGAGCTCAACTTAATTACAACACTCGAAACATGACACACTTCAAGCTCGAAGCTCAATCGAGTATAAAAATCATTTTCTTTACCTCTACCTTGACAAACCTAAACTTTCTTGTGCGGAAAATAGTACAGTAACAAATTAAAGACCAATGTTAGAATAAAGATGCCCTTAATCTTCGACTTCAGGTCAGTAAAGTTTCTAGCATAATAACCGATTCGAACTAAAACTAAAACACATTTCCGGCTTTGACTCGCCTTACACCCTCAATTCTCAAAAACGCGTGTTAACAAGTGTGAGCTTGACTAAACTGCAAAACTCAGAACATGACACACTCGAAACTCGAAATTCAATCTGAGTATGAACATCATTTTCTTTACTTCTACCTTCCTGCCAACCGTATGGGGCAGGGTGGCACGTGCCCACTAGTGGAAAAAATTGTATGTGTAAATTTTTCTAAAAATTATCAAAGGTTGACCCCTTGACTATAAATTTTCTCAGGGTCTTACAATCTAACATTACCATCTTCGTAGATACCCCTAAAAACACTATAACCTAAACAATTTTATATAAACATCGCTAATGGGGTGTTTGTTTTCGCCTTATATAGCCAGCTTACGCCTTATTCGGTTCCGGGCTTACGTTTCATAAGCTCACTTTTTGCGGCCTATTTCGAAACTTTTCGTCTTATATAAGTTTATTATGTCATAATAATAATATTAAACTTATATAAGCCGTACCGGCTTATATAACTTTATTATGTCATAATAAACTTATATAAGCCGAAAAGTTTCGAAATAAGCCACAAAAAATGAGCTTACGAAACATAAGCCCAGAACCAAATAAGCCGTAAGCGGGCTATATATAAGGCGAAAACAAACACCCCATAAACAGAGTTGAAGAACTTACCGATCATTCACCTTTGAAGCTAAATTTTTGATGAAATATTTATAGTAAAGACTAAACGGTGTCGTTTAAGTGTAGTGTGAAAGGAGTTTTTTTTTTGAGAGTTGAGAGGGGGAAATAAGGGGATTTTGAAAGGCTTTTTATGAGTGGTTATATTTATAAAAGGGATTTTTTATTGATTGATTGATTGAATAAGTAAAGAAAGGAAATGATAATGATGTCAATATATAATTGGAAGAATATATATATTTTTTGTTATTATGACAGCTAATATCCAACTTTTGTTTTAGTATATATGGAGTTGTTTTACTTGCTATTCTTTTACCTTTTGGTTAGCATCATGTGTCGTGTAATAGTAGTGGTGAAAAAAAAGTACTGTGACGCCGATTAATTGTTGCTTAGGTGTTAATTGGGTCAAACAAATAGGTTAATCGTGGTCAACGGCGATCAACGATAATTAATAGTGGTCAAACTTGCTGAAAACCTACAAATCTTGCCGGAAGAACCCAAAACTCACTGCAAACTTATTTTGATTACCAATAGTAACTGTTTAAATTTATTACAAGTTGTTTTTCAGAAAAGTTCTTGCCGGAAATACATTAAACTCACCAGAAAATACACAAAACTTGATAGAAATACACAAAATTTGCCAAAAATGTCAATCCGATTAATCTCACCTAGACCGATTACAAGCTACAAGGTGGTCGACCGCCCGACTACCGATTCACGATTTTTGCAACCTTGTGTAATAGTATGTCGTGTTATCCTTATACCAAAAAATGTTGCAGCTTAACATTTTTTACTTATGACTCGGAACTTATAATTTAAATTAAAAAAATATCTTCACTACATCACTCGCGTTATTAGACCACACCTTTTATTCCACACATAACTCAATACAACACACATAAAGAAAAGCAGATAAGACGGTTTGGTGATATTGACATCAAACCCTATGACGCAAATAGGGGTGTTGGGTTCGAATTCTAGCATGGCGTTATGGGATGGCGCCGTTCCTACCCGCCACCTACACCTTAAGCTTTTAACTAACCTAGTTGTGGTTAAAAGTTTTGTTTGAAAATGTTGATAAGTGGTAAAGTATAGTTGTTTAAATGTGCATATAACTTGTGAAGAACATTGTTTAGATCAGCTAAGAATTATGGTGAAATAAAGAAGGGGATCATTTGTCCTCCTTTCCGCTCTTTCATCACGCGTTAGACTCACTATACCATTTCTCTTTGCACACATTATGACCAGATTGTAGAGGTGATATGGACATAGGAGTGACCATATTTATTTTGTTTTGTATTTGTGTGTGTATGAAAGTGTATTGTGAGGTATGTTTGTTTTAAATCATGATATGTTTGTGTGGTTAGTTTTGTGGTCATCACTTCAAGTCTACAAGTGTTTGGTAGATGGTTTAGTAAATGAGTGAATTTTGATGTTGAGATGAGGTGATTGTGGTGAATCGAAACTCTGGTTACCACTACATTAGTCTAAACGACTTGTTCAATATAGTGTTCAATTGAGCTATCCTCTTGAAAAGTTTCCCTAAGGTTTTAGCATATTAACGGTGACTTGAAACCCTTACCACTTAGCTACTTCCTGAAATTCAAGCTATAAGAATGTGATTCCTCGATATAGATCTAAGTTCAAACCCCATGTAGCAAGTTTAGAGTCGGTTTTTATACAAAAAGCTTAGTTGGTTCTAACGGAAAGTACTTTACAAAAACGGTAATATTTTCAAAACAAATTAACACTCTCTTGAGCGGGTTTTAAGTAAGTTTCAACATTACTTTCCATTTCCATGTATCAATCATATAATGTAAAGTTATGTGCCTCATTTCAAAAGCAAGGATGATCATTTGCATTATTTCTTTTGGGGTTTTCTTTTCTTTTTCAATGAAATGACAATTCAACTCACCACTAATTTAGGTTGGTTTTTCAATAAAAAAGCCTTTTTTTTTTTTTTTTTTTTTTTGTTAGAAACTTTATTAGAGGAGCTAAAATTTTGGCTCATATTTTGAGTTTGGTCGAACTAAAACTAAAAGTTGTGTTTGTTTAGTTTGGCCAATTTACCAAAATTATCCACTAAATAGTTGGCATGGTCTTATAATCGACTCATATTCAATCCTAGCATGGTTCTAAAAGACGCGTCATGACGGCGCAAAGGCCCCGTAAAAACGTGAGGCATGGTCATGCTACCACGCCACGCCTTATGTTACGTATTTTTGTAAACTCGATATATATAAAATATGATATAAATATTTAAATATTTATGTCACGTTTTATAAACGCAAAAGATTTGCTTTGGCCACTAAAGCGTGCGGTTTGGTCATGCCACCACGTCACGCATCGCGCTATTTATAGCCTTGAAACCTAGTAAGATACACTCCTTAATATGTTCTTTTGAAGCAAATCACTAACAATATCTCAATTCCTGACTAAAATGTCACTGGAGGAGATGCTTATTATCTGACGCTTGATCTTTGGAGAAGGATCAATCAACACCCAAAAAGATGCATAAGGTGAGGGTTTCCTCGCCGATTTAAAACATTTAGAGACATTATCGACACAATTATCTCATATACGACTTGAACACACAATCATTTTATTTGAAAACATATTACGGAGTCGCCTACACTCTAAGTTTAACTCATGCATGTTAGAACGACAATATTAGGTCGACTTTCTAACATGGACCGAGTGTCCGAGTGAAAGTTTTGTACTATGATTTTTGGATTATAACTTGTTAAGTCAATGATATATATAGTAACCCCGCATGTGCAAAGTTCTTGTTTCAAAAGAAATATGATTTTGTTTATCGAATCTTACATGTAAGTCTTATGAAATGACATAAAGTTACATTTTTTTATCTTTTTGCATGTAGAAGTTACGATAGAAGTTCTATAACAACTACACAATGTTTTCTTTTGTCATGTTAAACACTACCATTTTATTATTAAAAAACTAAACACTAAAATCAAAAGATAAAACAACAAAGATAGATTAGACTTTAGATGATTCACAAAATCCTTTTTTTTGCTATTTTTGATTCTTATTGTTTAAAATATAAAAGTTTGTTAAACTTTAGTGCCAAAGTCACATCATTTTTAGCAACCACACTCGTTTTTATTCTTAGTTATTAAGTAATAAATATAGAGCGAGCAAATGGACCGTTCCGACCGAGACCGACCAGATCGAAGGACTAGCGGTCCAGTCTTGGTCTTGAGTTTTTCTTTATTTCGGTCTCGGTCCGATCCGGTCTAAAAACCGACCTTTTTGCTTTCTTGGACCGGACCGGACCAAACACATTCGGTCTCGGTCTTGGTTTTTGGGCAACTTCGGTTTTAGTCGATCCGGTCCAGTTCGATCCAATCTTCGACCGATGATCAGCCCTACTTGTATATTTTAAGTTGTTATAAAATAAGTATTTATTTTCAAATTCAATCAATAATCTTAGCAAGTTAAAACGGTTTATTATTGTCACACAATATAATAATAAATTAATAAGTGTACCCATTATGAAAATAAACATTTTCTTGAGAGGGTGTTTGGACTTTGGATAGCTTATTATTTTTCGCTATTTTGTTTTTTTAACAGAAAAAAAAAAAAAAAAAAAAAAAAAAAAAAAAAAATCTTATTAAAACACTTTCCACTTATCCGCTCTTTCTTAAACAAAAAATCAGTTTTTTATATTTTTTTCCTAAATATTCGTTTTCTTCTCATATTTAACTTAAAACATTCTATAAATAAATTTAAATGAATATTTCGATCAAAATAACTTTTTTACCAATTTTTTTGCATATTAACAAAATAAACATATTCCAACACTACCTAAAAAGCACTTATTTCTAAACAGGTTATAAGTACTTATTTTTATGAAGATGAAAAAAAAAAAAAAAAAAAAAAAAAAAAAAAAAAAAAAGGGTGAGCAATAACAAACACCCTCTAAAACGAGTTAGAATATTAAACAAGCGACGAGTCCCATTATAAGAGCATACGTATCACCTTGTCATTGGATGACACAAAATGTCATCTGACACTTGACTTCAATGTCATTATTGGCGTTATTTGCCCCGGATGACACAAATGTCATCTCACTCTTAGACTTCAATATCATTATTGGCGTTATTTGCAGCGTAATCTAAACGATGTTTTTAATGCGTTTAGTTGGTTTAGTTTTTGGTGTTATAAGGCTAGTGGTAATAAAGAGTCACTACAACTAGCAACACCACCGTCATTTCAGCGTCTTTTTAGCTTCTCTCTCCACAACGAATATCATCATCAACATAGTGTAATAACAAAACAAAATCAACATCGCCACCAAAACAAACACCACTTAAACACAAATATACTTCAAAAACAAAAATATCTGACACGCACACACACAAAAGAACACATGAATCCTCTCAAAACTTGGTCGTTTGCACGATTGAGTTCTCTCTTTTTGCATGTCGCAATTCTCCATGGCGAGGCTAAAAGCACCGACGCGTCTTCGAAAACCGGAATACGCATGTAATACACCTTATTACTACTAATCTAAACATGGTATAACGTGATTCCATGTTATTAGGATACTATATGCAAAGACGAACTAAAGATTTTTTTGGAGGATGTTGCATAATTTTTTTTTAATTATTATAAGTACTGAAGTTGTCTGATAAAAAATTTACTAAGTAAAATTGTAGTTTGCACATGTTTAAGGCTGGGCACAATGGTCGGTCGACCATGTGGGTCGCCCCTCCGCCGACAAGGTCGGCACCATTGCAGTTTGTCTGCTTGACTCTGTAAACACAACACAAACAAACAAAAAACCCATATTCCACACTTCTCCCTTTTTCTTTTTCCTTTTTAATTTGTTTTGTATATTTATGTTGCAGTCTAAATATAAAAGAACAAGATTTATTTTGTTTTGATGTTGCAAATTTGCATTTGGGAAGATAAGACTTTTGTTGATTTTTTAATTTTATTATTATTATTATTATTTTCATAAATAACTAAGTCACACTTTAAGTCTTTGAATTTTGTTTTTTTTGTCATTTATTTATAAATAACTAATAAGTTACATATAATTAATAAGTAACTTGAATTTTATTGAAATTTTGAAGTTTTATTTGTAATATTTTAAAATGTATTTGAATTATTATGCAATGCTTTTTATTATTAATGAAATTTAATTGTTGTAAAACAAAGTTGAAAAAAAATGATGGTTGTTTTACCAGCCTAAAAGGTCGTCTGCAGGTCGTAATGGAAAAAAAGTTGAGGTGACAGAAAAATTGAGTGTTGCTGAGGGTCATTGTCGTGGGTGGCATAAAACAAACATATTTTATTCAAAATTTACATTTTGTGACTCAAAATCAAATATGACCCGTGACACACCCGGCTCCAACGTGAGTGCGTACGGATTATATGTCGTTCGACAAGTGAATAACACTGATTTTGGGCTTCACTATGGCTATGGCTATAGCTCTATCCTCAACCTTCTGATCAAAAACTTCCAAGACTCTACTTTTGATCTCCGCCGTTGATCAGTTCTCATGACACGTGTCATGATCAGAGAGTGTTACTACATGGGTAAATTATATTTGCAGAGAGTCAGTTTAGAGAAAATTACTGACATACCCCTGCATGGAGGGGTATGTCACAAAATGCCCCAAATCTCAGCCGTTTTCAAAAATGCCCCATCATTCCCCTTAAAAGCATACGCGACATAAGGGGAGGACACATGTCAACATTCTAGCTCGGGCAAAAAAAATATATATATATATATAGTGCATGTCGCGTACACATGTACGCGAGACCCAAAAGTCATACGCGACATGTGACAAAATGTGTAAGGTTTTGGATTAAAAAAAAAATTAAAAACTTACAAAAAATACCCTTTAACTTTTTGATATTTACAACTTTTTTATATAACAAACTTTATTTGTCAAATATTTAGCAAATATATATCAAATTTGTTAATGAAAAAAATATCGTTACGAAGAGCTCTGAATTACGAACAAAACGAGCCCAATATTGATATGCTTTTGACATACGTACGATTTTATAAAATTTCGAATTACCGTTTATAGGTTTAGAAAATTATACCGTTTTTAATTTATGAATATGATATTCATATTTCATATAATTGTACGTCTTTGTCCCTTGTGCTTTAAGCGTATGTTTTAAAAGATTATAAAATCGTACGATAGGACAAAGTTTTGACAAAACTTTATTTGTCAAATATTTGTCAAATAAAGTTTGTTATATAAAAAACACCCTTTAACTTTTTCTAAAACATTTTAGAACGGTATAATTTTCTAAACCTATAAACGGTATAATTTTCAACAGTAGGATTGGACAAAGCATACGATTTTATACATTTTAGAAAAAAGTTATATAAAGTTAAAGACAAAGCATATAATTTTCTAAACCTTAAGCGTATCTTTTTTCTAAATTATACAGTACGATTGGACAATCTATAATTTTCTAAACCTTAAGCGTAAGTTAAAGCAAAAGTTAAAGCATACGCTTAAATCGTACGATTGGACAAAGTTTTCTTTTTGACAAATAAAGATTGTCCAATCGTACGATTTTATAATCTTTTAAAACATACGCTTAAAGCACAAGGGACAAAGACGTACAATTCTATGAAATATGAATATCATATTCATAAATTAAAAACGGTATAATTTTCTAAACCTATAAACGGTAATTCGAAATTTTATAAAATCGTACGTATGTCAAAAGCATATCAATATTGGGCTCGTTTTGTTCGTAATTCAGAGCTCTTCGTAACGATATTTTTTTCATTAACAAATTTGATATATATTTGCTAAATATTTGACAAATAAAGTTTGTTATATAAAAAAGTTGTAAATATCAAAAAGTTAAAGGGTGTTTTTTGTAAGTTTTTAATTTTTTTTTTTTTTAATCCAAAACCTTACACATTTTGTCACATGTCGCGTATGACTTTTGGGTCTCGCGTACATGTGTACGCGACATGCACTATATATATATATATTTTTTTTTTTTGCCCGAGCTAGAATGTTGACATGTGTCATCCCCTTATGTCGCGTATGCTTTTAAGGGGAATGATGGGGCATTTTTGAAAACGGCTGAGATTTGAGGCATTTTGTAACATACCCCTCCATGCAGGGGTATGTCAGTAATTTTCTCGTCAGTTTATGTATGTAGAGGTTACACAAAAGTCAATAGGTGTGTCCAATTTAGTCATAAAAGTAGGCCCACGCGCTTTTGCCCTTGTCTTAACGTCAACTACTCATACGGAGATTGGGTTCAAAGTACATATGGTAGTTGTTTTTTATACTTATTTTACTATTTCTGGTAGTGGTGCGCATTGTTTGAGTAATATCGGAATAAATAAAAAATAAACCGAATCGAATTTGCCAAAACTGAATTGAATCGAACTAAAAATTTGATTTTTGGTTTGAATATAGTTATAACTATCTAAATCGAAAACCGAATTTATATAAATATATATATATATATAAAGAACATTAAAACTTTATCCAAATATAAACAAAACACTTTTTATGATATATATATATATATATTTATATATATAAAAAGAACATCAAAATTTTATTCTAACATAAAAAAAAAATACTTTTTATACTTGAAATAATTTTATTTGCCAAAAATTTATATAGTTAAGTTTAAAAAAAATATAATTGTGTAATTCGAGTTATTTTGGTCAATCCGAAAACCGAACCGAATTCAAATTCGGTTTTCAGTCTAATTCAGTTGAGTTTTAGTTCGGTTATGTTAGGTTTTCTGTTTGACCAAGAAAACTTTTTTAACCCAACTAACAGAACCGAATAAACCAAACAACCCGATAACCGAACCGATAAACACCTCTAATTTGAGGGCAATTTGCCACTAATTTTTTTATTGGTACACGTCAAAGTAGGGGTGTGCATCGGGCCTAAACCCAAACCGGCCCGTCCCAACCCGACAAAGCCCGAATCCCGATTTCGCCTGAATTGCAAACCGAATCCTGACCCGAAACCAATCGGATCGATATCGGGACAGTCGGGATCGGGCTCATTTGTCGGTTTTCTTTGTTGTTTTGTCGGTTTTCATCCCGACCCGACTCCCGAGTTCGCCGGAATTGCAAACCAACTCCCAACCCGTTTGCTAGTCGGGATCGGAATCGGAATCGGGCCGGCGGGTTTGTCGGGATCAGGCCGGAAATCGGGATGCGGGCGGTTTTGCTCAGCCTTACGTCAAAGTACAAGTATAATAAGCATCTTGTGACATATGTATAAGTATTTAAAGCATTAAAATAAAATGTGTCAATCAAAACTTGAAGTGTGCAAAGCATCTCACTTTATGATTTGTTTTTGAGTATCAAATATAATTTTAAAAAAAAATGTATTCTCGAATATTATTTAGGAAAAAAAAATAATAACCTCGAATATTATTTAGAAAAAATAATAATAATATCCGAAAGAAAAAGGGTTATTAGATTGATTTTGAAATTAAATGTTTTTTCCTTTTTAGTTCAGCTGAAAATAATTACAGTAATTTTTCTTCTGTGATTTTTTTTTTACTAAAAAAATTTGAGAAGTGAGCATTAATGATTTTTCGTATTGCATTTGTGGTCCATCAGTCAAAGATTGTGGTAGGAAATCAAAGTACTTGCTAACATGAAATAAAAAGATTTTTCTTCTATGAGCGAACATGTTTTAATGTAGCATTGAAGACGGCGGTGAGAATGGAATCGCAAAAAATTTCCATGCCTAGCTAAGCTCAAAGTAGTTTTCATAAAAAGTTGACTACGGTAATGAACTTTCACATTGTTCATTTGAGATTTCGAACTTATGAAATAAGACATTTTAAGTCACCGAACTTACAAAAACGTATATACACATTACTGATCTTGTAAAATACGACATTTACGTTATTTAACTTATCAAAAATATGCGTTCAAGTCACTCATTATAACATTGAAGTTATGGAATGGTAATCTAAATGTCAATTGTTACAAGTTGAGATGAATACAATGAAAATTCATTATCTGCTTACGTGTATTTTTTATTTTTTTATTTTTTATTTTAAATTGATGATGTTTTTGTATATTTTCTCTTTATACCACATACCGTAAAGATAAAAGTTATTACAAAAATTTGTTGTAAACGAGCACTAGTCGAGCTACTCGTGAGCTACTCAAGCTTGGCTCGTTAAAAACATAATTCAAGGTCAAGCTCAAACTTAACATAAATCATGTTTAACAAACGATCTCTAAATTAAGCTTCAAATATTAAACATATTAAACAACTAAGATCTTTTGTACTCTAAAACCAACAATCGAGTAATCGACACAAAAGAGTTCTAAGCACCAGTTTGTATCTCATTGTTTGTGTAAAATTTTATAATGAATCCAGAAAACAAGACTTGAATCTCAATTCAAGTCAAACTTATTATTCAACCAAAACAATCACAAGATCAGAAAGCAACTGATCTCAATCAGTACAACAACCAGAATGAATCACACAACTTGCCACTGCTACTCAGGTGCAAGTCTATTGACTATCTTGCCAATAGTTTGATACAAAACACTCTATCTCACAATGAATACTAACAACAGATCTCTACTAACTTTGATTGAATAACAAAAGATAAGACTGCGTAAATTTGATGTGTTGAAGAATGAGAAACCCTAGCAGGGAAAAGAGTATATATAGCTCCTCTCAGCATCTTTCAAGACTTGTCAACTTCAGCCCTTGCATTCCTTAGCTTTAGTCAACTCAACCCAAAGATACCAAATAGCTATAACTGAAAATACAACAAGTACAAATTAGTCCCTCAACTTATAATTCCAGGTTGAGTTATTTATTTCAACATCCCCCCTTAACTCCAACCTGGAACACATCAATCATACCCAGTTTACCAACAAGCTTATCATGTTGAAGCTTGCCTAATCCTTTAGTTAAAATTTCAGCAGTTTGATCTGCAGTATTAATCTTTTCAGTTTTAATAACTCCTGCCAAAATTTTTTCCCTTAAAAAATGTAAGTCAATTTCTAAGTGCTTAGTCCTTTCATGAAAAACAGGATTGGCTGCTATTTTAATAGCAGCTTGACTATCACAAAAAAGTTTAACAGGTAAGAAATGTTCCCAGTTCAAGTCATTTAAGATTTTTAAAACCCAAACAACTTCAGAAGTAGCAGATGCCATAGCTCTGTACTCGGCCTCTGCTGATGACTTAGAAATGGTATTTTGTTTTTTGCTTTTCCAGAAAACTAGTGAACCATTTAAGAACAGACAGTAACCTGTGACAGATTTTCTAGTGATAACACATTTTGCCCAATCTGCATCAACAAAAGCCTCAAGAGAAACATTTGGGCATCTAATAATATGAACACCTTTTCCAGGAGAACCTTTTAGATATCTTAAAACTTTAAGTGCAATTTTCAAATGAGACCTAAGAGGCTTATGCATAAACTGACTCAAGCAATGAACAGAGTATGCAATATCAGGCCTTGTATGAGTTACGTAAATCAATTTTCCAATCAATTTTTGATATTCAGTCAAATTATCTATCACAGGATCACTTATTGTAGGTTCACTAGTCAAAAATAAATTCTGCTCAAGAGGAAAAGCAGATGGTTTACTTGCAAGCAATCCAAACTCAGTTAACAAGTCCAAGCAATATTTCCTTTGAGTTAAACAAACACCTTGTTCAGTTTCAATCACTTCAATGCCAAGAAAGTATTTAAGTTTTCCTAAATCTTTAATTTGAAATTTAGAATTCAGAAAAACTTTAAAACTTTCAATTTCTTTCAAATTATTCCCAATGATTATTATATCATCCACATAAACAAGTAGAGCAATGAAGTTACCTGAGTCACTCTTAGTAAACAAAGAATAATCGCTTTTACTCTGTTTGAACCCATTCTCAATAAGAGCACTAGTCAGTTTAGCATTCCATTGTCTAGGTGCTTGTTTCAACCCATACAAAGATTTCTTGAGTCTACAAACTCTTTTATCATTAACATCAAAGTAACCCTCAGGTAAAGTCATATAAACAGTTTCATTAAGATCACCATAAAGAAAAGCATTATTAACATCAAGTTGAAAAATAGGCCAGCACATTTGAACAGCAAGATTCACAACACATCTAATAGGAACAATCTTAACCACAGGAGAAAAAGTTTCATCAAAGTCAACACCTTCCTTTTGGATATAACCTTTAACAACTAACCTACCCTTATATCTTTCAACCTCTCCTGTGGACTTATACTTAATCTTATAAACCCACTTATTTTCTATGGCCTTTCTACCAACAGGTAATTCACAAACCTCAAAAGTGTCATTACTATAAAGAGCATACATTTCTTTATCCATTGCATCTCTCCAGTGCTGTTGTTTGTAAGCTTCTCTAAAAGTTTTTGGTTCAATAGCTTTATTTAGCTCAACAACAAAACAAAAGTTTTCAGAACTTAGTTTTGAGTAGTTAACAAATTTTTCAAGTCCATACTTAACTTTAGACTCAACCACAAACTCTTTATATTTATTTGGAAAAACCGAAGTTCTATCAGATTTTCTTATAGAAGACAGATCATTATTATCAAAAACTACCTCTTCTGCTTGTTCAGGTAAGGGACTACTGACACCCTCAGAAGTGCTCATATCTAGAGGTGTAGCAGCCATCTCACTTGTACTGGCAACCCCATTGGAACCAGCAGAGTGCCCCAAATCACCCTGTTCATGGTCAATAGTTGGGCTACCTAGATGCAAGGAGTTGCCACCCTCACCCTCATGATGATCATCTTGACTATTGTTATCATCATTGGGTGTGTCAGAGCTGTCACATGTCACTTCATTAAAGAAATTAACATGATTCAGACTCTGACTGAGAGGGTCAGGAGTAGCAGAAGAGTGATTTATCTTGAAAGGGAACACATTTTCAAAAAATCTAACATCTCTAGAAAAGATAAACTGTTTCCTCTCAAGACTATACAAATTATAACCTTTTTGAGAATTAGAGTAGCCAACAAGAACACATTTTTCTACTCTACTACTAAACTTATCATTGCTGGTAAGTATAGTAGCAAAACAAAGACATCCAAAAGTTCTTAAATCAGGTTTACTTTTAAAAACAAGATTGTAAGGAGAGTCTCCACTCAGCACTGAAGATGGCAATCTGTTAATAAGATAAGTAGCAGTAAGCACACATTCAGACCACAAAAATAAAGGCAATCCCCCCTGAAACATAAGTGATCTAGCAACATTTAAAAGATGCCTATGTTTCCTCTCAACCACCCCATTCTGTTGAGGTGTATAAGCACAAGAGGTCTGATGTATAATTCCTTTGTCTTTACAGAACTTATCAAATTGATTATTAACAAACTCAGTTTCATTATCACTTCTAAAAACTTTTACACTTTTCTCAAACTGTGTATTAATCAGATTATAAAAAACTTGAATACATTCAAACACCTCATGCTTACTCTTAAGTAAGTAGACCCAAACAGCCCTGGTGAAATCATCAACAATAGTTAAAAAATATCTATATCCTTCTTTACTTTTAACTCTATAAGGACCCCAAAGATCCAAGTGAACAAGTTCACCAAGAAAAGTAGTTTTATGATCACTTAAGGGAAAAGGTTCCCTTGTTTGTTTAGCCTTTTGACAAATGTCACAAGGCTCAGATTCATTATTATTT
This sequence comes from Artemisia argyi, assembly GCA_030686995.1. Lineage (NCBI taxonomy): Eukaryota > Viridiplantae > Streptophyta > Magnoliopsida > Asterales > Asteraceae > Artemisia > Artemisia argyi. The sequence goes on from CM060685.1 coordinate 10,515,569, forward strand.
GAAAAATTGATTTCACCTTTTAGCTCAGATAAGACTTGATCAGAGGGATGACCAAGTCTACAATGCCAAGTTTTCTTAGGTAACTGACACACAGATTTAAAATTCTTAAAATCTAGACCAATACCTTGATTTCCATCAAAGTAATATAAACCATCCATTTGTCTACCAATCCCTAGAACACTCATTCCCCTCAAATCCTGAGGTAAAACATAGCACTTTGTTTCATCAAAAGCAATAACAAAGTTACTATCTCTAGCCACTTTATGAACAGACATTAAACTAACACAGTATTCTAGAACAACTAACACATCATATAGAGTCAAATGTTTGGTGAGAACCATATTTCCAACTTTGGTAATCAAGGCTTCAGTACCATTAGGGATTGAAACCTTGATACCAAGTTTGGAAATATCAAGAACATTTACCAAAAATTTGTCAGTATATGTTAAGTGTTGATTTGCACCAGAATCAACAATAATTCCAGCTGCCACAAGAGCAGCTCTCATTTTACTATTATGGCAAAAAATCTTTTGAAATTTTGATTAAAGAATTTACTAGTGTTAAGAATAATACCTGCCATATTGGCATGAACATTTTTCCCATTTCCATCTGTTTTAACAGATGTTTCTTTAATCAAAGAAAGAAGTTTTGAAATCTGTTCATCAGAAAAGGCAGAAGTGGAACTAGATCCAACAGAGTTGTTATTGTTAACAAATCTTTTATTAAAGTTTTGAGTACCCTGATTGTTACCATTATTACCATTTCTTTTATTTTTCCCAAAATCAGCAGGATATCCAATGATTTTAAAACATCTATCCACAGTATGTCCATTAAACCCACAATGTTCACAAACCAAGAGAGGACCACCAGAGGTCCTTCTATTATCATTATTCCTATGTCCATTGTTGGGTCTGAAAGAATTACCAGAGGTGGGAGACCTTTGGAAATTCCCCTTATTAGGCACACTGGAGTTGAACACAAATGATTGAGACTTTTGGGAAGTCCCAACACCTGAACCAGTAACCACATATCTGTGAGATTCCTCACTAGAGATGATAGCAAATGCCCCTTTCACATCAGGGAGAGGGTCTCTAGACAAAATATTGCTTCTAATTTGCATATATGAGTCATCTAATCCCATTAAAAACGGCATAAGCTTCATTAATTGATTATGGAGTAAATTGCATAAATCGTCCCTAAACTTTGGCCAGATTGCAAGTTTCGTCCCAACCATTTCGAAAGTGCAGAAATTGTCCCTGCGGAAAACCTTTGAGTAAATTTTCGTCCCTGATTGGGACGAAACATGCAATTTGGTTGGGACGAAATATGCAATCTTGCCAAAGTTTAGGGACGAAAATTTGCTCAAAGGTTTTCCACAGGGACGATTTCTGCACTTTCGTAATGGTTGGGACGAAACATGCAATCTGGCCAAAGTTTAGGGACGATTTATGCAATTTACTCTTGATTATGTTTTTTAAACTCCTCAGCAGCATGACAAGTGCATTTAGGCAATTGTATTAAAGCATCAAATTGTTTCCACAAAGTACTTAACTTATTAAAATACTCAGCAATAGAACAACCATTTTGAGACAAAGAGTTGATTTTATGATGCAGATTAAAAGTAACAGATCCCTCAACCCTATCAAAAGTTTCCTTTAATTCAGTCCACACATCAGAAGCTCTTTTTGAAAAAATTTGCCCAAGAAACAATTCTTCTGATATGGAATTTAAGATCCATCCAAAAACAACAGCATTCACCCTATCCCATTGTCTACCTAGGACTTCATCAGTATTAGATCTTCTACAAGATCCATCTATAAACCCAGTCTTATTTTTTCCCTCTAAGGCCAATAACATAGCACAAGACCACACATTATAGTTCTCAGTCCCTTTTAGTTTTATAGACACAACAGTAAGGGTGGCAGAATCATTAGGGTGTAAATGAAGAGGATGGCTGAGGTCAAGTTTACTAATTAAGGTAACTTGAACCTCATCATCATCGGTCCCATTCTCAGACTGAGGTGGGGTATCACCTTGCACAGACATAATGCAAAGAAATTAACACACAAAAGGGTCAAGAAGGTAGTTCCCAAGCTTCCTTGCCACTCAAAGTGGTAGGTCAAGGGCTAAAACACACAAACAACCACAGAATATCTAATGACAATAAAGAAAACAGGTACCAAGTAAGCACAGAAACACAAAACACAAAACACAATAATCTCAACTTCAACAACCCAAATCCTACTCCCCGTCACTAAACAAGAAAGTAAAGAACATAATTAAAGAAGAGAGCGTGAGAGGTGTTACAGTGCACGCAAGAACACAACCAGCAGCGGAACAATCAACCCAGATTATAATTCTTGATTCACTTAGTCAAGAATTATAACCCACACGATCTAAATCAGCCCAGAATCACCAAGATTCACCAAGATCCAACAAACCAGATCAAGAACCCAGAAACCAACTACCGATCGAAACCAGAGATCAAAACCCCCAAACTTATCCAAACCCTAATTTTCTCAAAAATTAGGCGTTTTGAAAAAAACCTTTTTGAATTGATCAATTAGAACCAAGAATCACTAATTAACCACGGTTAATTAGGTTTAATCAAAGCAATTTTGAAAAACCCCCAAATTTTAGGAACCCTAATTTTTCCGAAATCGTTTTTTTAAAAAGAGCAAGATGAAGAGCCTTGCTCTGATACCATGTAAAATTTTATAATGAATCCAGAAAACAAGCTTGAATCTCAATTCAAGTCAAACTTATTATTCAACCAAAACAATCACAAGATCAGAAAGCAACTGATCTCAATCAGTACAACAACCAGAATGAATCACACAACTTGCCACTGCTACTCAAGTGCAAGTCTATTGACTATCTTGCCAATAGTTTGATACAAAACACTCTATCTCACAATGAATACTAACAACAGATGTCTACTAACTTTGATTGAATAACAAAAGATAAGACTGCGTAAATTTGATGTGTTGAAGAATGAGAAACCCTAGCAGGGAAAAGAGTATATATAGCTCCTCTCAGCATCTTTCAAGACTTGTCAACTTCAGCCCTTGCATTCCTTAGCTTTAGTCAACTCAACCCAAAGATACCAAATAGCTATAACTGAAAATACAACAAGTACAAATTAGTCCCTCAACTTATAATTCCAGGTTGAGTTATTTATTTCAACAGTTTGTGACAAGAAATATACTCCCTCCGTCCCATAATTATTTTCCAGTATTGACTTTTAAAGACTTTAGTTTTCAACTTTGACCTTAAATATTTTTATTTCTGTTATATGAATTGATTGAGTTTTAAATGTATTTTCATTGGTATAATTTTCATTAAGTATTATATAACACAAATACAAATATTTAAGATCAAAGTTGCAAAATAGAGACTTTAAAAGTAAACACATGACAATAGTTATGGGACGAAGACATTAATAAATTTTTAGAGGTAAAAATAGATCATTTTGGATTAATATACACTTTGCAATCCATTCACGTCATCTATTTTTAAACCTTACCATAACTCATTGATCAAATTTGGACATGAATTAGTTGTCAAGGAAAGTATTAAAATGGACATTATATTTATGACTACAAGCAATTCATGAATCGACAAAAAAGTCAACTTTCTAAACGATGAATATATCTTTGCCGGATATAAACATGTAGATTTAATATCTAGAAGAATGGTTGGTGTGTATATCCTAAGATTGACCATTCAAATGCAAAGTAGATAACTTATGATAGAACTAACATAAATCATGGCATGAAATAAGGTTTTTGAATTCTTCCTTGACGTGTATGGCTAATAAGTGTACATAAATCATGGACATGAGACAAAAGTATAAATCCTTTAACTTGTAGTAGTAGTATTCTTTGTGAATGTGACCCTTGTGATAAAAGACATAACAAATGGATGTCTTTTATGAAAGTCGGAGTATTATGGAACCGTCCGGTTTAAGGACACGTATATTTTGCTCAAACGAGATTAAGTATCGTCGTTGTATGTATACCCGAATCGAAAAGATGCTTAGATGAGAACGGGGGTTGTGGTCAACATACACAATATACATGGTCAAATGCATAAACGCTAACACTATGTACATAGATCGGTATTCACTTAAGATATGTTTGATAAAAGTAACTATTGCTGGAACTGGAAATAAGAATTATTAAAAATGATTATTTTTATAAACTAGATGAAATGACATTTGATTTTAGAGATTATGAAGTTTTTATTCTATGTGATTGATTCTATAGAGTTGCGTTTTTCTTTTTCAACCATGTATTTTAAAATGGGCCACAATGATATCCGGAAATACTATATAGTTAGGCCCTTTGTTAAGCCCACATGCTCACATAGTTTAGCACTTTGCAATTAAGTTTCGCTTAGGAGAAGGTTTCATTTTGGTCAAATTTTATATTTACAACTTTTTTAACGCAGATTTATGCCCCAAGGCCCCAAATTATCAGGTGCATAAATTTTTTTACAAGTATAATGAACTAAAAGTTACGATTTCATTAAAACTATAAGAAGTCATAATTTCTTTTGACAAATTAGTGGACTAACCGGAAAATACATGTTTGCTTGACAGAAAATTTCAGAACCATGTTCATATCAGAGAAATCATGATTTTAACAAAAATTTACGCTATGCGGCCAACATCCATCGAATTCCTGTAAACCCATAAATCCACCCATGTAATTATGTTTATCAAAAATTTGTGTCATATATCTCAAGAAGGGCTTGTCTAACGGGTGCCTTCAGGGAAAGGTTTAACGTTATTATAAAACGAAACTTGAGTTTATTGAATTAAAAAGCAGATTTAATTATGGTAATTTACAAGTTTAATTAACTAGACGATTACCCATGCATAACAACAGGATTTTATAGTGATGGATCGTTTAGTGATAAAAAAAATTTATGGGTTATTAACGAAAAATAATAAGAGTTTGAATATTTTGGGATTAAAATTAATGTTTTGAAACCCTGTTCGGCCTGGATAGTTCAACTGGTTGAACCGTTCCAGTCGAAAAACGGGTCGACTTAAACCGGGTCAACCCGCTGGGTTTGAAGCGTCCCGGGTCAACCCGGTTTCGATGTGTATTAATAGTTTCCTTTTGAAATATATGTTTTCAACATTTCTATTTTTAGTTTCAACTTTTTGTTTTTTCCTTTATATATAGTATACGCGGGTACCTTATATCGATATCAACGGGTCAACTCTGGTTCGTTTTCGGATGGCTTTATTGGTTAGCCGAACCGGTGGTGACACCGGTTTCTGGTTGAACCCGTTGGTCCGGTCCGGTATTCAAAACTATATGTACCATCAATTTGTTAACTTTATGAAACTTGTGTTTTATTAATTTGTATAATATGTATAATAACATGTACTTTTCATTTTAGAGTGTTTTAAAAATAACATTAATTAGTGTGTTTAATTATTTTATATTCTGGATTATGTTGTAGCTTGTTTAAGTTGTATATTGTGAAAGTTTAATTGTACTTTTTAGTAAAAAGCGTTTTAATTGTTTGTATTTAATTTGGTAAATATACTTTTAGTTGGTTGTACAATATGAATAAATCACTGTAGTTTAAGTAACGAGCTGTTTTAATAAGAGTATTAATTACACGATACATTTCTCTAACGTTTGACTCATTTTCAACATTCAATAATTCAACAATTCCACTTTGACCATACCATCTTTATATGAAGTATAGATAGATGTGTATTAAATGCAATTTGTACGTTAAAATAAAAGTTTGTATTTAATGAATGCGGTTTAAATGTAACCGGTGCCCTTAGAGCACTTGTTAGACAAAGGGTATGTTTCGCGAAATAGGCTGGAGCTGGGGCTAGGGCTTATATTATAAGCCGAAATTAAAATTTGTATTTTTATAAACTTGTTTGGCAAATGGGCTGGGGTTTATTATTACAAAATTACTAAAAATGACATAATTAGATGAGTTTTTGTATATGTTAGATATTTTTGTGGGTAAATAAGTAATTTATTCTTCAAAAGTCTCGGGCTTAAGTTTTTAGCCTCTTTTATGGGGCTAAAGTTTTTAGCCGGCTTATGTTTTTAGTCGGCTTATGTTATAAGCCCTTTCATAAGTCTCACGACAAACGAGACTTATTTAATTAGCCGGCTTATTTTAAAAGCCCAAGCCCCCATAAGTCCCATAAAAGCACTCCCCAAACATAGCCAAATTCTTTCAAAAAAAACTTGAACCTATAGCAATTTAACTGCAAAACTTCACACATACCATCACAAGCCCTTAGATTTTTATATCCGCAAGTATAAATGAAGATTAAATATTAAATTCCATATATTAAATTCCATACATGTATAATCTTAGCTATATGATCTTTCTCATCCGCGTTTATCTCTATCATAAACCATATTATAACAAACATCAGCTATATATGGATACTTTATATTTTAGCATGATCAATTTTATATCTTACATGCATTCGTACATTAGACATGAATCAAATCCATGTCGAATCCATATAATATCAAAGATTTGTGACATTTTACAAATTTTGTTTTGGAGATTGAATTTATCTTGTGTGTGATTATAGAATCATTTGATTCGATATGGAAGAAACGGTGTTCACGCCTGCCATAGAAGGAATGAACCATATGAAGACGGATCACGGAGACATATTGACTAAGCCATTCTTGGACGTTTGCAAAATGTTGTTGCCGATTCTAGGTGAGTTCCTTGTGTCTTTCTCAATTGGGGTTTATTACACCGGTTTATTGGTCTCTTATTTAGCTATCGACATATTTAACTCATAAGAAACAATGTCACTACTAGTTCTGTTTCAAGGCCTTTTCCTAGTGACCATGTTGGAACAAAAGGGACTTTTGCCTAGTGACATGTAAGCGATCTATCAACCAAGAAGTTGTATGATTAAGTCTCGATTAAGACACTGCGAGATATTAGTTATGAGTGTGTAATACTGCCTGTAAAAAAATGAATTGAAATGACCTTGTTGCGTGAGAGTGTACCATGTTAACATGTTTGTTTTCACTTTTAGATAAATTTGGAGCTGCCATGGCTATTGTGAAATCGGATATAAGTGGAAACATTACTGTGAGTTATCCCTAACCTTACCTTATTTACATCCTTTTTCCACCAATTGTGACTGTTTTTTGTTTACTTGTAGAGATTGGATACTAAGCATACAGAAAATCCAACTAGATATAACTACTTATATGCTCTAGTACAAGCTGAAATTGAGACAAAAACCGCAAAGAATTCATCAAGTTGTAGCAACGGTCTTCTTTGGTTAACAAGGTACCATGTTCTCACTCAATTTCAACATAAACATTACATATATATTTGTGTCTCATCATAATTACTTTACTAATACGTGTCTACGATAACCTAATATTGATACAATATGGTATAATCAACATTTGATTACCCTTGATTTTTAAAATTTAAGTTTTCGGCTTTTGAAGAGCAATGGATTTCTTGGTGGAGCTATTTCGTAACTTACACCAACATCAAGATTGGTCAATGCAACAAGCTTGTAATGATTCCTACGGCAAGACTTTGAAGAAATGGCATGGATGGATAGCAAGTTCAAGTTTTACAGTAGGTTTTAATTACCTAGTTTTTTATGGATTTACCGTGATTTAAATGAGCTAACGGTCTTGAATTTTCTCATATTAATTTTTTTGTTTAGGCTAATCTTCTATACGAAATTTTAGGTTGCCATTAAGTTGGTTCCTGATAGGAAGAAGTTCATGGAGGTCATAGCAGGCAAGGGAGATACCTATGCTGATATGGACAAATTTTGTGTATCGTTTTCACCAGTTTTAATTCAAATTCACAAATTTCTGGTAAGCCACATGTCCCTAAGTCTAAAAGTAATAGTAGCAAGATTGGTAAGTTGGGCAATAGGTCAAAACAGGTAAATTTGTAGTACGGGTTGAAACATGTTGGATTGAACCATAATCATCTTTGTCAGTTCATATAAAGACTTTTTTGTATAAAATTAATGCATGACGGAGTACTTTTAATAAGGCAATTTAAAAGGTTGGATGCTTTGAAAACACGCTTTGGGAGACTTTCGACCTAACTAATCCATGATTAGTACTTAACTTTTTTACTTGACCCACATGAATATATGACTGTGTCATAGGTAAACGGTCGTAACTATTTTGCACCACCTTAATTTCACAAATTTTGTCAATTTGATCTCATACAGCATTCGTGTGGCTTGGATTCTATGAAGGCATCATGATGTTAGAGATCTCAATGCGAGTTTTAGGGTCACCATACTGATCTATCACTTTCCATGCCTTATGTATGCATTTTTTGTTACAATGTTTTGTTGTCTCCCAACCCTAGCTTCAAATATTATTTGTTCTCCATCTAGATGTCGTCATTTGATTAGAATTTGTTTGCGTATTCTTCTTTTGTTGCTAATATATTGATATTTATTTGTTGTTGTAATCTAGTTATATTTCATCGATTATTTAAGTTTTTTGGTTTTAAAGAATCAATATTTACCCCCCCCCCCCCCCCCCCCCCCCCAACCCCTATATGAAGAAACACGTCATCTCATAGTACCTTTTTCTCAAATATGTTGCACGTAATAACAAAAGTTCAAGAAGGAATATGAAAACCTACCTCCTCGTATCTTTCTCTGGCGGGATTGGGTGTTGTCGTTGCTGTTGATAGACTACATGACCCATGTACATCACACCAACAATGTCGTAATTTGAATATCAAATCAAAGCAATGTGCCATTCTCTATGCGAGAAATTCGAATTACTTTTCTCTACTATTTACAATTGCGAGCTGACAATGGCCAATGTATTTTTCTCACAAAATATGGGGAAAACGACTTCTGAATTTAATGACCAAAATTTAACTAATCTAACGGCTAGAAAAGAACATACTTAGACAACTACAATCATGTATACATTTTGCAAGCAGGGTTTGCATGCTTAGTGCTATAAAAACTTCAAGATCATTGCACCATTTTCATTAATAAGTCTATGAAACTTTTGAATGCGTTTAATTCTTGTAGATTTTTTTGAATTTTGGGTTAACCTTCGTGAATTACATTTTGAATGTGATGGATTAATTACATTGAAGGTTAAATTGCCTAAATATAAAATGTGTGTACATATATGCTGCATTAGATTATTTCATTCCATTCTTCCAACAATTATCACTTCAAGTCTTCAAGTATATGCATCGAAAAAGTTATTATATATCGAAAAAGTCTTCAAGTCTTCAAATATAAAATGGGTGTTTGGGTTAATTTATGAGGCTTATGAACTTATATAAAATTTTGAAACCTCATAAGCCCATTTTTCCGGCTCTCAATAGCTTATCAAGTTAATTTTATGACCTTAATTAAGCCGTATGCTCAAACTTGATATGATAAGCTCATAAGCTGAACTTTTAAAATTTTACTCATAAGGCCAATAAATAAGATTACGAAACACCCTAAAATGCTAAAGGTAAATAAATGAAGAGTTTTGCTAATATGTACCTACTGGCACACCGTAAATTACTTTGAATAAATAGAAGTTTGATATTGTATTAATTAAGTTGAACCTTCCATATATAAAGAGTTAAACATCTACCTATAGTGGTCACAAATCAGCAAAACCTATATGAATAAATAAACAAATACCAAAGCGAATTATTGAACAAAACTTGCTTTTGGGGAACAAAAATACGGGTTAAAATGTTAATGCCCTTAAATTTTGGTGTCTCCCAAAAATTTGGGTCCTTTAATGGTTCATATTAATCCACAACTTAAGTCTTAACAAAATATTTTCTAGTTTCCAATATACTAATTCTCTATTTTTCATGTTTTAAAATGTAAAATTTGGTCAAAATTACTTTATCCAGCAAATTTCATTTCCAAACATTGTTGTCTATTGAGAACGATCATCTAGAGGCATTGCTTCGTATGAGCTCGTAATATCGTGTTCAATTTACATACATCTTTTATATTATACAATGAATCATGATCGAGAAATAACGAATGTCATGGTTGAATATGAGGATTTTCGTATGATATGGTAGCAAAAGCAACGATACGTATACTTATTCTTTTTGTTGTTAGCGCGTTTAGTTATTGAAAAGTGTGTATCAGCAAGGCCATGAAAGGTCTATTGAAAGGCCTACGTTACATTTCCGAAATTTTTGGTACATTTTTGGTGTTTTGATTGTGATAAGATGTTTTAAAGGTTTGTTTTTCGCGTTATGGCTTATGATTTTTTGGAACTACAGAGGCGGATAACGTAAAGGAGCCAGAAATACAGATTGGTGCACCCACGGATGTTAAACATGTTGCGCATATTGGTTGTGATGGTCCTTCTTCAAACGCTCCTAGTTGGGTAATCACTAATTTCCATATAATGTATCGTGTCACGTGTGTGAGTGACATTGTTCTTGATAATTATTTTTTCATGCGTTACGTGTATGATAGATGAACGAGTTTCAAGGCTCTTCCGATGCTGGATCATCAAAAGGTACATGTTTATTTGATGAACCTTTTCTAGGTGTAACATATTTAGAAAGATGTTAACTGGTGCACGCGATCGTTGTTCTTATGTAAGAAAAAAAATAAATAAATAAATAAAATTTATGATTGCCTTTTGGATCCCAAATTTATAATAATTTCTAACCGAAAACACTTGTCATCCCATATAGAATCGACGGGAACTCCTAATCGTCATGGCAAGTCAAAACAATCCAACACAGACACTAGGTCGCGAAAGAGCAAGACCTCAACTAGTGATAATGAAACTAGTCGTGCTAGGCGGAACAAAAACACAACAGCGGGGGCTGAGTCACCGTCACAAGATGCAGGAGCCAAAAAGAACCGAAAGAAAAAGAGACCAACGTCAAACCGAGACTCATCTGCCTCAAATAACTCATATGACTCAAAAAGTGGTGAGATGTAACTAATTAACACGTACAAGGTCGATAAGAGTACATTGTGGAATTGATCAACCACAATATATAAATTGGATTTGTGACAAATTATATTGCAACATAGGATTGAAAATTTTTATATGTTTAAACTTTAGGAGCTTACACTTTGTAATTTTTTTAATTTCTTCTTGTTTTGCACATACGTGACAATGTGAATTATGCTATTTACCTTTAGTCCCGATCGAACCCATAATTATCAATATTCATGATTTGCAAAATCAAATCTGTATATAATGCAAGTATTTGCAGACTAATCCTACCGCTTCGGCCAAACATGACTATAAGCACATTTTTTAGACCAGAAAATTATAATTTTATATGAGATTTAAGACTACGCCGCAAAAATCAATGGTGTCCCGGGACACACCCTGGTTCCGTCACTGTTTAAGCGATATGATATAGTTAAGGTACTTTGATACATTAGATACCCTTAATGCTGTATTGTTAAATACATTATTCGACACAAGTTTTGTAGTTGACGACATATAGGATTCTTATTACTAATAGTTAAGTACATTGGAGATACTTTGTGGGTTTTGTACGCGTTTATGTCTTTTTATCCTTGCGTGCATTCTTGTTGGCAAGGTTCTCAAATAGACTGCCGTCGAAAAGACCTCTCATGGATTCTTTCGATAGGTAGCCGTCCTCATCTTTAGCAATAATGTAAACAGCTCCCCACTCGAGTTTGCTTATTATCCTGTAAATGATTATTAATCAGGTTTGAGCAGGTACATGTTACTATTTTGTTTACAGTATTATTGAAACACAAACCATCCAATAAGGTCGAATGCAACACGGTTTCCTTCAGTCATGTCCCATAGCTCTTTCAAAGATAGCTTATCAGGTTCTGTTTTTCCGTATTTGCTGAACATGTTCTCAAAGTTAACTGGCATGTACCTATAAAATGAAAGAAATTGTGATACTTTAGATGCTATTGGGAGAGCGCGATTTAGTAAAGTTACGCACCTTCCTTCTGTATCATATGTAGCGGAATCACTTGGATGTTTGCCTTTATGTATGTTGGCTATGTAAACCGGAAGCAGAAGAGAAGGTAAGTAACTCTGCAAATACATACACAAACCAAAACGAAAGAAAAAGACAATCAAAGCGAAGCCAAAAAAGACCCAAAAACGCGTAAACTGAACTCCAATCTTACCGGTAAGGTCAGGTAACTAAATAATACATTGAAAAACAACCCGCCAATCATTGAGAATAGTATGCCGAATCCAATCTTTCGAAGCCCTGAGATAGTTAAGCATGGAGTTGGTTACATGGGAGTAAAATGTTCGTTTATGCGCATTTATTTATTAAATGAACCAACATGAACAAGATTTTATGTCTGTTTAGTTAAATGAACAAATATAAATAAAAGTCTTGTTTGTTCATTTATGCTCTTGAACGTCCGATTATATGTTCGTTCATGTTTGTTTATGTTGGTTTATTTGTTTATGGTTGTATATAGTATATTTTTGCTATAAATTTAAAAGTCGGTATACTTAAACAAATGAACACACAAAAATCACAATATTTTATATACTTTTTAGTTTGTCTTCATATGTTCATCTATTTTCGTTCATCTAAAAAAAATAAACCACGAACAACCTCATTTCTTAATGAACGAACATGAATAAGAAAATCCGTCCATTTAAGCGTTCGTGTTCATTAATTTGTCAGCTAAAGTTAAACAAACAAACACGAACTATGAAGCAGTGGCGGACCCAGGATTTTATAAGGCGGGGGGCAAAAAAAAATTTTTTTTGATAAAATTCGTGATGCAATTTAATAAAAAGGTCATTTTTTTTTACACTAAAAACTAAGGTTTTTATATTTTTGGCTTCAAGGTGGAGGGCAATTTGATTTTTTTGGAGGGGTGCACTTTAATAAAAAGGTCAAAAAAAAAATTTACACTAAAATCTGATATTTTTCGGCGAATCGTAGAATCCACCGCCCCCAAACCCAACACTTGGGTCCGCCCCTGGTTCATGTTCAAGTTACAACCCTAATGTTATCTTTATAATAAAATCGAAAAATTTAGATGTCAAATACTTGTTGAGTAGTTTAGTATAGTATTCACCCTTGTAAGTCTCCCAAGGATAAATGACACCATTGTTGTCTTGATCAAAGAATGCGACATGTTGTTGGAGCACCGTCATCCCTCGAGCATCATGCTGTGGTGTGCCATCAGGATGTTCCACGTCCGGTGCAACCATTGCTCTAGCCATGTCTTTTGAACAACGTAACAAACTATATTAGCCAATGCAGAAACACATACTAATTCAATTCATCATTCATGAAAAGATCGATCGAGAACTTACATGGCTTAGGGATAGACGATTCAAGGTCATTCCGAACGTTCCTTTGGGATGTCACGGGTGCCATTGGTGCCACTGTCGCCATTGCAACCGGGTCGTTGCTCATCTCCAATATTACGTATACTTCTTTCTAATATGTTTATATAGTAAGGTTTTAGATATATAAGTTCAAAATGAAATGGGATATTATTTGAGAGTAGTTGAGTCGTGTAGGAAAGCAAATATTTGAGACAAAGATAATCAATAATTTCTTTCTCATGTGTTTGCTTAATTAGACCTTTATTTTGGATTTATGTATGTGAGTTTTCTTGCATCTTCGTAACACCTATATTTGGAATCTAATTTTAGGAAAAGCAATATTAAATTTCTTTAGTTTGTAAAATGCAACTAATTAACCACAAAAATCTATAGATTATTGTTATCATGATAAAAGTAAATAATTAAATTTAGAGTAAACTCCAAAATACATTAATGTGGTTTGCTCATTTTCACACCATACATTACTCGTCGATAAGTTCAAACATATACATCCCTACGTTAATAAACGTTAACCACTATACATTCATGAGGACGAACGGTGCAATTATTTTGCCGTTATCATCTAACATTGATCTTACATGAGGGAAAGGGTTTGCACCGTTAGTCCTTAGGGATTCGAAATGTCTAACGTGCAAATATTTTTCCTCGTGTAAGATCCAAGTTAGAAGATAACGGCAAAAAAATTGCACCATTCGTTCTCATGGATGTATGGTGGTTAACGTTATTAATAGAGGGATGTATATGTCCCAACTTATCGTCGCGAGATGTATGGTGTGAAAATGGGTCAACCACATGGATGTATTTTAGACTTTTTAGGGGTGGTTTGATATATGGATTTTGATTCAAAGAATGAAATGAAAGATTGAAGAATTTATTTGATAGAAAAGTGAAAATCAAATAATGAAACCACATCCATTACCTTAATCCTCATCATCTTGCCATGTTTTACAAATTAAAAATGGTGGATCCTCTCACATTTTGATGACACAAGGGTAAAATGCAAAAATAGTCTCTAAACTATCACGAAATCGTAAAAATGGGACTGAGACAAAAAGTCGTGCAAAACAGTCACTAACGTTATGAAAATTTGCAAAAAGCCACCGATAGCGCTTTTTTGCTAACTTCCGTTAGTTTTTCCGTTAGTCAAGGGTATTATCGCCATTTCACTCGTTTCCCGCCTTTGACTACCCACACTTTACTTGAATGACCAGATTTGCAAAGTTATAACTTATGTTTTGAAGCCAAAAACACACGTGGCAGCCGAAGAGATTAATGTTTCCCTCCTTTTTGTGCAACTTGGCAACCTCTAATAGGGACTATTCAGTTCATCTTTATCCTCCTTATTTAAATACACCAAACCACACACACATTTCACCGAAACACACATAATTGATGCGTGGGAATTACACCAGGCTTTACCTCTCGAGAAGCTTACAACCCCCACCAGGCAGTGTACCTGATCGTTGTAGTATAGTATAGTGACAAGTACCGAGGGATTGATCGTTCAACTCAGGAATAGTGTCGCTAGGATTAGAAAACCTAAAAACTAGGTCTAGAGGTGAGGGATGATTCTTTTTGTATTTTTATGTTTTATGAAAAGCAATTAAAATCTCAGGTTTTTTGGAAGAGGGGCGGAATTAGTTGCTAGTCAACTAACCCAAAAACTAAGATGCAATCACAATAAAATAACAAAAATGAAAATAAACTAAATTAAGGTAGTGGTGTGAACAATATATGGGAGAAACGTGTTTACATAGATTTCACTACTCCCTAGATATCTTTTACAGGTTAATTACTTGTTACAGTTGCGTGGATAACGGATTGTATTCCTTAATACCATTCATGGGGTGGCGTACTTACTTCCCCAATCCTATAAGCTCCTACTTCACTCCTATGTCGAGCCGGCTAAAAAGCTCCTAACATGGGATCACTAGAATTCGCTCATGCATTAAATACAACCATAAAAACCTAGTACACATCGGTTCATGTTTCTTAATACGTTCAAGCAAGTTACACAATAGAGATCTGCCAGTTTTCTTAAGCCTAACATTGAAATCATTCATCCATTACAACTATAAACAAGCAATCAACCTATAATCAACATCTAGGTTTCATTACATCTAAGCAAACACACAATAGATCTAGCCCGGCATGTTAAAATCAAGACAAGTGAAAGATATATTCAAACAAGACATAGACATATTGAATGAATTGAAGGAAAACTTATCTCAATTGAACATGAAGGGTTTCAAGGGGTGAAAACCCTTGAAAATACTGTTACAAACGAGCTAGGGTTTATAAAGTTCGACCCTAATATTCTCCACACAAGTTCCTCTTTAATGAATGAAAAATAGAAAAGTATATATAGATTTTGTGGGGTGACGGCGTCAAGAGGAAAAATCTGACGCCGTCATCTCGCCGCCAATAAAGTTCTCGGACTGCCTAGATCTATATCTGACGCCGTCATGTATGATTCTGCTCTAGGCCGTCACCAAAATTACTCTTGACGCCCTTGTTCTGACGCCATCACGTTTTCTCTGGGCCGTCATCCATTTTGCTCTTGACGCCATCATAAAATTCTTCTTGACGCCGTCATCTACTGTTCCCAGCAAGGAAAATTAAGACTTTGCCGTTTTCTTCACTTTTATGCTCCAAAAACGTCCAAAATACTTCCTTTTCCAGAATTCACTCCAAAAGTACCTAAAATCACAAAAGGAACGATTTAGGGCAATATTTGATCAAATAAATTCAATTCCGGGCTTAAATGACCCCCTAAAAACGGTTCATTTTTCGCCTCATCATATACCCTTACACTTGAGATTTGCTTGTCATCAAGCAAATGCGCTTTTATTCTAATCAAAATATAAGTTAGTGGTCATTTAACACTAATATAAAAGTAATTACAACAAATAATCGTTCCACTAAAGACCAAAGACAAGCACGGAGGTCATACACTAGCACCTCAAAAATAGTGTTTAGATACTCACATCTCTCGGGTGTAATAAAGTATATATCACAAAATGGAAATGGGAAACATCTCTCACTACCTGTTATATCAAAATAGATTACCATAGGCTTGGGAAAGGATCAAACCTCCACCACATGGCGTAAGCACATAGGATAAATTATCAAAGAGGTCTTTTAAATGGTTGTAACGTTAGGTGTAGGGATATGAAATACACGGTTTTGTTGGATATAGGCAATCTTTACTGGTGGCGAGCTAATCATCTTGGTTAATTACATGTACAATATGGCGTTGCTAAGCCAAAACTAGACTCGACTTAAGCTAATAAATGAAAAATAACAAAAACATAAAATAAACATAGAATGAAACGGGATGGTAGTCCGTATGTTTTTCTCTTTTTTTTTTTTTTTTTTTTTTTTTTTTTTTTTTTTTTTTTTGCATACACTCTTACCCTACCATCCAAAATAATACATCATAGGGAATGAACATTCCCCTTACACTTGAACTTTTACATACTTTACAATAAACTAATCTAATGACTTGAATTAATATAATCAAAACACTTGGAGTACTTTTAAGATTAACACACATATGGGGATAATATATGATGTTCTTCCCCATTACTCCATAATAATAGTACTTTACCCATGAGTCCCAATCGTCCCAAAACAATATGTACAAGGATATGACTCGACTTAGCAACCATGTAATCAATTAGATTAATTAACTAAGGGTTTAAACAAATAACAATAATGCACTAAAGATGAGTGCATACACGGAAGGCTAAGGCGATTTGGTTGTACATTTAAGTGGGGTGTAACAAATTCTTCCTTTAAGTAAGATGCTTAAAGGTAGAAACGAAAAGATAGGCCCGGAGGGGTGTACTAGGGGTTTCGTGTACTAAAAATGAGTACAACGCTAATGTGTGGGAAAAATTAATTGACTTAACTAGCTAAATAATATGACTTAAATGGTCAAGTAATTATGATACGGGTTTAACACAAGGGTGATCCTAATGCCTCTTATTACGTAGTAAATCCTACTACACGAATGTAGTCTCACTAGCGGTCTCGGGATGCATCACTAACGCAAGTTCTAGAATCTAAATGCTACCGGTACACTCATAAGCACTAATAGTAAATGCTTTTCCTATCAAATCTAAAGGCGAACCTCACATATTTGGGTGGAAAATTTTTCTGAATGATACGGTTTTGTGCTAGTCATACAATCTCCTATCCATGAGACGCTTGCTAAGGCTAAAGTTTCACTCCTAAATGTTGTAAAAAAATTTAAATTTTGCGCTAAAATTACACTAACAAGTATTTCTTATAGTTTTATTACACACCTACCATCAAACAAACAAACTCAAGTGAAAGTGTATACTATAAGGTATCATCATTTACCCTCCCCTTACACTTAGGATGAACATTGTCCCCAATGTTCAAGTAAAGATTGTAAAAGTAAAACAGGTAAAAGAATGAAATCAAATACTCCCCTGATTTGCTCGGTATGGATAATATGGTAACCAGGTTAGATCTTCCTCCAAGAAAATGAACAATCAAAGCTTCCCTTTCAGAATATAAATCATCTTCTTGTCAAACATAATCTGTTAAACCTGAGAAAACAAACAAGGCAACCTCGCGTAAAATCGGCGGCAATCTATATATGATAACAAATCCTAGAAAATAAAGTAAGATATAATGCTTGTGGAATGATGTTTGCAGATTCCCTGGAGATTATAAAACTAAAGATTCAACAAAAACTTTAAGATTCCGTTAGAAAAACAAAACTGGTAAAAATTCCAGATTTTTACACGTGACGCCGTCAGGAATTTCTTCCTGACGCCGTCAGAAGTGACCTGCAGAAATTCTTATGTTAAGTTTCCGGAAAATTTCTGGAAAAACTTGGTCCTACTTCCTGGAAAATCCTGCAAAACATCATTATGACTCGATACAAGCATTTGACTCTAACAAATATGAATATACATGTTCATTAAATATTGTGGAGAATCATGACCGGTTTTGTTTCTTAAAAACATATTTGGGGTTTCCCCTTACACTTAACTTTTGCGAAATACCTTTGGATGAAGTTAAGACTAAACCAAACAACAAAATAAAGTATTTTCACCATTTTAATTTGAGACATGATCTACCAACAATAAAAATAAAGCATGCATACGGAAGCAAATAACAATCAATCAAAATAAAAATCACACAAATCATGGGTTGCCTCCCAAGAAGCGCTTGTTTTTGTTCGAGTCACGAGCCTGACTCTACCCTTGTTTAACGGAAATAGAGGAGGTTTTCCCTACACTTAGGATTAAGTGCGGGTGAAAGTAGCGATACACACCCTTAGGGTGGAAATATGCCACGTGAGGAAAGAGTAGTGGATGAATTATATGCTCAAAGGGTTGTGCTCCTATCATCATAACCTTACCTAATTCAATTGGATTAGTGGGCGGATTAAGATTTTCTCTTAGAAAGGGATCATCTTCTATCAACTTCGAGAGACTCGTAGTTGGGAATTCATCTTGACCTAATAAACCCGGTTTAAATCCATAATGTCTTTTGTGATCAATCATAAATGGGTGATGTAAGCATGTAAGGTCATTTTCCACTCCTATATTGGCTTCCTCTCTACAAGGCTTAGAGTCCACTACCTTTATCCTAAGACTACCCGAACTATATGGTTTGATGGGTGGATAGGAACCTATTTCAATTCCTAAATTTTCATCCAAGGATAGAAGATTAGGTAACGGTTTTGGTTGAGGCTCCGGTTCATCAAAACTAGGAACTTCCTTAGAACTAAGAGAAAGGTTATCATTATAAGTATTCAAACCTATATCCTCTAGTTGTGTTTGGTTCAAAGGTTCTACCTCAATTGGGATTCCTAAATCTCTTCTACTTCATCCGAATAAGTCACGAGCGGTGTGTATGCCTCAAATGATGGTAGGACTCGTTGGGTACTTGGTAGGCTTAGATTTTCAACTCTATCCTCCATCTTATCAATATTACCAATGTGCTCAGCTTGTATTGTGGTGAAATCAAACCACTTCGTGCACCCAGTTATCTCATCTATAGGTGATGCGTGGGAATCGCAACAGGCTTTACCTCTCGAGGGATCTCGAGAAGCTTACAACCCCCACCTGGCAGTGTACCTGATCGTTGTAGTATAGTATAGTGACAAGTACTGGGGGATTGATCGTTCAGCTTAGGAATAGTGTCGCTAGGATTAGAAAGCCTAAATACTAGTTCTAAAGGTGAGGGATGATTCTTTTTGTGTTTTTATATTTTTTAGAAAGCAAGTAAAAATCTCGGGTTTTGGAAGAGTGGGCGGAATTAGTTGCTATTCAACTAACCCAATACTAAGATGTAATCAAAATAAAATACTAAAAATGAAAATAAACTAATTTATACTAAGGTTGTGAGCAGTAATTGGAGAAAATGTGTTTACTTAGATTTCACTACTCCCTAGATATCTTTTACACGTTAATTACTTGTTATAATTGCATTGATGACGGATCGTATTCCTTAATACCATTCATGGGGTGGCACACATAACTCCCCAATTCTATGAGCTCTTATCTCCTCCTACACCATGCCCAGCACAACTATAGGGATTGTAAACAGTGGCTCATGCATTAAATACAACCAATAAAGACCTAGTGCGCGTTGGTTCATGTTTCTTAAGACGTTCAAGCATGTTACCAATTGGAGATCTGCCAGTTTTCTTAAGCCTAACATATAAATCATTCATCCAAGACAAGAATAAACAAGTAATCAACACATAATCAATATCTAGGTTTCATTAGATCTAAGCAAACACAAAAGAGATCTAGCCTAGCATGATAGAATTAAGACAAGAACATGATATAGACAACCAACACATAGACATATTGATTGAATTAGAAAAACACTTATCTTGATTAATCATGCAAGGTATCAAGGGGTTGGAACCCTTGAAAAACCTGTAAAGTTACACCAAAATCGTACTTAGGGTTTCTCCCAAAACTTCCCTCTTTTTAAATGTGAAAAATTAGAAAACTATATATAGAAAAATAGGTTTAACGGCGTCAAGAATAAACTTGTGACGCCGTCACCTTGCCGCCAAAACACTCCTCGGACTGCCTAGATCAACATTTGACGCCGTCAAAACTTATACACTTCCAGGCCGTCATGACTCTTTTACTCTTGACGCCCTTCCTACGTGACGCCGTCAAAACTCTTTTGGGTTGTCATGGAAATTTATGAAATTTGCTCTTGACGCCGTCAAGGATTTGCTCTTGACGCCGTCACCTACTGTTCCCAGCATGGAAAATTAAGACTTTGGCGTTTTCTTCATTTTTATGCTCCAAAAACGTCTGAATTGCTTCCTTTTCCAGATTTCACTCCCAAAGTACCTAAAATCACAAAAGGAACAATTTAGGGCAATATTTGATCAAATAAATTCGGATTCGGGCTTAAATGACCCCCTAAAAACGGATCATTTTTCGCCTCATCATATACCCTTACACTTGAGATTTGCTTGTCCTCAAGCAAATGCGCTTTTATTCTACTCAAAAGACAAGTTAGGGGTCATTTAACACTAATATAAAAGTAATTACAACAAATAATCGTTCCACTAAAGACCAATAGACAAGCACGGAGGTCATACACAAGCACCTCACAAATAGTGTTTAGATACTCACATCTCTCGGGTGTAATAAAGTGTAAATTACAATATGGAAACGGAAGATATCTCTCACTACCTGTCATAGCAAAATAGATTACCATAGGCTTGGGAAAGGATCAAACCTCCACCACATGGCGTAAGCACCTAGGATAAACTATCAAAGAGGTCTTTTAAAGGGTTGTAACGTTAGGTGTAAGGATATGAAATACACGGTTTTGTTGGATAAAGGAAGTTTTACTGGTGGCGAGTTAACAATCTTGGTTAATTACATGTACACTATGGCGTTGCTAAGCCAAGACTAGACTCGACTTAAGCTAATAAATGAAAAATAACAAAAACATAAAATAAACATAGAATGAAACGGGATGGTAGTCCGTATGTTTTTTCTCTTTTTCTTTTTCTATTTTTTTTTCTTTTTCTTGATTTTTTTTTTTTTTTTTTTTTTTTTTTTTTTTTTGCATACACTCTTACCCTACCATCCAAAATAATACATCATAGGGAATGAACATTTCCCTTACACTTGAATTTTTACATACTTTACAATCAACTAATCTAATGACTCGAATTAAGAAAATCAAAACACTTGGAGCACTTTTAAGATTAACGTACATATGAGGGTAATATATGATGTTCTTCCCCATTACTCCATAAAATAAGTACTTACCCATGAGTCCCAATCGTCCCAAAACAATATGTACAAGGATATGACTCGACTTAGCAACTATGTAATCAATTAGAAAGTTAACTTAGGGTTTAACAAATAACAATAATGCACTAAAAATGAGCGCATACACGGAAGGCTAAGGCGATTTGGTTGTACATTTAAGTGGGGTGTAACAAATTCTTCCTTTAAGTAAAATGCTTAAAGTTAGAAACGAAAAGATAGGCTCGGAGGGGTGTACTAAGGGTATCGTGTACTAAAAATGAGTACAACGCTAAGGGTGTGGGAAAAATTAGTTGACTTAACTAGCTAAATAATATGACTTAAATGGTCAAGTAATTATAATACTGGTTTAACACAAGGGTGATCCTAATGCCTCTTATCATTTAGTAAATCCTACCACACGAATGTAGTCTCACTAGCGGTCTCGGGATGCATCACTAACGCAAGTTCTAGAATCTAAGTGCTACCGGTGCACTCATAAGCACTAATAATGAATGCTTTTCCTATCAAATCTAAAGGCGAACCTCACATATTTGGGTGGAAAATTTTTCTGAATATACGGTTATGTGCTAGTCATACAATCTCCTATCCATGAGACGCTTGCTATGGCTAAAGTTTTACTCCTAAATGTTGTAAAAAAAATTAAATTTGGCACTAAAATTGCACTAACAAGTATTTCTCATAGTTTTATTACACATCTACTATCAAACAAAACAAACTCAAGCGAAAGTGCATATGTAAGGTATCATCTTTTTACCCTCCCCTTACACTTAAGATGAACATTGTCCCCAATGTTCAAGTAAAGAATGTAAAAGTGAAAAAGTAAAGAGAATGAAATCAAATACTCCCCTGATTCGCTCGGTATGGATAATAGGATGGCCAGGTTAAATCTTCCTCCAAGAAAATGAACAATCAAAGCTTCCCTTCCAGAATATAAATCATCTTCTTGTCATACATAACCTGTAAAACCTGACAAAATAGACAAGACAACCTCGCGTAAAATCGGCGGCATCCTATATAAGTTTCTAAATCCTAGAAAACAAGATAAGATATAATGCTTGTGGAATGAAGTCTGCAGATCTCCTGGAGAATATAAAACTTAATGATTCACAAAAACCATAAGACTCCGTTAGAAAAACAAAACCGGTAAAATTTCCAGATTTTTAACTCCTGACGCCGTCAAGAGTAAAACCCTGACGCCGTCAGAATGGACCTGCAGAAAATCTTATGTTAAGTTTCCGGAAAATTTCTGGAAAAACTTGGCCCTACTTCCTGGAAAATCCTGCAAAACTTCATTATGACTCAATACAAGCATTTGACTCTAACAAATACGAATATACATGCTCATTTAATATTGTGGAGAATCATGATCGGTTTGTTTCTTAAAAACATATTTGGGGTTTCCCCTTACACTTATCTTTTGCAAAAATACTTTTAGGTGGAGTTAAGACTAGGCCAAAACAACAAAGTAAAGTATTTCCACTATTTAATTTAGAAACATGATCAACCAACAATAAAAATAAAGCATGCATACGGAAGCAAATAACAATCAAACAAATAAAATCACACAAAACATGGGTTGCCTCCCAAGAAGCGCTTTTCTTTATTTACGAGTCTTGTAGCTAGACTCAAGGCTGATGGGTTATTACGTGATACGGGTGAGCTCCTCGTTGAGGACATCTTTGGGATCAAACTTAGGTTTCAACTTTCTATCGGTTTCCTTAGTATGGTATGACCTTTCAAACTTTTCTCCATCCGGATCATACAAAGTCATTCTAATATGCCATGACCCGTCACCTTCTTTAGGTGGCTTGTCCCACCTCCATTTACACTTGTCTCCCTCTCTTTTCCATTTATTCCTCTCTATGTTGATGGGCATTACGCTTAACAACTCAATCATCTTCCTAAAGACTAACGGGTCCTCAAAGGGGTCTAGCTCTTCATCTCTAGCTATGAGTTGTTCTACCGAATGTGTCTTTTCAACGAAATCTTTCTCTAGATAAAATGGGCATTGAGGTCCTATAAAGTTCCTTTCTATCCAAGGTCCATATCTAGACGGTCTTCTATTCATCTCCACCCAATGCGGTGTCGGTTCATCATCACAATCATAACTATGCTTCTTAACATCATACACCGACCAAGTATCGCCTTCACCTACCGTTATCTTAGATTCCTTGCAATCTATCATGGCACTAGCGGTTGCTAAAAATCCTCTTCCTACCAATAATGGGCATGTAGTGTCACTAACCATGTCTAGGACGTGAAAATCCGCTAATATAGTTAACTTTCCTACGTGAACAACTACATCCTTAATCATTCCAACCGGGTGGGCAATACTCCCATCCGCTAGCCCTATCAATACCTCCGTTTCCTCTAACTTTCCTAGCTTAAGAGCGGTGAATAAGGACAAGGGAATCAAGTTGAGGCTTGACCCTAAATCGGCTAGTGTGTCGAAAGCTTCGGATCTTCCTATCTTACAAGGCAAAACAAATATACCCGGATCATCAAGCTTTTTAGGCAACTTGTTTTGAATGAAGGCGGTCCCATTTTTACCTAGCTTACACTTCTCATATTTTTCTAGGAGGGCACTATAGTAAGGAGCACGCGCTAAGACATCAATGACGGGGCGTTCAAGGTGAAGCTCTTTGAATTCATCGTCAAGGTCTTGCGTAAGAGGTGTTTCAACTATGCTTTTGACCGGCTTTATAGTGGGTGTTTTATTTGATTGGTCCTTTTGGGGAACTTGGTTTTGTTTGAAACACGTGCTCGTTGATTTAACCGAGTAGTATTGTGGACACGAAGTGGGTGACGAAACTGAGGATATGGAATTAACGGTTAGTTTCGGATTCTTGACCGTGTCGCTCGGGAGTGCTCCCATTTCTCGGTCATTGAGAACTTTCAGCAATGCATCAATTCTAGTGGTCATCTCGCTTTGCTTTTGTTTGAAATCGGCTTCAAACTTAGATATGCGAGCTTCTTGAGATGCCATGAACTTTGACATCAATCCTTCAAGATTGTTGGTACTACCATAGTTGTTAGAAGGATTGTTGTTGAAAATACGGTTGGATGGTGGACCGTTTGGTTGGTAACGATTTGGTGGGTTGGAAGAATTGGTTTGATTTTGTTTCCACCTAAGGTTTGGATGATTTTTCCATGAGGGGTTGTATGAATCACCGTAAGTGTTTGGCTCGGGCTTGAAAGTGTACCACTTATCTCCCGCTTTGTCGGTACGCGTGGATGCGTAGTCCGCAAAAGCTGTTCCGGGGAGTTCCACACAATCACGAGTGTCATGGGGACCACTACATAATTCGCATGAAGAAGTGATTTTGTTCACTTGGCTTGAAGGCTTCGGAGCTTCGTAAGATTTCATGAGAAACTTGACTTGGTCCTCAAGTTCCATGATCCTACGGTCGGGAGTGCTAGAATTGTTCGAAGGCAAAGATATTGCCTTGACCGTTTTGTTCAAATCACGGGGATCATTCCAACTTTCGTTGTCATAGAGAGCAAGATCTTCTATGAGTTCCCATGATTGTTCTGCACTAAGATCACATAGCTTACCACCGGCCGATTGGTCAATGGCTCGCCTCGTGGAGATGTCGATATGGTCATAAAAAATTTGGACTTGGAGCCAAAGATCTATGCCATGATGAGGGACTTTTTGGAGTAAGTCCTTGAAACGAGTCCATGCTTCATAAAGAGATTCATTTTGACGTTGTTGGAACATCAAGATGTCATTCCTAAGCTTAGTAGTTCTCCCCGGTGGGAAAAATTGAGCAAGGAAACGAGTGGTGAGATCATCCCATGTGGTGATGGATCCCGCGGGTAAACGCTCAAGCCATTGACTAGCTTGATCCCGTAGAGAGAATTGGAATAGGCGTAAACGGGTAGTCTCTCTAGTTTCAACATATAGGTCTATGGAGTCTACGATTTTGAGAAAGTCCTTAAGATGTTGGTTTGGATCTTCGGAACGAAGTCCATGGAATGCACATCCGCTTTGCACCAACCTGATGGTGTCGGATTGCAAGGGGGTTACATTGGCTCCGGTGAGCTCAATGGTGTTTCGGTAGCCTTGGTGGCTAGGTCGGGAATACTCTCCTAAGGTCCGGGGCCTAAGGGGTTCTAATGGTGGGTTTTGTTGTGGTGGGATGACGGGTTCAAAGATGTTACCACCTTCCATGATGTCGGATGGTAAAGAGTTACGAACAAAAGCACGAAGAAATAAGATAGACTAAAGAAGACCTAAAAATAAAAATAAAATCTTACTAGAAAGGAATCTAGCAAGTAGACCTAATAAAAAGAAATTCTAACCTAAACAATAACTATTCCCCGGGCTGCGGCGCCAAAAACTTGATGCGTGGGAATCGCAACAAGCTTTACCTCTCGAGGGATCTCGAGAAGCTTACAACCCCCACCAGGCAGTGTACCTGATCGTTGTAGTATAGTATAGTGACAAGTACCGGGGGATTGATCGTTCAGCTTAGGAATAGAGTCGCTAGGATTAGAAAGCCTAAATACTAGTTCTAAAGGTGAGGGATGATTCTTTTTGTGTTTTTATATTTTTTAGAAAGCAAGTAAAAATCTCGGGTTTTGGAAGAGTGGGCGGAATTAGTTGCTATTCAACTAACCCAATACTAAGATGCAATCAAAATAAAATACTAAAAATAAAAATAAACTAATTTATACTAAGGTTGTGAGCAGTAATTGGAGAAAATGTGTTTACTTAGATTTCACTACTCCCTAAATATCTTTTACACGTTAATTACTTGTTATAATTGCATGGATGACGGATCGTATTCCTTAATACCATTCATGGGGTGGCACACATAACTCCCCAATTCTATGAGCTCTTATCTCCTCCTACACTATGCCCAGCACAACTATAGGGATTGTAAACAGTGGCTCATGCATTAAATACAACCAATAAAGACCTAGTGCGCGTTGGTTCATGTTTCTTAAGACGTTCAAGCATGTTACCAATTGGAGATCTGCCAGTTTTCTTAAGCCTAACATATAAATCATTCATCCAAGACAAGAATAAACAAGTAATCAACACATAATCAATATCTAGGTTTCATTAGATCTAAGCAAACACAAAAGAGATCTAGCCTAGCATGATAGAATTAAGACAAGAACATGATATAGACAACCAACACATAGACATATTGATTGAATTAGAAGAACACTTATCTTGATTAATCATGCAAGGTATCAAGGGGTTGGAACCCTTGAAAAACCTGTAAAGTTACACCAAAATCGTACTTAGGGTTTCTCCCAAAACTTCTCTCTTTTTAAATGTGAAAAATTAGAAAACTATATATAGAAAAATAGGTTTGACGGCGTCAAGAATAAACTTGTGACGCCGTCACCTTGCCGCCAAAACACTCCTCGGACTGCCTAGATCAACATTTGACGCCGTCAAGACTTATACACTTCCAGGCCGTCATGACTCTTTTACTCTTGACGCCCTTCCTACGTGACGCCGTCAAAACTCTTCTGGGTCGTCATGGAAATTTATGAAATTTGCTCTTGACGCCGTCAAGGATTTGCTCTTGACGCCGTCACCTACTGTTCCCAGCATGGAAAATTAAGACTTTGGCGTTTTCTTCATTTTTATGCTCCAAAAACGTCCGAATTGCTTCCTTTTTCCAGATTTCACTCCCAAAGTACCTAAAATCACAAAAGGAACGATTTAGGGCAATATTTGATCAAATAAATTCGGATTCGGGCTTAAATGACCCCCTAAAAATGGATCATTTTTCGCCTCATCAATAGGCTTATCCCCAAACAATCTTCTTGCTTGTTCTCTTAAACTTGCTATCAATTGATCCGTAACAACGTTTGTTGGGTTGTCCATTTTTTTGGCAAGTATGGCACAATTCTCTATGGTTTCTCATGCTTCATCAACACTTAATCCCCAAAGGTCCCCATCTGCGGCATGGTCAATGTCCATTTTGATATAGTGGTCGACACGATGGTAAAATATTTCAATTTGGGACCACAGATCAAAATTATGATGAGGGACTTTTCGGAGTAAATATTTAAAACGAGCCTATGCATCATAGATAGGTTCATTCTCATGTTGTTTAAACATCAAGATGTCATTTGGAGTGGTTGGTAGTATGGTGGATTCGCGTTCTCCATAATGGCTAACGGAATAGTCAATGGAAAGGTTTTTACAAGCAAAGACACAAAGAAAATATAGACTAAAGAAAACCTAAAAATAGAAATAAAAATCTTACTAGAAAGGAATCTAGCAAGTAGACCTAATAAAAAGAAATTCTAACATAGACAATAACTATTCCCCGGCAGCGGCGCCAAAAACTTGATGCGTGGGAATTGCACCAGGCTTTACCTCTCGAGGGATCTCGAGAAGCTTACAACCCCCACCAGACAGTGTACCTGATCGTTGTAGTATAGTATAGTGACAAGTACCGGGGGATTGATCGTTCAACTCAGTAATAGTGTCGCTAGGATTAGAAAACCTAAAAACTAGGTCTAGAGGTGAGGGATGATTCTTTTTGTATTTTTATGTTTTATGAAAAGCAATTAAAATCTCAGGTTTTTTGGAAGAGGGGCGGAATTAGTTGCTAGTCAACTAACCCAAAAACTAAGATGCAATCACAATAAAATAACAAAAATGAAAATAAACTAAATTAAGGTAGTGGTGTGAACAATATATGGGAGAAATGTGTTTACTTAGATTTCACTACTCCCTAGATATCTTTTACAGGTTAATTACTTGTTACAGTTGCGTGGATGACGGATTGTATTCCTTAATACCATTCATGGGGTGGCGTACTTACTTCCCCAATCCTATAAGCTCCTACTTCACTCCTATGTCGAGCCGGCTAAGAAGCTCCTAACATGGGATCACTAGAATTCGCTCATGCATTAAATACAACCATAAAAACCTAGTACACATCGGTTCATGTTTTTTAAGACGTTCAAGCAAGTTACACAATGGAGATCTGCCAGTTTTCTTAAGCCTATCATTGAAATCATTCATCCATTACAACTATAAACAAGCAATCAACCTATAATCAACATCTAGGTTTTATTACATCTAAGCAAACACACAATAGATCTAGCCTAGCATGTTAAAATCAAGACAAGTGAAAGATATATTCAAATAACACATAGACATATTGAATGAATTGAAGAAAAATTTATCTTAATTGAACATGAAGGGTTTCAAGGGGTGAAAACCCTTGAAAATACTGTTACAAACGAGCTAGGGTTTATAAAGTTCGACCCTAATATTCTCCACACAAGTTCCTCTTTAATGAATGAAAAACAGAAAAGTATATATAGATTTTGTGAGGTGACGGCGTCAAGAGGAAAAATCTGACGCCGTCATCTCGCCGCCAATAAAGTTCTCGGACTGCTTAGATCTATATCTGACGCTGTCATGTATGATTCTGCTCTGGGCCGTCACCAAAATTACTCTTGATGCCCTTGTTCTGACGCCGTCACGTTTTCTCTGGGCCGTCATCCATTTTGCTCTTGACGCCTTTATAAAATTCTTCTTGACGCCGTCGTCTACTGTTCCCAGCAAGGAAAATTAAGACTTTGTCGTTTTCTTCACTTTTATGCTCCAAAAACGTCCAAAATGCTTCCTTTTCCAGAATTCACTCCAAAAGTACCTAAAATCACAAAAGGAACGATTTAGGGCAATATTTGATCAAATAAATTCAATTCCGGGCTTAAATGACCCCCTAAAAACGGTTCATTTTTCGCCTCATCAATAATCCCAACGATCAAAACAACCCACGATGGCAAACAATGGTAAAGGGAAGGGCATATATATTGGTACCGAGGAAGAGGAATTTGACAAAGTTTTAAGATCCGATTATCTAAATGATTTACTTCTTGATTCATATGGCGTAGAACCAATTGATGAATATGGTTCTTATAGGAAGATTCCTAAGGAGTTGAGTACTCAGATTCTGACCTATCTTAGGAAACAAGATGGCTACTATGAAGCGCTTTTGAGTGACGAGGAGGAGGAGGGGGAGGAGAAGGAAGAGACTGTGGATACCGTTTTACCAAATGATTTGGCATAGAGGATTTCCCGTCTTGAAGTTGTGTTTAAGTATCTGAAGGATAAGAAGGACAAGAAAGAAAAAGAATTGAAGAGCATGAAGAAAAGGAAGAAAATGGGTGATGCGGAAGGTAGCGGTTCCAACTTCTAAACTAGTGTGTTTTGATAACTTTTGGGTGATGGAATGGTTGTGAACTCATATGATCAATGAAAGTTTCGATCTTTATGTTACTATGTTTGTGTTTCAATTTTTGATGTTTATGTTTGTGTTTCAACATTCACAAGGTACAATGATACAGCTTATGCAGAAACTATTAACATTTGTAGGTTGACTTTGGAAAGTAAAAAGCTATTGACTAGCACTAGTAAGAAGTTAATACTCCTTTACCTACCAACTAGTATAGTAAAGTCTCATTTTTTTCTATATACTTTACTTGTTAAACAAACTCTATGAACTCACCAACCTCGTGTTGACACTTTAGCATGTATTTTCAGGTATTAATCAATGGCACATTACAGGAGGTTTTGGCAGGGCATGGCATGGTCATAGAAGACTCTGATTATTTATATGGGGACCGTTTTAAACTATTTTAAGGGCCTACTTCCGCACTACTTTTAACGATGTAAATTCAACATTTTTGATTAAACGATTTTATTCTAAATGATTAAAGTGAAAACCATTTTTGTACTTGTGTTGTAATACCAATTGAGTTACACCCCAGCTACACGTATGCTTCCGCTGGACCCGATTTTGGGGGTGTGACAGATTGGTATCAGAGCTATAGCTATAGCGAACTAAGTATTTTTAAAACCTAGACTATAGCTACTTTTACTAAAAACTTATCCCTATGACCGTCACGTGCCTGCCTGCCAAGCTGAAGCCTCACTTGTGGTTTGTTGCTGACTTAGGTGATGAGATTTGTATCTCATTATCTGGTATATTATATTCACTTATTCTAGTTGATTACTATAATTGTCTTTCATATAAGCATGCTCACGTATCATATATGTCACCCTGTTATGTTTCTCCTTGCATAGTTTCATCATTTGACCTCGAGTTTGGTCACCTGCTTTAGTCTTTCTGAACGTCTTGGTATTTGTGAAGGACATAGTCTTAGTATAACTGAGCTGAGTATTTCAAAATTCATGGAACCTCGGTGGAATATAGACTAGTCACCTATATTCAACCCGGGATAGTGGGACATAGGCTGACTACCTATATCCGACTCAGAAATGAATTTTGCAACACTGAGAATGGTTATAATAAAATTCTGTCTGGATTGAATCCTCTACTCAATTTCCAAATGTTTTATTATGTGTGTGTATACCCTCGTTGTCGGAACGCTTATACTTTTCATCACCTCGTAAACCGCCGCCTGGAAGCACGTCAACTCGTCATTTCATCTCATGAATTTTCACCTTTATAACACTTCGGAGACCAACGTTAACTGAACTTCGGGACGAAGTTCCCTTAAGGGGTAGAGACTGTCACAACTCGTAAATTTTGGTCTTTTCCCGAACTTTCACATTTACTATTCATCGGTTACTATTCATCGATCACTATTCATCATTTTACTATTCATCATTTTGAGGTCAGTTTGATATTCTGAGAAGCGTTTAAAAATTTTACTATTCATAAAACACTATTCACCTCCGGAGAAAATTTGTCATTTATACGTGAGTTGCGTCATTTCTGTACACGTACGGTTATCTACCTAATAAACGTTATCCTATGAGCTATTATTTTGAATAATTGATCCGATAATCCCAACTATGGTCCTAACATATTTTTATACTCATAATAATAATATAAAAATTTTTATTATTAATTTACCCGGTGTTTTCAAATCAACTGTTACGTTTTCCGGTCGAAGCTTATAACTCCGTCGGTTTGCGATATTTCAACCCGATCATTATTTTAACTTCCGATTCTCATCAGGAATATTATTTTATAATTTTTATAACTTCATTATATTTTATTTTATCTCGTTACAATTTATTTTTAGTTAACTCGGTACCCGGTATCACCTAAAACTAATAATATCTACCCAATTCTACACCAAAGTCAAGAATTTCTTACATACTCATCCACCCCATTCCAATCACTTACACAATTGAAAATTTTCACTTGCTACCATTAATACTAGTCCTTTTTGTCTAAAAATACAATATATATATATACAAGACATAGATATTTTCTTATTTATACAAGTAACTAGCTACTTTTCATCTCATTTTCATCCAATAATTCAACAAGACTTTCTTTCTCTTCTCTCTTTGGGGTGGTGATCGGCCAAGAACACAACAACATCAAGAATCCATCATTTTTCAAAGATCAAGCTCTAATCTAGTTCCTTTAGTTGTTCTTGTTTGGGTTTTGTGATAAAAACTCAAGGTTTCTTAGGTTTTACTCATCCAAGCTCTATAATCTTTCTAGGTAAGTTGTCAAACTCTTGTTCATAATTTCTTCATGTTATTTTTATGATCATATGATTTCCATTCAAGATCTACATGCATATGTTAGTTATACCACTCATTTATATATATATGTAACTTTTGATCCCTAGAAATAGATTATTGTTAGATCCTTGTTAGATCCACTTGATTTATGATGTTTAGGAACCCATGACACCCTAATAAGGTGTATGGTAAGATTAGACTAGATTTGTGGTGATTGAAAGTGGTTTGGTTGAAGTTGAAACAAGTTTGAAACTAGGAAAATGATTTTTGAAACTATATAAATACCTACTGCCCTTATTTTGAAAACGTGGGAAACTCAGTAACTCAGGGGATATTTTTGAACAAAGATTTAGAAAATACTTTCAAAAACGAAGCCGTGGGCGAAAGAACGGATTAAAACGAGCTTATAACGAAGGAGATATGATTTTCCGAATTTAACGACGAAAACTATTTTCTGAAAAACTGCATGCTGTTTGACAGTTTTCGACGGGCAAATAGAGACGTTAGACGTAACCTAGAGGAGCCGAACTACCAAAAATATATTAGTATATACTAAAACGAATCCGTGGATATAAAGAACGAGTAAAATGAGCTTAAAACGACCAAGTTATACATGTTTTAAAATCGTCAAAACTATATATATATATAGTCACTACTAGAAAATAATATAACTACGTACTAAATAATATATTTTCTAGATTTCTTATTCAAGGAGTTTATTTTTAATTAACGAAATACGTACGACTCAAGGTTTATTACGCGACTACTAGACACTATTATAAGGTTTTCAAGACGAGGAATATAACACTAACATTTTTATACGATATACTACAACAAGTTATATACTTCTATATTTGGACTTATTTTCCTAAGTATGGAAACTATTTTACTTTGACAATAACAATTATTTCCAAGTTATGAGTGGTATAGGTATCATGTGCATGCATATTCTCTACATCCTTCATGATCTAAGTATATCACTATCATTCATATTAGGTTGCGGTTAGAGATCGAACCTCATTTCTGTGTATCCACTTTATCATCGTAGCTATCGCACCAGGTGAGTCATAGCCCCTACTCTTTTTATACTTGTTTTAACTTTTTGGGGGAGAATACATGCTCGTTTTTACATGAATTACTACTTGACTATTTGAACTCATTTGACCTTATAACTTGTTTTTGAACTATTGAACTTGACTTGAACTTTTGAACTTAATGTACTGTACGAGCTATGACCTAAAGTCTCACCTTATTGGTGGAGCGTTCTTAACCCTAAAGTCTCGCCTTATTGGTGGAGCGTGCTAAGTCTCCCATGTTTGGAGCGTTCTTAATCGTATATAATAGTTGTATGATGTACTGTTCGTACACTCGCATTGTTCGACACCTATTAGTAGTATGGATAGCGCTATTAGAGGTCGGCCAACCTCTCGTCCACTATGTTACGGGACGCATATTATTTAATTAGGGGCTTTGCATGGCATACATTATTATATATGTGGTGCTTATATTGTGACTTATTATTGACCTCATGTGCTTGACTACCAGACATAGAACTTTTGGCAGTGGGTTGTAAACACACAGGTTACAAGTCTCTTATGGCGGGACTTGTAACTGAGTGGATTTACGATGCCTTTGCTATGTGATCATTTTTTTTCTATATACTTTACTTGTTAAACAAACTCTATGAACTCACCAACCTCGTGTTGACACTTTAGCATGTATTTTCAGGTATTAATCAATGGCACACTACAGGAGGTTTTGGCAGGGCATGGCATGGTCATAGAAGACTCTGATTATTTATATGGGGACCGTTTTAAACTATTTTAAGGGCCTACTTCCGCACTACTTTTAACGATGTAAATTCAACATTTTTGATTAAACGATTTTATTCTAAATGATTAAAGTGAAAACCATTTTTGTACTTGTGTTGTAATACCAATTGAGTTACACCCCAGCTACACGTATGCTTCCGCTGGACCCGATTTTGGGGGTGTGACATTTATTGCAGCCACACACATGGTATTCCAGTCAGCTCGCACTTCCTACAACCACACTCCTTCTTGTCCATGTTAACAACACAATGATCCTCGTTAGGCACAGATACTTTATATAAAGAAGCTTCAATCCATTCAACAACGCAATCAGTAGCTTCTTTTTTAATTGCATCAAACATGGCTTGCACAGTAGGAGTAAGTTGTCCAACACTCTTTTTTATTATTTGCTGAACTACCACAATCCTCTTCATCAAGTAATCCCTGATATATTCAAGACAAGTGATGATCGTTCTATCTCTGACATCATTTAGCTGGCTATTGAACACCTCACATATGTTGTTTAAGAGTAGTCCACATAGGGCTTTGCCTGTTAAACAAATCACACATTATATATTAATATATGATCAATTATCAATATGCTTTTGTCCAGTGCCACTTAATGAATTACCTGAAAAATGTGATATGCTCCATTGTTCAGCTGGAATCTTCAGCAACCAATCATAAGCTGCAACATTGTTATTCTTGAGGTGATCCATCTCTTTATTGAATTCAACAACAGTAGTGGCTCTAGCTGCATTCCAAAGCATGTCCTTGTAAACACCTCCTTTAAAATGTGACTTCATCTCCTCATGAATATGCTTAACACAAAACCTGTGTTCAGTATTTGGAAACACACTACTAATGGCTTGTATCAATCTCTGTAAACAGTTAAGGTTATTGATGGTGTTAAAACTTTACATGTTCTCATTGTGCATAAAGCACATGATTAATTATAGAATAGAAATGTCACCTTTTGCTTATCAGAAATGAAAGTGAACTTGCAGTTGGTTTGTATACCAAAATCCTCTCCTAGTAGTTTCAAAAACCAACACCAAGTTGCCTTATTTGGTGCATCAGCTACAGCATATGCTACTGGAAAAATCCCATTGTTTGCATCAATCCCAACTGCTGTTAGTAATTGACCTGGAAAAGGACCTGACATGCATAATCCATCTAATCCTAAGATTTCTCTGCCACAAGCTTTGAAACCTTGTTTCATAGCTCCCAAACACACATAAACCCTTTTAAAAGTTCTTGTTGCACTCTCTGGATTTGGTTCTAGCTGTACATCAATCTTAACAGTAGTTCCTGGATTTTGATTAACCAACTCTTGGTCATACTCTCTAAGCAGTGCATAATGTTTCGTAAAAACAGGTATACCTGATAGATGTTCACAGTCTTTATTGCATAGCAAATCATACTTACTTATGGGAACATCTTCAATTAGCTCATCATCATCATCAATCACTTCATCATCATTTGGATTATAATCCAAATCCTCTGAATCACTCCCGCCACTCTTTCCTTCTGTTTCATTATCCACCTCTACTACTTTCACATTTCCCATATGACCACCTACAACTGTAAGTCCATAACATTAACAACAAATATACCTTTTAATAAATAAAAAAATTAAAACAAAAATGCACTGTGTGCTACCGTATCGATCAAAGGCACGAACGATCGATGTAATCTAACCGGAACTATACGTTAATTAGAATTGTATCTGAATATAGGTGTTCGGCTTAATTTGGTACAGAATTGGCGGCAATAAACTAGGTGAATGAGGATGGAAGAGGGTTGTATCTGAAGTTAAAGGGGTATATTAGTCATTTCATGCGATAATACCCTTGACTAACGGAAAAAACTAACGAAAGTTAGCAAAAAAGCGCTCTCAGTGGCTTTTTTGCAAATTTTCGTAACGTTAGTGGCTGTTTTGCATGACTTTTTGTCTCAGTCCCATTTTTGCAATTTCGTGATAGTTTAGGGACTATTTTTGCATTTTACCCTTTAATTAATCATCTTTTCTCAATCATTTATTTTAAACCATCTTTATTTATTTCAAGATTTTCAACATTTATGTCTTTTTAATTTTTGCTTTTACCGTAAATTTCGATCATTATTTTAATCTAAAAATTACTATCCATATTTTTTTATAATATAACTAAACACTTAAAACAAACAACATTTTTAATCAATCATACATTCTTTCTCTTACTTTTTCTTTCAAACCTATACAAAATCCAAATCCCTTTCCATCCCGTTAACAAACCAAATGCACCCTTAGTATTTAAAAGTAAATACATAATAAAAGTTAGAAGCCATAAGTTACATGAAAATAAGTTTAATTTAGAAAATAAACTTAGGAGGTGTTTGGTATGTGGGTTTTGACCAAAAGGTTTAGGTTAAGTCCTAAATTTTATCGTTTGGTTAGAGGGTTTAGGTTTTGAAATAGTAAGGGCCTAAAAATCCAAAAGATGAGAAGCTTAGTGGTTTTTCTCTCTTTCACACACTACTTTTAATTATTCATCTATTTCCCTCTCACAAATATAGACATATCTATAATTTAAATAACTTTATTATATTTGTTTTTTATAATAGAAAGTAGTAAATAAGAGTAATTTATTTATCCCGACAATTTTCAAAAATTTACATCAATATCAATATCAATATCAACATCCAAATCCAAACCAACCGCACCCTTACATAAACATCAATTAGAAAAGTCATTGTCTATTCAAGTCCTCATCATGGTTGGCAAATTTCCAATGTCCACAGACATTGTCTATTCAAGTCCTCATCATGGTTGGCCAATTTCTAATGTCCATATACTTATTATAATAGTTAGGTCTATTAGTTATAGTGTTATACTAGCCGGGCGGCGGATACCTACAATTTAATTTATTTGGTTCACATGTTATGCAAAAATAGTTACAACATCAACGCAAAAGCATCTCTAATGCAAAAAGCTTTTAGTGTATTAAACTCAGTTTTTCAACATAACAGGGTATCCACACGTTGTAGCGACGGGTAATGCGGGCGCCATGTGAATAAAGTCCAGGCACCAACAAAATAATCATAACGGGCTGATTAACCTCAAAAAAATAAGAAGAAAATGATCCCGGTCCGACCCGGTATAACCATTTTAACCGGTTCCAACCATCATTTCAAGTTTGTTTTCAGACGGCTTTTATTAGCTAGCCGAACGCCCGAACTGATGGCGACTCCAGTCTCCGGTTGAACCCGTTAGTCTGGTCCGATTTTTAAAACCATATGTACTATCAACTTGTTTACATATAAATTGTATGAACTTTTGTTTGTTTTATTAGTTTGTACAATATGTGTGTAGAGTTGAGATCAATGTAGATATCATATTTGTCATATATCTAATAAACCAATCTTCGTATTAATTTTTCATCAAAATTAATAAGAAAACTACTTTTCACTTTTTTTTAAACAAACATATCTTGCAAACGGTAAATCTTTGAGCTACGAAAAATACCCCATCACGACGAGAATTAAATTATCTTTCTATAGATATGCACTTTTAGATACTTTCGACGAACTTTTTTTTTCGACGAGAAAAATTACATGTCGTTTGTAAAAATCACATGTGACTCATTTTAAAAATCACATGTGATTTTTTTAGGCGGGAAATTTGAAATAAAAAATAGTCGAAAGTATATAGAAGTGCATATCTATAGAAAGTTAATTTAATTCTCGTCGCGATAGTATGTTTTTTTCGCATAACGATTAACGGTTTGCGAAATATTTAATTTTAAAAAAAATGGTGAAAGTTTATTTTTTTTTGTTTTGATCAAAAAATCATTGGCCTGATTGGTTTATTGGATTTCTGGCAAATATAAGATCTATATTGATATTATGTCTATGTATAATAACATGTATTTTTCAATCCTGAGGTGTTTTAAAAATAATTTTGATTAGAATAATTGAAAAGTCAATGGATAGTTATGGTTATATTTTTTTTATATTGAATTACATGGTATTTTTCAATTAATAATTTTTAAAACATGTCTAAAGAGTGTTTTAAAATGTTGTAACTAATGATATCATAATTATATTTATTAAAATTTGCATTTAGTGATGATTTTAAAACACCTTATGAAATAGAATAGTCTAAACTCTAAACTCTAAACTCACCTTATGAAATAGACTTATTATTATTATTATTATTATTATTATTATTATTATTATTATTATTATTATCATTATTATTATTATTATTATTTAAACATCACTTTATTAGAAACTCCAAGAATTTACAAGAAGTTAGTGGGAAGCCAAAATAATAATTGGGCTCCCACCCCTCTAGCTATAGAAAAGCTAATCCTACTAAAGATATGTGCAGCAACACGTGCTCCAATATCTTGGATCATCGAGAACTTTCGGATTCGCTTCAGTAGGGCCACTGCATCCTTCTCAAGTTCCTCAAAAGAAGAGAAAGAGAAGGGGAGGAACCCATATCCAATATTCGCACACTTAGCTTCATACTTGATGCATTTACGTTGTGTAGCCTCAATCACCGCATGACCCGGCACAAAATCAACCATACAAATTTGCGTCAATGGCGATGACCCAGTCAAATCAACACATAAATCAAGCCCTCCATCCCATGAGTGGAACAACATATCAGCTGGACATAAGGATTTGTCCCTTTCCTCACAAAGCCCAATATTAACTTC
Source organism: Artemisia argyi (assembly GCA_030686995.1). Lineage (NCBI taxonomy): Eukaryota > Viridiplantae > Streptophyta > Magnoliopsida > Asterales > Asteraceae > Artemisia > Artemisia argyi. The sequence continues at coordinate 10,554,230 of CM060685.1, forward strand.
TTTACGATATTATTATTATTATTATTATTATTATTATTATTATTATTATTATTATTATTATTATTTTGTAGTAATTTTCTTTTAGATATTACTTGTAAAGTCTTTTATAAAAGAAAGAAAAAAAATGTATGTAATGAAATTAAAATTTGTTAGTTGAAAAAAAAATAAAAATAAATGAAGGTCGCCCTTACTGTGCAATCAATCGCTTGTAAGTCATCGAAGAAAGAAAGCTAACGTGATGGATAAAATAATGGTCAATCGATCCCTTGTGTCCAGCCTAAATGTCAGTGGCGGACGCAGGATTTTTCAAGACGAGAGGTAATTTTTTTTTTTGATAAAATTCGTGATGCACATTAATAAAAATGTCATATATGTATATATATATATATATATACACTAAAAAATATATTTTTATATTTTTGGCTTCAAGGTGGGAGGTAATTTGATTTTTTTAGAGATGTGCACTTTAATAAAAAAAGTCAAAAAAAAAAAAAAAAAATTTACACTAAAATCTGAACTTTTTCGACGAGTCGTGAAAGGCACCGCCACCCCAAAGTCAAAGCTTGGGTCCGCCCCTCAGCCTAATAGCCTTCCCCTAATACCGTTGGTGTCCTTTATTTTTCCATCCCCGCAAATTCACGTTCTCATGTTTCCCTCTTCTACTACATCTCTATGTCACCAACTTCTCCAAATCCTTAACCCAATTCCAAGTTTTTAATCATTCAAAATCTAACACTAGAGAAAACCTATTTATTTTTCTTAAACAATAACATTACACCGCACAAAGATATGATGACGTATAACTTTTGTCGCATTTTTCTAGCATGTTTGTCAATGGAGTTACCGGGCTGGTCAATGATTTTCGATAATAGTGCTCTTATTCACTGTGAAAAAAATTAAAAATGTCTTGTGGTTTAGAGTCGAAGTTTAGAGCATAACTAATGTTAAGAACATTGTCAAACTTGCTATGGAATGCTATAGACTTGCATATCGAATGCCATGAACTTCGGTTCACATGAGCTAGTATTAATTGCGTTTTTTTTACTAGTTACGCCCATGACGCCAATCGAGGTTGTGCGTAAACTCTAGACGAGTTTTATGATCCATAAACATAACTTATAAATCTCCATTCGAGATGCTGTAAGCAAGTGACATAATCTTAATACTAATTTTTTCATCTCAAAATAAGTGTTCATTAAAAATTCACCATTTTAAAAAAATATAATTATTACTGCTTTGTTCTTTTTTACTTTTTGACAGTTTACCTGTAACTAATTAATTAAAAAAATATTTAACGTTTGTAATAACAACTTCAAATGAAAATTATATGCTAAACTCGATCAAAATTCTCAATATGTTACTACGTATTAGCAATGAACAATGAATCTATACTATATATTAAGAGAAAAACACATTTGCTTAAAACTATAAAACCTAAAAAATTGAATAATGTTATTAGCCTGAAACACCGTTACTTATAAAAAGAAATACAATTTATTAAATATTTAAATACTTAATTGCAATTTAAACTATTAACTTTTTTTTTTCACTTTTACTTACTTCACATCCATATATATACATAAGAAAACTTGTACAAAAAAATTAACATTATTATATGCCCTCACCGCTAGGGTGTTAAATAGGCTGATCTGACCTGGGCTCGATCCAAACTTGACTAAGACTATTCGGGGTAGGGTACTCGGGTCAATAATCTTATTTGTGTTATTCGGGTTAGGCCAACCCAAATAACCCGAATGCTAAAGAGGGTTAAGTATCTGGTAAAATATTTTTGGCTAACTCGGGTTCAGGTCGACCCGTTTAACCCCAATAAGGTTTTTTTTGATTTATTTATTTCACATATAATTGTTAGAAATTATTTATATAAACTAGTAAAAGTATGAAAATTTTATTATCATTCTACACATATCTGCGTTGGCCCAAACCCGATCCAAGTTAACCTGACAGAACCCGACTAACCGGAATTCAAATATAGTCGGGTTCAAACATGTTATTTTAAGCCTCGACACGACTTGATCTGATTCGATCACGACCCAAATCCGACTAAACTGATACAATCAACACTATAATCACCGCTATACACGGGTAATTCTTTAATTTCACATAAACAAAAGAGTTAATTGCAATTTTGGTCCCTGTGGTTTGGCCAAATTGCAGATTTGGTCCCTAAAACTTTGAAAGTGTAGCGATTATCCTTATTTTGAAGTTTGGATTGCATTTTTGGTCCATGGATAAAGTTAAATGACTTAAATACCCTTTGTCTTGTTCAGGAAAATACAAGGGTAATTTGGTCATTTCACACCAAAAAGGACCAAAAATGCAACCCAAACTTCAAAATGGGGACTATCGCTGCACTTTCAAAGTTTTGGGGACCAAACCTGCAATTTGGCCAAACCACAAAGACCAAAAATGCAATTAACTCTAAACAAAAATGTCAAAAAAAAAAAAAAAAAAAGCACGGAAATGAAAAGTTAAAATATTAGTCAAACAAAACAAACATCCCAAAAAACAACACAAACAATTAACAAACCAACCCACGTGGTCTCTTATCTCTATACTACAGTGCAGAAAAACATAAACCCACACAACACATGTGCCAAAATTTTGAAAACCAAATCCAAATTTTCATTTCCCGCCCACCCAACCAAAAAACAAAACCCCCAAAAACCAAAACCAATAAAATCAAATCAAACCCAAACAAAAATTATAAAATATCCAATCTGAAATAATGTCCACATCACGCCGTACAAAACCCTCCGGCACTGGCACTGGCGCTGTTGCTGTTAACAGCGCCAGTGCCAGAGCCAAACCCCGAACCACCACTCCGGTATCTGAACGCATCGATCCGTTCAATACCGGTAAAGAAAACATTAACAACAGTGCTAAAATCTCTTCTAGACCATCTAGAACCAAGCCCTTTGTTCCACAAATTGTTAAAACTGAAACCACGGCCCCGCCGCGTGCCCGTTGGTCTAGCTCCGTGCCGCGCGGTAGAAGCGTGAGCCCGTGTCAGTTTAGTAGGGCTAATGGTGGTGTTAGTGGTGATGTGAGAAAAACTAGGGTTTCTAGGGTTTCAAATGAGAGGAGTGTTAGTGTGGATAGGTCTGCTAGGGTTAGGGATCGGGTTGAAAAGAGCGAAAAAAATTTGGTCAAAAAGAGCGAAAAAATTGAAATGAGCGAAAAAAATGATGAAATGAGGGCTAAAAATGTGAAAGTTGAGAAAGTTGCGGAGAATAAGGCGAATGTGAATGTGAGAGGTGAAAAGAGCGAAAAAGGCGGTGAAATGAGGGCGAAGAATGTGAAAGTTGAAAAAGCGGTGGAGAAGAGTGAGACGGGTTTGGATTGTGTTATGAAAGTGTCGGAAAGTGTTAAAATGTTTGAGAGGTTTAAGTCGAAGGCTAGTGTAGGATTAAGGGCGAGTAACGGGAGTGAAAGTGAGGAGAGTGGTGTTAGATTAAGTTTTGGTGGTTCGAGTGGGAAAGTTAGTAAAGGGACTAGTAGTAGTAGTTCGGATGGGTCGAGTGTTAAGTATCCGAGTAAATTGCACGGGAAGCTAGCGTTTTTGGAGGAGAAGGTTAAGAGGATAGCGTCGGATATAAAAAGGACTAAGGAGATGTTGGATTTGAATAACCCCGATGCGTCTAAAGTGATGTTGTCTGATATTCAGGAGACTGTTGCCGGGATCGAGAAGGCTATGGGTGATGTTGTAAGTGGCGAGAAAGAAAAAAAGAATGTTGAGAAAAAGAATAGTCCGATTAAGGAGTCGAGTGATGTGAAAAGTTTAGCTAAGGGGTTGAATAACGATGAACTAGAAGCGAGGTTGTTTCCTCATCATAAGTTACTTAGAGACCGAACAACGCTTAAAGCGCCTTTAGGTAGTCACGAAAGTATTAAAACGAAGGTTGCTGTAACTGTTATCGAAACAAAACAGGATGAAAAACCGTTGAGTGATGTTGTCGAGAATTGTAAGGCTATTGTGTTGTTATCGGATTCATCGAGTAAATTGGAGTTGTGTGAAGTTCAGGAAACGGAGGAGAGTGGAGCAAATTCTAGAGCACGTGATTCGTTCAATAGTGGGAAAGGTAACGATGTGCCGATGCTTGCAGCTGATGAAACGCTTGAGGATTTTGACGATGAGGAAAATAAGCCGGTTATGGTGTTTGATGTTGAATTTGACGATAGTGGTAATGATCAATTGAATGAGATCGGGAACAAGACTTGTACGGGTGGTTGGTTTTTATCGGAGGGGGAGTCGGCTTTACTTGCTCATGATGATGGGTCGTGCTCGTTTTATGACGTTGTCAATTCCGAGGTAAAATGTTGTTCCACCATTTATACATTTGCTCAATTTATTCTGTATGTTATAATATTTCATTATATGTAGACGTGAAAAAGTTTAGACTTTAGAGTGGTGTTTTTATAGCAGATTAAAGTGTTTGGTTGCGACATGCGGAATTGGAATTTGATAGCGCAGTGTTAAAAGTTAGGACATTTAGGCAACTTTGCGTTATTTCAATAATCCTTATCTATTTATCTTGCGACAACTTCTTCCCTGCTTTTACAAATCTCAGTGAATATGAAATTCAGAACCAAAATCAGCTTTTGCCAAACGCTATGATCATTATGCTCTACGATGTAAGAATCTGATTAAACATACATCTAAACACCCCTTAGTCTGCCATTAGTGATAGGATGATTAAACTTTAAAGTAGGGTAGGCACTCGGTCACTCCAAACCAAGTTTATGTGTTAAATATCAAAAGAGGAATGATTGGGAGGCCATTTCAGATCTCATACAGTAATGCTTGTAAGATTTATTCGGTGTTGCATCTTAGATATGGAGATTAGCCTTTTCTAGAACCTCATAACTAAGTGCGCTAGTCATTTTACAGATGCTGATTAACTTTTTTCCTCTTAGAAAAAAGTAATTGCAGCTGATACATATTAAGTCTGTCTCTGTGATGTATAACATTTCTGTTATTATCCTAAAATATGACTCTCACTTGCTGTTTATTGGAATAATTTGTTGAATAATGTAATCTAGTGTAGAGGCACAAATTTCGACACATATACTTACTGATGGGTTGACTTGGATTATACTTATGCTTGGCGGGTCAAATGGGTTAAACTAAATATGAACCCACTTCATATGGGCAGATTTGAAGCCATTTTAGTATATTTAAATGCATGAAACTTCTAAATTGCTTTATTCAGAAAAAGGCTAAAAATTATTGTAAAAGTTGGTTTTGGGTCAAATGGGTTATACTTATTATTCAACACACCTGTCGCAACTGTTTTGGCACATCTGTATAAGTCACAGTAAAATATTAAATCTGAGATTGTGCAATAATGTTCGTTATTATAGGTTAAATCAGTCTACAAACCTCCAGCTGGTCTTTCACCCAATCTATGGAGAGATTGTTGGATAGTTCGTGCACTTGGTGCAGATGGTTGCTCCGCAAGATATGTTGTGGCTGCATCTGCCGGAAACAGCATGGATTCAGGTTTTTGCTCATGGGACTTTTACACCAGAGAAATAAAATCATTTCACATAGAAGATGGAGTCACTAATACAAGAACAGCACTCGCTCCATTATCCAACAATGCTTTGAACAGAAGGCATGATCTGAGTAATTTGACCCCAGAAAACCGACAATGGTGGTATAAACCTTGCGGGCCTCTTATTGTTACAACAGCCAGTAATCAGAAAGTTGTTAAAGTGTTTGATATTCGTGATGGAGAGCATGTCATGAAGTGGGATGTGCAAAGTCATGTTGTAGCCATGGATAACTCGAGCCCCTTGCAATGGAGGAATAGGGGGAAGGTGGTTGTGGCAGAGACCGAGAATGTTTCTTTGTGGGACGTGGGAACTCTCACCCCTGAACCACTACTCACAGTTTCTTCGTCTGGTAAAAAGATTACAGCTCTCCATGTGAATAACACTGATGCTGAGCTTGGTGGAGGAGTTCGTCAAAGGCAAGTCTTCTTTTGTCCCTTTAAATTGTTTTCCATCAAAATCCAAGCCAACTGAAATCTTTTCAATGGATTATATAATGTTAAAAGTAATACTCCATATACACAAATATTTAGATTAACTTTCTTAGTAATATGGTTTTGTAACCATACATATATTATTAACGGGAATAACTTCCCTGCTGCAAGCTGCAGCCATGCTACCTTAACTATGTATAATCTTTTCTAAAAACATGGACAAAAAGGTATTCGTGGCTCAATATGGCTAATAGAGTATATCTTACAGTCAGCATCTGAAACTTTCACGTAAAGTATGAATCCTGAGTCAATATATTACAAATAAGGTAAGATTTGAGAGTGAGATGCTTGATCCAGTTATGCTAGAGATAGAGGATGACTATGTCGAATCAGACATTGTTATTAGTTAGGTTTAAAAGATGATTAACGGAGATTACAGAAACTGTTGTTGGTTCACTTTAGTAGATGATTTGATGGAGATAACGGAACCTGTTAGTGACAGCTATGAATGTTATGGTGGCCTGGCTGTTAGGTTGTTAGATAAGTGGTTAGGGAACAGTTGAGTTAGTTATGGATCGAGCATGGAGCTCTGATTTCGTATAGAGAATTGTGAGAGAATTTGTAATTTGGATCAATATTAACGAGAATGATCAAAATACAATGATTTCGTATAGACATGCTGATTGTGTAAGATAATATACTTCAATAATGGCCCAACTCAATTAGTTTCTACCATCTCTATATATCATTTCATGTGGTTTTCAGTTTTCTAATACATGTATATTGCATTTCTTAAACGTTTTTGAATGCAGAGTGAGTTCATCTGAAGCAGAAGGGAATGATGGTGTTTTCTGCACATCAGATTCGATAAACGTACTAGATTTTCGTCACCCATCTGGAATTGGTCTCAGGATCCCAAAATATGGCAACACTGTCCACTCAGTTTTCTCTCGTGGAGACTCCATCTATCTCGGCTGCAGTGGCTCATCATCAACCACTAGAAAACTGACAACCAGTTCCCAGATCCAACAATTCTCTTTGCGCAGACAAAAGCTGTTCACCACCTACATGTTACCCGAATCAAATGCCCATTCACATTATAAAGCCATTACACAAGTTTGGGGCAACTCAAATTTAACCATGGGTGTATCAGGTTTGGGGTTGTTTGTATTTGATGCTTTGAAGGATGATGGGTCAAGACCATTAGTAAGTGATTATGGAAGCGGTCAAAAGGTAAGAGAGACCATCGGACCTGATAACTTATATTCACCATCATTTGACTACTTGGGATCCCGAGCTCTGCTTATATCAAGAGACCGCCCAGCATGTTGGAAGTACTTGTCTTAGGTACTATTGTTATTTATGCCTTTTGAGTTTGTGTAATATATTTGTCACCAAGTGTGCGTTGGTGTTTCATGTATTGGTTTACATTCTCTTATGTAATGTGCAAAACCGTGAAACTGTTTATTTTGAATTTTCGGTAAGTCTAAGCATGTGAATTACTTCTTTGTTGTTTGTGTTTTGATTATGGGTTGATATACTTCTAGCAGATGTATCACTTTAGCTAAGCTCATTGGCTTAAGTTACCTTGTATAGAATATATTGTATTGATTACGTTATTATTCCAGACCTGTTCGCATACAAAATGTGGCATCCATTCGTTGCTTTGTATTCTTCTGTAATCAAGTTCAAACAACAAAAGATTATTGTAAACTCCGTTAGACTATTAGCTTGAAAGCAACCACCAAATGACCAAAGCATATACTTTTGTACTAATTCGCTAGCCGGCCAACATGGAACAGTTCACTGTATGGAAATATATATAAATACATCCTTGGAAAGCTACATGTTTTGTAAACAATCTATCAGCAATGAACATCTCACACCGTCCTCAGCAGTCCAAATGGTCTTCCGAGCTCTGTGATTGTGGCAACGATGGTGGGACATGTAAGTGACTGGCACCCGTCTATGTATCCATTTATGTATGCAATAATGCAAGTTGAGTTTTATGAATAATGATGATATTATCGAAATGGTTTTGCAGGTTTAATAACATGCTGTCTTCCATGTGTCACCTTTGGTCAGATCGCAGAAATGGTAGACGAGGGTCAAAGTTGTAAGTAACTAACCAATGATAACCTTAGAGGCCTGACAAATGTAATCTGTGCCTGACAAATGTAATCTGTTTATTTCAATCATTGGCCTTAATTGCTACTTGTATTTGGTTTTGTGTGCAGCATGTGTGGCTCAAGGTTGCATCTATGGTATCTTGTGGACGGTTTCATGCCATTGGCTCTATGCATGCATGTTTAGAGAACGTTTACGAGCCAAATATGGTTTGCCATCCGAGCCATGTAACGATTGTTGTGTTCACTTCTGTTGTGATGCATGTGCCCTTTGTCAAGAACACACTGAGCTCAAGCACCGCGGCCTCGACCCATCCAAAGGTTGGTTCTATAAAATTGCTCACTTTGACCCAATTTGGTTAGAAATCTATCATAATGGTGCAAGTGTTTGGCTTAACATGGTGGTTATTGTTTGATTATAGGTTGGATTGGGCCACCAAATGCTCCTTCACATATGCCACCTAACCCACCTTCAATGCAAAGATAAATTTGAACTTTGAACTCATTGTAATTTGGGCAAGGACTTACATTTATTTTGATCATTAAACAAAATAACAAATTACTTTTATTCACTTTCTGTTAATAGCAAAGCTAAAGCTCAAAATCTTATAAGCTCCGCGAAACTTGTTATGGCTGGAGTACATGTTTGTGCCAATGTTCTAACTTTTATTACTGTATTAATTGAATAGCATAGCTGCTTAGTGAAATCAAACATCTAAAATCTGGGAAAGAATTTGATAAACAACATCCAAAAGACAATGAGAACTTAATATTTTATTTTCTAGAAACACGAAGCAAAACATAATACAGTAGTATTGTAAATGCCTTGAGTAGCTATACATCTTTCAAATGGTATCAATGAAAAAACAAAACTATAATCTAATACAATAACAAAACAAGATAAATAAATATCATATGATTTTGACAACACTTGATTTTGGGTGGTCCATAAAAGTACTACTTTCTCTCGAGTATGAAGATTGAAGGCCCTTCACCACCTTTATACCATCCTGTAACAATTAAAAATGCTAATAAGATGAGACGTCAAAAATATTAAACTGACAAAAAGTACGGAACAAAAACTGATAAAAAAAAGTGTGTAGTACACTAAACTGAGGGGGACAAAAGAAATCTTTGTACATAATTTAATTAAAAAAAAAGTTTATTTTCATAACTCAAGTTATAAAATAACAGAAGGATTGTCGTACCACGTAGAGAATATGTGAACTTTAGCATCAAGAAACTCTTTCAAATGAGCGGTTACTGTTTTAATTCTGACCCACTTCAGCCCAATCCAAGCTTAAACCAGATTTAATTCTCATTTGCACTTCTTTTTACTTTTTATCCAAAATATATTCAATAAAATACAACAAACCACCAATATAGTTAAATTGTGTTTATAAGGTTTTATGTAAAATATTTCTTTTTATGAATATAATGAAAAACTTACCAAAGTTGGTTTTGAACGTCAAGTTCATAGTTCGCCCTCTCATATTCTTTCTGAAAATTCTCTAACTCTGACCAATCTTCGTCCAAGAATAATTTTGAAAAAATAAAATCGAGTACGCCTCTTAAACTTGAAAGGCAGAAATGAGTCTAATAAAAAACAAAATCATTATAAAATGATTCCAAAAGTTAAAGATGAAAAAATTAGAATTGAGTTTGACTAGTAAATTACCGGGAGATCAAAATTGCTTTGTACTAAGCTATTTAAACAGAGAAATCGTGCGTGAAAAACATCGTACCAAACCACCAATGCCATCTCTAAGTATTCGAGCCACAAATCAAGTATAAACAAGAGACCAATATGATAATTCAAGGGATACATAATAATAGATCAATATCAGTAGCAAAATGCAACAAAATTGACAAAATATGTTAAAGAGTAAGTGGATACAAGATGGGTCTGGTAGGTGTTTTATACAAGTGTTAAAGTATTGGCTAGGGTAAAACAAAATTACAATATTGACCTTGGGGAGATTAAAATATATTTGTTCGGGTAAAACGTGCGTACATAACGACGATAATGTATAATATCATTGATTTTTGTGTGCATATTTTATAGTTTTTTCTTTATTCATATGGGTGTCGAGTAAACGAGACTGGAGAAAGTTAGTGAGTTACGAAGTAAATTGTAATTAAGTATTTAAATATTTAATAAATTGCATTGCTTTTTATAAGTAAGAGTACTTTAGTCTATTAACATTATTCATTTTGTAAATTTTTAAAATTTTAAACAAATGTGTCTCATTTTTATATCCAAATTTATATTTACTCTCTACCAATGTTACTATCTATTAAATAGTGAAGAGTCGTAAAAGAAAAAAAAAATGCTTTATTAATGAAAAATACAAACAAGCAGTAGTTAAATTAATAATAATAATAATAATAATAATAATAATAATAATAATAATAATAATAATAATAATAATAATAATATAACAAAATATCAATATAGATCTCATATTTGTTATAGATCCAGTGAATCAATCTTAGCGATCCATTTTTCATCAAAATTAATAAAAAAAAAAAACTATTTTTCATTTTTCGCAAACGGTAAATCTTCAACCTATGAAAAATACACATTGCGACGAGAGTTAAATTATCTTTCTATACATATGCACTTCTTTATACTTTCGAGATTTTTTTTTTCTGGCGAGAAAAATCACATGTGATTTTTCCGAATCGCATATGATATTTTTAGGCGGATATTTTGAAAAAAAAAAAATCAAAAGTATATAAAAGTGCATAACTATATAAAGATAATTTAATTCTCATTGAGAAGTATGATTTTTTTCGCGTAATAATTAACGGTTTACAAGTATTTAATTTTTAAAAAAATGGTGAAAGCTTATTTTTTATTTATTTTTTACTTTTTTTTATCAAAAAATGAATGGACATGATTTCATTGGATCTATAGCAAATATAGTATCTATATTGATTTCAACTCTAATACTCAAATTGCCGCAAACTAGATAGTATATGTATGTAACTGAAAATTTTAAAATAATAATGTTAGGCTGAGTGTAACGGTGACCAATATCACCACTATCGACTCAACGTCATGTAATAAGACCATTAGCTTCACAATACAAACTTACCTTAATTATACACAAATTTATGCACAACAAAAACTAACATCACACACACTCAATAAACCAATGTTTTAAAAATCGGGTTTTAAATGACCCGGTTGGGTAACCGGTTCAACGGCTGGGGCAACCTGGTTTTCCATTTTAAAAAAATATTCTTTTGACCGGGTCAACCCGAGTCAGCTGGTTCGGCCGCCGGGTCAACCCGGTTTTTATGAAAAAAATTTGAAAAAAACAAACCCGGCCGGGTTTCAAGACCCCGGTTCACTCAAAGCCCAGCGGGTCTAACTGGTTAACCCGGTTTTAGAAACCTGGGTTTTTTGACCCTTTTTTGTGGCCGGGCACCGGTCCGACCGGTTGAACCGGCCGGGTCGACCCGGGTTTCAAAACATTGCAAAAACATATTGTGCTCAAACTCGACCGAAAACCAGGGCCGTCTTGTAATTTTCAGTGGCCCTAAGCAATAATGATACCCCATTACACTTCTAAGTTCTAAACTAAAGAAAAATTTCATGTAAACTTAAACTATATGAATCATATATATTTAATATTATGTGTACATAAATGCAAACTAACAAAAATGTAGCCCTTTTTAAGTGGAGACCCTATGCGACGGCAAGGGGCGGAGCCAGTAGAGTGGCAGGCGGGTGCTCAGCCACCCCCAGCCAACCCAACTTGCCCACCTCTTAGAGCACTCGGTATCGTTAATGTTAACATGCCATTCATTCAATTCATAACCAATAGCACGCCAATTGCCTTACAAAGCAATATACCAACTACAAGCCAAATGTGTTTTGAGCTACTCCACTGGCTCACACCATTCGTGTATTTATTTATTTATTTATTTTTTTGCATGAAACTTCGTTTTTTTGTTTCTTGAATTGTATTTATTGCATGCAAAGGCCAAATTAATGCAAGTGAGAAAAACTTATCATAAATTCAATGCAAGGCTGCATGTAACTGCCAAATGAATAGAAATGAGAAAACTTGTCATATAATTGAATGCAAGGCTGCATGCAAACAGACAAGACTTGAATGCAAAGCCTGTAATGCATACGGGCAAATAACAACAACAACATTTGTGTACTCAAACCAATTTTCACATATAAATGCCAACATATCAAATCGCCCGAAAGGGTATTACCTAGCAGATGGTATTTATCCCACGTGGGCTACTTTTGTCAAATTATATAACATTGCCCGAAAGGCGCGTGATATAAATTTTAAGAGGGCTCAAGAAAGTGCAATGAAAGATGTGGAACGAGCTTTTGGTGTCCTGCAGGGACGTTGGGGGATTATAGCACAACCCGCACGATCTTACCAGGTGAGCATAATACGTAGGATTATGTATTGTTGCATCATATTGCATAACATGATACTACAAGACCAATAATTTCAAATAATTGAATACCACAAATATTAGTTAGTCCGGCCGCAAATATACAGGAAACATAGATCGAAAGATGCGATCGGCATGCAAAGAAACGAAAGGATATACTTGACAAGAACGTGCATAACAACCTTCGACATGATTTTGTAGATCATCTTTCGGAATGATACCAACAACAACAACAACAATAACAAGATATGTAGTCACGTATTGTAATTTTATCAATGTATTTTTTTTTCGAATTTTGTATTTTAATTTTATTTTATGTATTGTAATTTTAATTTATATATTGTAATTTTAATTTGTGTTTAATAAAATATGTTTGTTTTTATTAAATAAAATGAAATGAAAAAAGTGAGACCCAATAACGTGTTAGTGTGTTATGAGGGAGGGGTGTTTGAGTGAATGGTGTGTTATTTGGAGTGGATGATGTGACGCTGAGGTGGTATACCAATAAAGTGTTAATTGTATGCATGATACCCGACGCTCTTAGGTTGTGTTTATGATGGAAGATATTCAATCTATAAACTAGTGAGCTTATTATTGACATACGAAAACAGACTGTGTTGTGTTTTCTATTTGATGGGGGAAGACGACCAAAACACGCATATATGTTTATGGCTATGTTTGGCGACACGTAGCAGTAGCAGTAAGCAGAAAGCAGTTGGCAGTACAGTAGCAGTAAGCTGTAAGCAGTAGTTGTTTATTTAAAAAACATGTTTGGTAATGTAGTTGTAGCAGTAATTATAAAGTGTAAAATTACGAAAAAGGACATATACATATTAAAATAAAATAAATGATTAAACAAATGAGGGTATGTATGTAATTTCAGTATCTAAACGCTTGGAGCAATTCTGGAAAGCTCATTCAAGAAGCATTTCATTTTGGAGCGATTAGGATAGTTTCAACCGCTATTAGAGATGTTGCCAAACAAGCTTTTCATCTAAATGCTTACCGTTTACTGTATGTCGCTCCTAAACGCTTCCTTAACGCTTGTTGCCAAACATGACCTATGTGGGTCAAAGAAAAGCTTTTTGCTTTGTGCGGTTATGCCCTTAGTCAAATGTAAAGCTTTAGTCAAACCCCATTATATATTATACATTTATTTAAACCATATTCAATACGACGTCGTTTTTGTTGCCTTTTTCCCGCCAAAAACACGGCCCGTTTCCTTAGCCTTTTTGCGTGGCCCAGCCCGCTTCGTTTAGCCTGGCTCTATGTTTAACATAAGCCACACACTCTCTATCTCTTCCGGCACTTTCGAGAAACGCTTCCCAAAACACACATAGCCTCTAAATCTCTCCTGCTCTTAAGAGTGTTAAGATACATAATTATAAATATCTTTAGGATTTTAATTCACAAATTGCTTTAGTTTTTGGAATTTCGAGGGCTGCTACTAAAGTTAAAATTGTAGTTTTGCATATAGGTAAAGGTAACCGAGCAAGGAGACATCACAATATTTTGTCGATTAACCGCTTGCGGATTATTTGGCGTTCATTGATGGTTTGGCAGAAGCTTCACGAAGAAATATTTCAAGGTATATACGCTGACCGAGGTAAGTGAGTTATTTCGAGCTGAATTATGCCAGGTAGGTTCGCTTGCTTTATTTCGAGCTGAATTAAGCTCTAAGCAGCAATGTATTTTGTACATAAAGAATATGAGTACAATTGGAGTACAATTGAAGTTAATTCATTGATTTATATGGACGAAATGATGACTGTAGAGATATTGGGTTAGCTTGGCTGCAGTAGGTTTATAACACGTCCATCATCATCAATATGAGCCTAACCATACTGGCCGAAAAGGTATTCCATTAGAATATGAGTGTTCACTTTTTGTATATGTTATTACATACAACCATATGTCGACACAGTTATTAATGATCTGATGTTTTTTTTTGGTAGCTAAATGCAAGAGATTGTTAGAATGGCTCTGCTCCGGTCCCAGGATTGAAGCACCGGGAAGAAGATAGTCGTATTGCTGCGATTTTAGCGCTAAAAACGATATGGCCATGGGTTCCGTTATGTTTATTTGGGTTTGTGTTTACTTATGCTGAAAGTTTTGCAACATTTAAAAAAAAAAAAAAAAAAGTGAGCTATTTTTCTTGATTTTTCCACTGCAATTTGATTTTCAGGATGCTGTCAGTCAGCTTGGGACATGATTGTGGATTTTGTTCTGCCTACGTTACACTTCATGATAATAGGTAATCACCTATTCTATACTTAAGGTAGTTTTTGTTGTAGCGTTTGAAATCAAAGTAAATGTATTAGTATTTTGCTCCATTAGGTGTATGGGTTGCAGGGAAAAAAATCTTAAATGTAGTTTGCAAAATGACGCTGATTTTCTTTTTGCCTGCAAATCATACAGGTGGTTTACAAAACACAATGCATGTACCGATTCCAAATGGTGTAGAATCACTAACAAACAGCTATGTTTTATTGCAGCCATTGTCGTCTTTTTGGTGCTTCTATAGATATATAGAAATCTGACCCTCATTTCTTGCCATTACGGGTACGTTACCTCATAGTTAACCATAAGCTGTTAAGTAAGTTTTATCAAGTTTACCACTTAAATAATTACAAATAAGCATTTCTAAGACCCTCCAACAAACTGCAATTTGCAGGCATCATTTCCTGTTACTGAAATAGTTTATTGGAAAGCTTATTTGAAAGCTTACGAACAAGTTTACTTATGACTTGGCAACAACAATAACAGCTGGTACTTCTTTTTGGGATACCATGTGCAATAAGTATGCTTTAAATATGTTCTTTTTTTCAATGTAATTGAATTTGGATAAGCTTATTATAAAATATTGTTCTTTTGTTTGCCTTTAAAATAAATTATTAAGCATAATCGTGTTTAGGGTTGTTCGATATAACTTGCTCATTCTTGATGCAACCATTATGAAAAAAAGGCTGAAAATTATGTCAAGGTTTTTTAAATTAAAAGGTGTTTTGTGTATATGATTTCACTGAATCACCTCATAATTAACTAACCCCCTCTTTCCATTTATTGACCAATTTAGAAAGCAAAATGATGTTAATGAGCTAAGTTAGTCAATGGTTTATACTTTTATAGTATCCTATCATACTCTGTCAGAACTGCACCTTTTTTTTAGAATTGCACAATGCTAGATGGACATAAGCCACTTTTATTTGTAGCTACTACTGTACTACATAAGTTAAGTATGAAAAGCCACAATTCTACATGAAAAGAAAATAAGTATTTGCATGATAACTAAAGAATTTTTATGTGAAAATGAGTATGAGTTGCTCCCATTAGCATACTTCATTTAAAGACAATGTCATTGTGTTTGTGCAGCGTTATCGGAAGTTTGCATCTGGACGTGGTATTTATTTGGAGACTGCGCGCTGTCAAATGAGATTAAAGGAACTCTGTTAGCAACAGTTGCGGCATGTGTATACAGGCTAAGAGCAACGGTATGTTGCCACATTACTTTTTCCTCTCAAGCTGTTGTAAAATTGGTCCGTTGCTAGAAAATTGACAACGCGCCATTCTTGAACAAATTTGAAATAAATATTGTCATATTGTTCTTTCAACTTTAGCTTTGCAATATGTTACATGAGACTATCAATGAACATAAATTTCTATTTTATTTATGCAAAATCACCTCGGCCAAAAAACAGGCATGCCCGCAACGCGGCGATCGTCGCCATTCTCGTATATATTAAAGGGTGTGCCCTTTAGGAAGAGTGTTTTTTTGCCCGATTTTTGTTTTGGGCAGCCCAAACCCACAAAGAGGCATGACAAATACCCGATCCACCCGGCTTATCTCTTTTATCACTCTCTCAATTATGTGGCTCCGACACCGGTAAAGGATCCGGCGGTCCAACCCGATCGGACCAGCCATCGGGGCATCTACAGTGTTTTGTGTGAGTGTTTCTACAGAACCTAACTACAGGAGCATAATATTACTCCCTCCCCCACATACCACGCATTCCAGAACCCTCTCCGATGTTCCACAACCCACAAAACACAAACAGAAACACACACATAACACAGATGATTGGATCATGAAGATGAGGAAGAAGAATACGAGTAATTTATTTATTTATTTACAAATTAGGGCTATGTGTTGTTTTTTGGGGATTATATTAAAGTTAAATGTATTTCATAACCAAACAAAACCTTTTAATTTCTTGGATTAATTTTGCTTTTTGATATGTTAATTTTTTTTATTCCAGAATTTGTGAAGAAAAAAAGATGGCGTCTCATGATGAAAGAGGTGAAGGGAAGGAGCATGATCTTTCTTCTTCTGAAGTTGTGACGAAATACAAATCAGCTGTTGAAATTGTTAAAAGTATCATTCTTTATCCTTTTTTCTTTTCGTTTCTTTTTTTATTTCTTATAAATTTTATATATTACGTGTTTTTTGTTGATTAGAAATGAAACAATATTCCACTTAAAACCCATAAACACAAATAAGCGGAACCAATAAGCCAAACCAATAAGCCCAAAAATAAGCCGAACCATAAGCCCAAAATAAGCAGAAACATATAAGCTCCAAAATAAGCCGAAAAATAAGCACAAAAATAAGCCGAAACAATGGCGCTGAGTTGCTTATAGAGCTTCATATAACGTATTGGTTACTTTAAGTTATTATGGAGTTGGTTGCTTTGATTGGTAGTTAAATATTTGCAATCCTGAAACGTAAATATCTGTTTTACCTTTTGATTGTCATTGTCACTTGGCTATAGATATTTGGTGTGGAAATATTCATGTTCTGTGGTATGCATTTCGGATATTATTTTTTCCTGATATTGGCCTGTCGGTGTTTCGCCTATTTAACGCCTAACACATACATACATGGTTGAAAAAATCATGGTTTGCATACGCTTAGCTGCAACCGTGGTTTTGGTTTCTGGTGTTTGTCCACTAGATGTGAGTGAAGCTAATGCTGGATTAGCCTTATACGCCCCTATCTTGGCAGGGCATCACGGTAATGTGTTTGCAGCCATGGGGTGGACTGAACTTAGCGTGGCAACTCACTTGGTGTGCAATCAGGGCGCATGTAGTGTCGGTGGCGTGGATAGTATTTGTCAGTGGTTTCATTTTCAAATCTGTGAAAGGCTCAGAAACAATGAAATTTCTTCGTCTGCTGATGCCAAAATAAAAAAATAATTAAAAATAATGATTTAGTTAGTTTGTAGAATGGGTTTTGGATCTGTTGTTTCCATTTATATTTATAATAGTTGAATGATGAGATGTTATTGTTTGTCAAGTTCGTTATTATTAAAAACTAGGAAAGCACTAAATAAATGGATTGTGGAAAAAAAATCATTTCGTGTTCTTGCTGTTATATCATTTCTTGGGTGTCAACATGTAATAATAAAATGCCCATCGTGATAGTATTGCTTGCTGTGAGCTGTATCTACTGTGGAAAGTCTCTGTTTTCAGCTTATCTTAGTCACAGAGCAAAGTGGTCCTCAAAATATCCTTAAATCTTGGTTTCCAGGTGTTGCAGTTGTTAGTCCTTATAAGCAATACATGTCATAACAACGTAAAATGTGGTGGTTGGGTCAAACCTAAAATTGATTTGCGAAAGGTTATAGCATGCAAATACGGCGACCTATAAGTACAAAATTGTAGTAAAACACCGTTGCTTAAGGCTTTTACTATAACTGTTCATCCGACCAATTTGTGTGGATATGTTAATATTGTCTATGATGATTTTGGATGGTTTCGTTTCTAAGTTGCGTGTTTGAATTCATGTTGTAGGCATCGTTTCACATAATGGGAGGGCAACACATTCTCAATCTGTGTTTGCAACCATGGTGGATGTGCTGCTAGGCAAAGTTATAGTTGAGGTAATCCGCATCTTGGCCAGGCAAATTATTGGATTTGCAGCCATGGCGGGTAGGCCATTCTGTTTACTTTCGTTGCATATAAAGCTCACTTTACTCTTTACCCTAAGGCAATGATGATAAGTATTTGCACCTTGAATGTTTCAGTTACATAATCTGCTTATACCGGTATCTTGGCATGGCAATATGACTTGAATTAGGATTGCAGCCATGGCTGGTATTTTATGCCGGATTTTACAGTGCATATCTGAGCCTTTTACAGATTTGAAAAAACATTTCCTAGAACGTTGAACTTAGTATTTCAAACGGGAAGGTATACATAATTATTCGCAGAGGTAATCCAAATGATCCACAAGTTTACTTTAGTTGTTTACTATTGTCAATGGCCTTGCTTGAATGGTGACAGTTTATCTTAACAATGTGCAGACGCTTAGGTGAGTTACTTCTGAAATGACGTTAACGCTTGAAGTCGATGAGAAAAGTGACCATGAATTTGGAATGTTAAAGAACGGTGGTTTCAAATGTGATATAATGGGTTATAGTCCCATGATTAACGGGTTTTGTCAAGCGGAGGATGTTAACAAAGTTGAGAAAAGCTGTCTGGGGCTCTTCGAAGGATAATTATTGATGTAAACTTTTTTTAATTGCTTTGATATAACTTAAATTGTATAGATGTGTGAAAGGTGTTTAAAATATTGTTTTCTTTTTATGAGCGCAGGGGCAAAAGATGGCTAGCAAAGTCGGTTTGGATTTCAGTCTCACTTTTGTGACTTCACACTGGAACGTGGATGTTGTTCCGCTTTCTTCGAACGCTGTCACAGGTATTATGTTGTTTGCAGTTGTGATGATTAAACGAAAAAAGAGGTTTAACGAACTGACTTATGCTCATTAATTCTTTTTTCTTGCAAGTGATGTGAAACATATAATCACAATCAGATGTTGGGACCGAGCTTAGAAGCTGACATTAACTAGGTATTACACTTCTTGGAATCATCAAAGCTTGAAGGTGAGAACGGGATTCCTTTGTCCAAAATAAGTGTTTTTACATCTTTTATCTTTGGTTGTGAAAATATTACTTTATATGTAAGATACAGTTATGATGATGGTCATTAGAATAGGTAGCTTGATATCATTGAGAGATTCTACACACCAAGGGGGTCTTTGGGATTGCTTATTATAATGGCTTTGTTTAGTGGGTTTGTTCAGTGGGTGGGTTCAGGCCTTCAGGGGATACAACGGGTGGATTCAGCGGGTGGGTTTATTGTGTTGGTTCAGCGGGTTGGTTCAGTTGGTGGGTTCATCAGGTCGGTACAACTGGAACTATCGAGGGCGGCTAAATTAGCAAGCTGGGGTTGAGTAACAAGTTACAGGTTAGCACATGTCACCTTTTATCGGGTCATTGCTTCTGAAATGACGTTAACGCCTAATTCGGTGTTGGTGTTGAACAAGTGCAGGAGGCTGCAATAAAGAAGATAGATATGCAAGCATCAAAAGAATTTATTCCTGAAGTAAAAGTGTTAACATATGTTCAGCACTTGAACCTGGTAATTTCTCGACATTTATGCAGTTTATTATTTCCTACTTTCATCCAAATCATTTTAAAAAGCATTAAGCCATTATAGCCTCTTTTATTTGGCCATTTGCGTGAATAAGCTAATAATATTAAAGTTAGCTGCATGATTTAGACAGCTTAAAATTTTATGGCCGGAAATCTGAATTATATGAGTCCTAAGGCTAAAAAGGTTGTGCGAAATTAAATGTCCAAAAATGTGAATTACATCAATTCAACTGCTGTAAAACTTGGGGAATTAAGGCAGCAGGAGTAAAATTATGAAGTGTATCTTTAGTATGATAACTAATATGAGGGACGATCATATTATGTTGCCTCTGATTATATAAAATTCTTGGAATCCTTTTTTCTTCAGGTAAACAAGATCATTATCTGATAATGACTACAATTTTTGGACTGATGTTTATGCATAACAAACAAATTTACTAATAGTGCCATTATAATGGTTAAGAAATTGGGTATTATTCATTTTAACATGTTGTTTAAGCATTGATTTTTGTATTTTAGGATTCATATTGTAGCAGTCTATGAAAGGAATCTTAGAGCACCAAAACTTTCTTCTTGCTATCCGTCTATGCAAGTGCAAGTCTTAGAGCAACTGGTAAGGTTACATTCTTTGCTCTTAATTTGTTAAAATTTTAAAGTGTTGCTGTTGGTAATTGCTAAGAAACTTGATATGAACAGTGAAGTCGGGTGATATATATTGGGTAAAGATCAACAACATTCTTTGTCTGTATGCTGCTTCTGAACTAAAAGGTGAGTTTTCGCTTCAATATACTTTAATGTTCATGAACAATGGTTGTGTGTTAATGTTAATATGCAATAATTCTTGGATAAAGGTGCGAGTCGTTTTGCTTATTAATTTATTTATATTTTTGAGGGGTTGGGGGCAGGGGGAGTTGTAGTTACCAGTATTTCCATGTTCAGACTGAAATACGTGGATATAGACAGTTTTGGAAACTATATTTAATAGTAGTAGTAAAAAAATAACGGTTGACGATTTATACTTTGTGTTCTTAGCACCCACTTTGTTGTGAAATATAGAAACAGAAGTGTGTATTGGTTTTTGCTTGCGAATATTTGGAAAACTGAGGTGCAACTACTTATATCAGGTTCTTATATGTGAGCGAGGATTGGGTTGGTTGTGTGGTTCAGGCTTATGATAACACTTATGATAGGAATATTTGGAAAACTGAGGTGCAACTACTTATATCAATATTTTATCTTAACTATTTGACCCTTCGGGATAAAAAATAGCTCAAACCGCTGTCACAAAGTAGATACTAATTTTCGGCATGTAAGTTAAATGTAATCTAAAAAAGCCATTGTAAAAAGTTGATTGCAAAAGAGGTTAACTTATCGAGTTATGAAACAATAAAAATTTAGTTTTGAGAGAATGAATCATTTTTTGTCATACTTGCCTTACTAGACCAGTTTATTAAGTCAGATTATACCATAATTGTGCCATTACATGATCAAGGAAAATTGACCAGTTTGTTAGTTTAGGTTCAAATTTCAGGTTCGTAGGTTGGAGTTATGCTCTTATAAAGGTTGTTTGCCTGTTGTCGATTCCATGAATTTATGTTTCCATGGTTCAATTCCTCGATTGTTGATCACTTTAAAAACACAGATACTTTGATGAACAAGGGCCAAATCAGCAAAGAGCCCCCTTTTTTGAAAATCAGCAACAGAAACAAGGAAGCCATAAATAGATAGCGGCCTGATATATGGGATATGGACTGACTTTTATGACCTTTTTTGGAGAGGAAAGCCGACGACATGATTTAGAGCCTCTTGGATATGTGCTTCTGTATCTTTTGCCAGGAAGGTATGTGTATTCCTGTGACATGCTCTTTCTATTAATGATGTACTTCCTCCAACTCAGTTAAACATGGACAGTGAAAACCATTTTGCCAAAAAAATAACAGCCTCAATAACAATCCTCATGTTAGATTATTCTTTCTTTTATAATATTTTGTGTTTCAGCCTGCAAGTTGCAATCGATTTTATAGTTTGTAGTCTAAAATAATTCAATTGTTGTTACAAAACACTCTATACAACAAACTATTCTCTCTTTGGACTTCTTACCCAACCCTACTATTTTGTCTCCTTTAACAGATCTCCAACAGATCATGTGTAGCTAAGATTTTGCTATTTTGGCTATAAGGTTGCATAGGTCATGTACACGTATAAAAATTTGTTGAGGTGCTCAATAATGCTCCTCTCGCATTGCACTTTCTAGATTAGTTTTTATATTATTGAATTATCATGTATGATCTTTAAACCAGATTTTTTTAATGTGATATGCAGGTGATGGAAAACTTTGGCAGACCTAACCCATGCACCTTTGTTGAGCTTAACATTCAGAGGCTGCTATAATCATGAAAGATTATCAGAATGAAGACCATTATTTTTGGTAAACTCAACTACTTGGCAACCTGTTCTTTAAACAAAGAGGCGCATGATTTTTGTCAAAGCAGATTTAGCCTATCATGCGTGAACCGGAACGAAAATTTGTAATTTTATACTAATACTTTGTTATTATCACATCAGACAATACAGATGGCAAATTGCAAAAAATGATCAGCTTCTCATCATGTTTTGTATTTACTGTGGTTATGCTTATGAAGTATTTAATGTTTCTAAACCGGAATCTGGAAGAAACGATGGACTCTTGGATGATAAAGACGCCTATAATACTTATGTATGCAAACAACCCGCCGCGAAGCGCGGGCTGCAATCCTAGTTTACATTCAATAGTTGACAAATTTAACCCCATCTTAAGTATATTGTTCAAGATCTTGGTTTGAAATAAAACAACACTTGTAAGATTGACAAGAAATATCTCAAAAAGCTGCATAGAAATTTTTTGGAGTACCATTCACAATCTTATTTACTTATTTTATATTAAAGAAAATGAACTAAATACCTCTTAGCGACATAAATGGTTTGAACTCTAGAAATTGTGTCTAAATACTCTTTAGTTTCTAAACTAAATGTTTAATTTTTCGAAATTTATTAAAAAATAAGACAAGTAAAAAGAAATAGAAATGCACCGGTTGTCATTGCTAACGTAACATATCTAGAATTCCATGTATAATTAAATGAAACTCTCCCTTTTTTATGAATGCTTAGAGTGAGAGGTGTGGTGAGGAGCTTATACTTCCTCATTTGGGGCCCACGGGTGACACATCACCCAAACACCTCTTCACAACTTACCTCAACTAACTCTTCCTCACTTATAACTAACCTCAACTTACTCATTTGGGGACCACCACTTACACATTTTCTAATATTAAACGGTAATATTAATGTTTTAACATTAATGCCTTTCGCCTTTTTCAGTTTGTGTCAGATCATTGCTTCGTCGTCTGGGTGACGAGGAGCTCAACAACGAGCCACGGCGAGCTCCATCCGGTGTGGTGGCGAGCTCCGGTGAAGTCCACGTCGGACGACGAGGCAACACAACGAACCCACATCTCTCCCTCTTAGAGTTTTGGAGATCTACTAAGTGTATGTTACTACTCGTATTATATAATAATTTATGACCCCCTTGATTCAAATTTTTGGCTCCGCCTTTGGTGATGGCACAAATTGCACACCTATCCGACACGCGTCACTGGGAGGCTATTTTAAGAAGGACGCGTCGTTTGTAATTTTCCTTTCTTTATTACAATATCAGAAAAAGAAGATAAGTTTAATGCAATTTATATTTTCACATCAAATCAAAGTGTAGTCACTGTCATATGCAAAAGTCACGTTGCTTTGGGTTCAACCGTTCAAGTATTTCATTCATTTACTGGTAAGTACTTCATGCATTTACTGATAAGTTATGCAAGAAATGTAATAATAGTGGTTGAGTAGTTGAACTCTTTATATCACTAGCACTGTAGTATAAATGGTACTTTATCATATGTATCAGTTGTGTCGTTAATTAACTTTGCATAACTAATTAAGTCAGATTAGGAGCGACCAAAACTGAAGTTGTAGATTAAGAGGGACTTGTTTTTAAGTGCACCAGCAAGGATCTTGGCAAGTCGAGCGAAATCATTTGTGTTAGGAATCAAACGGGTTTCGGAAGAAAAAAAATCTCAAATGGAGTGTTAGCATATTATCGTCACTTGTACTTAACTTCTATTTGTGTAATTGCAATGGGCATGTATGGTTTATGGTTATTTTTACCTCTTTCTCACTTTTAACTAGAATGACGCAAAAGCAAATTATTTCCTTCTCTACTTGACTCACCATAAGTCTAGAAACAAATTGTAGTTTTGTTTAGAAAATGTTTACGAGCCAAGCATGGTTTGCCTTTTGACCCATGTAACAATTGTTGCGTTCTCTTCTGTTGTGACGCATGTGCCCTTTGTCAAGAACATGCCGAGCTCAAGCACCGGGGTCTTGACCCATCTAAAGATGAAACTTTGAACCTATTTTGGCTAGAAATGTATCATGATGGTCTTAGTGTCACCTTATGTTACTTCTTTACTTGAGACATCTACATATTTCTATGAATTTGTCGAAAATGAGAGTAAAAGTAAGTTTTTATGAGGAGAAAACTTAACCTATCTAGTGGGTAAACTACCCGGTGACTAAAAACACAATTACTGCTTGCTTGTAATATGTGGCATTAAAGGAATAAAAACAAAATTAATGCTTTGCTCTTTCTCTCTCAATGACTGAATGCCACCTCATCTGGGTAAACTACCCAGTAGGTAGGTGTATCTAATAAATCGTGTCGTTTGCATAAACTAAAAGAAATTGATTGACTACCTCGATTATAAACCTAGTAATGATGTCTTAATTTTGACTCCTTCCGTCCCTAAATAATTGTCCAGTTTGACTTTTCAGAGTCAAATTGGTTCAACTTTGACATTAAATATTTTTTTTTAGTTATATAATACATAATAAAAAATTATATCATTGAAAAATACGCTTAAACCCCAATTCATTCATATATTTTGTATCAAATATTATATAACACCCATAAAAATATTTAAAGTAAAAGTTGAACTAGTTTAACTTTGAAAAATCAAACTGAACATTTATTTAGAGACAGAGACAATACTACTTTATTAAATTGTATAGCGGGAACAATAATTATGAAACATATAACATGTGAAAAAAAAAAGTTGAATAATAGATACAACAATATTTATTATTTAGTTTTTCATTTTCTTGATTGGCAAAGCAAAACATAATACAGTATGGGTAGTATTACAAATGCCTTATGTACATATAATAACCATATTATTATTCAAAGTACAACAATCAAGTATAACAATGAAACAGATAAGAATTATCAATATACAAAACAAGAGAATATCAAATATGATTTTGACAATACTTATGTCACGTCTAAAGTAATAAAAATTTATAAAACCTCATTCATGTCCTTCCAAACTCCAATCGAAAATATCCTTATCTGTATAAGCTTTGATATGTTTAAGCTTATGAGATTTGGGTTCTTCGATCGACATATATTGTTGCTCGCTTGTCTCTAAGTGTAGTTTGGGTCTTCTTCTTTGTCACTCTACTTTTTCCGTTAGGACGTGTTGCGATGCTACACAGGGACGGAGCCAGGAATTTGTGTTAAGGGGGCCGAAAATAATTTGTATAATAACACATATTTCATTGAGTGTTTATCTTAGCGGGTTCAATTGTTCAACCATCTTGATCGATTTACAATGCATATGAAAATACAATTTGTTCTTTAAGTTATTTTACTTAACTTTAATCAATTATCAAATCAACAAACTATACACAAATATTTTCAACTAACTAGGTATCCGGCTTTACTAAATAAGTAAGTTTTTAATCATTCTTTTCCTTCAAACAACTCTTCCTCAAACATAGAAATGTTTTTCTAAATCGTAAAAATGATAGAAAAGTGTTTAATAACTATACAAGACGATTAAAATGTTTGCTCGAAAAGTTGAGAAAAATGAATAAAACGAGAAAATGGCAATAACGGATCTAGAAATTTATGTTGAGAATGGGAAAACAAATTGACTAGCTTTTCTTTTATAAAAATTATATGACCCAATTGTAAAGTTAGGACACATATACAAGGTTCTCATCTTATTAAGTAATAGCTATTATTCAAAACAAATACTCAATAATAAGAAAACAGCTATTATTCAAAACAAATACTCTATAATAAGAAAATAGTAAATCAAAAAGGAAGAGTTTAGAAACTATACGAAATGTATTGTTGGAGACTGGAGAGTAAACTAGACAAAGTGAAAATAATATAAAATATTTAAGTATACAGAAATGGTCAAACAACACCATCCACTTCTTATCTTCCCTCTCTTTGTTCATTTTTTGTTTCTTCTTCCAAAACTAAACCTGCAACTAATTCTACCATTTCTTGACCCTTAATCACCTAGTAAAAACTTGACAATCCTGCTAAAAATCAAGCTACAAACTGGGCTAGTTGAGCAGGTTGGGGGTGGCCGCGCACCCGCTAGCCCCCCCCCCCCCCCCCCCCCCACTGGCTCCGCCTATGATGCTACATGTCCTAGCGATTCTCCTTTGCGAACGTAGGACCTTAGTTCTATCATGATATGCATCTCTTCAGCTGTTCCGTAGATGCATAACATACTAACCTGGCAATATAATTTAAACAGAGGAATCATGGTCGAAAAACATCTAACCAAACCACCAATGCCATCTCTGAGCATTCTAGCCCGACATCCATAGTAAACAAGAGATCCATATAAGAATTTAAGCGATACATAATAGATCAACATCAATCAACATTATAAGTATTAAATGCAACAAAATTGACAAAATATGTGAAAAAGAGAATAAAAAAGAAAAATGACGGCGAGAATCCTAAATTTAAATGTGTATGTGGTGCAAGATGGGGTGGTAGGTGCTTTATACAAGTGTTAAAGTATTGGCTAGGGTAAAAACAAAATTACCAATATTACCTTGGAAGTAATATAAAATGTATGTTGTGTGGAAGGTGACATTCAATAAAATCCAAAACCACTTGTTGGAGAATAAATAAACATAAGTTACAACACATTTTTAAGGCGGGACACAGTAAGGGAAGAGACTGATCATCATTTTATTTGTCACATAAGCTTTTTTTTTCTCGATGATTTACAAGCGATCTTTTACCGTACTAAGAAAACCTACACTACAAAAAACATACACACGAATATTCTTTTTAATTTAAATAACACACACAAAATAAGACTACAACCGGACACACAAAATAGGACGACAGTCGGTCGCAGGGACGACTATTTACTCCAAATTAACGATCGATGACCGACAACGAATTTTGTGGCACAATAAGGACGATCGATTGTTTTGTACGTCGAGTAGTCGATCGCCTCTTCTACTGCATGCAGCCTAAACATACGATTAATTGCGCATAAAGACGATAATATATAATATAATTTATTTTTGTGTGCTTTTAATTTTTTTTTTTATATATGATTTTTTTTCGAACAATTTTTTATTTTTTATTTTATTTATTATTTATTTATTTATTTATTGTCGAGTAAGTAAAAGTAGAGAAATTTAGTGAGTTACAAATTAAATTGTAATTAATTATTTAAATATTGATAAATTCCATTGACTTTGTAAGTAAACTATTGTAATTTAATAACATAAAAAAATAAGAAATGCTTTATACCAGTATATGAAAATCACACACAAGCAATGTTTACATAAAAAATCCTAAAGAAAGAAGTAGTAATCCGTTAAAGTTTGTTAGGTTACTCAAATAAAAAAATCAAATAACCTTACTCAAATTAACGCAAACTAGATAGCATGGCCGTTTTTGAGGGTGTAAAAGGCGGACGATCGCTCAGGAAGAAAATTAGTATTTAGATGAGATAACATCTTAAATAAGTAATATGTTGAATGTTTAGATAACTAATTGAATTATATATTACAAATGGCTACACTTTGTATATGTCATTCCTTCTCAAAAAGCCACATTATATAATTTCGTTCGGGGCCTTTAAAATTTTCAAAAATTTAGGACCGGCTAGATAGTATGTGTATGTGATCGAAAATTTCAAAATAATAATGTTATGTTTGTTGTAACGGTGACCAATATCATCGCTATCAACTCAGTGGCACAACATTTTTTTACTTCATCACCAACTAAATATAATAAGACCACTAATTTCATAACTCAAACTTACCTCAAATATAAACAAATACATGCACCACAAAAACCGACATCACACACCCAAAAAACGACCGACTTGTGCTCAAACTCGACCCAATATGCGTCTTTGGGGAGGCTATTTTAAGGAGGACGTGTCGTTTAGGGGGTGAAGACGTGTCTTTGCCTTCCTTTTACACTGCCTTGCTATCTTTACCCAAATTTGTAATTTTCCCTTCTTTATTACATTATTTAAAAAAGAAAAGTTTTCACATCAACTCAAAATGCAGAGATCACGTTTTTCAAATAGTTGATGCATTTATTGATAATGTAACATCATCCGTAAGAAATTATAGGCGAGTAGTTGAACACTTTAGTATAAATGCTACTCTATTCATGTATTAGTTGTGTCGTTAATTAACTTTGCATAAGTATTTAAGTCAGTTTAGTAGCTACCAAAACTGAAGTTGTAGAACAAGGGAATGAAATGTCTAAAGGAGGACTTGTTTTTAAGTGCGCCCGTAAGGATGTAGGCAAGTCGAGGGAAATTATATGTGTTAAGAATATAACGGGTTTGGAAAAAATTCTCAAATAGAGTGTTAGCATATTATCATCACTTGTACTTAACTTTTGATTGTGTAATTGCAATTGGTATGTATGGTTTTTGGTTATTATAACCACTTTTCACCTTGAATTAGGAAGCCTCAAGAGCAAACTATTTCCTTATTCACTTGGCTCACCATGAGTTTAGTAACAAATTTTATTTTTGTATCGAAAATGTTTACAGGCCAAACATGGTTTACCATCTAACCCATGTAACAATTGTTGTTGCGTTCACTTCTGTTGTGACGCATGTGCCCTTTGTCAAGAACATGTCGAACTCAAGCACCGGGGTCTTAACCCATCTAAAGGTGCAACATTTAACCCACTTTGGTTAGAAATGTATCGTGATGGTCCTAGTGACTGGCTTAACATGATGGTATTTGTTCGATTATGAGTTGGATAGTGCCACCAAATGCTCCTAAACGTATGCCACCTTCAATGGAAACATGATTTTGAACTCAAGCAATTGGGCAAGGAGTCGCATTTACTATTTTATCATTGCATACAATAACATTATTACCTTCGATTTGGTTAAGTAAACTAATTTCTGACACAAAATAACAACCTATTTAATTTCTATTTTTTACAGGTAATAACTATTTATTTCTACGAAGAGGAGTGCTAGACTCACTCATATTTTACAAAATTTCTCTCACACAATGAGGTGACATGCATCTTAGCCACTCATGTGAGAGCATTAATTGACCAAGTGAGAGCATTGGATGGCTAAGATGCATTCCACCTCGAGAAATTTTGTAAAATGTGAGTGAGTATAGCACTTCTCTTCTATTAATTAGTTGAAAATGAGAGAAAGTAAAAGTAGGCTGTTATTTTGCATAAAACACCTTTCTTTTTTCTTTTTTTTTTTTTTTTTTTTTACAGTAAAAGAAATTAATGATTACAACGAATCGGCCGATTAATCGGCGATTAATCGGTAATCGGCCCAGAACCTTGGAGAGAATTTCACGGAAATCGGCCGATTCAAGAAAATCGGCCGATTAATCGGTAAAAAAATCACTAATCGGGCCCGAACCGCCTCAGTACCAATTCACGATTTCTGCTACTTTATCAAATTGTATACATGCTTAGTAGCGAGAAGCCGAGAACAACAAATATGAAACATATAACGTGTGCAAAAAAATTAATAATAGAGATAAGAATATTTAATGATTCATTTCTTTGATCGGTAAAGCAAAAAATATACTAATATGAATACTATGTTACAAATGCTACATACAATAGCTACATTATTCAAAGTATAACAAATAAACAAACAAGAGTAATCTATTTACAAAACAAGAGAATATCATACTAGTATATGACTTTGACAACACCTACATGTAAAAGTAACAAAAAGTTAAAACGGCATTCAATTTTAAGTAACCTTCTTTTGTCGCTTTGCAAAAAGGACATTATGTGCAAAGTGATTCGACAAAACCATATATTACATCCGTCTCAAAATTATTGTCTACAGGGGCGAAGCTTCATAGGGGCCGGGGGTGCCCGACCCTCCGAAATTTTTTTTGCGATGTAGGGGTATATAGTTTTCGTGTAGAAAAATTTCGGTATATTCGGTTTCGACCCCCCAAAAATTTCGGTATACCTGAAATATAGCCTTAGGAAAAAAAAATTTAGATCCCGACCCCCCATTTACAAAATCCAAGTTTCGCCACTGATTGTCTATATTTTCTATTTAGGATGTCTCAAAATAATTATCCACTTTCCTTATTAAGTAAAAACTAGAGAATTTAGTTGAGGAATATTCCATTTTAGTGGTTGAAAATTAAAGTGTCCCCATTATTATTAAACTTTGTGTTTTCTCTCTCATGACAATAATTTTGAGACGGAAGGAGTAGTTATTCTAGCACATAGCCACATATGTAAGTTTAAGGAAGGACTAGCGATTTGCACACTTCAAGATTTGATTGGGACACTCAATCTCATGTTTTAAATAGTTGTAAATATGTCATATGATGCATACTGTATTTGTACTTTTGAGTGTATCAATCAAATATTAGAGTGCAAATCATTAGGTTCGTGAAGGTCAGAGACGGGTTATGACCGCTCGTTTACTCATAACTAACACATATTTATATAATTTTTCACACATATATTTTCTTTCTGTTTAATGACTAATAAACTGTAAAATCATAACTATAGGGACTCACTTGGTTTTTGTCAAGCAATATCCTATGAGGTAATCATTCACAACTTTACCATTAACACTTCAAAGATTATACCTTTTGAATTGCATGATTTCACTGCTGTTGATCTTACTCATAACCCTAAAATTCATTTGCTTCATGTTGCTAGATACTTCAACAAATCGACCATCCGACACAATCCAATCGTTCACATTAAAAAGACCATATGGGGTATCCACGATTTGTTGAAAACGATGAGACACGGGATCAAACCAAAACAACAAAACTTGCACTGCCCTAATAGACATTCCATCCTCTTGACTCAAAACAGGTAATCCAATTACCTTTTTAAATTTGCGGGGTTTAAACTAACATGGTTAGACAACATGTTGTGCATAGTGGTACGTACGAAGTTTGTGATTTTGAAATAGTATTTGATGGGATGTAAGGGTATCAATGTTTGACTCTTTTAATAACCCACAAAACCAATGATAACTTGTTAATGCTCATGTCATGTTTAGGCAGCATCTCAATTTTGGTAGCTTGATATTCGATGTTTACATGGTAACTGTAAAAAACAACCGGCCAATGTACCATATATGGTCTCCTGATATCATTTGTCGAGCATGTACAATGCTCGACAAATGATATCAGGAGACCATATATGGTACATTGGCGGGTTCTTTTGTATGGTCACCATATAAACATCGGGACCTCAAATTATTTGTTTGAATATCAAGCTACCAAAATCTAGATGCTGATGAAACAAGACTTGAGCAATAACAGGCTTCATTGATTTTGAGGGTTTTTAAAAGAATCAAACATTGATACCCCGTACATCCTAGCATATACATTTTCAAACATCACAAACTTCACATGTACTACTTGATGTACAACATGTTGTCTAACCATATAAGTTTAAACAGAGAAATCGTGACCGAAAATCATCATACCAAACCACCAATGCTATCTCTAAGCATACGAACTCCAAATCCAAACAAGAGATCTATATGATAATTCAAGGGATACATAAGATCTCAACATCAACCAACAACATAAGTAGCAAATGATAAAATTGACAAAATTTGAAAGGAGGAGAAAAAAATTTGATGACAGGATTACTAAACCTAAAATGAGTATGTGGTGCAAGATGGGGCAAAGTGGGTGCCTTATACAAGGGTTAAAGTATTGGCTAGGGTAAACAGAAAATTACAATTTTAACCTTGGAAAGAATATAAAATGTTTGTTTGTGTAAAACGTGACATGAATAAAATTCCAAGACCATCTTTGGAGAATAATTAAACATTAGCTTCAACACATTCTTTTTATAGACGATCACATGTGCATACCGACGATAATGTATACTATCATTAATTTTTGGGTGCGTAATTTTTAGTTTTTCTTTTGTTTATATGAGTGTCGAGTAAGTGAGAGTTAAGAATGTTAACGAGTTACGAAATTGCAATTAAGTATTTAAATATTTAATAAATTGCATTTTCTTTATAAATAATGTATTTTGGTCTAATAACATGACTAGGTTTATAAGTTTTTAAACAAATGTGTTTAATTTTTAAATCTATATCTACATTTATTCGATACTGTCTATTTAATAGTGAAGAGTCATAAAAGAAAAACAAGAAATGCTTTATATATGAAAATTATGCACAAGCAATAGTTAAATTAAAAAACAAAATAAAGGATATGCTAAGTTGCTAACCCATTTAAGTTTACTAGGTTACTCAAATCGAAAAAATCAAATAATCTTTACTCAAATTGACGCAAACTAGATACAATGTGTATGCAATTGAAAATTGAAAATTTTAAAATAATAATGTTCCGTTGGTTGTAATGTTAATCAACATCATCATTATCAACTCAGCGTCAAATCATATTTTTCCTCCATCATTAACCGTGTGTAATTATACCATCAACTTCACAGCTCAAAATTGTCTCAATTATAAACAAATATATGCACCACAAAAACCAATATCACACACACCCACAAAACGACTGACTTGTGCTCAAACTCGACCGACGACGCATTGTCGGGATTCTATTTAAAAGAGGACGTGTCGTTTAGGGAGCGAAGACGTGTCTTTGCCTTCCTATTACACCGGCTTGTTTGCTTCTTACCCAAAATTGTATTTTTCCTTTCTTTATTACATTATCATAAAAGAAGAAAAGTTCAATGCAACTTAAATTTTCACATCAAATGAAAGTGTTTAGTCATTGTCATATGCAAAGATCACGTTGCTTTGGTTTCAAGGACTTGATGCATTTCGTGATAAGTTAACACCATGTGTAAGAATTTATGGGTGAGTAGTTGAACACTTTATATCTTTAGTACGCATCGGTCAGTTACTTATATCACTAGTATGTGTAAGGAGTTATGGGTGAGTAGTTGAAAATTTTTTATCCCTAGTACGCATTGGTGAGTTACTTTTATCACTACTATGTGTAAGAAACTATGGGTGAATAGTTGAACACTTTATATCCCTTGTACGCATTGGTCATTTACTTTATATCACTAGTATGTGAAAGAAATTATAAGTTAGCAGTTGAACACTTTATGTCCCTCGTGCGCATTGGTTAATTACTTTATTCACTAGTATGTGTAAGAAATTATGGGTAGTAGTTGAACACTTTATATCCCTAGTACGCATTAGTCAGTTACTTTATATCACTAGTATGTGTAAGAAATTATCAGTAAGTAGTTGAACACTTTATATCCCTAGTACGCATTGGGCAGTTACTTTATATCACTACTATGTGTAAGAAATTATGGATGAGTAGTTGAACACTTTATACCCCTAGTACGCATTGGTCAATTACTTTATACCACTAGTATGTGTAAGAAATTATGGGTGCGTAGTTGAACACTTTATATCCTTAGTACGCATTGATCAGTTACTTTATATCATTAGTATGTGTAAGAAATTATGCGTGAGTAGTTGAATACTTTATATTCCTAGTACGCATGTGTCATTTACTTTATATCACTTGTATGTGTAGGAAATTATGGGTGAGCAGTTGAACACTTTATATCTCTAGTATGCATTGATCAATAACTTAATATCACTAGTATTTGTAAGAAATTATGGGTGTGTAGTTGAACTTGTGTATGTTTGGCCCAATAGGCTGAGTTAGGGTTGGGGCTTTTTTTATAAGCCGAAAGTTGAAGCTTATATTTTTATAAAGTTGTTTGGCGAATTAGTTGGACCTGAAGCTTATTAATGCAAATTCACATAAAAATACATCAAATTAAATTCTCATATATATTTACAGGTTTTACGTGATAATTTATTATATTTTTAAGATTATTTAAGTAATTTAACTACTATAAGCCTCATTTTTTAGGCTTGGGCTTATGGAGGCTTATGACTTATTTTATAAGCCATAAGCCTCTATAAGCCTGTGTGACAAACGAGACTAATTTTATTAGCTGATTTATTTTAAAAGCTCAAGCCCTCATAAGCCCTTGCCAAACATAGCCAAATATATCCCTAGTACGCATTGGTGAGTTACTTATATCACTAGTATATGTAAGAAATTATGAGTAAGTAGTTGAACACTTTGGCTATGTTTGGCGAGGGCTTTTATGATGCTTATTGGGGCTTGAGCTTTTAAAATAAATCGGCTAATCAAATAAGTGTCGTTTGTCATGGGGCTTATTAAAGGGCTTATAAAATAAGCCGGCTAAAAACTTTAGCCCCATAAAAGAGGCTAAAAACTTTATCCCAGGGCTTTTGAAGAATAAATCACTTATTT
Source organism: Artemisia argyi (assembly GCA_030686995.1). Lineage (NCBI taxonomy): Eukaryota > Viridiplantae > Streptophyta > Magnoliopsida > Asterales > Asteraceae > Artemisia > Artemisia argyi. The sequence continues at coordinate 10,588,887 of CM060685.1, forward strand.
ACCAAAAAAAATATCTAACATATACAAAAACTCATTTAATTATGTCATTTTTAGTAATTTTGCAATAATAAGCACAGCCTCAGCCCATTTGCCAAACAAGTTTATAAAAATACAAATTTTAGTTTCGGATTATACTATAAGTCCTAGCCCTAGCCCTAGCCCCATCCCATGCACAACATACCCTTTATATGAAAATGGTTAAATGGTACTCTATTATTCATGGATTAGTTGTGTCGTTAATTAACTTTGCACAAGTAATTAAGTCAGATTAGTAGCTACCAGAACTAAAGTTGTAGATCAAAAGGACGAGGATGAAATGTTTAAAAGAGGGCTTGTTTTTAAGTGCACCACAAGCATCTTGGCAAGTTGAGCGAAATCATCTATCTTCACTTGTACTTAACTTCTCATTGTGTAATTGCAATGGGTATGTATGGTTTATGGTTATTATAACCTCTTCTCACCTTGAATTAGGAAGCCACACGAGCAATCTATTTCCTTTTCCACTTGGCTCACCGTAAGTTTAGTAACAAATTTTAGTTTTCTATGACACTGTGATTCTTGACCCCAAAAAAAGTTTAAAAAGAACACTTGATATGTTTTTATGTATATTTGCATTTGTAGTACTACTATTTAAATCATAATAAGTTAATAAACAAAATACTCGTAAAAAATAAATGTATAAAATATAATTTGAGCTACAAAAGCTTACAAACACCTCTCAAAGTTTTCTTTCCCTTATATAATTGTTAACTTGGGCTATGTTTGGCATAAAACTTTTTGGAGTTTTTTTAGGCAATGAGCGGTGAACAATGAGCTTTTTGATTTATAATGTTCGTTTGGCATGAGAGCTGTAGGTTTTGCTATTTTTTAGGAAAGCTCATTTTCCCAATGCTTCTTTATGAAGCTGTGAGCTTTTTTGGCTACTGCTCACAGCTACTGCTCACTTCTCACTGCTACTGCTCACTGCTACTTTTGCCAAACATAGCCTTATACAGAAGTTTATATATATATATATATATATATATATATATATATATATATATATATATATATATATATATATATATATATATATATATATATATATATATATATATATATATATATATATATATATATATTACCATGGGAGTCGTTTGCAAAATGATTTTTTATTGAATAAGTTATGTGAAAACCTTAGCTGTGAGCAGTAGTAATGAGCTGTGAGCTGTAGCCACGGTTCACTACTCACCGCTCACAGCTTCTTAAAGAAGTATTGGAAAAATGAGCTTTCTTAAAAAATAGCAAAGCTTACCGCTTTTTTGCCAAACGAACACTAAAAATTAAAAAGCTCATTGATCCGCTCATCACCTCAAAAAGCTCTACACCAAACATAACCGATATGTTATCCTAGTTGTCCCGAACTCTCTGATTTTGGGTCCATTAGGTTTTAGAGTTTTACAATTTATTTATTTATTATTATTATTATTATTATTATTATTATTATTATTTATTTTTATTTTTATTTATTATATTTTTTCAAAACAAAGCAAAATTCACAAATAAACTACCTAGCTTAAAACAAAGAAAACAACAAAATAAACCAAAAATACAGCAAAACCAACCCAATAAACACCTGAAAATGTTTAGGAGGTTTACAATAAACATAAGAGCATGCGCAGCCATAACGTTAGAGGTGCGTTAAAGTGATTTTTGCCCTGCGTTAACTTGCGTTACGGTTGTGTCCTCCTGCGTTAGAGGCGCGTTAACGCACCACGTTAGCGTGCTAAAGCTGTGTTAAGATTGAAACGTGTATAATTTTTTTTTTACCCCCTCCAACGTTCCATTTTCTAGCCGTTTGTTTTTAAAAAAAAAAAAAATCACTTTCACCCCCTCAATAATTAAAAACGGCTAGTTTTTAAATGTCACCCAAAAATTACTTTTAAAACATTTAAAACAACTATAAATACCAACTTAACACACATATATTTTTCACACATCCACTACTAATTTTCTACTCTTTTATACTTCCTTTATAAGAAAAAAACCTTCCTCATTCATAATGGATCCAAATCAAAATAACGATTTTGATCCGAGTTGGTCAGACCTTGATGACGAAGAAGACATACAGTTTATGGTTCAAGCGTACGAGCTACAGCAACGCTTAGAAGAAGAAGAAGCTCATCCTCATGTGCCCCGTACCAACATACATCGTGAACGTGAGCTTGCTGAAGAACGTTTGAAAAACGACTATTTCGTTGAAGGTTGTAAGTATAAGCACAGTAAATTTCGTAGGAGGTTTCGTATGAGCCGGAAACTATTTCTGCAAATAGTGAACGGTATTGAGTCTTACGAATCCGATGTTATTTCAGACCACTTTCAATACTTTAAGTCAGGAATCGATTGTACGGGTCGAGCGAGTATTAGTGCACTTATGAAGTGTACATCTGCGATACGACAATTGGCGTATGACACCGCCCCATATGCGTTCGATGAGTATTTGCAAATGGGTGAGTCTACTCAACGTCTTTGTCTTGATAATTTTAACATGTGTGTTATGGATTTGTTTATGCATGAGTTTTTAAGAACACCAACAAGGTCCGACATGCAATATATTTATGAATTGCATGAGCGTCAACATGGTTTTCCGGGTATGCTTGGTAGTATTAATTGCATGCTTTGGGCGTGGAAAAATTGTCCGGTAGCTTGGCAGAGGCAATTTGGTAGGGGTGATAAAAGATACCCAATGTTAATGCTTGAAGCTGTTGCTTCACACATTTTGTGGATTTGGCATGCTTTTTTTGGTATGGCAGGGGCAAATAATGATATTAACGTTTTAGATAACTCTAACTTGTTTGACAACATTCTTGCTGTGAATCCCCAAGGGCACCATATACAGTAAATGGAAGTAGGTATGAACAGGGGCATTACTTAGCTGACGGAATTTACCCGCAGTGGGCAACTTTCGTCAAATCTTTCTCGGCAACGACTGATGAGAAACATAGCTATTTTAAAAGGAAGCAAGAAAGTGCACGCAAAGATATCGAACGTGCTTTTGGCGTGCTTCAAGGACGTTGGGGTATACTACAACAACCGGCACGTGCATGGGAAATTGTCAAGATACAAAGAATCATGTATACATGCATTATTTTGCATAACATGATTCTAAAAGATCAAAAATTTACACTCCGCGAGTATAAAAGAATGTGGGTAGATCCGGCACCACATTTGAGTCAAGAAAGGTGGATCGACAAGTGTGATACGCAGAGGCGCAAGACAAGGGAAATGCGCGATGCAGGCTTGCATACTCAACTCCAACGAGACCTTATGGAGCATGTTTGGCAGAAACGTCTTCAACACCAACAACAACAAGAAGAAGAATATTCCGAAGACGACGAATAAGTAGTTTTAATTCGTATTGTTTAACTTCTTATGTTTTTTTTTTCTTTTTTTCCCGTTGTTGTTGTTATTTTAAGTTTTTTTTATAGTTTGTATTGTAAGAAATTAAGTTTTAATGTTATGTGGTTTATTAATTGAATTGTTTGTTTTAGTTGAGGGTAGAATTTGAAAATATTTGAGTTAAAGCTGAGTTAAGGCTAAGTTATTGTTGTGGGTGTTTTTTTCTGAGTTAAAGTTAAAGTGTTAAAGCTGATCTGGCGCTGACGTGGCGCTGAGTTAAGTTGTAACTTGTGTTACTGATGGGCATGCTCTAAATGTGGTTCAGTTTTGATGGTTTTAAGAGAGATTGATGAAGAATGACACATTGTTTGTCTCCAACTTTTGATATATAAGATTATCCATAGTTTATGCACATATTTTATGAACAGTCAATTAGTGAGTTTATTGTTCTTTCCTAAACGTTTAGATTTAAAATTTCTAAATTTCATTTATATTTTTGGTTTCGATCCGTATCATTATAGGTGGGCTTGGGCTACCAAATGCTCCTCCAAGTATGCCACCTTCACTGCAAAGATGAGTTTTAACTATAGTTGGCAAAATGGACGTGCCGGACGGGCAGTGACGGACCCACATTGGTGCCGGGTGTGGCACGGGCTACACCCTTTTTTAGATCACGAAGTGGAAATTTTTTTTGAAAATTGTCATTTCTTGATATGTGCAACCCCCGATTTTTTTGCTACTTTCGTTTTGTTTGGTGCAACTTTAGTTAGTTTGACAATTCTTTATGGTTCACTTTTTATTTAGTCAAATAATATAATTGTAAAAAAATAGAAAGCCCAATGATTAGTAAACCCATTAATTAAATCTAGCATACAAAATTTGTAGTATTGAAGATGGACGAAATTTGTGTTGCTAAAAGAACCAAGTAGCTGGCATCGACACTATTTTGTGATTGATATATTTAACACAGTTTTGGATATGCAAATATAAGAGTTTGGTGAGATAAGCACCGACTTGCTTATTAATATGTCAGCTTTGAGTCCATGTGATTCATTTACAATGTTTGATGCATCAAAGCTAATCACTTTAACTACGTTTTATCAAGATGATTTTACGGATGCAGATAGGTTTTCTCTAAGCGGGAACTTGACCTCTGCTATGAGACTGTGATTCATGATGCAGACTTTATGAAGTTGAAAGGAATTGCCAAGCTTGCTAAGTTGATTGTGACACGAAATAAGAGTATTTCTTTTCCTTTGATTTATAAGTTACTGAAGCTTTCTTTAGTCTTGCCTGTGGCAACTGCAACCGTAGAAAGATGTTTTTTTGCAATGAAATTGATAAAGACAAATCTTTGCAACACAATGCGTAACAATTATATGAACGACGCTTTAATTTGTAACATAGAAAAAGAACTATTTGCTAAGGTTACAAGTGAAGACGTGATGAAGTACTTTAAAGACTCGAATCGTCAAAGAGGTCATTAATAATAGTCAAAGTACTTAATTGACTAGTTTTTCATTTTTAATTTAATAATAATGGACAAGGTACTTTATTGACTATTTTTTCATTTTTACAATTTATATAACGTTGAATTTTTTTTATTAGTACTTATGATTTTTTTTTTGTGCAACACCCTTTTAAAAATCCTGGGTCCGTCCCTGCGGATGGGCACATGTCACGGATCAAAAGGACTACGGGTTAAAAGGGGGCGAGCTAACCGGGCATGGGCCAAGAGGCGCAAGTTATACGAATTGTTTTAGAAAATATCCAAAACGACGAAATAAATTTCTCAAATTTAACACATCATTTATATTTAAAATATTAAATATATTACATCTACAATTTTTTCTTTAAAACAATTGTAATATTATTTAATTGAGAGAAAATATGTGTCCATTTAACTTTTAAATGGGCAATATATGCCCATTTCAAAAAATGAGGGGACCAAATGTGCCCAAATCTTTTAAAAGTTTTTTTTTTTTTTTTTTTTTTTTTTTTTTTTTTTTTTTTTGTCACAAATTGCCATCTCTAGTTTGAACTCATAGTAATTTCGACAAGGAGTTACATTTAGGGATGTAAACGAATTGGACGAACACGAACATAGCTTTATTCATGTTCGTTCATTTAGTTTTAATCGGAAAAATAAACGGACACAAACATTTAAACGAATGAATGTTCTTGTTCATTTTCGTTCATTAAAATATGTGGTTGTTCGTGTTCGTTTATGTTCGATCATTAAAAGATTAAATAAAACGTAAACAAACGAACATAATGAACATAAAAAAACAAAAATACTCTGTAATATACAAAATATTGTGTTTTATGTATGGTCATCTATTTGAGTGTACCAATTTTTAAAGATATGCGTAGTAATAAAAATATAAGATATACGGGTATAAACAAATAAATGAACATTAAAAAAACGTATAATCGTACGTTCAAAAACATAAATAAACTGGCAAGACTTTTGTTTGTGTTTGCTCGTTTAAATATAAGAAGATATTACTTTTGTTCATTTTCTGTTATGTAAATCCTTTTTAGACAGAATGTAACAAGACAATTTTCAATTTTTACATGGAATAACTTCATTTCTACGAAATTGTCGTAAAATAGGTTGTCCTTTTACATTGCAGTAAATCTTTTATTTGCTTATACAAAAATTGAATTACAGTAAATTATTATTTTGTGCAATTTACCTTTTTTACTTTTCAATTTTAAGTAAAAATAGTCCCGATACATCAATCTAACAGGATTGGGTATTGTTGCTGTTGAATTATAAGTAAAAATAATATATTTTTATAAATTGACTAACAGTAAACATTAATTATTTCTAAAACCTCATTTCAATTAGCTTAGTTTTATAACTTAGAGTAAAAGCTTACATAATCTTGTATAGCAAATAAAGCTAAAGCTCAAAATCTTATAAGCTCCGCTAAACTTGTTAAAGCTGGAGTACATATTTGCGCTAATGTTCTACTACTGTATTAAACTGAAGAGCTAGCATAGCTGTGCTTAGTGAAATCAAACGTCAAACATTTGGTAAAGAATTTGATAAGACAATGAGAACTTAATATTTTATTTTCTAGAAACTCAAAGCAAAACTTAATACAGTAGCAATTGTTGCTTCCAAAAAATAATAATAATAATAATAATAATAATAATAAATAAATAAAAAAACGTAATACAATAGTATTGTAAAATGTAAATGCCTTGATTATCAGTGAAAAAACAAAACTATAATCTAATACAATAACAAAACAATAATCTAATACAATAACAAAACAAGATTTTTAAATATCATATGATTTTGACAACACTTCCGACAACAAAGAGCTAAAAGACAAACACATTATATGCATAATGAGGTATGTCCCGTCATAAGTACTCATACTGTGATACTCCTTGATCGATTTTAGTTTCTGCTTAGAAGATGCGTTTATCAGGAGGTTAGGCCGGTCCAGATCCCAAGAAGCTTGTCAACCACCCAAATGGTGTCCGGCGATTAACCCGTCGTGGCGGCAGTCGCGCTTACGCTACAACACCATATATACACAACATCTTGTCAAACCATGTAAGTTTAAACAGAGGAACCATGGTCGAAAAACATCTTACCAAACCACCAATACCATCTCTAAACATTCGAACCCCAAATCCAGTATAAGCAAAAGACCCAATTGATAATTCAAAGGGATACATAATATACCAACATCAACCAACCAACAATATCAGTAGCAAATGCAACAAAATTGACAAAATATATGAAAGGAGGGTAAAAGAATTTGACGGCTAGTTTACTAAACCTAAAATGAGTATGTGGTGCAAGATGGGGCTGGTAGGTGCTTGCTTTATATAAGTGTTAACTATATTGACTCACTTAGGGTAAGATGAAATTACTATATTAACCTTAAGGGGAGTTCGATATGTGTTTTTTTGTTCAAAGGTTGACATCACGATTTTTCTATGTACATATAAACACCAAGTACCTAAGCAATGCCGTTAAAATGTACATTTCATTTTGTGTAAAATGACTATATTCTATGCCTATAAACATACTAGTCTTCTGGATATACATACATATTAGCTAGTAAATTGAGACTATGATGTAAAAAAGCTTTCGACACCTTTCTAGACAACGATTAAGTTCAATAGTGTCATGAAAATGAAACGTTGATCGAAGCAGTCTTACGAACGAATTAGTTTTAGGGTGTCTAACCAAGACACCTTTTAGTAGTTGTTCTAAAAAAGACTTGGCACCATCTTATGCATTGTATTTATATCCATCTATAAGTTAAAGAACACTTTTATATGTAGAAATAAAATAACTATTCTAATGGGTGATGAACATATTTGTTGGAACAAACGAATGAATACCGAAGCTTAAATGAACATATTTTTGTGCTCATGTTTGTTTGGTAAGGAATTGAGCATGTTCATAACCATTTTATATTTGTTCAATGAGATGTTTATCGTGCATAAACAAACAAGCATAAACGATTTAAGTATATGTAACATTGGTTCTCGTTTTGTTAAAAGACGTCTAGTATTACATATAATATAATATTCAACCGAGGCAACAACACTAGGAGCATGCGTAATAGGGAGCTCATGCTCGGGGTGGGAGGGATGCGTGGTCGGCTTCACAAGTGGTCACCACTCACCATCAGGGTGGGGTAGTTATGGGGTCGTTGTGGTGGAGCAAAACTGTTTTGTTTGGTCTTTTTGTTACATAATACTCCAATATAAAGCGAGTATTGTTGTATAGTGAGTTAGTGAATGCATCTTGGTAAAAGTATCACATATATATTTACATCGATCACTATTTATCAATGCAATTACTTTATCGCCATATCACTATATCTTACATCTACAATCACATCACTTTTGCTTTGCGATAGTCACTGTCACTACTACCCACTTTATTATTCACATTTAGTTATAACTTATGTTATGTTAGAGCGCAACTTAATACGTCAATAATTATAAATCGACATTTGAGCGTAACTTGTGTCGCCTTTCGACAACTTGACCGCTTATTAAAATAATGAAAGAATAATGTAACTTGTTTATTCTAATAGTGCACATAATCTTTCTTTTTTTAATTTAAAAATAAATTAAAAGAAAACTAAGCTATATTTAATACGTACAATCTAGCAAGAGAATCTGTTTTATCGAGAAGTTAATCGAGAAAGCTTTATCAAAGATGTTGGTTCAGAAATTTTAATTTGATTTACTAATATACCACTGCCACCACCACCCATCACTACCACCCACCACCAGTGTGGTGGCGGCAATGAGTGATGGTGGTGGTGGTGGGTGATGTTGGTGAGTGGCGGTGGTGATTGGTGGTGGTGGTGGTCGTGGGTGGCGGCGGTATAAAGATAACTAAATCTCCTGTTCTAATAATAGTTTATTTCACGAGGATTAAGATTCTCTCCCCATGTTCATTTACAATTAAATCTCCTGTTCCAATAAGAGTTTATTTCACCAGGAATAAGATTCTCTCAAGTTGGTATAAAGATAACCATTCTCTCACAAACATAACTATTGGGTCCACTGTAGTGCTTGATCTTTCTTTTATTTGTAAAAAAACATAACAAGTCATGTTAACATAAAAGAATCTTAGCGGGTGTTTATTTTTTGCTTAATGTCCTAGATGGAGAATTTCTCTAGGAATTTTTTTTGTTTCTTTTTGACTTATTACAAAAAGAAATCCTATATGTGAAGGGGTGTTAAAATTGGGGTCATCTCCATTCGGGATGCATCTTTCCCTATTTCTTTTATTCTCTCTTTCCCAAATACCACCACAACCATTTTGCCTCTTTCATAAAACTTCCCATGGCAGCCATTATCTCCTTAGTTAATCTGACCCGCCACCTTCCTCTTCTCCACCACTAACTCGTCGGCTCTACACCTTTGATCCATCCGCTAGATTTTGTTCTTGTCAGCTTCATCTCTTCATCTTTATATGTGGATCTGTCCATTGTTGTTCGACTTCATCTTTACAGCTTTTATAATGGATCTCTCCATTGTCGATCTGTATCTCTACAACTTTTATAATGGATCTCTCCATTGTGGATCTGTCAATTGTTGTTCGTATTTTATTTTTTAAAGATTGTAGTAGTTGAATTTTATTTTGATTCATGACTTCTGTGTTCAATCCTTGATTCTCATTTGATTATAAGATATACTTATAACTTAAGATGTTTTTCGTTTTTACATATTGACTTTAAAGACAAAGGTAGTTGAGACAACTAGTTTTTTAAAGAATGCCAGTAAGAAAAAGAAACAACCATGTGTTGAAAGGATCCTAACTCCAAACAACATTATTAATCTAGACATAAACTATTTCCAAACAGGAAAAAAAAAAAGAAAAAAAAAAACAACCACTTAATCCATTTCACTAAAACAGGTAAACAGATGTGGTTTTTTCTGTTTAAGTTACCCGAAAAAAGCAAAAAATCTCAAATGTACACGACTTCGACAGGTTATTCCGAAATATGAGTGAGCATCGGTCTGTCCGGTCCAAGAAGGTATAATAGTCAGGTTTTACGTAAAACTGAATCGAAACCGAAATAAGGAAAATTTCTGGACCAAAACCCGATCGATCCTCTCGATCTCGATCGATTTTGGATCCGCGATGCTCAGCCCTATCCGAAACCATTTCTCACCGCCCAAGACACTTCCACATCACACTAGTGATATTTTTAATCTTTCTTTCAACAAAAAGAAAAAAAATTAAATCTCATGAAACAATTAATTAATTAATTAATTAATTAATTAATTAATTAAGTATCCATATATCCCTCTCTTTCATCACAAAACCCCCCAACCAAACAAACAGTAATAAAATGGATGCAGCGGGTTTACAAGACGTTCAAATCATGGAGAGTGACGAACAACAACAACCACAACATCAACAACCGTCGTTACGTGTTGACGAGCTTGGTCAAAACGTTGACCAGATCTTCCTCCAAGTTGACCAGGTTTAATTTCCTTTTTTTATTTAATTTAATTGATGACGTCATCATCATCATCATCATGATAATAGTTTGTTATAACTCCGAGTTTTGTGGAAATTAGTTAGTTACTGTGTTATTAATTCATCCAATTTTTAATTATTTTGTTAAGTTTGTTATTAATTCTGTTAATAGGGAGCTCATGCTCGGGGTGGGAGGGACGCGTGGTCGGCTTCACAAGTGGTCACCACTCACCATCAGGGTGGGGTAGTTATGGGGTCGTTGTGGTGGAACAAAACTGTTTTGTTTGGTCTTTTTGTTACATAATACTCCAATATAAAGCGAGTATTGTTGTATAGTGAGTTAGTGAATGCATCTTGGTAAGAGTATCACATATATATTTACATCGATCACTATTTATCAATGCAATTACTTTATCGCCACATCACTATATCTTACATCTACAATCACATCATTTTTGCTTCGCGATAGTCACTGTCACTACTACCCACTTTATTATTCACATTTAGTTATAACTTATGTTATGTTAGAGCGCAATTTAACACGTCAATAATTATAAATCGACATTTGAGTTTAACTTGTGTCGCCTTTCGACAACTTGACCGCTTATTAAAATACTGAAAGAATAATGTAACTTGTTTATTCTAATAGTGCACATAATCTTATTTTATTTATTTATTTTTTAATTTAAAAATACATTAAAAGAAAACTAAGCTGTATTTAATACGTACAATCTAGCAAGAGAATCTGTTTTATTTAGAAGTTAATCGAGAAAGATTTATCAAAGATGCTGGTTCAGAAATTTTAATTTGATTTACTAATATACCACTGCCACCACCACCCATCACTACCACCCACCACCAGTGTGGTGGCGGCGGTGAGTGATGGTGGTGATTGGTGGTGGTGGGTGATGTTGGTGAGTGGCGGTGGTGATTGGTGGTGGTGGTGGTCGTGAGTGGCGGCGGTATAAAGATAACTAAATCTCCTGTTCCAATAACAGTTTATTTCACCAGGATTAAGATTCTCTCCCTATGTTCATTTACAATTAAATCTCTTGTTCCAATAACAGTTTATTTCACCAGGAATAAGATTCTCTCAAGTTGGTATAAAGATAACCATTCCCTCACAAACATAACTATTGGGTCCACTGTAGTGCTCGATCTTTCTTTTATTTGTAAAAAAAGATAACAAGTCATGTTAACATAAAAGAATCTTAGTGGGTGTTTATTTTTTGCTTAATATCCTAGATGGAGAAATTCCTTAGGAAATTTTTTTGTTTCTTTTTGGCTTATTACAAAAAGAAATCCTATATGCGAAAGGGTGTTAAAATTGGGGTCATCTCCAGTCAGGATGCATCTTTCCCTATTTCTTTTATTCTCTCTTTCCCAAATACCACCACAACCATTTTGCCTCTTTCATAAAACTTCCCATGACAGCCATTATCTCCTTAGTTAATCTGACCCGCCACCTTCCTCTTCTCCACCATTAACTCGTCGGCTCTACACCTTTGATCCATCCGCTAGATTTTGTTCTTGTCAGCTTCATCTCTTCATCTTTATATGTGGATCTGTCCATTGTTGTTCGGCTTCATCTTTACAGCTTTTATAATGGATCTCTCCATTGTCGATCTGTATCTCTACAACTTTTATAATGGATCTCTCCATTGTGGATCTGTCCATTGTTGTTCGTCTTTTATTTTTTAAAGATTGTAGTAGTTGAATTTTATTTTGTTTCATGACTTCTGTGTTCAATCCTTGATTCTCATTTGATGATAAGATATACTTATAACTTAAGATGTTTTTCGTTTTTACATATTGACTTTAAAGACAAAGGTAGTTGAGACAACTAGTTTTTAAAGAATGCCAGTAAGAAAAAGAAACAGCCATGTGTTGAAAGGATAACTCCAAACAACATTATTAATCTAGACATAAACTATTTCCAAATAGGAAAAAAAAAAAGAAAAAAAAAGAAAAAAAAGAAACAGCCTCTTAATCCATTTTACTAAAACACGTAAACAGATGTGGTTTTTTCTGTTTAAGTTACCCGAAAAAAGCAAAAAATCTCAAATGTACACGACTTCGACAGGTTATTCCGAAATATGAGTGAGCATCGGTCTGTCCGGTCCAAGAAGGTATAATAGTCGGGTTTTACGTAAAACTGATCCGAAACCGAAATAAAAAAAATTTCTGAACCGAAACCAGACCGTTAGTCTTTCACTCTTTCTGTTCGATCGATCCTCTCGATCTCGATCAGTTTTGAGTCTCCGATGCTCAGCCATATCCGAAACCATTTCTCACCGCCAAAGACACTTCCACATGACTAGTGATATATTTATCTTTTTTTCAACAAATAAAAAAAAGAAACAAATTAAATCTCCTGAAACAAATTAATTTAATTAATTAATTAATTAAGTATCCATATATCCCTCTCTTTCATCACAAAACCCCCCAACCAAACAAACAGTAATAAAATGGATGCAGCGGGTTTACAAGATGTTCAAATCATGGAGAGTGAAGAACACCAACAACAACAACAACCGTCGTTACGTGTTGACGAGCTAGGTCAAAACGTTGACCAGATCTTCCTTCAAGTTGACCAGGTTTACCTTCTTTTTTATTTAATTAATTTAATTGATGACGTCATCATCATCATCATGATAATTAATTAATTTGTTGTGACATTCCGAGTTTTGTGGAATTAGTTAGTAACTGTGTTTTTTAATTAATTATTTTTGGTGTTATATATAAATTCAGCTATTAGATGATGATGATGACGTCATCATGACGTTTTGATTCGTTTTTTAATTGGTTCGATTCGTTGAATTACTGTAAAAGTTTGTTATTAGATGATGATGATGACGTCATTCCCAACAGTTTGTTACTATATGATGACGTCATCATTGATAGTTTGTTGTGGAATTAGTTAGTAACTGTGTTTTTAATTGATTCAATTTTTTAAAATTATTTTATTTTTATATTAATTCTGTTATTAGATGATGCTGATGACGTCATCATGACGGTTTAATTTGTTGTGATATATATTCCGAATGTTGTGGAGTTAGTTTAATTGAATTAAAATTTTGTTATTATATGATGATGATGACGTCATCGTGACTGTTTAATTGATTTAACTGGTGGATTATTTGGCTGTTTAAGTTTGTTACTAGATGATGATGACGTCATGATTATGATGATGATAATTAGTTAGTGAAATTGTTACGATCCCACCTCGGCCAAGTAACAAACTTTTTGAGTGAGTTCTACACTTGGACTTATGAACATCGATACGAGCCTAGTTAACGTAGTAGCAGATGCTTTAAGCTGTAAGGAACGAATCAACCCACTTAGAGTTAGGGCATGTTTGGTTGGAGGAAATGATATCAAAGAAATGGAAATGAAATCATTTCCTGTGTTTGGTAGCCGAGGAAATAAAAAGGTGGAGATTTGCAAATCTTTGGGAGTTGAGTCTATGTACAAAATCAAGGAATTCATTTCTTATGCTTTTGGAGTGGAAACCATTTCTTAGGGAGGATAATAATAATAATAATAATAATAATAATAATAATAATAATAATAATAATAATAAATAAAATGTTATTTAAAAAAATATTTTATTTTAAAAAATAATTTTTTTAGAATTGTTATTTAAAAAAATAAAAAAATATATATTTTTTAAAATCAATTTTTTTAGAATTGTTAAAAAAATCAAATTTTTTAAAAAAATCATTTTTTTTTAAAAATAAATTTTTTTAGAATTGTTATTTAAAAAATAAATAAATAAATAATTTTAAAAAAAATCAATTTTTAAAAAATAAATTTTTTTAGAATTGTTATTTAAAAAATATAAAAATAATTTTTTTTTAAAAAAAAACTCAGTTTTTTAAAAAAATATTTTTTTTTAAATTGTTATTTAAAAAAAATACTTTAAAAAAAAATCAATTTTTAAAAAAAATAATTTTTTTAGAATTGTTATTTAAAAAAAATAATTTTTTTCATTTCTCGGGTCAAGTCTCTGTTGTTACCAAACACTGGAATTATTATTCAATTTCCCTGGTAATTCATTTCTGTGAATTCCATTTCTGAGCTTCATTTCATTTCTCTGAATTTCACCCTACCAAACGTGCCCTTAGGTCGTTAGTTATGACTCATCAATCGAATCTACCTTCTAAGATACTCAAAGCCCAAAACGAAGCCCTCAAAGAGGATAATCTAAAAGTTGAGAGTATGGGATAGGTTCGTATCAGATATATATTCCGAATGTTGTGGAATTAGTAACGGTTTTAATTGTTTCAGTTTTTGAATTATGATTTTGTTGTTATATTAATTCTGTTAGATTAGGATGAGATGATAATTTGTTGTTAGATATATTCCGAATGTTGTGGAATTAGTTTGTTATTTGATGATAATTTGTTGTTAGATAGTTTGTTCACTTTGTTGTGACATTCCGATTGTTGTGGAATTATGTAACAGTTTAATTATTTTGTTATTAGATGATGATGACGTCACGGTGTTGATAATTTGTTGTGATATAGTAATATTCCGAATGTTGTGGAATTAGTTATGTTATTAGATGATGATGACGTCATGATGGTGATGATGATATGTTGTTGTGATATATTCCGAATGTTGTGGAATTAGGAACGTCTTTTTTTGTCTTTTTGTTGTTTTTTTGTAATAAAATTAGCGTGTTTTTGTTAATTAATGAGTTATGACAATATGTGTGAATTTATTTATTGGAAGAAGATGATGATGTATTAGCGTGTGAATCGTGCGTAGTGACGCCTGGCTAAGAAAATGTTGGAATGTTGTTTATTACGATGAATTATATTGATGAAGTTTCAAATTTTGGGCATGAATGTGTGAATTGTATATCAGGGTAGATGATGATGACGTCATGATGGTGATGATTTGTTATTGTGATATTCCGAATGTTGTGGAATTAGTTATTTTATTAGATGATGATGACGTCATGATAGTAATGACCTAATGATTTGTTGTTGTGATTTTCCTACTGTTGTGGAATTAGGAACGTCTTTTTTGTCTTTTTGTTGTATAAAATTAGCGTGTTTTTGTTAACTAATGAGTTATGACAAAATGCGTGAATTAATGTTTTTGTCTTTTAGTTTATTTATTAGCGTGTGAATCGTGTGTAGCGACACTTGGGTAAGAAAATGTTGGAATGTTGTTTATTATGATGAATTGTATTGATGAAATTTCAAATTTTGGACATGAATATGTGAATTTATATATTGTTTATGTATATCAGGGTAGGGTTTTAGGACTTTTATGCTAGAGGATGTGACCCTAGGTCTTTTTGGAACCAGTCCCTTTACCTCCACCATACCCCGCTTCTGCAGGATTGGGTATGTTGTTGTGGTTGTTGTTTTATGCTAGAGAATTGAGTTTGGTGCGGTTCGTAGGGTTGATTTAGATCCTGAAAGTTTAAAATGGTTTACTTGGTATCTTTACCAGGAGCCGTATATGGTAGATGGCATTTGATTGACGCTGCTTGTATTGTTTTTTTTAGTAATTTAGAGATTTTAGTTTTATATGGGGATGGCAGTTTTAAAGATTAAGCGTTTGTATGCTAGGGAATGAGCTATGTGATCGTAAGGTGTGTTTTAGTAGGATTGATTTACATTCTGAAAGTTTGTATGAAAGTAGGTAACTTGGTATCTTTAGCAGGAGTGGTTTATGGTAGATTGGTAGATCACGTTTAATGGGCCCTGTAGTTATGTTAAAAGTTTGTTATTAGATGATGATGACGTCATGATGAAGATGATGGTAGTTATTTGTGGAATTAGTAACTTTTTTTTTTTTTTTTTTTTTTTTTTTTTGTACTTTTCCTATTTGTTATTTTTTTCCCATTAATTAATGAGTTAAGACTTAAGACAAAATGATGTGTGAATTTTTTGGAAGATGATGATGATGTATTAGCATGAATCATGTGTAGTGACATCTGGCGAATATAATGTTGTTGTTTATGATGAGGAAGTTTTTACTTTAGGTCTTGAATGTGTGAATATATATTGTTTGTTTTTAGTGATATATATGCGCTCATGGTCTTGGTGTTTGCTATGAGGTATTATGATAATTTTTAACGAGTTAAAGGTTAGGACTTTTATGCTAGATTGATTTAGACGCTGAAAGTTTGTATGGAAATAGGTAGCTTGATATCTTCTTCTGGATTTGTTTATTTAAGATCACATTTGATGACCCGGATTTTTACGATGTTCATCAAAAACTGCTCACCTGGAATGTTGGAATGTTCAATAGAATGAGTTCTCTGAGGAAACCATAAATTTTGGGGATGAATATGTGAATCTGTTGTTTATATTACTAAGTCATGCACTCATTTAACTTGGGCTATTATGATCATATTTCGTGAAAGAGATTACTTTAGTTTATTCTAGATTTCTAGATAAAAGCTTTAGGCTTTTATGCTATAGGATTGAGCTAAATAACAGACAGGTTTGCTTTTAGACCCTGAAAGTTTATATGGAAATAAGGAACGTGGTATCATCACCCGAGACCCATTTATGGTAGATCATGTTTGATGGATACTACTTTTTGTGATTGCAAACATATAACCTCAATGTTTTCCGCGACTATTACTTATTTCATTGCTTCTTTTAAGTTGAATGCCATCTGTTACGTAAGTTATACGTAATGAGGACAGAAAATCCCGTAGCGATACACATATAGCCAATTAGCTATGCCGTTCTAGTTATATTAAAAAAATCCACGGCGATGCACTAAAAGCTGCTTGTGGACTGTCTTTTGATGTTCAACTAGGCCGAAGTATATAAAATTTGATTTTTATTGGGTTTTCCTAACAGAATCCTTTAGGGCAATGCTTAGTAAATAATAAATAGTAAGTCCTATTTCAAGGGAGGGGCACCTAATTAATGGGTTCTTCAGCTAAGAAGGAATAAAAGCATTTACTATTGGCTTTAATGGAGATAAAGACAAGTCGGTTTTCATTTTGCAACATATGGTTGAAGATTTTATATGTATGAAAAAGATAAGGTTTTTTTTTTTTTATTTTTTTTTTATTTTTTATTTATTTATTTATTTTTTTTTTCGGATTCTTATCCATAGCCCTAAGTGCTATTTTTAGCATTTGCCTATCTTTTCAGATGAGTTGGTCTTTTACGCTTGACTTGTTTTCATGTAAAAAAGTACTGTAGATCTTTTCTTGATGATATATGTATTCAGTTACCTTTTTGTGCGGTTTTCCTATTATTGTCTTATGTTAATTAACTTGCATCACGCTCCATAGTTTGACATGATATAACTGATTATGCAGCTTGAGAAAAGGTTAAACGAAGTCGAGCAGTTCTATTCAAAATCAGGTAAAAAGCAGTCAAATACTTCTAAAGCTAGTTCCGGAATTAGAGACAGAGATAAGGATAAACCAGTGACTAGCTTCAGAAGACGGCAGCAGGACGCAGCACGCAGGGAAGCATCTGCTACCAGAAGAATGCAAGATCTTATGCGTCAATTTAATCAATTATTACAAAAGCACATCATATATCCTTCGCATTTCTGTATTATCTGCCAAATATTTTTCCAAACATGTCGTATAGTTATAATTTAGTGCAATCAATCATGATACTATACAGTTTAATTACGGTAAAGCTTAATATAGTTTCTATTTACATAACGTGTTACCATATTTGATCTTCCTTTACTATCTTCTGGATTACTGGGCACCAGTGGGCAGGACCATTTAAGGAACCTGTGGACGTTGTAGGACTCGGTTTGCATGATTACTACGAGGTAATTCTGTACTTCTCTTTGACTATTTTGTTATAAACAGTTAATGATGATGCAACATTGCTCACTTTATATTGGTGTACTTTCTCTAATCTAGATCATTGAAAAGCCAATGGACTTCAGTACAATTGAGAAAAAATGGAAGGCAAAAGATGGAACCGGGTATACTAATGTCCGAGAAATGTGTGCAGACGTGAGATTAATTTTTAAAAATGCTATGAAGTATAATGATGAGAGACATGATGTTCATGTGATGGCCAAGACCTTACTTGACAAATTTGAGGAGAAGTGGCTGCAGCTTTTGCCAAAAGTTGATGAAGAGGTAAACTCAGATATCTGACCTGTCAAAAAGATTAAAATCTGTAATTGTTCAAGGGTTGTTTGGTAACTTTTCAGTAATATGTATTTTCTAGGATGAAAGACGAAAAAGGGAGGAAGCAGAGGCACATTTAGATGTGCAGCTTGCTCAGGAGGTTACTCATGCGAAAATGGCTAGAGATTTGAATGCCGAAGTAAGTTAAAATATTCAAGCTATTTGCTAAATGGATTTTCCGTTAATTTATATATATTTAGTTTTGATAGTCTGTGACAATGATTTTGTTTCTTTTCAGCTTGATGTCGTTGACAAGCATCTCAAAAGTCTGAGAGACGTCGTGCTCCAAAATTGCAGGTTTGTCCTAGCATCACTCTTATTACGACAGCTGTCTCATGCTATCTTTATAACTTTTAAGCAGTCTCTCAACCTACTAAATATTAATTTTACAACTTACAAGAGTGCAATGTTGAAATATTGTCTGTAACATACTTGTTGGAGATGGAAAGAACGGCGCCGGGTGGTTTAGTAATGGGTTAAGACAGGATCTGCTTGAACGTGGGTCATTCTTTAATACAAATCTAGCCATTCTTTAGTGTGGGTTCACCAAAAAAGCACTTTTTGTCCTTTTATATGAATAAAGAATGTGTTAATCATGATTACAAAAGCAATTACACAATAGACTTTGAATTTTCAGTAAGTTTGACCCTATCTACCCATTTGACCCATTCGACCCATTCATTTTTAGCTAAGTTTGGATTAAACCTGTTCGACATAAACATAACCCAGCTGACCCATTGGTAAGTAAACATATGAAATCTACCATCTCTAGTAATTGTTATCTTTACTTGTAACAAGCTGGTTCATTGATTAGCTATCACATATCTCCATTGTTCGAAAGTTAGGTCATTAGATGTCTTTCACCTAGGACTCGTCTTGAACGGATGGATTGATTCACGCGGCTTCTCATTTGAAATTTGAAATATGGATTTTATTTTAATCTAAAGAACATGATTTATGTGTTATGACAATAATTACAATGTGATGGTGTCAATTGACTTGATTATCTTTTATGAATCAAATCATTTTATTAATATATCACTTCTAAAGCTTTATCTGAAAATCCTATGTTAAATGTATAACTGCCCTTTTCAGGAAAATGTCGACTGAAGAGAAGAAAGCACTGATGACGGTTCTGACCCAGTTATCTCCTGAAGATCTCAACAAGGCACTACTAATCGTCGCCCAGAGTAACCCAAACTTTCAAGCAACTGGTCAGGAAGTTGACCTTGACATCGATGCACAGGTCATACTTAATACCCTTACAACACTTATACTAAGTTAAACACGATAAGTTTCATTTTATTTTACTTATGAATGAGATGTTCTATTCTATCTTTAGTGTGACGATTAAAAAAATGTTGAATAGGTACCGGTCAAAATGCTCAAATATCACCAAATTTTTTTATTTTTTTATTTTTGCTGCATACAATCTACTGAATCACTTATTTTAAATGGTAGTTGTTCTTATGCTTTGGAGAAACCGAGAAAGTTACTATTTGAGAAATGGTCCCTATTTGCATTGTTTGCTTTCGCTTTTGATTCTCTGCCTGTTACCCATTACTCCTTTAGGGGCCAAAAGTGAAATTAGTGACATTCTCGAGTGACTTGAAATTAAATGAGTTACATGTTTGGGGACAAACAATGAAAACAAATAGTGTAATAAGGGAAAGTATATAAATAGTAACGACGAGGGACACTTTCCATAGTTTTTCCTAAACAACATCGACAAGTTGTGTAATTTATGCTCTAATTGTATATAGTTACTTTAGTTTGGCCCGTCAATTTTACTGTGACCAATAACAGCAAAGCATATACAGATATACTAATATTTTCTCTTATAACACGCAGAGTGAGGCAACGTTATGGAAGCTGAAGTTCTTCGTGAAAGACCTACTTCAGGCCCAAGGAAAGAGTCCAAGAAGCATTGGCGGCGGTAACAGCACCATCAACAACAATGTGAATCAAAATCAAAATAAACGAAAAATTGTGACCAACGATACTCCTCAAGTGAGGCCTGCCCTGAAAAAGAACAAAAAGGCTTGATAAAAGCTTTTTATGTTTCGTAGTTAAATCTGTGATTATGTGAATAATACACCACCATTAACATCATGATCAAGGTTAGCTTAACTGAGTATGTACCCTTTTTCTTCAAGTAACATCGAGTTGAAACTTATCAATTTTGGTCTCGTTCCTTTTGGACTCATTATTATTATCGACTCTCTGTAGATCCTTATTTTGCTAGTTTTAATGGTGTCTGGAGTTTATGTTTAAAATGACTGGAAATCAGGTTGTTTTCTTTCTATGTAACTTACCCATACGGCCATACCAATAAGTTTGATTCCATACCTTATTGTATGTGTTAGATAATATGTCTAAAAAAACTATATCGAAGAAGGTAGACCGATCATTTGTCGGCTTTCACTGGTCGGTTCCACAACCAAGATGAGGAGAGCTAAATCACGTAACATCGAGATTGAAAAAAAACTATGTTGGTTGTTTTTCTCTATATAATATTTTTGTAGACGATGACCTACTGAGTGAAATAATAAAAAGTTTAAAACATTGTTCTCATCGCCGGCTTACCGACAAGGACAACAACTATCAAACCGGTTTGAACGGGGTTCGACTAAGCTGTTAACTTTTGCACTCTATTGGTTTGAACAAAATCATTCAGCAGACAATTTTTCAAGATTGCCATTGCCCTAAAGAACATGGTGTAGTGTATAATACCTAGAGGTAGCGTTTCCTTGGTTTGATCACGTGCCAGGACGGCGACAAACAATAGTTATGCAAAGTCTCTTTAACCTTTTACAAAAAGTTGAATTCATCAGAATCTGCTGATATCCTTTGTATGCGTCATGAAAGCACTTAGTCATGAAATATTTTAGATCGAAATTGGTATAAATGAAACAATATGTATTTGGAAGTAGTTTGACAGAAAGACTTATACATGCAAGTCTTCGACAGAAAGAACGTAGCATATACATGGATCACGTGAGTCATTCAATCGCAACTTCACAAGCATATTTACCAGGAGGCGTAACCGTGCTCGAGGTCTGCTTGTACATGGTTGACAGTACTCGTTATTGTTCACTCTACTATACGTAATTATGAAAATATTTAACTTTTCTATTTAATATTTAAAACATAAATTGATTAAGTTTACACTTACAGATAACTTTGCACCAGTTAGTGGCAGTGCATGCGTAAAAGTTTGTCGTGTACATCATATGTAACATTACCAAATAACTGACTCGACAACATCATATCATCATATGTCACATTTTTCATTATCAAGTAGTAGATACTTTTTTTTTTTTCCTTCCCCTCTCCTTCAATGTGACGACTATGTGAGTTAGAACAAAGACTTTTGGTCAAAAAAGTCGTTGAAAAGTTTTTTCCTTATTGGACTACAAACCCTTTTTTACCCGATGACTTTGTTTCTCGAGTCATTTCTTGAGCAAAATCCTTCTCACATCATCTTTATATTTTAACGATAAGAGTATATACTAAAAAGTTTTATAAAGATTTTGTTTTTTTTTTGTTTTTTTTTTTGCATCGAGTAGATTTAGCAATATGATTTGACAAAGAAAGAAGTAAAAAAAAAAATGCATGATCTTTTTGCATTATCGATGCTCTAACTAATTTTCCAATATCAAGTATGCCATATATATTATCATCAAATTTGCTCTAGTCTTCTATGCACAACATTGTTACATTGACATGATCAAATATCTCCGAGTAATCTCGTGTATGAAAAAACGTTTATCTACTTGATATTTATAAATGAATTTCAATCGACACTAAAATTCCCCATTGGTTAATGAATCGAACATTTTATATCACACCACACACTGTCTACGTTATATAAGCACAAACACAACTTTAAGTACAGAAACTCCAACCACAAAATTTAGCTAGAATCTTTGTCACAAACCAATCTAAAATTTTCAACAATATCGTATCCTATGTCATCATACTGTCACACCACATCGCGTCCATGATCAACCAAAAACGAGAACAAGAGACAATCTTTCGGATAAAGGTGTGAGTGTCTACGTCCTACCTCCCCATTCCACTCTTCTGCACAATTGGTGTTGTTGTTGTTGTGCACGGCAACATATGGTAACCGGCCTCTAATGTTACCAACCATTTAGAACATATTCCATAACAAAATGCTACGTAGTACTAAACAACTAAAATCTACGAAAATGTAGCAACATTTTTCCATATCGTCTGAATCGATCATTACATGATCGGATACATTTTCCTTTTCTCACAACTGACAAAATGCTACTAACATTCAACTGAACAAGAGACTATAATTAACCAAAATGTAACAACAATTTTCAATGTCATGTATACAGAGAACTCAAATGAGATGGGTTGTTACATTTCAAGCTCTAACACAATTCATGACAAAGTGCTGCTAACAACTAACCGGAAAACATCAGCAACAACAATAATCAACCAAAACATAACAACAATGTCTCGATATCATGTGATCACTACATGATCAAATATAAGGATATACTTTCCTTTTGACACAATAATAGCAACATGTTTAATGACAAGTACTACTAACAATTTAGCCGAACAACATCAACAACAAAAACCAAACCAAAACATAACAATAATATCTCAATCTCGTGATGCACTAAAGCCGAGAGCAATAGACTACTACATGGGTATCCTTCGGGTTCAACTAAAAACCATGATGAAACAATACTAGCAGCCCACTACTTCAAACTTACAAATGACTCAAACGAGATGCGTTGCTATATTTCAAGCTCCAACATGATCCATGACAAAGTACTACTTAACTAACAAAAACATCAAAACAACCATCACATTTAACCAAAACATAACAAAGTCTCGATATCATGCAAACATTACACTACTAGATACTAATACAATTTCCTTTCGACAATAGTAGCAACTTGTTTATGTAACACCCCCTAACGCCAAAAACAATGGACCACACGATTTCATACCATAACAACCCTACCAAAACATATTAGGGGGTGTTTGTTTAAGCTTATACGCGGGCTTACGAGCTTATTTGATTTCAGCTTATATTTCACAAGCCTCAATTTTCCGGCTTATTTTAAAACTTCTGGGCTTATATAAGTTTATCATACTGTAATAAACTTATATAAGCCCACTCAGTCTCAAAATACGCCAGAAAATTGAGGCTTATGAAATATAAAACACAAATAAGCTCATAAGCCGCATTTAACCTTAAACAAAACATTACAACATTACATATTAATCCACTTAGCAAGTTGTGTAGGATTAACAACACCCGAAACACAAACCCCATTACTATTATCACCATTATTCATCATTAAACTTGTTATTTCTTTATAACAACTCTCATTCGCCTTCTGGTCCGTCTTTTTATCGACTTTGCGTCCTAGCACAGACCCTTTAGTTAGAAACTCATACGCCATATACCCTGCTAACATTTTGCTTGATGATGACGTCATCATCTTCTTATTAGTACTACTTCCTTTTGTAGGGTACATTGGGTCTCTGTCTTTGCGTTTTAGGATACTGTATGGATGGTGGTTGTCACCCATTTTTTGAAAAAAGTTTGAGGGGTGAAAATGTAAATATGCTAAAGTTCAGGGGTGCAATGTGGAAATTGGGTTAAATGAGAAGTAGGTTTTTCTCGTGGGTTTGGTAGTGGTGGTTGACAAGGAGGGGTGAAAGTGTAAATATGCAAAAGTTTAGGGGGTAAAAGTGTCAAAAACTAAACCTTGAGGGGAAATTTTGGAATTTTATCAGAACACGGCTGGAGATGATCAGAAAGTGTTTTGCCGGTACAGTTGTAGGAATATTTGAAAAATGTGAAAGTTGAGGTGGGTAAAATGTCAAAAGACAAAAGTTGAGGGACTGAATATGAAACTGATGTGAAATGAAAATTAGGTTTCAACACATCCTTAACCAGACGGTAGTTTATAATAGATGGTTAACAGTAAGGGTTGAAAACGTAAATCTTTTGAAATACAGGGGGTGAAGTTGTCTATCTAAAAGATGAGGGGGTGATTATGAAAATTTAGGGTTACAACTGAATCTGATAGATCGGGTTTTAGAGAGGGTG
Source organism: Artemisia argyi (assembly GCA_030686995.1). Lineage (NCBI taxonomy): Eukaryota > Viridiplantae > Streptophyta > Magnoliopsida > Asterales > Asteraceae > Artemisia > Artemisia argyi. The sequence goes on from CM060685.1 coordinate 10,613,505, forward strand.
GTATTGAAGCATATATTTAACGGCGGAGATGACGGTGGGTGGGATGGTGGATGTATATATATATATATGGTAGATTGTTCAAATAAGTTTTTTTTTTTTAAAAAGATTGTTTTTGTTTGGGTTATTAGAATGAATGAATGAAAATGGTGTGTGAAATATATATGATAATGTTGGGAGTCTTTTTTTTTTTATAAAAGGGGTTAAAGATGAATTAAATTACTAAAATTGCCATTTAATGGTTTCTTTTTAATAAGTGGGTGGTTTTGTAGTTATATTTTGGGGATAAGAATAAGATGGGTGGGTAGGGTGTACCAGTTTATATTTATGTGATATGAAAAGGTTTAAAATTATAATTTAATGCATATGTTATGATTAAATATTTAATATTGTTGTAAAAGGTTTATACACAGTGGTATGAGGTTTATAGTATCAAAAGCTTTATATGTTTATGATTTGACATATTAATTGTGGATGATTATAAGCATTAATGGTAGATTGTTCTTTGTAGCATAATCAGAATGATAGGATTATCAAATTTGTTCATTACGTCCTTTTGATGCTGGTATGTTAAATATGTGTTTATAGTAGTTGATTCTTTTGTTGAACTATATATACCTGGCCAAAACTTTTGCAAGAACACCGTCTAAAATATACCAAACATATATATTTTCACTGTAAATTTGATCCGAGGCATTCGAAATAACTTTTTACATCTATGACTTTTGTTCACAAGTTTAAACAGATGGTATATAAACAGTAGTATTTCCTGAAATGGCATCCTTTATCAATTGCAGCTCTTGGACAACACTGGCCGTGTCCATTCTGTGATGGGGCGATTCCAGGGAACATGACACTCCTATTTCCAGCAGCAAACGTAAACACATTTCGTTATTCATGTAACCCGTTGTTTCTTCTGCACATTCATTGTTCAAAAGCGCTGGATCGACAATCCCAAGTCCACCGTCACCCATTGCTGCCTTAGCGTAATTGTGCAGACTGAGCCCTTCTCCAAACATTGTGTCAGTAGGTTTCTTACCAGTAATCATCTCTAGCAACAAAATACCAAAACTATACATATCTCCACTTCTCGACACTTTGCTCCCAAGCCCATATTCTGAAGTTAAATCCTTAATGATTAGAAGTCTATATATGTGACAATTTAAATAAAAGTTTTCAGAGCTGCATACCTGGAGCAGCATACCCGATGGTTCCTCTAACACCAGCCGAGCTGCTATGATGTCTATTTTGGTACTCAGATTGAAGAATCTTTGACAGCCCGAAATCACCAACATGTGCAACCAAATCGTCATCAAGAAGAATGTTGCTTGGCTTCAAATCACAGTGAACAATAGTCTTTCCGGCATGATGATGAAGATAATCAAGTGCATTAGCCACATCCAATGCTATACACACTCTTTGAAGCAGAGTGAGTTGAGGGAACTCATTGTCCACATTATGCAACCATCGGTCCAAGCTTCCATTAGGCATGAACTCGTAAACTATGGCTTTGAATTCGTTGCCTTGGAAGTCGACGCCATTGCAACACGTTATGACCTTTGTTAGGTTTCTATGTCGGGTATTTCTCAGTGCCGCGCACTCAGAGATGAAACTCTTGGAACCACCACGACGTTGGAGGTTTAGTACTTTAATAGCAACAATAACACCATCTGCTTCGGGGCATCCTTTATAAACAGATGAAAAGCTACCCTCACCGATGAAATTTTTTCGGGCAAACCCATCGGTTGCTTTGTAAAGCATTTCGTAAGAAACCTGAACGAGTGACTCCCCGGATACAGACTGTGGTGGATCATCTTCTACTGCTCTTTTTCGTCTATAGCAAACAAAAAATAACACCACCATGGCAGCTACGAAAATCATAACTGAAACTATACAAATTACTAAGATAACTGCAAGACTCAACCCTTTATTACTCTTAGTATTTTTGCATTTTGGCAAACGAAATTCAGGTACACCGCCACAAAGCCGACTGTTGCCTACAATTGACACCGCACTTGCGTTGGCGAACACTCCTGTTCTCGGAACCTCTCCGTCAAAATCGTTGAATGATATGTTCAGTCTCTCCAATAGAATTTCTTCCAAGTAACTTGGAATTTCTCCAGTGAAGTTGTTACTTGAAACATCAAGGTTCTTGAGGCCTCGTAAAGATCCTAATGATGTTGGAAGAGATCCGGAAATGATGTTGTGGCTCACATTTAGATTCTCAAGGCTGCTACAGCTGCCAAGGCCACTTGGAAGCTCACCTGACAAGCGATTATTTGCCAGGATAATTTCGGTTAAGCCCCGAAGGTTTCCAACATTTGTGGGAATTTGACCTGACAATTGGTTATTACCCAAATTTAGGCTTATGGATAGTGATGTGAGCTGGAATATTTCCCTAGGTATGAATCCGGTAAGCCTATTTCGCTCTAGGTCTAACCTTAACAACCTCTGACAGTTTCCTAAACTGAATGGTATGGCACCAGTTAATTCATTGAAACTTAGGTCGAGATCAATAATCAATGAAAGATTTCCAAATGAAACAGGGATATTTCCAGAGAAAGAATTATTGTTAACATGTAGCTTGCGTAATCTTTCAAGATTACCGATGGTGACAGGAATAGTACCCGTGAGTCGATTAGTAGACACGTCTAGAGAAGTTAGAGCAGAAAGATTACCAACGGATGAAGGAAGACCACCAATAATTGCATTTGATGCAAAGCTTAGAAAATGTAGTGAAGTCGACAAATTTCCTATAGATTCAGGCAGGAAACCTCCCAACTGATTGAAACCGAGATCTAACATTTCTAACTTTCTGCAAAGCGATAAATCATCTATAAACTCAAGTTCATCATTGTCACCGCTTCCAAAACTATTTCCACTTAATGACATGATAAGAAATTTGCAAGTATTACGAGAATTGATGACTAATTTTCCAGATAAATTGTTTCTAGCTACATCTAGGAGTTGAAGTTCTGGAGAACCGAGAATGGATGGTGGAAGGGGCCCTGTTAATTTGTTATCAGACAAAGAAAGTACACGAAGACGCGGCTGTACCGAACTTAGGTTCATGGGTAGTCTACCCATGAGCCGATTTTCATCAAGAAATAGGTGTTCTAATAAGGTAAGATTATAAAGAGATGGTGGGATGTTACCAACAAGGTGATTTCCAGGCATGGCAATTCGAGTCAGCCTATTCAACCGATGGAAGACGTCAGGAATGCTTCCCCCGAGTCTACAATTACCAAATGAAAGAAGTGTGAGTAATGTAAGATTCCCAATGAACCGTGGAATCCCACCTTCTAAAACGTTTTTATGAATGATGAGTATGTTTAGCATGGACAATGAACCAATCCCATCTGGAATCCTACCAACTAGCTTATTGATACCCAAGTGAAGGACTTGGAGGTTGGTGCAATTGGTTATTGTTTCAGGAATGTTTCCTTCAAAAGAGTTGTTATGAAGACGTAGATCTTGTAATCTAAACAAACGGCCAACTTCAGTAGGAATCTCACCTGAAAACGAATTGTTGTAGAGTAGAATTTCACTAAGAAAGCTTAGATTTCCGATAAATGGAGACAAGGAACCACTCAAGCCTCCAGATGAAATATTTAAGATAGTGACTCTTTGGTTACGTGGGCTGCAAGTAACACCTTGCCACAGGCAAAAGTTCATGCTCGAGTCATTCCATGAGGTCATGCGACCTTGTGGATCATCTTTAATCATGGATTTGATAGCGAGTAATGCCTCACGATCACCAACAGGCGCGGTTGTGGGGTTCTGGGCTGTTGCCTTGTTAGTGACATTACTTAACACTGCTAAAAGTAGAAAAACATATGGTATGGCTTGTTTGTGTAAAAATGGTAAAAACCATTTGGCACTCATTTTAGAAACAAAGGATTAGTCAAGTTGTTTGTATCTAGTTTGGTATGAAATTTCAGTTGCTAATGTGCCAACTATATATAAAGCAAGCTGTCACAAATGACCAAGTCAAAAAAACTACTGTATATGTTAATAATTAATAAATATAAGGGGTGGGGAATGTGAAAGATAATAAAAAAGATATACATGCTTAGTAGGAGTTAGGATCAAATAAGAAGAATAATTAAAATGTGAAGGATTAAAAGTAACCATAACCACACATTTTAGATGCACCTACAAAAGTGGATGCATCTTCTTTCAAATTTCCCCTCATAATTTGAAATGTGTGCCTATAATTATTTGTTACCCTTCTTATTTTAATTATTCTTCTTACTTGATCCCTTCTCTGCTTAGTAGAGTATAATGCAATGACCGATTATAGCAGTGAGTAACGAGTCATTACCCAATAAATTAAAAGGATTGCTTTTCTTTACCTTTACCTTTCCCCACCATTATCTTTTCCTTTTTCCTTTTTCGAGTTTAAATCAAGCGCACCCTCAATCTAATGACTTCTTAATTAATTACTGTACTTTATTTGTAAATTGTGTACTCCACTGTTAGGCTGGGTACAGTGGTGACCCGGGTCATCCCTGCCACATCAGCTTTCTCTTTCCGATAATCAGACACGACCAAGTCGCCACAGTCGATGACCGAGGTTTTTTTTTTTTTTTTTTGTAACAAATATTTTAATTGTATATACATGCATGCAAGTATACGTGTAATAGATGCAATGCAATCTTGATATGATAAATTTTTTTAAATTATGTTATATCATTTTCAGACAAGACATTAAAGACTCATGATCAAATACAACACCATGGCAAACTATAACATATATGCCAGAAACATACATGCCACAGTCAAAAACATTAAACAACAATACAACAACTTCAACTCCACTCAAATACAACACCATGCATGGCAAACCAGAACAAGAACCATGATCATTCTCCTCAAAAGAACAAGAAAAAAGCACCAAGTTGTGCCTTTTTGCTTGTTTGTGTTTTGTGAAAATCGGTAAAAAATTAGACCGATAGTTTTTTTTGGTTGCTCGACCGACATTTGACCAAATCCGACATTGGGGTCGACCGATTTCAATATCGGTCGCCACTTCTTCTTGACCGATTATATCCGTCCTACTGTGCATAGCCTTAGACACGCTAAGGGTTTCTCAATTCTGTACTCAATTCACGGATACTCAGATGACTTTATTGGTTTATAAAATGTTTGGTATTCAAGCCACGCTGAAAGATATATCTTGGATATAACTCAAAATTACAAGCATGCGAATAACTACACATGCACACCTAACTCACGTGCCATTTTATGCACCAACAGCTTTGCTATTTTTAGATTTAACGTACTTATCTTTTATATAAGGTGATAGATTGGCTACAATTTTTGTAATCAATTGGCTACAAACCTTCACTAAAATATATAAGAAACCGAATTCGAGACCCACAGAAGAACTCAGTGACCCACAATTTGTAGCATAAATTGTAAGAAATTGGCTACAATGCAATTGCAGCTGATATATTCCCTTTATATAATATGAGTGTTAGACTATAAGTATTGTTTGTTTAGGCCCGTTATGTAGCTAACCCATATTGTATCTTATATAATGTAAACATTGAGGCAATGAATGAGATATACGATTCTATTTACTTACATGGTATCAGTTACCATCTACAATCCTAAACCTTAATTATCCACCTTCCGCACATACAAATCAAAAAAAAAAAAAAAAAAAAAAAAAAGCCGGTTGTGTTTCTCCCCTACAAGAGAAAGTATATCATTGTTTTGTCGTTTTTTGCATGGTGTACTCGATTATATCAATTCATTATTGATTCAACGTGGGTCTGCTATTCTAAATTGTTACTCGATTATATCAATTCATTATACGATTAATATTAGGGCATGTTTGGTAGGGTGAATTGTGAGGAGAGAAATAGAAAAGAATGCATTTCCCATGTTTGGTAGCTTATGGAAAAAAAAAAAAAAGCGGAGAATTATAATTCTTAAGAAATGGTTCCTTTGTAATTTTATTTCCACTCACAAAGTCAAGTAAACCAATTCTTCGGTATTTAACTCTCCGCCTTTTTTTGCTTGGAAATTGATAAAGTTAAAACAAAAAGTGTTATAAATTGAAAGTCACGTGCATCTCACATTTTCCCCAAAAAGTTAACTATGTGAAACCCCAAACTTGTGTGACTCATCCCTTCGCCTTCTTCTTCTTCTCCGGCGACTCCGACGACGGCAACCTTTCCTCTTCTCTTTCTATTCTTCGTTTGTACAGGTAGTCCATCTCATACATGTTTTTCATATTTTGATTGTTTTTTGTCCCTAAACTATTTTTTTAATTCTATGTTTATCTTTAAATTAGAGTTGATTATAGGTTTCAATGTAGCCATGTTTATATGGATATATAGGATCTGTCTAATTTAACATGAAACAATTATTAATCTATGGAATTGACGTAGTATCATATAAAAGTCATTTACATGATTTGCTTTTATAAGCAAACTGATATATTTGTTTTGGATCAGTTATAAAACTCTAATGGGGCCTTTTTAAGTTTTTAGTCATGTAAAAGTCATTTGATTTTATAAGCAAACTGATTGGTTCTCTTCTCTTTCAGTGCCAATCATATTTACATGATTTGCTTTTATGTAAAAGGTCATTTGCTTTTATAAGTATTTTTCCAGTAACTAATTATTTCTTTCATAAATTGATTTGTTGGTTTTAATGTGCACTCAATCTTTATGGTTATAGATGGCAAGATCACCGTTGGTTGAGCAAAGAAAGCGAAGAATGACGGCAACTATGACAGGTGCAACAGAGACCTTTTACATACTATCTGTTATGATTCGTTGGTTTAGGTTGGGTTGTTTGATCATAAACCATATGCTCGAGTCTAATACACTTCGTAAAAAGTATAGAATGAACTTTGGTAATAGACATGCCAATATGTGGAGCATGGTGTATCAAAGTGACGTTACGAGTGTTGTTAATATTAGAATGAATAGGCGTGCATTTACAAGACTTTGTGAATTGCTTGAAACTAGAGGAGGGCTACGTAATAGCAAACACATGCTCGTAGATGAGCAAGTAGCAATGTTCTTACACACACTCGCTCATAATGAAAAAAATAGAATAATAGTTAATAGATTCCAAAGGTCCGGTGAAACTATAAGTAGGTATTTCAAGATAGCCTTAGATGCAGTTTGTCGACTACACAAGGACTTCTACAAGATACCTGTGCGAGTGCCAAATAATGAAACGGATGAGAGGTGGAAATGGTTTAAGGTTAGTTAAGTTTATTTATATTAAGACAATAATATGCAGATATGATATTAATTGTGATTTGTTTTTTGGTAGGGTTGTCTTGGAGCATTGGATGGAACATATATCAAAGTGAGGGGGGTTCCAACTGATGATCGAAAACCTTATCGGACACGAAAGGGTGAGATTTGTACCAATGTCCTTGGGGTATGTACGAGAGATCTTATGTTTACTTATGTATTGGCGGGATGGGAGGGTTCGGCAGCAGATAGTCGAGTGCTTCGTGATGCTATTAGTAGGCCAAACGGCCTTAAAATACCTCGCGGTATGTTACATATCGTACATATAACTACATATGCACACATACATATTTATTTAGTTCATATATTTTGTTATAGGTACGTATTATCTTTGTGATGCTGGTTATACAAATGGTGAAGGCTTTTTAACACCTTATCGTGGTCAACGATACCATCTTAATGATTGGTCTAATCCGCCTACCACAGCTAAAGAGTTATATAATAAGAAGCACTCGTCAGCTAGGAATGTTATCGAGAGATGTTTCGGATTGATTAAAGCTGTTAGAGTTTGACAATCAATATAACACATACGCGGAAGCAAGGATCAACAATAACACGTATAAAGATTAACTAAAACATAAATAGTAAATGTACCCGATGCACTTCAAATAAACCTTGATTCTTGAACAAATAGATCAATGATAAACCCCTTGCCGTTTTGTTTATCGATCTCTTGATAATTACTAAAGTAAGTAATTACCTCGTTCTTGTACACACAAACTACCAACGAATAAAGGTTTGATGCAAGTAAACAAAACACTTAATTTGCTTAGGAAAAATCGATCCTAAAACCCTTATGGGAGTGAGGGTCGATCGACTAAGAGAAGAAAAGAGACAAGAAAAACTTTAGGGTTTTGTGTGTGTGCACAAGAGATGTTTAGGTTTAACCCCAAGGCCTTGTATTTATACTAGGTGAATCTTGGAGCACAAGATAGGCATGGGTCGACCTATATGGTTGGGTTCGACCGGCCATAGCACCCAAAAGGGTGTTCTAGATCTTTCTTGACTCCCAAGTTACACTCTAGTCCTTTTCCTTTTGTCCCTAATGATAGTTAGTCCATACGTTTAATAACTAACGACCATTTAGTCCATTAAGTGTTTATAAATACATATATACGATACATTTAACATATATATATATATTTATTATACATTATTCTTGTTTGTAAAGTGTGCAATCCCGAGGTCTCGGGTTCGATACTAGACATTTACATATTAATGTTTATACGTAACTTTTAACAGCTCCCACTCGTATATCCATTAATAGTAAAATGACATTGGTTAGCATCTTGCAACACTCCAATGCCCCTAGTTCGACCTGAGCTAGGTTTCCTGGAAAACCTTTAATGATTCATCATTATTATTATCCTTTCGCCTCTAATACTACATTAATAAAGATGTGAGGTTCTTTATTAAATTCTGTTTCTCGTCTCTTTATGATTGAACAAAATTACCAAAACATCTGAACGTATTCCAGATAGACTTTGGGCGTGGCCACGCAAACATTTTGTCAACCCTACGAGGGGCCCAGCAGTATTAAACTTCTGAACAAATCAGAAGGAACGAATTCTCTCTTGACTACAAGAATAACCCATGAACTTTGCAACATTCTGAAAACAACCCTTATGACTTCCAATTACGGTAAGCGGTAGATTGCTCCACAAAATGCACTACATCCATGACACTTATCTGGTATCTCAAGTCTGAGGATAACTATTAAATATGATTCTCACAATAAATTTAAATCATATTGTTGGGATAAGTCCAATACTCAATTCATTGAATATCATGTGAAATTGGTATGACTACGCATCAATATACTTTCAAGTATATCCTTGACCAATACTCAAAATTGTCTTAGTTTAATGATATTCCCATATCATCAATCGACAACGGACTATTTAGAATAATAAATTATTCACGGATCTTAAACATGCAAATATAGGATATATTATTAAAACAATGAATAAATAAACATAACCAATATTTTATTTAATTAAAAATTAATAATTGTACATTACATCCTTTATCCAAATACTAATCACAAATGGGCATGAAACTATCAGCTAATTTAAGTCCTATCCCTTCAGCATGCTTATAAAGCTTGGTGCCAGGTAAAGGCTTTGTAAATTGATCAGCTAAGTTTTCATCTGTGTGAACTTTGAGCATTTCGATTTCACCTATCTCAACTTGTTCTCTGACATAGTGGTGCTTAATCGGGAAATGTCTGGTGCCTTTCATGATTCCAGGTTCATTGGCAAATGTAATTGCAGCTGAGTTGTCACAATACATTTTTATAGGTCGCTGAATCAAAGGCATTACCCCAAGCTCTGAAACAAACTTCCTAATCCAAACAGCTTCCATTGCAGCTTCTGAAGCAGCTATATACTCACTTTCTGTAGCAGACATCACTAGTACACTCTGCTTTTTGCTCCTCCAATCAACAACTCCTCCATTAATGACAAAGACATAACCCGTCTGAGACTTCGTATCATCTTTATCACCTTTCCAAGAAGCATCGCAGTAACCTGTTACATCAACCTCTACAGATGGAGTACCCCCATAAACCAAGAACATCTCTTTAGTAGCCCTAAGGTACTTAAGAATATTCTTAACAGCAGTCCAGTGTTTTTCACCTGGATTCTGTTGATATCGATTGGTTAAATTCTGAGCAAATGCCACATCAGGCCTTGTGCTTTTCACCGCATACATAATAGATCCCACAGCCGAAGCGTAAGGGATTCTCTTCATGCGTTGCACCTCTTGAGGTATTGAAGCACAAACTTTGTTGCTCAAGCCATGTTGCTCTTGCATCGGCAAATATCCTTTCTTGGAATTTTGCATACTGAATCTCTTCAGTATTTTATCAATGTAAGCACTTTGGCTTAATCCAATTAATCGCTGAGATCCATCTCTATATATCTTGATTTCCAGAATAAATGCAGCTTCCCCTAGATCTTTCATAGAAAAACAACTTCCAAGATATGCCTTAACCTTTTGCAAACTTGGAATGTCGTTCCCCATGATCAATATGTCATCGACATATAATATAAGGAAAATTACATTACTCCCACTAGCTTTGTGATATACACATGGCTCATCAAGATTTTGAGTGAATCCATACTTCTTAATTTCACTATCAAATCTCTTATTCCATTGTCGTGATGCTTGCTTTAATCCATAAATGGATCTCTTAAGCTTGCATACACGATCTGGGAATTTTGGATTCACAAACCCCTCAGGCTGCGCCATATAGATGTCTTCATCTAGGCGACCATTTAAGAAGGTGGTTTTGACATCCATTTGCCAAATCTCATAGTCATAGTAAGCGGCTATGGCTATAAGAATCCTAATTGCCCTTATGTCAGCTACAGGAGAAAAGGTCTCCTCACAGTCAACACCAAAAGTTTGAGTATAGCCTTTAGCTACCAAACGGGCCTTATAGGTGTGTACAATGCCATCCATATCAGTCTTTTTCTTGAAGAGCCATTTACTCCCAACTAGCTTGGCACCCGGAGGTAGGTCTACTTCTTCTCAGACTTCATTGTCTTTCATGGATTGCATTTCCCCATTCATAGCTCCCTGCCATCTTTCCTTCTCAGGACTATTCATAGAAGCTTTATAACTTGTAGGTTCATCAAGATCCCCTGTCAAGTTGTCATCACACTCCACGTTTAGACATAGACGTGTAGGAGCCTTCACAGATCTTGAAGATCTGCAAACGGGAACCACTTCAACTTCTGGTGAAGGACCTAAACTTTCAGGTTCTTCAGGAAGTTGGCTAGTGTTTTCAGAAGGTGTTACATCTTCATGATCGTCTTCCAGATCATATACTCTCCCACTGAATTCTTGAGATATGAGCTCCTTTTCTAAGAAGTCTCCATACCTTGCAACAAAAACTTTGTTTTCAGTTGGGTAATAAAAGTAGTAACCCATAGTTTCCTTAAGGTATCCTACGAAGATGCACTTTACAGATCTTTGTTGGAGTTTGTCTGCTGAGTCACGTTTAACATACGCCTCACAACCCCAGACCTTTAGATAAGACAAGTTTGGAGCTTTTCCAGTCCATACTTCATATGGAGTCTTATCAACCTTCTTTGTTGGAACCATATTTAAAATGCGAACTGCAGATTCCAAGGCATAATCCCAAAACGAGTAAGGAAGAGTTGTTAGATTAAACATAGTTCGTATCATGTCTTGCAATGTACGATTCCTTCTTTCAGATACACCATTTTGTTGTGGAGTATATGGAGAAGTAAGGTGCTGGACAATTCCCTCCTTTGCTAAGTAATCTATAAACTCTTGACTCAGGAATTCACCACCTCTATCGGATCGAAGAGCTTTAATCTTCTTTCCTAGTTGTAACTCTACTTCTGCTTTAAACACTTTGAATGTTTCAAACACCTCATGTTTATGTTTAAGTAAATAAACATAACCATAACGGCTGTAGTCATCCGTAAATGTTAAGAAGTAGCTAGCACCTCTCCTTGACACGTGTCTAAGTGGTCCGCACACATCTGTGTGAATAAGACCAAGTAGATCATTCGCCCTTTCCATCCTATTTTTAAAGGGTTTCTTAGTCATCTTCCCAGCAATGCAAGATTCGCATTTATCAAATGATTCATCATTGATCTTTTCTAAAAGCCCATCATGTTGCAGCTTTTTCATGCGATCTTTGCCAATGTGAGCAAGTCGACAATGCCAAAGATAAGACGAATCCAGACCTTTCTTGATTCTCTTATTGTTGATGCTATACATTGAATTATTTTTAACAAAAGCATTATCATTATCATTCATATCAATTTCAAAGACACTATTCACAGCAATAGCATTAAAATGAAAAACACCATTTAAAGAAACCAAAATTCCATTGCTAGAAATAGTATGCTCAAAACCAAGGTTCAACAAACATGAAAGTGAAATTACACCTCTAACAATTGACGGTGCATAATGACAATTATTTAAAGATTGTACTAAGCCTGAAGGCAACACTAAATCATAAACTCCTATAGCTTCAACTCCTGCATGCGCTCCGTTACCAACGTGCAAGAATTGTTGTCCATAGGCCAGCTTTCTCTCAACTCTAAACCCCTGCAAGGTATTGCAAATATGAATGCCACATCCCGTATCATATACCCATGAATTCAATTTAGGAGTAAGAGTGAATAATTCAATCATAAAGAACGCACCTGATGAGCTGGGGTTACCAGCTTCATTCCCCTGCTTCTTGAGTCGCAAGTCATGAATGTAGAGAGGGCAATTGCGCTTCCAATGGCCCTTTTCATGACAATGGTGACATGCCTGATCCTTCTTGTTTGGTGGATTCACCTTTTTCTGCTTAGGCTGATGTTGCTTTATCTTGGGTTCAGGTTGATAGGCCATGACCTGCTTGCCTTTGTTACCCTTCCCTTTGCCTTTGTTCACATGCGATTTCTTCTGGATTCTCCCACCATGAATTGCCAACACTTGCGGGGTAGGAGCCTTGACCTTGGCTGGTAGACTTTTCTCATATTCAACAAGCAATGCGAGTAATTCTGAGACTGTCTTCCCCGAGCAGTGCATGTTGAAATTCTGCACAAAACTAGCAAAGTCCTTGTTAAGGGACCTGTTGATCAAGTGCACTTGCACATTGTCAGGGTAACCAAATCCAATTCTGTGAAGCTGATCAAAAGATTCCTTCATCTCAGTCACATAATCTTCAACTGGTTTACCATCACCATGCTTGTAGTTATGTAGCTTGTCCAATTCATCATACAATTCAACTGCAGGTGGTTTCTCATAAGATTGCCTAAGAACATCAAGCATATCTTTAGGGAAAAAGTACTCAAACTTCTTTTGTAACTGAGCACTCATGCTAGTGAGCATTAAACAGGCAACCTCATTAAACTTAGCATGTTCCACCCTCTATGCCGCCTTGACTGCTTCTGGTTCAGTAGCAGCAGGCTCAGCTGGGCAATCTTCGGTCAAATAATCCATCTTACCGGTCGACCTCAAGACAATTCTAAGTGAGCGGTACCAATCATTGAAATTCTTTCCAGTCAGTTTCTCTCTCTCAAGATGACTCTTGAAAGCAGAAATCACAGATGGGGTATCGGGTTGAGCCATATCTACAGATAAAAGTTCAAACATTAGTATTTTCGATAATAAATATCTTCAAGAAAATAAAATACCCAAAGTTATATTCATATAACCACCAAAATTTTCTTGAAAACCTAGGATCTAACTTTACATAGTTCCACTACATCAGTTGATCTGCTAGTGGTGAAAGTACAAAAGATAGTAATCTGTCGAACAATAATTGGCAAACAAGATTTCCAATTCCTAGATCATTATCTATACTATCTATAATGGAAAAATGGTCAAACTTGAATATTGACTTTGTTGAAAGTTGAATGTTGAAAATGTTGAAAAAAGTATTAAATTGTTGAATGTTTAAAATGTTGAAATGCTACATCTACGTATATTAGTGTTAAATCAATTCCATATATAACACATATTCAATGAAATTGTTAAAAAGAATTAAATTGTTGAATGTTTAAAATGTTTAAAAAGAAAGGAATGAATGTTGAAACTCATACTCAATGCTATACATATATTGACTTTGCTACATGCTATACGTACATAAGGAATGAAATGTTTAAAAAATATTAAGTTGTTGAATGTTTAAAATATTTACAGTAAAAAGGAAGGAATGAAATGTTGAAACTCATATTCAATGGTATACGTATATTGACAGGCACGAGCCAAATGGGATCGAGCCCGAATGAACACGGGACAAATGGGGTCGAGCCTACGAGAAGAATTCATGATGCTACACCTCAAATGTCGTGTATCAAGAAGTTTTACGCGACGATTAAAGTATGTTGTTAGTTTTTATCTCATAACTGATGTAATGTTTTACTTTCAGTTTCATTAAATGTTTTTATATGTTGTTTGATCGATGTTAAGAATTTTTTCAAGACTTTAGTGATCGTATATTACAACTGTTTGCAATTACATTCCGATCGGTTCACGTTTTATTTTGAACACTACACAAAACACTCACTACAATATCACAAATCGTTAATTATCTGCCACTAGAAATTCCGTTGCTATGCACGGGTAATCGCCTAGTGGGAATTACATCAAATTGATTCATCAATTTGCCTTGTAAGCATGTTTCATCCCATCTCATGCCTTAAGTTCTAGGTCTCACGCACAACTTAATTAAGTCGTCTACCTTAGAAACTGTAAAATTACAATTATGGTCTCACGCGTTAAAAGAATTTTACCTTGTTATAGTAATTTAGCCTAGGTCTCACGTTTACTAAGTTAAAATTCCAAGTGTTCCTTATAGATAGATGGCACGTAACTTAAATTATAAGGGTATTTAATTTTGATGTGTAAATCAAAATATGTATAAAGATGCATGCACTCATCTTTATAGCATAAGTTTTCAAAACCTTTTTATTACCAATTCGTGAAATTAATACACAAAGTTTTACTTGAGGTTTAACAAACCCTAAGATGACTTTCTACAATTATGATTTTAAAAGTAATTCGTTTAAGACATATTCAAGATTGTGATAACCAAGGCAGACTCTAAGGCTCTTTTCTAAGCCTTCAAATCACGGTTATGAATATCGTCTTAAAGGACTTAATTTTAAAAGCATATTTGTACAAAACATCAATCAAGCAAAAGTTTATGGATTCAATCTCAAAATTATGTAATAAAGTATGAATTTTGCTAGTCTCGCCTAGGAGCTGATTACCGTGCGAATCGGACCACTATCGGCACTTAAGACCTTGCAAGATTCTTACTTTATCACTTTAGTTTCACCGTTATTAGTCTATATTATTTTCTTTTATGAAAATTACCCTTTTTATTGCTTACATCAAGTCAAACAATTAAGAAAACAATAAAAACAAGTAATTTAAAGAAAAATAAACAACTAATAATAAAACGTGAAACAATTAGCCACATGCAAACCTTATTAAAAAGATCCTAATAAAATCAATTCTAGGTATAATAATGCATGTAATCAATTAAGGCCTTCTCCTCTTAGTGGAGGAGAGCCACATGCATTGACGTATCAATTGCGTAGGCCAAAATCAATATACACACCACATAGCATATAAATTGATTTTAATATATTAATTAATTGGAGTCTTCCCCAATTTTAGATCTATTTAAAACATGTGACAAAAAATAAACAAACAAGATCCATGACTAACATGCATGTTTCGTCATGGATTAACCTAACAATTAGCACATAGGTCACAAGTACGTTCACAAAAACCGGTTTAAGACCTAGGGTTTCTATATGATTACAATTTAATCAATAAAACCACAAACCCTAATTAGGGTTTATTGTGGAAATCGACCCCCTCCCCAAAATTAGGGTTAGGGTTTAAATTTTATAAAAAAAAATTTAAAGAAAAAAAAAACCCTAGAAAAAAACATGTATCTAAAACAATTAAAGATCCGATTTTTATTACGTTTTAGTAATCAATTACATGTTATCCATGGCTCGTGATGCCACTGTTAGAGTTTGACAATCAATATAACACATACGCGGAAGCAAGGATCAACAATAACACGTATAAAGATTAACTAACACATAAATAGTAAACGTACCCGATGCACTTCAAATAAACCTTGATTCTTGAACAAATAGATCAATGATAAACCCCTTACCGTTTTGTTTATCGATCTCTTGATAATTACTAAAGTAAGTAATTACCTCGTTCTTGTACACACAAACTACCAACGAATAAAGGTTTGATGCAAGTAAACAAAACACTTAATTTGATTAGGAAAAATCGATCCTAAAACCCTTATGGGAGTGAGGGTCGATCGACCAAGAGAAGAAAAGAGACAAGAAAAACTTTAGGGTTTTGTGTGTGTGCACAAGAGATGTTTAGGTTTAACCCCAAGGCCTTGTATTTATACTAGGTGAATCTTGGAGCACAAGATAGGCATGGGTCGACCCATATGGTTTGGTTCGACCGGCCATAGCACCCAAAAGGGTGTTCTAGATCTTTCTTGACTCCCAAGTTACACTCTAGTCCTTTTCCTTTTGTCCCTAATGATAGTTAGTCCATACGTTTAATAACTAACGACCATTTAGTCCATTAAGTGTTTATAAATACATATATACGATACATTTAACATATATATATATTTATTATACATTATTCTTGTTTGTAAAGTGTGCAATCCCGAGGTCTCGGGTTCGATACTAGACATTTACATATTAATGTTTATACGTAACTTTTAACAAAAGCTAGATGGGCTATCTTGCGTGATAATTCCTACCATCCATTTGAATCAATGCCACGTATCATTATTGCTTGTTGCTTGATGCATAACTTTATACACACAGAAATGACTCAAGACCCCCTCAACAATGAAGTGCCAGTTGATCACACACAAGGTGGAAACGAGCATGATGATGTTATTAGCACTGTTGAGGTTTCAAATGAATGGAGCGATCAAAGAGATATTCTTGCCAATGCCATGTTTGACGAGTTTAATATATGACGTAACAGTTGATTACTTTCACGTGTATACCAGCAAGTTGTTCGTGATAGCAAGTTGGTTTCGCATTTGGTTTATGTCTGCAGTTCGTGCGTGCTACAATTTGTGTGTTGAAGCATTTTGTATGTTGCTGCAATTTGTGACATACTGCACAAAAATATTTGGTTTTGTGTCCTGCTGTTTTGGTTATGCTATGGATTGCTAAATATGCTATGTACTGATGTTTGGTTTTGTATCTGCAAGTCCAAGTCCAAGTCCAAGTGGTTTTGTTTCTATATTTTGTTTTGTTATTATTATCTTTTCGTGTCTCATCTTCTTTTATTTTAATTAAGTTATTAATTGGCGTGGGATGTCATTGTATTGTATCTTTGTTTCTTTTTGTGGTTTTTATAAATTGTTGCCTTTAAAAAAATTATATCTTATTTGTTACCAAACACAAAAAATAATTTCTTAACTATTTCTGGGTAAATTCTCTGTTGCTACCAAACACTGGAATTTGATTTATGTGTAAATTCTCTGTTGCTACCAAACACTGGAATTATTATTCAATTTCCCTGATAATTCATTTCCATGAATTCCATTTCTGAGCTTCATTTCATTTCTCTGAATTTCACCCTACCAAACGTGCCCTTATAGTTGTTCCATTCCTACATATATTTGCATGCTGCTGCTATATTATGGGTTAGTGAGTTTGGATAAATTTAATGCTTTTAAAGTTATTGTTTGAAGTTTCAAAGTTATTTGCATGCTGTTCGTTTGAAGTTTGCTGTTTCAAAGTTATTGTTTCCAGTTTTTGTTTAATAGTTTCTCGACCAAGTGTGTTGTCGAGGTGTGTTCAAATTGTTTGTCGACCAAGGTGCGTTGTCGACTTTTGTTTCTGTTCGCTTCTGTCGACTTGTGTTTGTGTCGACCAAGGTGAGTTTTTGTTCGATTACCCTTTATAAACCCTAACCATCCCATTCGATCTTCACCTTGACTACGGATACAACACCTCCTCAACCGGTTCTCACTTTGTCGGATAAACTAATGGCTATGAATCACTTAACAACTTTTGTTCCCATCAAACTGGATGTTTATGAGATGAATTACTCTTCATGGGTGTATTATTTTTCTCACCTTTGTCATGGTTATGGCATCTTGGACCATCTTGTTGATCCACCCGAGTCCTCCTCTACTACACCTTCTTCACCACCAACTAGGGATCCGGAATGGCTAAAGTTGATTTCATTATTTGGTCTTGGATCTTTTCCACACTTGCATCGACTCTTCAAAAGCGGGTGGTTGTTCTTAATCCCCAAACTTCCAAAGAGGCGTGGGTGTACCTTCAAACGATTTTTTAAGACAATAAACGCCTAAGAGCTATGGCTTTGAAGGCAGAGCTACGGAATTTGAAGCTTGGGGACTTAAAAATTGATGCATACTTTCAGAAAATTGAGTCAATTGCTTCGGTGTTAAATGGTCTTGGTTCTCCTCTTAGCAATGACGATATTGTTACGTTTGCACTTGAAGGCTTGCCAAACACGTATGATGTGATTTCTACAGTTATTGCTAGTAGGGAACCCTTTCCCGATCTCAAGATGGTTCGTTCTTTATTGACCACGCAAGAGATGCGTATGAAATCTAAGGTTCAAGACCCACTTATGGATGCTACATCCGCTTCTCCTATGGTCCTATTGGCAAATAATAATGCTCGGCGTTCATCTAATCCTTTGGAAAAAGTGAACAAACCTTGCTTTCTTTTTGCTAAAGGTCATTGTCATTTTGGTGAGGCGTTTCGGTATCTTCACAATGGTGTTCATGGTAAGTCTACTTTACTCTCTCGTACTTCCGGTTCATCATCTCCTATGTCGGATATGGATACCTTGCGACAATTGTTGGCTAAGTTAGGGTTTACCTCTATGTCTAGCCAAACTACTCATCCTGTTGCTTATACTACCAATACCTCTCCTGTTGCTTATACTATGAATAACCATCCTTATGGACTGGCTCGACTACAATACCAATCCCAGCCTCTCTATTCGGCTCAAGTGTTTCCACAGGGGGTTCAAGGTTTACCACAGGGGACAGGTCATAATGTTGCTCAAGGGCTTCACGGTCTACCACAGGGGGTTCAGTTTGGGGTGACATGTTTGTTTCCACAGGGGGTTCACGTTGCGCAGGGGGTTCCGTTTGCTGCAGGTTCTCAGCAGTCACAGGGGTTTCAAGGTCTACCATAGGGGGTTCAGTTTGCAGGTTCACAACCTGGGGTTCAGCTCAGTCCAGGTATGGTTCAGCAAGGACCATCACCAGCCGGTTTTCACCTGGGTCAACTACTAGCATCAGGTTCACAGGGTTCGGGTCAAGAGACTTTTTTACCAAATGCCTTTAATACCACCACTCTTCAGGAACCGGTTGCTGGCAACTAGAATATGGATACAGGTGTGAGCTCTCACCTTAATGATTCTGTACATAGTCTTAGTTATATTCTTAATGAGTGCATTTACCCGTCTATTGCGGTTGGTGATGGGCGTTTCATTCCCATCACTAACTCTGGTCATATTATTTTGTCTACCCCTTTTCGTCCTCTTCGTTTAAATAATGTTTTAATCACTTCTCACATTGTCAAAAATCTAATTTATGTGCATCAATTTGTTCATGATAATTATTGCACTGTTGAATTTGATCATTTTGGTTTTCCTGTGAAGGACTTCCTAACTCGACGGGTACTCCTCCGTTGTGATAGCATGGGTGATCTCTATCTTGTTACGAAGCCTTCTCCCATTCCTCAAGCATATCTTACCAGTCAGTATACATGGCATCAACGACTTGGACATCCAGGGAGTGAAGTGTTGCGGTGTCTTGTGTCTAGTGATTCTATTTCTTGTAATAAAGAGAAGCTTCCCGTTCTTTGCCATGCTTGTTAGCTTAGTAAACATGTGAAGCTTCTGTTTGTTAGTTCGTCTAGTTCTGTTACTTCTTATTTTGACATTGTTCACTCGAATTTGTGGACATCCCCAGTTCCGAGTCTTTCTGGTTTCAAGTATTATGTTTTGTTTCTGGATCATTACTCTCAGTATGTTTGGGTTTATCCGTTATTGAATAAATCTGATGTTTTGTCTAAATTTTAGTTGTTTCGTAGTTATGTTTGTACACAGTTTAAGTGTGAAATTAAATGGTTTCAGTGTGATCATGGTGGTGAGTTTGATAATACTTCCTTTCATAAATTATTTTCCGCCCATGGCATCCAATTTAGATATTCTTACCCTCGCACATGTCAACAAAATGGAAAATCTGAACGCATGATTCGTACCATAAATAATCTTATTCGTACTTTATTGTTTCAAGCACACCTACCACTAAACTATTGGACTGAGGCTCTTAATATGGTTGTTTATTTATTGAATATATTACCTTCTCGTGCCATTAATAATGAGATCCCCTTTACTCGACTTTTTGGTGCTACACCTGATTATAGTGTTCTTCATGTTTTTGATGCCTTTGTTACCCACATATCGATACCAATCATAAATTAGGACCCCATGCCAAACCTGCAATCTTTCTGGGACAAGCAGCCAATCATTTTGGCTATCGTTGTCTTGATCTTAACACCAACAAAATTATCATCTCTCGCCATGCTACCTTTGATGAAACGGTTTTTCCGTTTCAATCTCATCCTTACAAACCCACCCCCTCATATGATTTTTTGGAAGATTCTTCCAATCTCATTTCCACCATTATGCGCACCACCCCACTTGCTCTTGAACCAACACCAATTGCTCCTGAACCAACACTAACCGATATCCCTGCACCACCTACACCTCCACCCAATGATCCTGTTCATGCACCAACACCTCCTTTACCGCCTTCGCCTCCACCTTTTGTATCTATTCATCCCATGGTCACACATTCTTGTGCAAGGATTACTCATCCCAATCCTAAGTATGCTGGTCATGTGTCTACTATTTCTCCTTTGCCTTGGTCATATAAAGATGATTTTAATGATCCTAATTGGTGAAATGATATGTATGATGAGTATAATGCACTTCTTAAGAATAAAACTTAGACTCGTGTACCTAGACCTGAGGGTGTCAATTATGTTAGTTTTATGTGGTTATTTCATCATAAATATTTGGCTGATGGCACTCTTAGTCGGTATAAGGCACATCTTGTTGCCAATGGTAGCACATAGATTGAGGGGGTTGATGTTGATGAGACCTTTAGTTCGGTTGTTAAGCCGGGCACCATTCGGACTGTTCTTAGCCTCGCTATTTCTCGACATTGGCCTGTTCATCAGCTTGATATCAAGAATGCTTTTTTACATGGTGATTTAGCTGAAACTATTTATATGCATCAACCTCCCGATTTTCGAGATCCAGAGAATCCGGATTATGTTTGTTTATTACAGAGGTCTCTTTATTGTCTTAAGCAGGCACCTCGGGCATGGTTTCAGTGGTTTGCTGCTTACATTACTACTGTTGGGTTTACTCCTAGTCGTTGTAACTCTTCTTTGTTTATTTACAGATAGGGTGATGATACTGCTTGTTGGATTTTGAGATGTTGCTACCAAGGATGACATAAATATTCTAAGTGTTGAAGATCCTACTACTGGTCATCCTACTGCAGAAAGATACAGCTAGGAATACTATTGCTGGACTACAAAATTACTATACTGCTGATAGTTGTATTCTACTACTTATGGAATAGATATTGTATATATCCTATATGAATAGAAGATAGTTATCTTGTACAAGACTCCTTAGACTATAAAAAGAGGTCCTAGGGTTAGAATTATGTATGTATCATTGTTAAGTCGATTCACTTCAAGGTTGTAAACCCTAGCATTGTTGAGTGCTCGTATATTAATAATATATTTAAGTGTTGATAGTTTACATTATTCTTCTTAAGTTAAACTTTAATATTCCACGTTATTGTTTAAGTTACAATCTAAGTCAACTTCTATCAAGATTGTTTGCTCAACTGGGATCAACAAGTGGTATCAAAGCTTGTGATCTAGAAGTTGTAATCAAGAAGAATTTGTTACTTACAAAGATCTGTTCCTAATCAACTACTGAAGTTATGGGTGACGAAACACACATGGTGACAGCCTCAAAAGTGCCCATGCTCAAGCAGGGTGAGTATGAGCTATGGAAGATGCGGATTCGACAGTACATAAGGATGCTCGACTATAACATGTGGAATAGTCTTGAATGGTGATCAGCTTCCAAAGATTGTTGAGGGGAAGGAAGTGCCCATCAAATCTGAAAAAGAGAAGGCTTTAAGGAAGTTGGAAATCAAAACTCATAGTATTCTTCTGATCGGAATACCTAATGAATTCCAACTGGACTTTGAAAGCTGTGAGACTGCTAAAGACCTAATGGATGCTGTTGAAACTAGGTTTGGAGGTAATTATGCCACAAAGAAGTCAAGGAAGAATTTATTGAAGCATCAATTTGAGAACTTCACTGCTTTGAGTGGAGAAAACCTGGATGGAACATACAATAGGCTTCATAAACTTGTAAGCCATCTGAAGCTTGTGGGTTATGTTGTTCCTCAAGAAGATATCAATTTCAAGTTTATTAGATGCTTAACACCTGAATGGAGCATGCATAAAGTTGTTTGGAGAAACAAACCTGATTTTGAAACTATGAAGTTAGAAAATCTCTACAACAACTTGAAGGTCTATGAATCAGAGATGAGTGCAACAACTACTTCATCTTCTGCTACTCAAAACCTAGCATTTGTGTCCTCGAAGAGCAAAGGATCTCAATAATCAAATCATACTGCTTATAGAGTGTCTGCTGCTAGCACTGGTGGTTCTACTGCTGGTTTTACTGACAACACCACCATAAGTGATGCTGCTATATGTGCATTCTTGGCTGATCTTACAACAAACACTCAGGTTCTCAATCAAGATATGGATCATATTGACCCTGATGATCTAGAAGAAATTGATTTGAAGTGGCAGATGGCAATGTTAACTTTGAGAGCCAGAAGATTTTTGAAGAGGACTGGAAGAGAGGTCAAATACAAGGCTAAGGAGAATATAGGTTTTGATAAATCAAAGATGGAATGCTTCAATTGCAATAGGAAAGGCCACTTTGCCAGGGAATGCAGGGCTCCAAAGAAGAATGTTGAGAATCCAAAGAAAGCTGCTGAATAGCCAAAGACCACTACTGCTTTGGTATCTTGTGATGGTTTGGGTGATTATGACTGGAGTGATATAGCTGAGGAAGAACCCAACTATGCTCTTGTGGCTGAAGTAAAGCCAAAAGTACACAACTTTGCACTTAAGGCTTATGCTTCATCATCTTCCGGATCTGACTCTGAGGTATCTAATGATTTTGATATGTCTGTTTGTTCTTTTAAATCATGTGCTGACACTGTTGAAGAGCTTAAATCTAGAAATGAAAGTCTTAGACAAGAAGTAGAAAACCTAAAACTTGATAACTTAGGTTATAAAGTAGGAATTTAAAATGTTGAAAGAAGACTTGAATATCTTAAACAGTGTGAGTTAGAGTATGTGGATAAAATTAACAAACAGGATGTTGAAATTTTTGTTAAGAATAATGAAATTGAAGTACTTAAGAAAAAGGAAGCAGAACAAGCAAGAGATATAGCTCTTACTGAAAAAGAAAAACACATAGTAAGAGTTGAAAAACAACAATTTGCTTCTGACTTAGTGAATAAATCTATTGAAAGTCTTTTGATGAGAAAATGTAGTGGAATAGGCTACAATGAAGTTGCTCCCCCAGTTAAGAGTGCCTATGCTCCACTAGGAAAAGAGTTGTCCTTTATAAGTGAGTTAGACATAGATAAACCTGTAGGTGAGACTAGTAACAATGTTAATGAAACACCTAAGGTTAATGATAGGAAGTTTTCTGATGCTCCTATTATTGAAGATTGGGAGTCAGATAGTGATGAGGAACAATTTGAGACAACACAAATTGCTAAAAAGGAAGAAATTCCTAAAATTGTTGAACCTAAGATTGATCAGGTTAAGTTTGTGAGACCTGAGTTGGGAAAGAATATCTCTAGGAGAATGGTGGATTATAATGAGATACCTAGAGAACAAATGAGAAAGTTTTACAATAAGCCTAGGGTAAATCAGAGAAACTTTAATAACCTAGTTTCAAACAAATTAGGTATTGAGTTTCAATTAAGAAAGAAGGCTTCTTATAAGTGAGGTAGTTTTGAGCATTTAATAAACAATTGTGGCAACCACCAAAAACCTGTATGGAACTAGTATTCAAGGGTGAACCATAAATATTTTTCAAAAAATTCCCACCCCCATCCTAAAAGAAACATGGTTCCAAAGGAAGTGTTAATGAGATCTGGTGCAACCATCAATCTTTGCTGCTAAAACAAAAGAGGCTTTTCAAAGTACAACAACTGGTTCTACTGCTAGTTATAAAATGCATTCTACTGCTAGCACAAATGTTTCTACTTCTGGATCAAAAGTCATAACAGATACAGTTGATGGAAATCATTTTTATGATGTTAAGGCCTTAGCTTGCTGGAGTTGGAAACCTAAATCAAATGTTTCAAATCATGTTTCCAAAAATAGCAGTGCATCAATAGATTTAAAGAAATTTGACTATGTTGATGCACAAGGCAGATTCAAGTCAGTAATGGCTTGTGTCCCCGTGAGAAACTAATTTCTCTACTTTCATGTGCAGAGCAATCTACAAGAAGAACTAAAAGATATGGTTATTGTTGATAGTGGATGCTCTAGACATATGACAGGTGACATGTCCCAACTTGATGATTTTGAAGCTTTTGAAGGTGGATATGTTGCTTTTGGGAATGATCCTAAAGGTGGAAAGATTATTGGAAGAGGTACATTAAGAACAGGGAATTTGGATTTTGAGAAAGTGTACCTTGTACAAGGACTTAAGTTTAACATCCTTAGTGTATCACAAATGTGTGACAAGAGGAACATTGTTCTCTTTATAGACATTGAATGTATGATCCTTTCTCCTGATTTTTAGTTGCCAAATGATAAGTTTGTGCTATTGAGAGTCCCTAGAACTGAAAATATATACAGTGACCATATAAAGAACATAGTTCCCAAAAGAGTTTTGACTTGTCTAATTGCAAAGGCCATTCTTGATGAGTCCAAATTATGGCATAGAAGGCTTGGACATCTGAATTTCAAGACAATGAATAAATTGGTAAAAGGGAACCTTGTTAGAGGTTTACTTACAAAAGTTTTTGAAAACTGTGAAACATGTGTTGCCTATCAAAAGGGTAAACAGTACAGAGTTTCTTTTAAGTCCAAAACAGTGAACACAATTACTCAGCCTTTACATTTGCTTCATATGGACTTATTTGGGCCTGTTTTTGTGAATAGTTTGAATAAGAAGTCTTATTGCCTAGTTGTCACAGATGACTTTAGTAGGTTTACTTGGGTATTCTTTCTAGCTTCTAAGGATGAATCTTCAGAGATTCTTAAGGAATTCATAACTAGAGTAGCAAACCTAATAAATCAAAAGGTTAAGATAATCAGATGTGACAATGGAACTGAGTTTAAGAATAATGTGATGAATTAGTTTTGTGTTGGCAAGGGTATTTTAAGACAGTATAGTGTTGCTAGAACTCCTCAACAAAATGGTGTAGCTGAGGGGAGAAATAGGACATTGATTGAGGTTGTAAGAACAATGTTGTCTGATTCTAAGTTACCTATACCTTTTTGGGCTGAAGCAGTGAATACTGCATGTTTTGTTCAAAATAGGAGTAAGGTAGTTAAGCCTCACAAACCTATGATTGATTTCTTTAAACCATTTGGGTGTCCTGTTACTATCTTGAATACCAAGGACCAGCTAGGCAAGTTTGATGAGAAAGCTGATGAAGGATATTTTGTTGGTTACTCTATAAACAGTAGAGCTTTCAGAGTTTACAATAAGAGAACCAAGCATGTAGAGGAGAATTTGCACATTAAGTTTAGTGAGAATTCATCTAATGGTGTAGGAAAAGGACCAGAATGGCTATTTAATATTGATATTCTAACCAAAACTATGAATTATGAGCCAGTTATTGCAGGCGCAAACACTAATAATCTTGTAGGTACAAAAGCAAATGATTATGTAGCTACCAATGCTAAAGTGTCCACACCTCAAGAAGAATTTGTTTTGGTTGAAAGGTTGAAGATTGGTCCAACCATTGGATGCTGAAAAGGTGGCTAATGAAGAACCAAAAGTTTTTTAAGAAGTGCAAAATAAAGAATCTTTTATCAATGATGATGGCAGTATGTTCACTAGCAGCAGAACCTTTGATCCTACTGCTGCACCAGAAGACTCTACTGCTAGGCCAAAATAAACAACTACTGCATCAGAAGATTCTACTTCTTCACCAAAGTTTTCTTCTGTTGACACACATGGTAGATCTTTAGCTAATCTAAGCTACCCCGATGATCCAAACATGTCTCCTTTGGAAAATATTTATTATGATACTGATGATGAGGCTCTTGATGGTAAAATTTTTGGAGCAGAGTTTGATACCAACAACATGGAACTCAATATTCCTGTCAGTCCTACACCCACTAAAAGTGTTTATAAGTATCACCCAAAAGATCAAATTCTTGGTGATCCATTATCAACTATTCAGACAAGAAGGATGACAAAAGAGCAGAAAGATCAAGTACATCAAGGTTTCTTTGCAAGATCTCTTCATCAAAGAAACAGTCACAAAGATCTTCAAAATTTCTTGTTTGCCTGTTTTCTATCTCAAGTAGAACCCAAGAATGCTTATAAAGCATTACAAGATCTAAGCTAGGTAGAAGCAATGGAGGATGAGCTTCTACAATTTAGACTATAAGAAGTATGAAATCTGGTTGATTTGCCGAATGAACAAAGGGTTATTGGAACTAAATGGGTTTTTAGATGCAAAAGAGATGAAAGAGGCATTGTCATCAGAAACAAGGCAAGATTAGTTGCGCAAGGGCACACACAATAGGAAGGAATTGATTATGATGAAGTGTTTACTCCAGTGGCAAGAATAGAAGCCATCAGATTATTTTTGGCTTATACTTTATATAATGATTTTTTGGTGTATCAAATGGATGTTAAGAGTGCTTTCCTTTATGGAACAATTGAAGAGGAAGTCTATGTGAGTCAACCACCTGGTTTTGAAGACCTGACTTTCCTGATAAAGTGTACAAGGTGAACAAGGCACTCTATGGTTTGCATCAAGCTCCAAGAGCTTGGTATGCCACATTGTCAACTTACCTAATGGTTTTAGTAGAGGCAAGATTTAAAAAACTTTGTTTATTAAGAAGATCAAGGATGATATCTTGTTGGTGCAAATTTATGTTGATGATATCATCTTTGGCTCTGCAAACAAAAGTCTATGTGTTGAGTTTGAGAAACTAATGAAGAAAAAGTTTGATATGAGTTCTATGGGAGAACTCACATTGTTCTTAGGCTTACAGGTCAGTCAAAAGGAAGATGGCATATTTATCAGTCAAGATAAGTATGTTAATGATATTTTAAAGAAGTTTGGATTCGAAGATGCAAAGCCTGCTAAGACAACTATGGAGAACAACAAACCATTGCTTAAAGATGAATATGGTAAAGAAGTGGATGTTCATTTGTACATGTCAATGATTGGTTCATTGATGTATCTTACAGCTTCAAGGCCAAATATTATGTTTGTTGTATGTGCCTGTGCAAGATACCAAGTAAATCCCAAAGAATCACATCTCAATGCAGTAAAAAAGATTTTTAGGTATCTGAGGCATCAACCTAATTTGGGCCTTTGGTATCCTATGGATTCACCTTTTGATTTGGAAGCATATTCAGATAGTCACTATGCTAGGGCTAGCTTGGATAGGAAATCCACAACAGGAGGTTTTCAATTTCTTGGAAGCAGGTTAATGTCATGGGAATGTAAGAAACAAACTATGGTGGCAAATTCTACAACTAAAGCTGAGTATGTGGCTGCTTCAAGGTGCTGTGGTCAAGTGCTTTGGATGCAAAATCAATTGCTAGACTATGGGTACAATTTTATGAACAACAAAATTCATATTGATAATAACAGCACACTATGCATCATTAAAAATGCTGTCTTTCACTCTAAAACAAAGCATATTGAGATAAGACATCATTTTATAAGAGATTGCTATGAAAAGAAGCTTATTCAAATTGTTAAAATCCATACTGACCATAATGTTGCTGATCTACTTACAAAACATTTTGATGTGGGGAGATTTCAATTTTTACTTGCAAGTATTGGAATGATCAATCTTTGAAAAACTTATCTCTTTGTGATATTGTAAAGTTATGTGTAGTATCTGTGCTGTTATTGATTTTCAAAAGTTGTTTCTATTGCTGGTTATGTAAGATGTTGCTAGTTATACTTCACTCTGCTGTTGAATGTTATCCTACTGCTGAGTATAACTAGTAATTGTGCATATTGTGGATATGTGTGCTTTGTGTTTTTGTGTTGTTGGACTAAGCTTTTGCAGGATAAGTTAATGCTTATGAAGGTCTTGCTGTTTTCATAAGTTATTTTTAAATAAAGACCAAGGAGCAGGCATTTTATTCATAAAACAGAGCTTTCATTCATGGATGAAAATTACAAGACAAGTTCTGAACATTACAAAAGCCTTATTACTTCAACATAGTCCTACACTACTACTCCATGCTCCTCTTCCCTTTCCTTTTGAAGTCAGGCATAACATTGTGGATTTCCCTCTCATTGATTGAGTTCCACACATGCTGATTGGGAAGTCCCAGTATTTGTTTGGGTGGTCTTGCAGATGGCTGAGTTTGCACTAGGGCAGAGCTTATTTCCTTGGAGGTCATCACACGTTTACCTCTTGAAGGTCCTTGAATATCAGGTTGATCCTCATCAGAATGGTAACTTGATACAAAGCTTGGATTTTACTTTAACTCAATGGAGGATGAATCAGAGACATGTGGCAGAGGAGTTGGAAGCTTGTTAGAAGCATCTACATCATGCTTCTTCTTAGCTTGTTCTTTTGTTCTATACCCTGGTATTGGTTTGAAAGTTCGTGGTGGTGGAATATTATTCAATCCAATGGATTCAGAGGAAGAATCGGATGAAACTTCAATAATTTCTTGTTTGGAGTTCATGGTAGGCTTGGATGATCGCTTAGGGTTTTGGGATTATTTGTGACATGTGATTTGATTAGATCCCCTTTCATGGATACTTTTAACTCTAAGGAGAGTTAATTTTGGTTGGTGACTTGGAGTTAATGACTGAGATCTTTGACTTTTGACTTTTTGACTAAGAATTAATTGTGGTCAACATATCTTATCCTACTGCTAGTCAAAAGTTCCTACTGCTGGGTTTTACTGCTAGTTTCCTAAGTACAGGGACTGATTTGGAACTTATTCACCAATAAGTTTAAAACTTGAATTGGATCTCAAATTCAGTTTCACGCTCCCACAAATCACTCTTTAATGAACCCTAATTGCATTATTCTCCTCAAAATTCAAAATCCCCAATTTCACAAACCCTAATTAACAATGGCGGGTTGCACATTCTCTACAAGTCACAATATGGTTGCATATTTGGAACAATCAAAGGAGGCTATAGGATTCATAGAAATCATTGATTTTCTTAATGCTACTTCATTAAGGTATGCGTTAACTGTGAAGCCTATTATATTTCTTTCGGTCATTAAGCAGTTTTGGCTTACTGCTAAAGTTGAAATAGTTAATGGTGAAAAACAGATTACGGCCAAGGTAGATGGACAAAATGTTCTCATTACTGAGTCATTTATTAGAGACTCTTCTCTTAAATGATAATGGAGGTGTTGAGACTCTACCAAATGATAAACTTTTTAAGCGGCTTAACTGGTTGGGTTATGAAGGGAGGCACACAAATTTAAAATTTCAAAGGGCACTCCTTTCACCCCAATGTGAGTTTTTTATACATATTTTAAACCATTGTTTAAGCCCAAAAACCACAGGATGGCATGAGTTTAGTTCTAATACTGCAATTTCTATGACTTGCCTTGTAAGAGGGAAGTCATTCAATTTTTCTAAAATGATTCTAAATGGGCTGGTTTCTGGTGTGGAGTCTGAGCACTATCTTTACCCAAGATTTGTGCAACGTTTTGTGGAAAAACAGATTTCAAATGACAGACATCATAGAGGAATCTATAAAGCACCAGAGCTAAAAGCAAAAATGTTTGTTTACTTGAAAAAGGATGGAATAAACTTTTCTAGCACAGTAACACCTCTTTCCAAATTTATGCTAGAAGTTGTTCAAAACATGGGTGAAGAATCTGGCACTCAAACTGATTCCCATCACACACCCAATTTTCAGGCTACATCATCTCACCTCAATCATACCTATACCTGTAGGACTAACAAAAGGGGTACTCAGCTTCCCCAGGCTAGTACTAGTATGGGACTTGCAGATGGGGGTGCCACAGGTGCTATAGGTGGTAATTTGGAAGGGGCTGCCACTACTGCTACTAGCTTAGAAGCAGAGCAACACAGTGGTGACATAACTAAGACCCCAACCAAGGCAACTTCTAATGTTGGAGGTTCACATGAACCTGAGACAGGTGAAGGTAACCCTAGCCACATGGAAAATATAGGGGGCTCAAGTGATCCAACTAGGTTTGATACTGAGTTTATGTCCTAAGATTCACCTCTCGGACTAGGTTACACAGGTCGAAGTGATGGGGATAGTGAAGGGACCAATGAATTGATGGTTAATCTTGATGTACACAATGACAATGCCAGTGATTCACCTCTCAGGGAAGGTTACACATCCCGAAGTAATGAGGTTAGTATGAAACTTTTAAAGCAATTGATGGCTAAATGTACCACTTTGGAAACCCAATGTCAAACTTTGGAGGGTAAAGTTCTTGATCTTCAAACTCTATCAGTTGCACAAGCAAAGGAGATTACAAACTTGCAGAAGCAGGTGAAAGCTTTGACAGATAAAAAGAAATCAAGATCATCAACCTTCAAAAGATTAAAGAAAGTGGGAACATCTCAGGTGGTTAGTTCTTCCGAACATTCTATTCATTTGAAAGAGGATGCTTCCAAACAGGGGAGGAATGAAACACTGGGCTCAGGAGAGGCTAATGAATTGGATGATAATGATGCTGCTGGGTTGGATGGTATTGGGTTAGACACAAGCGTGGCTTCAGGGGAGGCAATGGGAAATAATATGGAGGTTGATAGTAGGGATAATGCTCAAGGGTTTGTGGTTGCTGATAGAGCTGGGCATGAAATGATTTTGGAAGAATTGGCAAAGACTCAAGAGAAAGTGGCAGAACAACTCAAAACCTTGGAGCCTGAATAACTAGTAAAGGCAACAGGAGAAATGGGTAGTGCTCATAGAATTCTGAGTGAAGTGGTGAAGGATTCTACTGCTAAAGTGGATGCAGCTGCTAGTGGAAAGAGTGATGCTGCTGTACCGAGTTCTGCTGCTATTACTAAAGTAGACTCTGCTGCTGGCACAAATATTGCTTCTGCTGCTGAAGCTATGATACTGCTAAGCCAGAAGATACCTACATCATCACAACCAACTCAACCACAACCACAACAATCATAATCAATCAAACCACCTTAAATACCAAAACCACCTGTGAAGGGAGTAGTGA
The DNA here is from genome assembly GCA_030686995.1 of Artemisia argyi. Lineage (NCBI taxonomy): Eukaryota > Viridiplantae > Streptophyta > Magnoliopsida > Asterales > Asteraceae > Artemisia > Artemisia argyi. The sequence goes on from CM060685.1 coordinate 10,644,871, forward strand.
TAAGAGAACCTACTACTCCAAAGAGAAAGACAATCACATCTTCTTCAGATGCTGACAAGGGAAAAGGCAAGGTTGTTGAAGAAACTGAGCTTGATTCAGATGATGAAGAAGTGGATATTGCATAGATTCCTTTTGAACATTGGCCTAAAGAGAAGCAGATAGAACATGATACTGCTATTGCAAGGAAGGCTTAAGAAGATGAATGCTTGATTGAGCAACAACTACTTGAGCAAGAAAGACAAAGGGTTGAAAAGGAAGCTGATGATAAGAAAAAGTATGAAGAATGGGAAGTTGAAAGAATAAGAATGAGTGCAGAAGTTGAACTCTCAAAGCTAGTCAAAATTGAAGAACAGGAAATGCCTGAGTTTGATGTAGGTATTTGGCTGAGAGAGTTCACAGAAAAGAAGAAGAAAGAAGTTGCTACTGCTAGAAAGAAAAGGAAAATTCTCAGAGGTCCAACTCTACTACAATAGAGAAAAGAATATGAGCAATATTTTCAAAATATGAAGGATTGGAAGCTGGTGCAATTGAAGAACAAGACAGATGTAGAAGTCTTCAAATTGTATCAACAAGCTAAAAGAGAGATGAATACCTTCATAGCTATTGGATCAAAAGAAGATGAAGAACAGATGGCTGATATGAATAAAATATGGAACCTGAGAAAGTAATTGAAGCAGAGCAAGAAGCAGTGAAAGAGGCTAAGATTGTTGAAGAGCCTAAAGAAGCAGAGACAGAGAAAAATGTAGAAAATGTGACTTCTCCTAGTCAAAGTAGTTAAAGGAAGGGTGTTAAACACAAGACTTTTACTAGGAAGAAGAGAAAAGTAGTAGTACAAAGCAGTGATGAATCTGAAGATAAAGAGGAGAAAGTAGAGGAAGATGTACAAGCTGAACAAGCAAGGGAGATGGCTCTTGCTGCTTGGTCTAAACATGAAGAACCAGGGGTCATCAAAATAAATCCTTTAGCTGCTAAACATCCAATTGTCTCATATACATTTAGAGTTAAAGATGGAAGTCAAGGATATTGGGAATTCATGAGATCAAATTTTGAAGTTCAAGGATTTACTAGACTTTCACAGATGTTTGACAATATGGATAGAGATGATGTGATTGCTATTTGGAGATTGTACAAAGAAAAATATGGGGATAAGCTACCTGATGATACTGTTGACCAGAATACTATCTTTGAAAAGATAGTGTATCATAGTTTCAGGGTTATGTTTGAACCTCAACATACTTATAGGGAATGGAATGAAATGGGACTCAACAAGGTACACAAATGGTTTTTATGTCAATCTTATGGAGTACATGAATTGGTTGCTGGTGGAACTATTGTGTATTTGTTGGCAGAAATGGATTATCCTGGTTTAAACAAGAATATGGATATACTCAAACAGATTGTTAAACCTGGATTATTCAAGTGTCAAAGACATTATTTGTCTAATCATCAAGCCTACAAATTGACACAAAAGTATGATAAGATCTTAGACCCAAGCATCAGAAAGAGCTTTCATAGAAAATAAGTGTTTAGAAGCATCCTCCTGGTGTTAGTTCAAGCTTTGAAGAAACTTATTGATTTAAAAGTAAATATTAAGTTTAGGGGAGGATTGTTGGGTTTTGAGATGTTGCTGCCAATGATGACAGAAATATTCTAAGTGTTGAAGATCCTACTGCTGAAAGATACTGCTAGGAATACTACTGCTGGACTACAAAATTACTACACTACTGACAGTTGTATTATACTGCTTATGTGATAAGAATGTATACGCGTTTAGATAATTATAGAATTGATATTGTGTATATCCTATATGAATAGAAGATAGTTATCTTGTACAGGACTCCTTAGACTATAAAAGGAGGTCCTAGGGTTAGAATTATGTACGTATCATTGTTAAGTCGATTCACTAAGAAGAGGCGTACTCTTTTTAGAATTTTTGCTTGTTAAGGGTTTACAACTTGCAATTACCACCTGCAATAGACAACATATGCATATACAATATAAGAAAATATAGTTAAATGAAACATATGTTTCTTCTCAAACCTGGATCCTCATTTGTTTCTTCTCAGTTGCAGCCACGAAAACTTTGGTTAGCATTAGGGTTCTGAAAAAAGGAGCGAATTAAGAAAAGCTAATATTTAATTGCCAACTGGTCAAATGGGTATAATTTAAGACAATGAACTAAATGGAAAGGACCAAATGGTTTAAAAGTAGTCTAAAGTATACATTCAAGCCCACATTCAATGATTGCTTCATCTGTGTATTAAAAAAATGGAGCAAAACTGATTAGAGGTTAGACATGAATGAAATTGAACTTTGCTTAGGAAAAAGAGGGTATTTCAGGATTCCAATTTTGGTATCCGGACCGTGATCCCAATTTATGTTTACCGAATAATGAAGTGGTTCCTTCCTTTAGAACAAAAGTAAAGATTTTACCTTTTGCCACTTTTAAATCTTGCTATTTAAAATTACAAATATGAAAGCAAACAAAAAACAAAGAAGAAGAGATTGTCTGCAGATCTACAGTCAGCTCTCTGTATTTTTGGGGATGGAAAAAGTATTTATAGCCACAATAAACGAAGCAAAGAACATAGAACCGACCCTTGGTGGACACACCATCTGCATTGCTGCTACCAACTGGCTGTTCTTGCTCTTCTAATTTAAAGAAACATCAGTGACACTTGGCTCAGAATTGACCCAATATGAATTCCCAACAACACAAGCCCAAGAGGTGGATACATTCATGAAGCCTGGAGATGTTCAAATATCAGCAACGGTGATCATCACCACTTGCAATCGCGCCTGTGTGTGTTCTCTCCACTACTATTCCTCTTGAATTTCTAGGAATGAGTTTGGCTTGAAGCCAGGTTGTAACACCCCCAATTCATGATGCAGCGGAATTCAACTTGGGTGTTACTCGACGGCACAACAGTCATAATAATAGAAAACGATCTCTAAACGAATCGTAATAAAAAGAGTTGTCATTCATATTATTCAAATGTATCAAAGTTTACATAGTAAGGTCCCAAAATGATCCATTGTTTCAAAACACATCAATATAAAGTCTATGATGTTTTTATTGAATGACATAATAGTTTATAGCCTTCTTCCTTCGGTACGTGCCCTTCCCGCTCCATTCTTGATTATCATGGACCTGAAATACATGCTTAAGAGGTCAACACAAAGGTTGAGTGAAATTCATAGAGTTTGTTTATGGTTGAACACAATATGTTGGTAGTAATGAGTTAATTAGACTCATACTCATGTTAGAAAACAAAACAGTTATTATTATGTACTAAGCTCATGCAACCAATACGTTAACGGGTACCAATATCAATCGGCGGTTATGTTGCCCCGGTAAGTACTTTGCCGTCATACTTAATGTTTTCAAATATAGTGCATTCGTTTGAACTAACTGCTCAAACAAATGGGATTCGTCAATCCCAATAGGCCTATTCACAATACTCGCGCTCACTAATACTAGTGATTAAATGGTTCATGATGGGGCCTAGGATTGGCAAGGTAGGTACTTAGTAATAATAAAACAATCAGGCAGCATACAGTTTCAAAGCATTGTGTTCGGTTTAAAAGTAGCATGTATTTCCCCCAAGGGTTTGTAAAACATTGAAGTAATGTAAGGTGGGGCTATGAACTCACCTTAAGTACGATAGCAAGTAATGAACGTGATAGTCGGATCGTGTAGGTTTCTACGAGCAACCTAGAATAGAATGTTGCGACTTAGGATTTGTGTAAAGAATATAACGTAGTGCCTATATATATATATCTTGCAATTAGTCTATGATGAGGTATGATGTATATTTGTAAGTCTTTGTAAGAAAGATTTATGAACATGTATGTTTTGGTATATCGTTTACTACCGTTCGGGCTAACATATTTCAGAAGTCATGTTAGTAAGCGTTCGAGGAGCCAGGACACTTTAATTCGTAAATCCACAACTCATCTCGACGGCTTACATAATGAACTCCTCACATGAAGCTCCCTACTATTGTAGTAGTTGATAAAGTATATAGATATAAGTTTTGATCCGAAAAAGTTACATGTCCGATATTTGTATAAACTTAGGAAAGTTTATAGTACATGAAGATTGTTATTAGGGGTAGTTTTATAAGTCTTGTATGACCATTTGTCTTGGTAAAATCTCATGGTTTCCTTTTAGGTGAAGTAGATACAAATTGCTTGTTCATGTTATCGCCAATCTCATTGTTTCATGTTTACGCCTTTGTAAGTTGGCTTGGTCATTTCGTCATGGCCTAGCCATGACCTTTGGTCCTTGTTCCATGGTCATGAGACACTACCTTGGTTCTAGCCATGGTGGTGGTCTTGTTTATAGGTCATAAGACCTTTTATTCCTTTGAAAGTATAACAATAGTATAGTGACTTAAAATATGTAAATAGCTGTTAAGAAAATGAGAAATATCTCACTCAGAAGGCGTTTTCAAGGCTTGAGCCTCTTTGTTCCTGAATGAAAACGTGATTCCGGACAACTTTCGTGTTTTAACTTTTTCATGAATCGGACCAGAAAGGCCTCTTTTTGCGTGTTTTAGGTTCTGTCACAGAAACTTTTAGGCAGTTTTGCCGGAAATCTTTGGTAACTTCAAATTGCCATAACTTTTGACTCGTTTACTCTTTTTAGGTGGTCCAAATTGCTATGGTTTACTTGTTAAGTCCTCTACTGTAATATGTAATAATCCAATATAAAATTTTTACCATTTTGATCAGGTTATACCAAGATATTCACTAGTTTGCTTGTTTTAGTAACTTGTTTCAATAATTCATTACAACAACATCTTTTACTCATCATGATACATCATGGACATAATTACAACACATAATATAGCAAAGATAACATGTAAATGATATGAACATGATAAATTAACAAGAAGCATGTTAGGTTTAGGCTTACAACTTTTGGCTTTCTAACTAAAGAAAGGAGTAACAAGTAAGGAAATGGACTTTGATAGACTAGCTTCAACCCTTTTTCACTTCAAGCAACCTTTCTACCCTTGGTATTCTTGAAAGATATGTAATGAAAGTTGAGGTGTATTGAGTGGATTTAAACTCAAGAGAAAACACCAAGTATGTTAGGGTTTGGAAGATTTTTGGTGAAAAATAAGCTATCTAGGGTTTCTATCTTGAACTAACTCTTGAACCTTGCAACAAATTAGAAGACTAAAAGCTAAATGTGAAGTGTTATGGGGTGTGTTGATGGCCGGCCAAAGGAGAGGGGAGAGGGGCTTTTATAGTCACTTGAGGAGGTTACAAAATGAGACTAGTCAAAGCTTCCTTGGTACACTTGAACACATGGAACACATCTAAGACCACAAGACACAAGATCAAGCCACACAAGGGTGTGACTCCCCCCCCTATGGCGGTTCACAAAGGGATAAGGGGGGAGGTGGCTTGGCTTGGTATTATCCTTGGTTATTAGATGCATTTTGACTCCGGGAAATGCCAACCGTAAATGATTAGGCCTCAAAACGTAAAACCGGGTGTCGTAAAATTATGAAACTTTAAAGTATTGTTAGACATGTCCATATGTCCCATAATAAAATATAAAATGAGTGGTAGGTGTCATTTGGGTGGTAAAACCCTGCTAAAAGCTGGAAACACGGGTCTAAACGCGTAATACGTAAAATGTACGAATATTGCGTAAAATTGAGAAAAGTGAAATGTTACTTTTCTAATATGATAAAAATGATTTAAAATGATTTATAATGTCTAGACTGGGCTCAGTCTGGTGTCGGTTGGTGTTAAATGTCTTTTAGACATCAAACCGGAAGCCTAAAAATCACGAACTGACTTATAACATCAAGAGATGATTTTTGGTCAATGGAGGAGGGAATAATATGTTGACTTATTTTAATAAGTTGAAAGCTCAAATCATCTTAGAAACGCGGTGCAGGTAAAGGCTAGGGTTACGGCTGAGTAAAACTGCTTAAAACTGAAAATTCCAGTTTTTCACGGCCGAAGTTTATTTTGGCCATGATTTTTCTCAGTCATGATTTATTCTCAAATAAATCATGAGTGTGTTAAACATTTTTCTGATGTGGGGTCACCTGACGGGGTCAAATTTCGTTGTGCGTAGAATTTCTGATTGCCGTTTTACCCTAAAACGTGTAATTCTGTGTAATTCCTTAATAACTTTCACGAAAGTGATCTGACGAGTGTCAAACATTTAATTTGCCATGGAAATGATTTATCACTCGAGAATATGAAGTAAAAATCAACTTTCGGGAAAATTTCAGAAAGAAATGAATAGTAGAAATGAATAGTAACATGAATAGTAAAATTTTCCGAAAATAGAAATTAACCTGAATTTGCGAATTGTTACAGTCTCCACCCCATATGAGAGCTCCGTCCCGGAGATCAATTAGCGTTAGAAGTAGAAGCTTCGTTGGTAAAAAGATGTGGGTATTTCTTACGTATCTGGTCCTCTCGTTCCCATGTGTATTCAGGACCACGTCGTGAGTTCCAACGAACTTTGACAATTGGAATACGGCTTTGTTTGAGTTGTTTGACCTCTCGGTCCATGATTTCTACGGGTTCCTCAACAAATTGAAGATCGTCATTGAGTTGAATTTCATCGAGTGGAATCACGAGTGATTCATCCGACAAACATTTCTTTAGGTTAGATACATGGAAAGTGGGGTGTACACTACTGAGTTCTGATGGAAGCTCAAGTCTGTACGCCACAGGGCCAACCCTGGCTAGGATTTTGAATGGTCCGATGTATCTTGGGTTTAGTTTTCCTCGTTTTCCGAATCGTATCAAGCCTTTCCAAGGTGATACCTTTAGCATAACCCTATCTCCGACTTGGAATTCTAGGGGTCTGCGTCGTGTGTCGGCATAACTTTTCTGTCGATCTCTTACGGCTTGTAGTCGATTTTTGATTTGTACAATTTTATCCGTTGTTTCACGGATGAGTTCTGGTCCAGTGAGTTGAGCTTCTCCCACTTCAGCCCAACAAGCAGGTGAACGACACTTTCGACCATAAAGTGCTTCAAATGGAGCTGCTTGAATACTTGCATGATAGCTGTTGTTGTAGGAAAATTCGACTAATGGTAGATGAGTATCCCATCCTTTTCCAAAATCTATAATACAAGCGCGAAGCATGTCTTCAAGAGTTTGGATGGTTCGTTCACTCTGACCATCGGTCTGAGGATGATACGCTGTACTCATGTCTAGATTTGTCCCAAAGGCGTCTTGGAGTGACTGCCAGAAATTGGAAGTAAATCTACCATCTCTGTCGGATATGATGGATATTGGAGCACCATGTCTTGAGACTATTTCTTTGACATACAGTCGGGTTAGTTGTTCCATTTTGTAAGTCTCTTTGATTGGTATAAAGTGTGCGGATTTTGTGAGACGATCAACTATGACCCAGATGGAGTCATAACCGCTTGATGTCTTTGGGAGCTTGGTAATGAAGTCCATAGTAATTCTTTCCCATTTCCAAGTAGGAATTTCTGGTTGTTGCAATGGACCAGATGGTTTTTGGTGTTCGGCTTTTACTTTGGAGCAGGTAAGACATTTGCTAACATATGTTGCAATGTCGGCTTTCATGTTCGACCACCAATAGAGTAACTTAAGATCATGATACATCTTATCAGATCCTGGATGTATGGAGTATTTAGATTTGTGTGATTCATGCATGATCAAGTCTCGTAAGCCACCATAAAGTGGTAACCAACTTCGACCTTGAAAGCATAGAGTTCCATCTGAACGGGTTTCGAATTTCTTCTGTATCATGCCATCCAATTTCTCCTTTTGGATGTCTTCTTGTTTCACCGCCTCAGCTTGAGCGTGAAGGATTTGAGTAGGAAAGTTGGAATTTATGGTTAAAACTAAGGCTCGGACTCGTAATGGTTTAATCCGTTCCTTTCGGCTTAGGGCGTCGGCTACTACGTTGGCTTTTCCTGGGTGGTAACGAATGTCGCAGTCATAATCACTTAGTAATTCCAACCAATGACGTTGTCTCATGTTTAGTTCTTTTTGGTCCAAAATGTGTTGTAGGCTTTTATGATCGGTGTATACAGTACATCTAGTACCATATAGATAGTGCCTCCAGATTTTTAGTGCAAAGACCACAGCTCCTAACTCTAAGTCATGAGTGGTGTAATTTTCCTCATGAACCTTGAGTTGTCTTGATGCATAAGCCATGACTTTATCGCGTTGCATCAACACGGCACCTAACCCTTGGTGCGATGCATCACAATAGACTACAAAATCTTCGATCCCATCAGGCAATGCTAGGATAGGAGCACTACAAAGTTTCTGTTTGAGGGTTTGGAAAGCATTTTCTTCATCTTCATTCCATACGTATTTCTTGTCTTTCTGAGTTAGCTTAGTCAAAGACTTTGCTATTGAGGAAAATCCTTCAATAAACCTTCGGTAATACCCAGCTAGACCCAGAAATTGACGAATTTCTGTAGGGGTGGTAGGTGTTGGCCAATTTTTGATAGCTTCAATTTTAGCGGGATCGACATGTAAACCGGTCTTGTCAATCACATGCCCAAGGAATTGTACAGTTTGAATCCAAAATTCACATTTGGAAAACTTCGCATACAATTTCTCTTCCTTGAGTAGTCCTAAAATTGTCCTCAGGTGTTCTTTGTGTTCCTCTTCGTTTTTGGAATAAATGAGAATGTCGTCTATGAATACAATCACGAATTTGTCCAAATATGGTTTACACACCCGATTCATGAGATCCATGAATACTGCCGGTGCATTTGTTAACCCAAATGGCATCACTTGGAATTCATGGTGACCATATCGTGTCCTAAAGGCTGTTTTTGGAATGTCTTCATCACGAACTCTAACTTGGTGGTAACCTGATCGTAGGTCAATTTTTGAGTAATAGGTTGAACCTTGCAATTGATCGAATAAGTCATCAATTCTTGGTAGTGGGTATCGGTTCTTTATGGTTAATTTGTTTAGTTCACGGTAGTCAATACACATTCGTAATGACCCATCTTTCTTCTTCACGAATAACACTGGAGCTCCCCAAGGTGAGGAACTAGGTCGAATAAATCCCTTGTCCGCAAGTTCTTGTAATTGATTTGATAGCTCTTGCATCTCTGAAGGTGCTAGCCGGTATGGTGCGCGGGCAACTGGCACCGCTCCTGGTATTAAATCAATTCTGAACTCTATTTGACGATTTGGTGGTAGTCCGGGTAAGTCTTCTGGAAAGACTTCAGGAAACTCACGGGCAATAGGAACATCTTCGAGACGTTTTTCATCGGTTTTCTTTTCTGTTACATGGGCTAAGAAAGCATAACATCCTTTCTCAATGTACTTCATGGTTTTGATACATGAGATGATGTTTATTCGAGTTCCACTTTGATCACCACGAATGATCAAAGTTTCATTGTCACATGGAATGTGCCCAACTCTTTCACCACAAATAATGTTAGCTTGATGTTTAGACAACCAATCCATGCCAATAACTACTTCAAAACTTCCGAGTTCAATTGGCATAAGATTGATGTCAAAGGGGTGGTCTAAGAGATTAAGGGTACAGTTTGGGATTACGGTATTGGTATTTACTAAGTCACCGGTAGCTAGCTCAACATTATAACTAGTGGTTAAAGTGATTGATGGAATATCAAGTAAAGGCGCAATTCTAGTAGATATAAAGCTCATATCAGCACCAGAATCGAATAATACTTTAACAGGAATATTATTGAGTAAGAACGTACCGGTAACCACGTTCGGGTCCTGGTGTGGTTCTTCCTTTCCTATGACATAGGCCCTAGCACGAGCACCTCCGCCTTGGGGTCCTTGGTTTTGAGGACAGTTGTTCTTATAGTGTCCCCTTTCACCACACCCGAAACATGTAACTATGGGCTGTGTGTTAGCCCCAGTAGCTATACCCTTGCCTCTACAATCCTTGGCAAGATGTCCGGGCTTTTGGCACTTGTGGCATTTGGCCGGGCAAGGACCTTCGTGATGGTAATTGCACTTGGTACATTGTGGTTGATTACCCACGTACCTACCACCAGCAGGTGCAGCAACATAAGCCGTCGCGGCTTCTTGTCTCCTGTTCTGCTGATTGTGGTGGTTGTTGTTTCGGGTTTGGTTGTTGTTGTTGTTGTTGTTGTTGTTATTCCCACGGTTACCATCCCATTGTCGCTTGTTGTTGTTGTTCTTACGGTAGTTGGAATTGTTGGGGTTGTTGGCATTGCTGTTGTTGGCATTGTTGTTGGTGTTGTTGGTGTTGTTGGGGTTGTTTTGCTTTCGGGTTTCCGACATACGTACCACTTGATCCATGAGACTACGGGACATCCGCATAGCCTCATCAAGTTCTTTGGGATTTGCCGAAGTCACATTCCCCTGTATGCTTGAGGGAAGTCCCCAAATATACCTTTCCAACATCTTTTCCTTTGGGGAAACCATCGTTGGACAAAGTATCCTCAGTTCCTGGAATCTACGGTTGTAGGTCATGATATCATTTCCCTTAACCGTATGATCCCAGAACTCAACCTCCAGCTTTTGCATTTCGCTGCGAGGGCAGTATTCCTTAATCATCATTTGTTTCAAATTAGCCCAAGTAATTTTGTAGGCATTCTCAATGCCCATGGGTTGAGCAATTGAGTTCCACCAGGACAAGGCCTCATTCAACAGAGTACTTGTGGCATACTGAACTTTATCCCCCTCGATACATTTACTAACAATGAACACCGACTCCGCCTTTTCGAACCAACGGGTCAAACCTACAGCCCCTTCAGTACCCTTGAATTTGAGGGGTTCACATTTCAGGTAGGAAATGAACGAGCAACCCTTTGGTACTGTAGTAACATTGGTCACCGGAGGGGTAGGTCCTCCAAGGTTAAGACTGGCAAGTCTGGCAGTCTCTGCAGCTATAGCAGCCTCCTCAGCAATGGCGGCTTCCGCGGCTGCTGCAGCCTCAGCAGCTGCTGCAGCCTCAGCGGCTGCTGCAGCATCAGTAGCACCAGCAGCTGTGGCGGCTTCGGCAGCTGCTGCAGCTACGGCTGCTCGTTCTGCGACAAGTGCTGCATTGACACTGTCCTTTACCAGTTTGCGGATGGCGGCTTGCGTCATCGTTGATGGGGTCTTTTTCTTGGGCGCCATGATTCTATTGTTCAAAAGATACGTTGTAATTAGAGAGTTGTGAGATGAGCACAATTTTTGATAAGAATGATAGGATAATAATGTTTGAAACTTAAAAACATAACACATGATAGTATATAAAACAAGAGTTTTATTTATATAACGTTGATTACAAAATCGAACTTATTACAAGTTCATTCAAAACTTACTAACTGATACTTTCAGTTAGTAATTACAACGTTGTACAAAAGCTAACTAGTCCTATAACACTAGTCTAACGTCGGTTGGGAGGTTGTTGTTGTCCGGTCGGATTATTATTTCCGCGTGTTGCTAACACATCTACACTTTCGTTTGGGCGATATTCTTTGACATCCTTTCGGTATAGCCTTTGTTGTATGGAACTCATTTGAGTTTGCATTCCACACAAATCATTCCTAAGTTGATACCTATCAAAGTTTGCAACATCTAACCGGATTTCTGCGGTGTTTAGGCGGTGAAGTAGTTTGTGAATTTGAACCGCATCCTGTTCTTGGGCCCTCTCAACCAAAGTGAGTCTATCCTTGACATTATCCAAGCCAGTCAAAGGATTTAAGACTTCTTCCCCAACATGAGTCGAGTCACTCTTCACGTAGCTCATGTCAAGCTTAAACCAATATAGGTCGTCTCGAGCATTCATGGCATCCATTCTAGCAGAATTTACCTTGGATATACATTCATGCATTTGATTTGCCATTCTTTGAACTTGGAGTTGGGTTAGGTTGAGAGCTTGTTTCAAAGAATAGATTTCGTATTGAGCTGAGTTTGCGAACATATGTGTAGATGTAGATGTTCCGCCGGTTTGATAAGTAGATTTCGGAACTTGAGCTGGAGTGGTACGGTTAGATTCGGATGAAATTGGTGAAACCGGAGGTGGAGATGTCAATGGTGATAAATGTGGCACTACTAATAGTTCCTCCGCTTCCTCAATGTCATTAACCATTTCATGATCCTCTTCGTAATCATCGATGTTTATGTCCAAATCCATTTCAGGATCCTCGTCTGAATCTATATCTAGATCCTCATAAGGTTCTTCCTCGTCGTCGTAGTCAATTGGTTAAAAGTAAGGATCATCGGGTCCGGGAAGAATAGGTAAATACTCGGGCATAGCAGGAAGATGATCGGGAGATGGAGGTGCGGACATGATGTCTACAATTAGTATTTCGATGTCAAAATAAATCAAATGCTTATGGAAAATGCTCAAACTATGGCAATGTGCATATAACAATATACAAATATGTTCATGTAGCATAACATGTGTAATAAGTCCATAATCTTCTGGAGGATGGAAGGCACGAAGAGCGGAAGGCTATAAAAATGTTTTTGCTTGTTATTGTAGTTATAGTTTAGGTCTCACTTAGACCCGTTTCTCTATAACCATGGCTCTGGTACCAATCTGTAACACCCCCAATTCATGATGCAGCGGAATTCAACTTGGGTGTTACTCGACGGCACAACAGTCATAATAATAGAAAACGATCTCTAAACGAATCGTAATAAAAAGAGTTGTCATTCATATTATTCAAATGTATCAAAGTTTACATAGTAAGGTCCCAAAATGATCCATTGTTTCAAAACACATCAATATAAAGTCTATGATGTTTTTATTGAATGACATAATAGTTTATAGCCTTCTTCCTTCGGTACGTGCCCTTCCCGCTCCATTCTTGATTATCATGGACCTGAAATACATGCTTAAGAGGTCAACACAAAGGTTGAGTGAAATTCATAGAGTTTGTTTATGGTTGAACACAATATGTTGGTAGTAATGAGTTAATTAGACTCATACTCATGTTAGAAAACAAAACAGTTATTATTATGTACTAAGCTCATGCAACCAATACGTTAACGGGTACCAATATCAATCGGCGGTTATGTTGCCCCGGTAAGTACTTTGCCGTCATACTTAATGTTTTCAAATATAGTGCATTCGTTTGAACTAACTACTCAAACAAATGGGATTCGTCAATCCCAATAGGCCTATTCACAATACTCGCGCTCACTAATACTAGTGATTAAATGGTTCATGATGGGGCCTAGGATTGGCAAGGTAGGTACTTAGTAATAATAAAACAATCAGGCAGCATACAGTTTCAAAGCATTGTGTTCGGTTTAAAAGTAGCATGTATTTCCCCCAAGGGTTTGTAAAACATTGAAGTAATGTAAGGTGGGGCTATGAACTCACCTTAAGTACGATAGCAAGTAATGAACGTGATAGTCGGATCGTGTAGGTTTCTACGAGCAACCTAGAATAGAATGTTGCGACTTAGGATTTGTGTAAAGAATATAACGTAGTGCCTATATATATATATATCTTGCAATTAGTCCATGATGAGGTATGATGTATATTTGTAAGTCTTTGTAAGAAAGATTTATGAACATGTATGTTTTGGTATATCGTTTACTACCGTTCGGGCTAACATATTTCAGAAGTCATGTTAGTAAGCGTTCGAGGAGCCAAGACACTTTAATTCGTAAATCCACAACTCATCTCGACGGCTTACATAATGAACTCCTCACATGAAGCTCCCTACTATTGTAGTAGTTGATAAAGTATATAGATATAAGTTTTGATCCGAAAAAGTTACATGTCCGATATTTGTATAAACTTAGGAAAGTTTATAGTACATGAAGATTGTTATTAGGGGTAGTTTTATAAGTCTTGTATGACCATTTGTCTTGGTAAAATCTCATGGTTTCCTTTTAGGTGAAGTAGATACAAATTGCTTGTTCATGTTATCGCCAATCTCATTGTTTCATGTTTACGCCTTTGTAATTTGGCTTGGTCATTTCGTCATGGCCTAGCCATGACCTTTGGTCCTTGTTCCATGGTCATGAGACACTACCTTGGTTCTAGCCATGGTGGTGGTCTTGTTTATAGGTCATAAGACCTTTTATTCCTTTGAAAGTATAACAATAGTATAGTGACTTAAAATATGTAAATAGCTGTTAAGAAAATGAGAAATATCTCACTCAGAAGGCGTTTTCAAGGCTTGAGCCTCTTTGTTCCTGAATGAAAACGTGATTCCGGACAACTTTCGTGTTTTAACGTTTTCATGAATCGGACCAGAAAGGCCTCTTTTTGCGTGTTTTAGGTTCTGTCACAGAAACTTTTAGGCAGTTTTGCCGGAAATCTTTGGTAACTTCAAATCGCCATAACTTTTGACTCGTTTACTCTTTTTAGGTGGTTCAAATTGCTATGGTTTACTTGTTAAGTCCTCTACTGTAATATGTAATAATCCAATATAAAATTTTTACCATTTTGATCAGGTTATACCAAGATATTCACTAGTTTGCTTGTTTTAGTAACTTGTTTCAATAATTCATTACAACAACATCTTTTACTCATCATGATACATCATGGACATAATTACAACACATAATATAGCAAAGATAACATGTAAATGATATGAACATGATAAATTAACAAGAAGCATGTTAGGTTTAGGCTTACAACTTTTGGCTTTCTAACTAAAGAAAGGAGTAACAAGTAAGGAAATGGACTTTGATAGACTAGCTTCAACCCTTTTTCACTTCAAGCAACCTTTCTACCCTTGGTATTCTTGAAAGATATGTAATGAAAGTTGAGGTGTATTGAGTGGATTTAAACTCAAGAGAAAACACCAAGTATGTTAGGGTTTGGAAGATTTTTGGTGAAAAATAAGCTATCTAGGGTTTCTATCTTGAACTAACTCTTGAACCTTGCAACAAATTAGAAGACTAAAAGCTAAATGTGAAGTGTTATGGGGTGTGTTGATGGCCGGCCAAAGGAGAGGGGAGAGGGGCTTTTATAGTCACTTGAGGAGGTTACAAAATGAGACTAGTCAAAGCTTCCTTGGTACACTTGAACACATGGAACACATCTAAGACCACAAGACACAAGATCAAGTCACACAAGGGTGTGACTCCCCCCCCTATGGCGGTTCACAAAGGGATAAGGGGGGAGGTGGCTTGGCTTGGTATTATCCTTGGTTATTAGATGCATTTTGACTCCGGGAAATGCCAACCGTAAATGATTAGGCCTCAAAACGTAAAACCGGGTGTCGTAAAATTATGAAACTTTAAAGTATTGTTAGACATGTCCATATGTCCCATAATAAAATATAAAATGAGTGGTAGGTGTCATTTGGGTGGTAAAACCCTGCTAAAAGCTGGAAACACGGGTCTAAACGCGTAATACGTAAAATGTACGAATATTGCGTAAAATTGAGAAAAGTGAAATGTTACTTTTCTAATATGATAAAAATGATTTAAAATGATTTATAATGTCTAGACTGGGCTCAGTCTGGTGTCGGTTGGTGTTAAATGTCTTTTAGACATCAAACCGGAAGCCTAAAAATCACGAACTGACTTATAACATCAAGGGATGATTTTTGGTCAATGGAGGAGGGAATAATATGTTGACTTATTTTAATAAGTTGAAAGCTCAAATCATCTTAGAAACGCGGTGCAGGTAAAGGCTAGGGTTACGGCTGAGTAAAACTGCTTAAAACTGAAAATTCCAGTTTTTCACGGCCGAAGTTTATTTTGGCCATGATTTTTCTCAGTCATGATTTATTCTCAAATAAATCATGAGTGTGTTAAACATTTTTCTGATGTGGGGTCACCTGACGGGGTCAAATTTCGTTGTGCGTAGAATTTCTGATTGCCGTTTTACCCTAAAACGTGTAATTCTGTGTAATTCCTTAATAACTTTCACGAAAGTGATCTGACGAGTGTCAAACATTTAATTTGCCATGGAAATGATTTATCACTCGAGAATATGAAGTAAAAATCAACTTTCGGGAAAATTTCAGAAAGAAATGAATAGTAGAAATGAATAGTAACATGAATAGTAAAATTTCCCGAAAATAGAAATTAACCTGAATTTGCGAATTGTTACACAGGTCAGGTTGTGTGTGGGATGGGTTGCCGACGGTTGAATCATAGACTTGGATGAGATCATTATACACGCTATAAGGATCTTTCGCTATGTATCTTTTTGAACCCTCTGCACACATAATTCGCTATAAGGATCTTATTGAACCCTCTACACACATATTCAGTATATAAATAACTTAATTGAACTATATTATCATAGCCTTGCCCATCAATAACACTAGTTCCATGGAGAGTTATCCCGTTTAGTTTCGTGAATTCAAGCCATTGACAGAGTCCTGATGGCCAGCTTGCTGAATTTTTAGGAGCTATTGGGGTTGATAGTCCATTCCTGCAGATGTTCACTCAAATGTGAGGTTCAATTTCACACAATACCTGCTTTCTGTTAACCAAATGTGCTGGATGCATAATTATAGTTCAGCTTTTGATATGTGAGGTGGTAGATTTGACGTTAAGTGAGATGATGTGATCCACACATTCTGCGTCTGTTCTGTATATTAGTATAACTGTAGGAAAAACATACATGTGCTAGAATATATGGGCCGCAAAAGCAAGGTTAAGGTTAAGAGAACCCTCTACAATGTCTTTTGCTGACAAGTATCTCTTACAACCTATCATATCAGCATGTTCAAGAACTAATGTTGCTCTTTTTAAAGGATCTCTAACAACCAAGGTTGACGGGTTACAATGCTCGGGAGCAAGAACATTTAAGAGGTAAGCGTAAGCCTCTCCATCCTGCACGAATGATATATAAACTCACTACCAGCCATAATTTCGTCCAGGAAATGTAACTGCAAAGTAGATTCGAAAAGTAGCATAATCAAGAACTAAAAGTCACTAAAGACCATGCGGAACACTGTAGTGTACCTTTATATCTGATGAGAAATTTGTCACTGTTTTCTTGTAATCTGTCTTCCTTAGATGAAAGTTCATCCATCGAAGCAGAATCTTATCGGGTGGTAGACTCATAAGCTCCTACACATCCTGATAGCATTAATAGAAAAGAATTACAAAGGTATCAGACCCATTTACTGCACATTTATATATCACCTCTATTCAAACGTGAAAGCAACAATTTCCATGGTAACAGAAACTTAGAAATCTCGTATTTTATAAACAATGGAGGAGTCTATTGAAAGAGGCACATCCTTAAGTATTTATGCAAAAGAACGTTCCATTACCTGGTTATCACCAACCAATTCAACCAATTGAGAAGTCTTCTTTAAATCGAGGTCTGCCAATAATTGTACATGTAGGGGGAAAAATTACAAATGTTTAACAATCAAATTTTCAAAAAATCGATGCTTATACCTTTCTTTTTAGTGCATTAATGTAAAGAGTTTCAACTATATCTCCCAGATTATATATATTATCGCAAAAGCAAAGTACTTGGAAAATTGGTGATGAACTGAAGTCACCTTTATAATTTGCGATATCACTCCAAGCACAAGATGCCTCTGAAACAAAAGAAAAGATTGATCTTAATACACAATACGATTAATAACAGTTAGTTTAGTCAAGTTAACTAGAAGATTGCTGAAGCATGCTTCCATGGTCAAAGCTTAATTGTCTGATTTCGTGAAAACACCCAATGAGCATACTACTCACCCTTCCTTCAATGAAGTCCTATGTTCCAATGTTAACCACAGTACATCCAATTGCCTTGACAGAGTGAAGGCACAATGTATGATTCTCGTTTCTCTCCCATGGATTCAGAACTATCTTAGTATTAATCGCTCTTTCATCAATCGTCCCGGGGACTGCAACATTAATTAGCTTACTGCATCAATCACAAAAAACATAATTCTTGTTAGCAAAACCACTAAAACAAAACCCCATCAATCACAATCTCAAACAATAATTTGTTAAACATCACCAGATAAGAACTCAATCTTTTGCAAGCTCAAATAGATCATTCGTTGAAGGTTCTGTTGATATAAATAATGCCTAAAAACATTATTAACATTTATCGATATCTCTATGTTTTGATAATCACAAAACGTAAACCCATTGAGCTAAAAATTATGACGTAAACAAGTATTTAGTGATAAATATTCTCTTTACATCCAAATCACTTAAGGTATGAATAAACAAAGTGTTTATTGCATTCTATGATCAAAGGAACAATTTTCTTAAACACTAGACTTTTTATAAAATGTCACAAAATATTTTATATCTTTTACAAAATCATTTTTGGTAATAAAAGAATATGTTTAAATCATTATAAATATATGAATTCAAATTTTCAACCAAAAATTGTAAAAATGTTCCAGAAAAACCTTCCCCAGTAAAAGACAAATTTTATGGCCAATTTGAAAGGGCGGCCCCCTTACTAATTAAGGGGACCGGCCACACTCCCAAACAATATATTTTTCCCCTATAAATACTGGCTCAAATCTAGCATTTTTTCTTACCTTTTGCACTATAAACTTTCTAATCTAAATCTTCTGTTGATACAAAAGTTGGGCGTTCCTTATTTGGGTTCCTGTTATCGTACCAATCAGATCTTGATGCTTGAGACATGCGCACTAAGAAAGCAAACAAACACTGTTAGGCTTATCGTGGGATTGTCTCCTACGATTATCCTCCGGCATGAGAGTAAGTAATCGGTTTTAGGGTTGTTAATCGTACCTTTAATGAGAATTATGATATTCTTTATATAGGCACGAAGTCCTTGTAGGTTTCGTGCTCCTCACTCTTCGGCGTATAATGCCTATCCGGTCTATGGATCTTTATCCCATAAATAAGAGATCCTTATCTAGACCATAAATAATGTATTTGGGTTTGGGCTTTCGTGAACCCAAACCGTTAGCATGGTAGCCCAATTCATTGTTATGATAGCCCACTCGTGGTGGGCTTGGGCGTTAGTAATGTTCACTAATCGGATTCGTGACCCGAATATGGACTATACGTCATGATGTCCCCCCAGTCTAGTATGCGTAGGTTTTAACCGCGGGTGCTAGACTCGTAATGTCAGCGGTAAGCGTGGCGGGGAAAATTCGAGTATTTCCTGCTAAAAATAAGAGACGGTGTATCTAGCCTTAAAATATCCCACGTATCCCTTGAAATACGTGCTTGTAACTGTTTGTATTCCAGCCACACCATGAAAGTATTGGGATCAACATGGCGTTCATCTAAGGCAAGGGGAAACCCTATATAAAGGGTTCTCATTTTCACTGTGTTTATCATAGTAAAAAACGACACTTTCTCCATATTAAGGGTTATCAACCAAGAAAAAATTAGTGTATTGTTAAGGTAAGCGCGCGTACGCACCATAGTTAAATCTTTGTTTAGTGATGAGGCGAAAAATGATCCGTTTTTAGGGGGTCATTTAAGCCCGAATTCGACTTTATTTGATCAAATATTGCCCTAAATCGTTCCTTTTGTGATTTTAGGTGTTTGGAGAGTGAATTCTGGAAAAGAGGCCATTTTGGACGTTTTTGGAGCATAAAGTGAAGAAAACGACAAAGTACCAAATCCAAGCTGGAAATACAAGGTGACGGCGTCAAGGATTTACCCTTGACGGCGTCAGAAAGGATGAATATTTTACCGTAGGTTGTGAAGGCGTCAGATGAAGAGATGACGGCGTCAAAGTGGCCAAGAATATTTTACCGTAGGTGGTGACGGCGTCACCAAGGCCGTCACAATTGGATCTAGGGCATCCGAGGAAGTTATTGGCGGCTGGCTGACGGCGTCAGAATTAACTCTTGACGCCGTCAGGACGATTTTCCTATATATAGTTTTCTAGTTTTTTCATTAAAAAGGAGAAGTTTTGGTGAAACCCTAAAGACGATTTTGGTGCCTCTTTTACAGGTTTTTCAAGGGTTCCAAACCCTTGATACCTTGCATTGTAATTGAGATAAGTATACTTTTAATTCAATCAATATGTCTATGTGTTGGTTGTTTATCTTTTGTTCTTATCTTAATTTCACTATGCTAGGCTAGATTTACTTTGTGTTTGCTTAGATCTAATGAAACCTAGATGTTGATTATGTGTTAATTACTTGTCTATTCTTGTTCTTGGATGAATGATATTATATGTTAGGCTTAAGAAAACTGGCAGATCTCCAAATGGTAACATGCTTGAACGTCTTAAGAAACATGAACCGAGGCGTACTAGGTCTTTATTGGTTGTATTTAATGCATGAGCCACTGTTTACAATCCCTATAGTTGTGCTGGGTCATGGTGTAGGATGAGATAAGAGCTCATAGAGTTGGGGAGTTATGTATGCCACCCCACGAATGGTATTAAGGAATACAATCCGTCATCCATACAAGTGTAACAAGTAATTGACATGTAAAAGATATCTAGGGAGTAATGAAGTCTAAGTAAACACAATTTCTCCAAATACTGCTCACAACCTTAGTTTAATATTAGTTTAATTTTATTTTCATTAGTTTAATTAGTTATAAAGTAGTTTTTGGGTTAGTTGAATAACAACTAATTCCGCCCACTCTTCCAAAACCCGAGATTTTACTTGCTTTCATAAAATATAAAAATACAAAAATAATCATCTTTCATCTCTAGAACTATTAATTAGGCTTTCTAATCCTAGCGACACTATTCCTAAGCTGAACGATCAATCCCCCGGTACTTGTCACTATACTATACTACAACGATCAGGTACACTGCCTGGTGGGGGTTGTAAGCCTCGCGAGATCCCTCGAGAGGTAAAGCAAGGTGCGATTCCCACGCATCAAGTTTTTGGCGCCGCTGCCGGGGAATAGTTATTGTCTAGGTTAGGATTTCTTTTTATTAGGTCTACTTGCTAGATTCCTTTCTAGTAAGATTTTTATTTTTATTTTTAGGTCTTCTTTAGTCTATCTTATTTCTTCGTGCCTTTGTTTGTAACTCTTTACCATCCGACATCATGGAAGGTGGTAACATCTTTGAACCCGTCATCCCACCACAACAAAACCCACCATTAGAACCCCTTAGGCCCCGAACCTTAGGAGAGTATTCCCGACCTAGCCACCAAGGCTACCGAAACACCATTGAGCTCACCGGAGCCAATGTGACCCCCTTGCGATCCGACACCATCCGGTTGGTGCAAAGCGGATGTGCATTCCATAGACTTCGTTCCGAAGATCCAAACCAACACCTTAAGGATTTCCTCAAAATCGTAGATTCCATAGACCTAGGTGTTGAAACTAGAGAGACTACCCGTTTACGCCTATTCCAATTCTCTCTACGGGATCAAGCTAGTCAATGGCTTGAGCGTTTACCCGCGGGATCCATCACCACATGGGATGATCTCACCACTCGTTTCCTTGCTCAATTTTTCCCACCTGGGAGAACTACTAAGCTTAGGAATGACATCTTGATGTTCCAACAACGTCAAAATGAATCTCTTTACGAAGCATGGACTCGTTTCAAGGACTTACTCCAAAAAGTCCCTCATCATGGCATAGATCTTTGGCTCCAAGTCCAAATTTTCTATGACCATATCGATATCCCCACGAGGCGAACCATTGACCAATCGGCCGGTGGTAAGCTACGTGATCTTAGTGCGGAACAATCATGGGAACTCATAGAAGATCTTGCTCTCTATGACAACAAAAGTTGGAATGATCCCCGTGATTTGAACAAAACGGTCAAGGCAATATCTTTGCCTTCGAACAATTCAAGCACTCCCGACCGTAGGATCATGGAACTTGAGGACCAAGTCAAGTTTCTCATGAAATCTTACGAAGCTCCGAAGCATTCAAGCCAAGTGAACAAAATCACTTCTTCATGCGAATTATGTAGTGGTCCCCATGACACTCGTGATTGTATGGAACTCCCCGGAACAGCTTTTGCGGACTACGCATCCACGCGTACCGACGAAGCGGGAGATAAGTGGTACACTTTCAAACCCGAGCCGAACACATACGGTGATTCATACAACCCCTCATGGAAAAATCACCCAAACCTTAGGTGGAAACAAAATCAACCCAATTCTTCCAACCCACCTAATCGTTACCAATCAAACGGTCCACCACCCAACCATACCTTCAACAACAATCCTTCTAACAACTATGGTAGTACCAACAATCTTGAAGGGTTGATGTCAAAGTTCATGGCATCTCAAGAAGCTCGCATATCCAAGTTTGAAGCCGATTTTAAACAAAAGCAAAGCGAGATGACCACTAGAATTGACACATTGTTGAAAGTTCTCAACGACCGAGAAATGGGAGCACTCCCAAGTGACACAATCAAGAATCCGAAACTAACCGTTAATTCCATATCATCCGTTTCGTCACCCACTTCGTGTCCACAATATTATTCGGTCAAATCAACGAGCACGTGTTTCAAGCAAAACCAAGTTCCCCAAAAGGACCAATCAACTAAAACTCCTACTATAGAGCCGGTCAAAAGCATTGTTGAAACACCTCTTACGCAAGACCTTGACGATGAATTCAAAGAACTTCACATTGAACGCCCCGTCATTGATGTCTTAGCGCGTGCTCCATACTATAGCACCCTCCTAGAAAAATATGAGAAGTGTAAGCTAGGCAAAAATGGGACCGCTTTCGTTCAAAACAAGTTACCTAAAAAGCTTGATGACCCGGGTATATTTGTTTTGCCTTGTAAGATAGGAAGATCCGAAGCTTTTGACACATTAGCCGATTTAGGGTCAAGCCTTAACTTGATTCCCTTATCCTTATTCACCACTCTTAAGCTAGGAAAGTTAGAGGAAACGGAGGTATTGATAGGTCTAGCGGATGGGAGTATTGCACACCCGGTTGGAATGATTAAGGATGTAGTTGTTCACGTAGGAAAGTTAACTATATTAGCGGATTTTCACGTCCTAGACATGGTTAGTGACACTACATGCCCATTATTGGTAGGAAGAGGATTTTTAGCAACCGCTAGTGCCATGATAGATTGTAAGGAATCTAAGATAACGGTAGGAGAAGGCGATACTTGGTCGGTATACGATGTTAAGAAGCATAGTTATGATTGTAATGATGAACCGATACCATATTGGGTAGAGATGAATAGGAGACCGTCTAGATATGGGCCTTGGATAGAAAGGAATTTCATAGGACCTCAATGCCCATTCTATCTAGAGAAGGACTTTGTTGAGAAGACACACTCGGTAGAACAACTCATTGCTAGAGATGAGGAGCTAGACCCCTTTGAGGACCCCTTAGTCTTTAGGAAGATGATTGAGTTATTAAGCGTAATGCCCGTCAACATAGAAAGGAATAAATGGAAAAGAGAGGGGGATAAGTGTGAGTGGAGGTGGGACAAGCCACCCAAAGAAGGAGACGGGTCATGGCATATTAGAATGACCGTGTATGATCCGGATGGAGAAATGTTTGAAAGGTCATATCACACTAAGGAGACCGATAGAAAGTTGAAACCCAAGTTTGATCCCAAAGATATCCTCAACGAGGAACTCACCCGAATCACGTAGTAACCCACGACTTTGAGTCTAGCTACAAGACTCGTAAATAAAGAAAAACGCTTCTTGGGAGGCAACCCATGTTTTGTGTGATTTTAATTGTTTGATTGTTATTTGCTTCCGTATGCATGTTTTATTTTTATTGTTGGTTGATCATGTTTCTCAATTAAAATGTGAAATACCTTATTATGTTGTTTTGCCTAGTCCTAACTTCAACCTAAAGGTATTTTTGCAAAAGATAAGTGTAAGGGGAAACCCCAAATATGTTTTTAAGAAACAAACCGATCATGATTCTCCACAATATTTAATGAACATGTATATTCGTATTTGTTAGAGTCAAATGCTTGTATCGAGTCATAATGAAGTTTTGCAGGATTTTCCAGGAAGTAGGACGAGGTTTTTCCAGAAATTTCCGGAAACTTAACATAAAGATTTCTGCAGGTCCATTCTGACGGCGTCAGGCAATTGCTCTTGATGGCGTCAGGAGCAAAAATCTGGAAATTTTACCGGTTTTGTTTTTCTAACGGAGTCTTATGGTTTTTGTGAATTATTAAGTTTTATAATCTCCAGGAAATCTGCAAACTTCATTCCACAAGCATTATATCTTACTTTGTTTTCTAGGATTTAGTAACTTATATAGGATGCCGCCGATTTTACGCGAGGCTGCCTTGTCTATTGTTGTCAGGTTTTACAGGTTATTTAAGACAAGAAGATGATTTATATTCTGGAAGGGAAGCTTTGATTGTTCATTTTCTTGGAGGAAGACTTAACCTGGCCAACCTAAAATCCATACCGAGCGAATCAGGGGAGTATTTGATTTCATTCTCTTTACTTTCAACTTTTACATTCTTTACTTGAACATTGGGGACAATGTTCATCCTAAGTGTAAGGGGAGGGTAAAAAGATGATACCTTACATATTCACTTTCGCTTGAGTTTGTTTTGTTTGATAGTAGATGAGTAATAAAACTACGAGAAATACTTGTTAGTGTAATTTTAGCGCCAAATTTAAAATTTTTTACAACATTTAGGAGTGAAACTTTAGCCATAGCAAGCGTCTCATGGATAGGAGGTTGTATGACTAGCACATAACCGTATATTCAGAAAAATTTTCCACCCAAAAATGTGAGGTTCGCCTTTAGATTTGATAGGAAAAGCATTCATTATTGGTGCTTATGAGTGTACCGGTAGCATTTAGATTCTAGAACTTGCGTTAGTGATGCATCCCGAGACCGCTAGTGAGACTACATTCGTGTGGTAGGATTTACTACATGATAAGAGGCATTAGGATCACCCTTGTGTTAAACCCGTATTACAATTACTTGACCATTTAAGTCATATTACTTGGCTAGTTAAGTCAACTAATTTTTCCCACACCCCTTTGCGTTGTACTCATTTTTAGTACACGATACCCCTAGTACACACCTCCGAGCCTATCTTTTCGTTTCTAACTTTAAGCATCTTACTTAAAGGAAGAATTTGTTACACCCCACTTAAATGTACACCCAAATCGCCTTAGCCTTCCGTGTATGCGCTCATTTTTAGTGCATTATTGTTATTTGTTAAACCCTAAGTTAACTTTCTAATTGATTACATGGTTGCTAAGTCGAGTCATATCCTTGTACATATTGTTTTGGGACGATTGGGACTCATGGGTAAGTACTTATTTTATGGAGTAATGGGGAAGAACATCATATTATTACCCCCATATGTACGTTAATCTTAAAAGTGCTCCAAGTGTTTTGATTTTCTTAATTCGAGTCATTAGAATAGTTTAATGTAAAGTATGTAAAGATTCAAGTGTAAGGGGAATGCTAAAACCCCTATGATGTATTATTTTGGATGGTAGAGTAAGAGTGTATGAAAAAAAAAAAAAAAAACCGAAAAAAAATCAAGAAAAAAAGAAAAAAAAAAAAATAGAAAAGAAAGAGAGAAAAAACATACGGACTACCATCCCATTTTTATTCTATGTTCATTTTATGTTTTTGTTATTTTTCATTTATTAGCTTAAGTCGAGTCTAGTCTTGGCTTAGCAACGCCATCTTGTACATGTAATTTACTAAGATTGTTAACTCGCTACCAGTAAAATTCCCTTTATCCAACAAAACCGTGTAATTCATATCCCTACACCTAACGTTATAACCCTTTAAAAGACCTCTTTGATAGTTTATCCTAGGTGCTTACGCCATGTGGTGGAGGTTTGATCCTTTCCCAAGCCTATGGTAATCTATTTTGTTATGACAGGTAGTGAGAGATATCTTTCATTTCCATAATGTTATATTACTTTATTACACCCGAGAGATGTGAGTATCTAAACACTATTTGTGAGGTGCTTGTGTATGACCTCCGTGCTTGTCTATTGGTCTTTTGTGGAACGATTATTTGTTGTAATTACTTTTATATTAGTGTTAAATGACCCCTAACTTGTCTTTTGAATAGAATAAAAGCTCATTTGCTTGAGGACAAGCAAATCTCAAGTGTAAGGGTATATGATGAGGCGAAAAATGATCCGTTTTTAGGGGGTCATTTAAGCCCGAATTCGACTTTATTTGATCAAATATTGCCCTAAATCGTTCCTTTTGTGATTTTAGGTGTTTGGAGAGTGAATTCTGGAAAAGAGGCCATTTTGGACGTTTTTGGAGCATAAAGTGAAGAAAACGACAAAGTACCAAATCCAAGCTGGAAATACAAGGTGACGGCGTCAAGGATTTACCCTTGACGGCGTCAGAAAGGATGAATATTTTACCGTAGGTTGTGAAGGCGTCAGATGAAGAGATGACGGCGTCAAAGTGGCCAAGAATATTTTACCGTAGGTGGTGACGGCGTCACCAAGGCCGTCACAATTGGATCTAGGGCGTCCGAGGAAGTTATTGGTGGCTGGCTGACGGCGTCAGAATTAACTCTTGACGCCGTCAGGACGATTTTCCTATATACAGTTTTCTAGTTTTTTCATTAAAAAGGAGAAGTTTTGGTGAAACCCTAAAGACGATTTTGGTGCCTCTTTTACAGGTTTTTCAAGGGTTCCAAACCCTTGATACCTTGCATTGTAATTGAGATAAGTATACTTTTAATTCAATCAATATGTCTATGTGTTGGTTGTTTATCTTTTGTTCTTATCTTAATTTCACTATGCTAGGCTAGATTTACTTTGTGTTTGCTTAGATCTAATGAAACCTAGATGTTGATTATGTGTTAATTACTTGTCTATTCTTGTTCTTGGATGAATGATATTATATGTTAGGCTTAAGAAAACTGGCAAATCTCCAAATGGTAACATGCTTGAACGTCTTAAGAAACATGAACCGAGGCGTACTAGGTCTTTATTGGTTGTATTTAATGCATGAGCCACTGTTTACAATCCCTATAGTTGTGCTGGGTCATGGTGTAGGAGGAGATAAGAGCTCATAGAGTTGGGGAGTTATGTATGCCACCCCACGAATGGTATTAAGGAATACAATCCGTCATCCATACAAGTGTAACAAGTAATTGACATGTAAAAGATATCTAGGGAGTAATGAAGTCTAAGTAAACACAATTTCTCCAAATACTGCTCACAACCTTAGTTTAATATTAGTTTAATTTCATTTTCATTAGTTTAATTAGTTATAAAGTAGTTTTTGGGTTAGTTGAATAACAACTAATTCCGCCCACTCTTCCAAAACCCGAGATTTTACTTGCTTTCATAAAATATAAAAATACAAAAATAATCATCTTTCATCTCTAGAACTATTAATTAGGCTTTCTAATCCTAGCGACACTATTCCTAAGCTGAACGATCAATCCCCCGGTACTTGTCACTATACTATACTACAACGATCAGGTACACTGCCTGGTGGGGGTTGTAAGCCTCGCGAGATCCCTCGAGAGGTAAAGCAAGGTGCGATTCCCACGTATCATTTAGAAGATGGTTCGTCAATTGAATGAGTTCGTGTCTGAGATTGATGTGGATGAACTCCGTCAGTTCACCTCCGACTATTTCATCCCCCTTGCGGTGCATTCGGAAGTACCGGAGGCAGACGCATGTATCGCAGACTTCCCTGAGGGAAAGATATGGGTATACACGCGCTTTTTCGAGTTTGCGAATCAGCGCATGCTCATATCCCTATTCTTGAGTGACGTGCTCAACTTCTATCATCTGCATATATCTCAGCTGCACTGTATAGGTGCGGCGAAAATAACGAATTTTGAAGTAAACTGTCGTTTACTTGCTATAAATCCTACGATCAATCTCTTCCGCGCATTTTACCACACAACGTGGTCGAACGGGTGGGTATCGTTTTCGAAGCGCCCAGGGCGCTATCAGTGTTATACTGAAAAAATAGACGCCCTTAGGGGTTGGAGGGAAAGGTTTTTCTGGGTAGATGATACGGTTTTCCCTTCGCTCTTTGAGTTTTATACGCAAGGGACGCTGCCAAAGGGTGAGCGCCCAGGTCCCGGTACGTACAACGTGGAGGATGCAGAAACTATTAATGGTAACCGCATCCCCATCAACTCCAATCCTGAGGAGTTTTTGGTTCATATGGGAATCAGTCGCAACTATTTCCATGGTTTTGACGAGGTGCCAACATTTTTGGATGAACGCGGCCGGGGTGGGTGCTTGTCCTTTCTTATCCTCGTATATGTAGTGTAAGCGCCCTTTCATATTGTGATTTGAATAACTAAACTGTTCTTTGTTGTTTGTTCATGTGTTGCTCAGAGATGGACTTGTTTACCGTAGTGAAGTTGACAAAGCCCTCGCAAGTGACTGTGGGTGTGCACCCACTGAGAGAAGGTGAAGTGCCTATCTTGTAAGCCACAACCCGACGTCTTCTGGAGCCTGCACAAGAGGAATCCTCTGATGTTGTGCAGCCTTTGCTGAATGCAACTCCGGTGCAAACTGTTCCTGCGCAGGGAGTAGTAACTCCTGAGCCTATGCGCGCTGAGTCATCTGACAGTACTGGGATCCTCAAGATTGATACTGATTCTGAAGAGGAGCACCAGGGTGCCAAGTGCAAGGCCTCGGGTGATGGCGGTGAAGGTACTTCGAAGCACAGGCGTCACACTATCGTTGTGGATGAGTCCACAGATGAGGAGGCGTCACAATCTGTGACTGCGCGTGACACTGCGGAGACCTCTTCTCATATGTAAGTGATAATGTCATAGTTCTTCTTCGTTCTCTTTATTCTTCACCATTGACATAATGTCTTGACTTATTTTCTTTTGTATGCAGTGACAAAGCTGTAGGTGGTGATGCAGCATTTGTTGAGCAGCTGGTACCACCGCAGGCGACTCATTCTCAGGTGGAGGAGCCGTTAAAGGCAAGTGAAGAGATGTCTACGCAGGAGCTGATGGAGGAGTTGGGTGCGGCTGCTAATCATCAAGCTGAGTTAGTTGCTCAGCTCAGGGCTCAATATGCTGGTAAAGGTAGCAGCCTTGCATAGAAGGATGAGGAAATTGCGCTGCTCAGGGCGCAATTGGCTGATGCACGGGTTGATGTGGAGTCAACAGCTGCGCATGCTAGGAGGCTCGAAGATGAGAGGTTAGCCTTGATGGTTGAGATGAAGCGCGAGCGTGCTGCCACTGAGCAGTACAGAACTAACTGCATATGGGGGATGAAGTACTTGCAAGAGAACAGAAGCAAGCATTTCGCCAAGCTTGATGAGTTCCGCGAGGTCGTGGAGACTGCCTTGAAGACGCAGGAAGTTAAGCTACATAAGCTAAGCATTGAGTATGATGAGGAGCTGTATCCTTATCTAGTGTCTGCTGTTGCTGAGCGCATGTATTATTTCCTTATAGTTTGTTGCTTAATTTTTGGCTGTGTATACCTCCAAAAATATTGTCTGATAACGCACCTGTTATTATGTTTGTGGGTGGCTGATCAGTCATGGTCTCCGTTTGGCTGCCATGGGTACACTAGAGTCCCAAGAGGTTGTGGAGGCCTTTGGGAAGGTTGTGGAGTGTGCTATGGCTTGCGGCAAGGCTGAGGCCGTAGAAGAGCTGCACAAGGGGAAAATGCTGACTGTATCCCCTCGGGAGGTGCCAGGTTATGCTGGGGATGGCTATGCAGAATTGGTTGCAGCCATGGAGAAGATGAAAGTCTTCAATTTTCCCCATATCGCCCAGCTAGAGCGTGATCAAGATTATCCTATCAGCGTGATCATGCAGGGGCACACATAGTAGAAGATGCGGAGGCGCAGCCTGACTTCTTTTTGAAGCCAAATGAGTCACAGCTGAAGGTGCCCATCTTTGCTCGCCCTTGTGACATGCTGAATCCCTTCACCCTTGAAAAGGAGATATCTCTCAAGAAGTCCTTGGAGGCCCATATTACAAGGCTTGCGCGTAAGAAGTGCATGAAAGGGAAAGCCATTTTATGTGGTGTTGGTGCGGCCCATCTTCCCAGATTTGATGGGATTCCTGTCAGCGTATTGACTGTATCGCAGGATGACAGCAGCTTGCTGAGGAGGCTTGATGAGGCTGGGCAAGTAGCGTCTATAGCTAGTAGCTCAAGACATAGACGCGCTTGTAGTATGTAGATTTCTATGTATTCATCTTTTTGTTGTATATATTGGATCTGTAACTCGTGGTTAATGAATAATAATATTTAACTTTTTTGTACGTTTTGTTTGTGTCATTTTGTACTTAGATTATTTGTCTTTTCATGAAAGACTTTCCAAGAGTCAAATTGAAACCCAAACGTACTTAGGAAAATTTTGTATTAAGTCCATAACTTAATAAATATATGTGAATAAAAAATTCATAAGTGTGTGGGTAAACTTGCAGCGTGCTGCAAATACCATATTAAGGAACCAAAAGTCTTGGCTCCTAAATTGCTAAACGCGCACAGTGTGCGTTGTTGTGTATCCTTCGTGGGATGCGCATTAAACTTACTTCAACGTCTTGAAAGTAAGGTTTTTAGCAAGGATGCGTGATCCGGTGTTGATGGGTTTGCAACCCTCTTACTCAACGAGTTATTTAGTAGGTTTACTCTTCCTCTCTGCCATTGTGGGTCTTAATAAGTGCATGCACGCCATGTAGGCAGAAATATAAAGTAAAAATATTGAGACATAAATAAAAATGTAAGCAATAAATTTAAATGTGTTGTGGAGTTAGCTAGAAACCACAACGTTTTATTAATACTTGCAAGTTTTTGGAAATAAAAGACAATTTAAGAAAACTGTAAATATAAGGACATTTATTAGGCACTTTACTAAAGTGCAGAGGTGTCGGTATGTGGGCCGTAGCCTTTCCTAGATATAGCATCTCTTGAGATTGCAGATATTCCAAGTGCGTGCTAGCTCATGGCCTTCCATATCACGTAACTTGTATACACCGTTGCCTAGTGCTTCTGTGACTTCATAGGGTCCTTCCCATTTGGGTCCAAGCTTGCCCGTGTCTTCTGCATGGCTTGCATCATTGGCATGGTATACAAAGTCTCCTGGCCTGAAAGAAGTGTTTCTAACTTTTGCATCATAATACTTCTTCATCATTGACTTAGCCTTTGCTTCACGTATAGCTGCACACTCGCGCCTTTCTTCCAACAGATCCAAGTCTATTCGTCGCTCGTCGTCATTAGTTGTGACATTGATTTCCACCGTACGGATAGTTGGCTTTCCAATCTCGGCCGGTATAACAGCTTCTGTCCCATAGACAAGAGAGAATGGTGTATCTCCAGTGCTAGTTTTTATTGTCGTGCGGTGCGCCCATAAAACATGCGATAATTCATTCACCCATCTGCCTTTGTGTTTGTCAAGGTGTGCTTTTATCCCTTCTCCCAGGCTATGTTTCGCGCGTTCAACCAGGCCATTGGTTTATGGGTGTTTGACTGACGCAAAATGTTGTGCAATATTCAGCTGTGCGCACCAATCTTTGAACGGATTGTCACGGAATTGTTTTTCATTATCCGAAATGATTTCTCCAGGTAGGCCAAAGTGATGAGGCGAAAAATGATCCGTTTTTAGGGGGTCATTTAAGCCCGAATCCGAATTTATTTGATCAAATATTGCCCTAAATCGTTCCTTTTGTGATTTTAGGTACTTGGAGAGTGAATTCTGGAAAAGAAGCCATTTTGGACTTTTTGGAGCATAAAAGTGAAGAAAACGGCAAAGTCTCAATTTCCATGCTGGGAACAGTACATGAAGGCGTCAAGAGTTTTTCTTGACAGCGTCAAAACCCCAAGAATTAAAATCCGTAGTTGATGACGGCGTCAAGAGCATTTTGGTGACGGCGTCAAGAGTAAAAGTGGTGATGGCCCAGATAGAATGTGAAGGCGTCACCCAAGGCTGTCACGTGTTAACTTGTCAAAACTTGCGCGCGGAATAGCTGATATTGTTTTGGTCATAACTTTTGCATACGAACTCGGATTGAGGTGATTCAAAAGCCCAGGGGAAGAGGACGAAGAGATCTACAATTTGGTGAAAAAATGGTTGTGACGGCGTCAAGAGTACGAGCTGACGCCGTCAAGCCTTGCCGACAGAAAACATGCCTATAAATATAACTTCATAACTTCACTTTTTGTAAGCCCTAAACCCTAAAGTCAATTCCTGGGTTTAGGTGGGTGTTTTTCCAGCAACTTAGAGGGTTTCAATCACTCCATAAACATCATGTATTGGTTTGATGATTCTATCTCAACTATGTCTTTCATTATTCTTGTTGATTGTCTTTCTTTGATCATGTTTTGCTAATTCACCTTGTGTCTACTTATGATTATGTGAAACTTGTACATAATTGATTAGATCTCATTGATTTCTTGTTGATTTTGTGTCTATCTCCATCAATTAAGGCGTGACAACTTCAATAGATCTAGTTGGTTTAGTTTATAATCCTTGTTTCCTATTGATTCTTGTTTTGATTAAATGATTTATATGTTAGGCTTAAGAAAACTGGCAGATCTCCAAATGATAACATGCTTGAACGTCTTAAGAAACATGAACCGAGGCGTACTAGGTCTTTATTGGTTGTATTTAATGCATGAGCCACTGTTTACAATCCCTATAGTTGTGCTGGGCATGGTGTAGGAGGAGATAAGAGCTCATAGAATTGGGGAGTTATGTATGCCACCCCATGAATGGTATTAAGGAATACAACCCGTCAATTAAAACAAGGTTACAATTCAATAGGTAGGATTGGATAGCTAGCAAGGAGTAACATATCATGGGTAGACATGCTTCACTTATCTTGTAGAACCTTAGTTTAGTTTTCTTGTTAATTAGTTTAAATAGTAGCTTTTGGGTTAGTTGATTAGCAACTAATTCCGCCCACTCTCCCAAAACCCGAGATTTTTACTTGCTTTTCATAAAATATAAAAATACAAAAAGAATCATCCTTCACCTTTAGACCTAGTTAGATTAATTTCAATCCTAACGACACTATTCCTAGCTGAACGATCAATCCCCCGGTACTTGTCACTATACTATACTACAACGACCAGGTACACTGCCTGGTGGGGGTTGTAAGCTTCTCGAGATCCCTCGAGAGGTAAAGCCTGGTGCAATTCCCACGCATCAAGTTTTTGGCGCCGCAGCCCGGGGAATATTTATTGTTTAGGTTGAATTTGATTTTTATTACGTCTACTCATTAGATTCCGTTTTAGTGAGATTTTTATTTTCTTTTTATTAGCTTTCTCGTAATCTATCTTTTCTTTGTGTATTTGTTCGTAGAAACCTTTCCATTGACTCTTCCGTTCACCACTATGGAGAACGCGAATCCACCATACTACCGACCACGAAACCCATTCACTCCTAATGACATCTTGATGTTCAAACAATATCGAGATGAACCTATTTATGATGCATGGACTCATTTTAAAAATTTACTACGAATAGTCCCTCATCATGGTTTCAATCTATGGTACCTAAATCAAATCTTTTACTATAGTGTCCACCCGTATGACCAAAGGTACATTGACGATTTTTCCAACGGGGACCTTAGGGAATTAAATGCTGAAGAAGCATGGGATGCCATAGAAGATTGTGCCCAATATTATTATAGAGTAGACAACCCGACAAACAACATCACAAATCAATCAATAACAAGTTTGAAGGAGCAAACAGGAAGTTTGTCTAGGGATGATTACCTAGGGATACCTGCGTGGATTTCACCTAAAATCATAGTACAAAACAAACACATAGGTAATCTAGGTACAATGGAGGATGAGGTGGATAATCCAAGCCTACAAAATACCCCACAAGTCCTACCATCATTTGAGGCACATACACCACCCGTGACTCACCCAGAAGAAGTAGATGAGACTATAGGAACCCCAATTGAGGTAGAACCCTTGGACCAAGCACTACTAGAGGATATAGGTTTGAATACTTGTAGTGATAACCTTACTCCTAGTTCTAGGGAATTTCCTAGTGTTGATGAACCAGAACCTCAACCTTTACACAACTTCCCATCCTTAGATTTATTTCTAGGAGACAAAAGAGGAACCGACCCACCCATCAACCTATATTATCCGGGTAGTTTTAGGATGAAGGAAGCCATTCACTCACCCCCTTCACCTCACGTGGCATATTTCCACCCTAAGGGTGTGTATCACTACTTCCACCCACACTTAATCCTAAGTGTAGGGAAAACCTCCCCTATTTCCATTAAATAAGGGTAGAGTCAGGCTCGTGACTCGAACAAAAACAAGCGCTTCTTGGGAGGCAACCCATGTTTTTAATTGTTTGATGTTTTATTTTATTTGTTTGTTTGCGTCATATATGCTTAATCATAGTTGTTTAATTTCCATGTTTCGAATAATTTGTGAAAATGCTTTATTTTGTTTTTAACATCGTCTTAATTGCATATAAAGGTATTTTACAAAAAGATAAGTGTAGGGAAATTTATATCTTGTTAAAAAGAACTAAATTCGAACATGAAAACTTCACAATTCATGATTAGCATATATTTTATCTTGTTTGTGTGTCAATAATTGTGGACATGTTTTATGAGTTCCTATTTGTAATTCATTCCACAAGTATCCTATCCTTTTGTTGCTTTGTCTTGTTTCTATTTCTAAGTCTGGAATTACATCTAGTTGTGATTTTTGTTCGATTTGATGCTTTGGTCTTTGTGTTTGTTGATTACAGGACAAGAATATGATTTATATTTCTGGGGGGAAGCTTTCAACGTTCGTCTTCTTGGAGGTAGATTTAACCATGTTGTCACATTATCCACGGTGAACGAATCAGGGGAGTATTAGTTTCTTTCATTCTTATTTATTTACTTTTACATCTTTTATCTAGAACATTGGGGACAATGTTCGGTTTAAGTGTAGGGAGGGTATATTAGAAACTATTACTCCACTTGGTTTTTGTTTTGTTTAATAGTGAATGTGTAATAAAACTGAGAGAAATATTTGTTAGGGCAATTTTAGCACCAAATTTAAAATTTTTTGCAACATGTAGGAGTGAAACTTTAGTCTTAATAAGCGTCTCATGGATAGGAGTTGTATGACTAGCATAAAAAACCATACCACTCAAAAATTTCCACCCCAAATATGTGAGGTTCGCCCTTAGATCTTTAGGAAAAAGCATTCATTGTTGGTGCTTATGAGTGTACCGGTAGTATTTAGATTCTAGAACTTGTGATAGCGATGCATCCCGAGACCGCTAGTGAGACTACATTCGTGTAGTTAGGATTTACTACATGATAAGAGGCATTAGGATAACCCTTGTTCTACACCTGTAATATAATTACATTGACTTCATAGGTTAAGTAATTCTCCCACACCTTTGCGTTGTACTCATTTTTAGTACACGAAACCCCTAGTACACCCCTCCGAGCCTATCTTTTCATTTCTAACTTTAAGCATTTTAATTAAAGGAAGAATTTGTTTACAATCCACCCCAAATGTGCAACCAAATCGCCTTAGCCTTCCTTGTATGCACTCATCTTTAGTGCATTATTGTTAATTGTTTAAACCCTTTGATTAGTTGTCTAATTGATTACATAGTTGCTAAGTCGAGTCATATCTTGTACATATTGTTTTGGGACGATTGGGACTCATGGGTAAAGTACTATTGTAATGGAGTAATGGGGATGATGTCAATTATTACCCCCATATGTGCATTAATATTTAAAAGTACTCCAAGTGTTTTGATTATCTTGATTCGAGTCATTAGAATAGTTGATTGTAAAGTATGTAAAAGCTCAAGTGTAGGGAGGAAACGAGCTCCCTTTGATGTATTGTTTTGGATGGTAGAGTAAGAGTGTATGCAAAAAAAAAAAAAAAAAAAAAAAAAAAAGAGAAAAACATACGGACTACCATCCGTTTCTTTTATTTATGTTTAAGTCAAATAGTGTCTTGAAAATCCAAAAAGAGTTGTGGTTAGTTTAAGTTGAGTCGAGTCTTGGCTTAGCAACACCTCATTGTACATGTAGTTAACTAAGACAATTGACTTGCCACCAGTAAAATATCCGTTTATCCAACAAAACCATGTTTTCCATATCCCCTACACCTAACGTTATAACCCTTTAAAAGACCTCTTTGATAGTCTATCTTAGGTGCTTACGCCAAGTGGTGGAAGTTTGTTCCTTTCCCAAGCCTATGGTAATCTATTTGCTATGACAGGTAGAGAGTGATATTTCTCCATTTCCAATTATGACATATAAATTTTCAACACCCGAGAGATGAAAGTATCCAAATACTTAATATGAGGTGCTAGTGTATAATTTCCGTGCTTGTTTTGACTAAGGTGGAACGATCATTTGTTGTAATTACTTTTATATTAGTGTTAAATTACCCCTAACTTATATTTTGATTGGTGGAAAAGCTCATTTGCTTGAGGACAAGCAAATCCCAAGTGTAGGGATATATGATGAGGCGAAAAATGATCCGTTTTTAGGGGGTCATTTAAGCCCGAATCCGAATTTATTTGATCAAATATTGCCCTAAATCGTTCCTTTTGTGATTTTAGGTACTTGGAGAGTGAATTCTGGAAAAGAAGCCATTTTGAATGTTTTTGGAGCATAAAAGTGAAGAAAACGGCAAAGTCTCAATTTTCCATGCTGGGAACAGTACATGAAGGCGTCAAGAGTTTTTCTTGACGGCGTCAAAACCCCAAGAATTAAAATCCGTAGTTGATGACGGCGTCAAGATCATTTTGGTGACGGCGTCAAGAGTAAAAGTGGTGACGGCCCAGAGAGAATGTGAAGGCGTCACCCAAGGCCGTCACGTGTTAACTTGTCAAAACTTGCGCGCGGAATAACTGATATTGTTTTGGTCATAACTTTTGCATACGAACTCGGATTGAGGTGATTCAAAAGCCCAGGCGAAGAGGACGAAGAGATCTACAATTTGGTGAAAAAATGGTTGTGACGGAATCAAGAGTACGAGCTGACGCCATCAAGGCTTGCCGACAGAAAACATGCCTATAAATATAACTTCATAACTTCACTTTTTGTAAGCCCTAAACCCTAAAGTCGATTCCTGGGTTTAGGTGGGTGTTTTTCCAGCAACTTAGAGGGTTTCAATCACTCCATAAACATCATGTATTGGTTTGATGATTCTATCTCAACTATGTCTTTCATTATTCTTGTTGATTGTCTTTCTTTGATCATGTTTTGCTAATTCACCTTGTGTCTACTTATGATTATGTGAAACTTGTATATAATTGATTAGATCTCATTGATTTCTTGTTGATGTTGTGTCTATCTCCATCAATTAAGGCGTGACAACTTCAATAGATCTAGTTGGTTTAGTTTATAATCCTTGTTTCCTATTGATTCTTGTTTTGATTGAATGATTTATATGTTAGGCTTAAGAAAACTGGCAGATCTCCAAATGGTAACATGCTTGAACGTCTTAAGAAACATGAACCGAGGCGTACTAGGTCTTTATTGGTTGTATTTAATGCATGAGCCACTGTTTACAATCCCTATAGTTGTGCTGGGCATGGTGTAGGAGGAGATAAGAGCTCATAGAATTGGGGAGTTATGTATGCCACCCCATGAATGGTATTATGGAATACAACCCGTCAATTAAAACAAGGTTACAATTCAATAGGTAGGATTGGATAGCTAGCAAGGAGTAACATATCATGGGTAGACATGCTTCACTTATCTTGTAGAACCTTAGTTTAGTTTTCTTGTTAATTAGTTTAAATAGTAGCTTTTGGGTTAGTTGATTAGCAACTAATTCCGCCCACTCTCCCAAAACCCGAGATTTTTACTTGCTTTTCATAAAATATAAAAATACAAAAAGAATCATCCTTCACCTTTAGACCTAGTTAGATTAATTTCAATCCTAACGACACTATTCCTAGCTGAACGATCAATCCCCCGGTACTTGTCACTATACTATACTACAACGATCAGGTACACTGCCTGGTGGGGGTTGTAAGCTTCTCGAGATCCCTCGAGAGGTAAAGCCTGGTGCAATTCCCACGCATCACAAAGCGGCATATAATGCTGTCCCAAATGAAGCGTTTGACTTGGTTACCTGTGATGCTTGCCACTGGTTTTGCCTCAATCCACTTAGTGAAATAATCTATGGCCACTATGAGGAATTTTAGTCCCCCCGCTGCAACTGGAAAAGGACCTGCAATATCAATGCCCCATTTATAGAATGGCCGTGGTGAGGTGATGGGTGTCAGCTCTTGTTATGGTCGGCGCGGAATGGGCCTATGGACTTGACAGTCGCTGCACTTCTTTATCATATCCCACGCATCACAGTGCATAGTAGGCCAATAATATCCTGATCGCAAGGCTCATGCCACAACAGACCATGGTCCTGAGTGCATACTGCATGAACCATCGTGGATCTCTCGGAGTACGTAATCTGCCTGAAGAGGTCCGATGCACCTAAGCCATGGTTGTAGGAATGAACATCGATAGAGGATACCGTCTCGGAGTTCGAACTTTTGCACTGTGCGCCGTATCCTACGAGCGTCCTTCTGTTCCTTGGGTAACATACCTTTGCTTATGTATTCGATGATAGGTGTCATCCATGTAGGATCCTGTTCTTCTATCACCGTGGATATTTCCATCTCCGAGATTGATTTGTTCTTCAAGGTTTCCACCAATACCTGTTTTGAAAGGTGAGCAAAACTTGTGGATGCAATCTTACTCAGCGTATCTGCTTTTCTATTTTCTACTCTAGGAACTTGTTTGATGGTGAACCTGTCGAAATTCTGGATCAGAGACTTGGTTTTGTCGAGGTATTGGATCATATTGTCCTCATTAGCCACATATTCGCCTAACACGTGGTTGGCTACTAACCGGGAATCAACATTTGCTTCTAGGTTGCGTACACCCATTTGAGTTGCAATGCGTAATCCAGCAAGTAAGGCTTTATATTCTGCCTCATTGTTTGTGGATGTGAATTCAAAACGCAGTGCGTAAGTGAATTCCATTCCGTCTGGGCTAGTGAGGATAAGGCCTGCACCTGACCCATCCACGCACGAAGATCCGTCCGTGAATAGAACCCATGGTTCTTGTAGTTCTACCGTGCTTGTTGAAGGTGGAGTATCGGTATCTGGCTTCTCAATAATGAAGTCGGCTAATATATGCCCCTTAATCGCAGTGCGTGGTCTATAAGAGATGTTATGCTCGCTCAATAACACACTTCATTTTTGTAGCCATCCTGATGCATCAGGTTTAGAGATAACTTGCTTGATAGGTTGGTCCGTAATTACAGCTATTGGGTGTGCTGAGAAGTATCTGCGTAGTCTTTTAGCTGCGAATACTAAAGCTAGGACCAGCTTCTCCATGGCAGTATAGTTAGTCTCTGTCTTCTTGAGCGCTTTGCTTACAAAGTATATTGGTGTTTGAACGGAGTTCCTATCTGTTAATAACATTGCGCTTACTGCTCCATGAGTTGCCGATAAGTACATGATCAATTCTTCCCCTGGTCGGGGTGCGACAAGTTTGGGAAGTGTTGCTATATGTTGCTTGAGCTGCTGAAAAGCTTCTTCCGCTTCCACAGTCCAACGAAAGTCTTCCTTTTTTGTACACTTCGTGAGTGTCTTAAAGAGAGGGAGTGACTTATCTGCTGATTTGGACAAGAATCGATTTAGTCCAGCTAATTTTCCGTTTAATGACTGGACTTCTTTCAGCGTGCGTGGTGAGGGGAGTTCGATGACAGCTTTTGTTTTTTCTGGGCAGGGTTTAATGCCATCAGGTTCTATCAAATACCCAAGAAACATGCCTTCTGTAGCGCCAAAAGTGCACTTCTTGGGATTTAACTTCATGTTGATCCTTCCCAGTGTTTTGAATGTTTCCTCAATGTCGCGCACCAATTCTTCTTCGGTATGACTCTTTATAATGATACATGGGAATCGCACCAGGCTTTACCTCTCAAAGGATCTTGAGAAGCTTACAACCCCCACCAGGCAGTGTACCTGATCGTTGTAGTATAGT
The DNA here is from genome assembly GCA_030686995.1 of Artemisia argyi. Classification (NCBI taxonomy): domain Eukaryota; kingdom Viridiplantae; phylum Streptophyta; class Magnoliopsida; order Asterales; family Asteraceae; genus Artemisia; species Artemisia argyi. The sequence continues at coordinate 10,684,589 of CM060685.1, forward strand.
ATAGTGACAAGTACCGGGGGATTGATCGTTCAGCTAGGAATAGTGTCGCTAGGATTAGAAAACCTAAATACTAGTTCTAAAGGTGAGGGAAAATTCTTTTTGTATTTTTATATTTTTTAGAAAGCAATTTAAAATCTCGGGTTTGAAGGATTTGGGCAGAATTAGTTGCTATTCAACTAACCAAATACTAAGATGCAATCAAAATAAAATACTAGAAATGAAAATAAACTAATTTATACTAAAGTTGTGAGCAGTAATTGGAGAAAATCTGTTTACTTAGATTTCACTACTCCCTAGACATCTTTTACACGTTAATTACTTGTTATAATTGCATGGATGACGGATCGTATTCCTTAATACCATTCATGGGGTGGCACACTTAACTCCCCAATTCTATGAGCTCTTATCTCCTCCTACACCATGCCCAGCACAACTATAGGGATTGTAAACAGTGGCTCATGCATTAAATACAACCAATAAAGACCTAGTGCGCGTCGGTTCATGTTTCTTAAGACGTTCAAGCATGTTACCAATTGGAGATCTGCCAGTTTTCTTAAGCCTAACATATAAATCATTCATCCAAGACAAGAATAAACAAGTAATCAACACATAATCAACATCTAGGTTTCATTAGATCTAAGCAAACACAAGATAGATCTAGCCTAGCATGATGGAATTAAGACAAGAACAAGATATAGACAACCAACACATAGACATATTGATTGAATTAAAAGAACACTTATCTTGATTACACATGCAAGGTATCAAGGGGTTGGAACCCTTGGAAAACCTGTAAAGTTACACCAAAATCGTACTTAGGGTTTCTCCCAGAACTTCTCTCTTTAAATGTGAAAAATTAGAAAACTATATATAGGAAAAGGTGTCTGACGGCGTCAAGACTAATTAGGTGACGCCGTCACCTCGCCGCCAAAACTAATCTCGGACTGCCTTGATCTACATTTGACGCCGTTAAGTATTAATCATTTCTAGGCCGTCATGACTTTTACTCTTGACGCCCTACCTTCATGACGCCGTCAAATCTCTTCTGGATCGTCATGGAATTTTGCTCTTGACGCCGTCAGGGGGTTACTCTTGACGCCGTCACCTACTGTTCCCAGCATGGAAAATTAAGACTTTGGCGTTTTCTTCACTTTTATGCTCCAAAAACGTCCGAATTGCTTCCTTTTCCAGATTTCACTCCCAAAGTACCTAAAATCACAAAAGGAATGATTTAGGGCAATATTTGATCAAATAAATTCGAATTCGGGCTTAAATGACCCCCTAAAAACGGATCATTTTTCGCCTCATCATATACCCTTACACTTGAGATTTGCTTGTCCTCAAGCAAATGCGCTTTTATTCTACTCAAAAGACAAGTTAGGGGTCATTTAACACTAATATAAAAGTAATTACAACAAATAATCGTTCCACTAAAGACCAATAGACAAGCACGGAGGTCATACACAAGCACCTCACAAATAGTGTTTAGATACTCACATCTCTCGGGTGTAATAAAGTGTAAATTACAAAATGGAAACGGAAGATATCTCTCACTACCTGTCATAGCAAAATAGATTACCATAGGCTTGGGAAAGGATCAAACCTCCACCACATGGCGTAAGCACCTAGGATAAACTATCAAAGAGGTCTTTTAAAGGGATGTAACGTTAGGTGTAGGGATATGAAATACACGGTTTTGTTGGATAAAGGAAGTTTTACTGGTGGCGAGTTAACAATCTTGGTTAATTACATGTACAATGTGGCGTTGCTAAGCCAAGACTAGACTCTGTAACAATTCGCATTTTCAGGATAATTACTATTCCCGGAAAATTCACTATTCATTTTTACTATTCATTTTTTCCCGAAATTCTCCCGAAACTTGATTTTTGTTTCTTGGCCTCGAGTGATAAATCATTTCCATGACAAATTAAAAGTTTGACATTCATAAGCTCATTTTCGCGAAAGTTATTAAGGAATTACACGTTTTAGGGTAAAACGTCATTCAGAAATTCTACGCACAACGAAACTCGACCGCGTTAAGTGACCCCGTATCGGAAAAATGTTTGACACACTCATGATTTATTTGAGAATAAATCATGACTGTGAAAAACATGACCAAAAATAAACCTCGGCCGTGAAAAACTGGAATTTTCAGTTTTAAGCGTTTTTACTCAGCTGTAACCTTAGCCTATACCTGCACCGCATTTCTAAGACGATTTAAGTTTTCAACTTATTAGAAAAAGTCAACATATTTTTCTCTCCTCCATTGACCAAAAATCATCCCTTGATTTTATAAGTCATTCCTTGATTTTTAGGCTTACGGTTTGATGTTTAAAAGACATTTAATACCAACCGACACTAGACTGAGCCCAGTCTAGACATTATAAGTCATTTTAAATCATTTTTATCCTATTAGAAAAGTAACATTTTACTTTTCTCAATTTTACGCAATATTCGTACATTTTACGTATTACGCGTTTTAGACCTGTGTTTCCAGTTTTAGCAGGGTTTTACCACCCAAATGGAACCGACCACTCATTTTATATTTTATTATGGAACATATGGACATGTTTATCAATACTTTCAAGTTCCATAATTTTACGACACCTGGTTTTACGTTTTGAGGCCTAATCATTTACGGTTGGCATTTCCCGGAGTCAAAACTCATCCAATATCTTGGATAATATCAAGCAATGCATACCTCACCCCCTAGACCTTATGGAACCGCCAATAGGGGGGGGGGAGTCATCCCTTGGTGTGGCTTGATCCTAAGCTAAGTAATCTTGGATGAATGACATGTATACAAGCTTCCTAAACAAGCCTTTGACTAGTCCTAGTAAGTAACCTCCTCATGAGCATATAAATACCCCCTTCCCCCCTCCTATTTCGTCCATCATTTCACACCAAACTCCTCACACTTAGTTAATTTCATCTAGTTTCAAGCAAGTATCAAGAGCAAGTTCAAAGATAGAAACCCTAGTTTGGTTTTAGGTTATCAAAACACTTCCATAACCTCATATACTTGGTGATTTCTCTTGAGTTTGAATCCACTCAAGTCACCTCAACCTTCATCATCCATCTTTCAAGATTACAAGAGTAGAAAGATTGCATGAAGTGAAGTGGGTTGAAGCAAGTCTATCAAAGTCCTATCCTTACATGTTAACTTCCTTTCATCTTTGAAAGCCAAAAGTTGTAAGCCAAAACCTAACTTGCTTCTTGTTAAATAATCATTTTCATGTTATTTACATATTATTCTTGCTATATTATGTCTTGTATTCAAGTCCATGATGTATAAAAATGAGTAAAACATGTTTTTGTACATGATTGATAAGACAAGTTAATAAAACAAGTAAACTAGTGAATTTCTTGGTATAACCTGATCAAAATGGTAAAAATATGATATTGGATTATTACATATTGTAGTAGAGGACCTAACAAGGAAACCGTAGCAATTTGAACCACCTAAAACGAGTATACGAGTCAAAAGTTACGCCCATTTGAAGTTACCAAAGATTTGCGGCAAAACTGCCTAAACCATACTGTTTTGCATTCTGACTTTTTGAAAGTCACCCTTCTGGTCCGATTCATCAAAAAGTTAAAACACGAAAGTTGTCCGGAACGCCGTTTTCGTTCAGGTATTAAGAAGCTCGAACCCTAAAAACGCTTTCCGAGTGATAAATTCTTCAAATTCTAAACAGCCCATTTTTAGGCCAAAGTCATTATATATAGGTTATGGTTTAAAAGGAACAAGAGGTCTTATGACCTATAATCAAGACCACAACCATGGCTAGAGCCAAGGTTGAGTCTCATGACCTTGGAACAAGGACCAAAGGTCATTGCTAGGCCATGACGAAATGACCATGTAAGCTTACTTAGGCGAAAACATGAAACAAGGAATTGGCGACAATTTGAACAAGCAATTTGGATCTACTTCACTTAAAAGGAACCATGAGATATTACAAAGAAAAATGGTCATACAAGACTTATGAAACTTCCCCTAATAACAATCTTCATGTACTAATAAACTTTCCTAAGTTGATTCAAATATCGGACATGTAACTTTTCGGATCGAAACTTATATCTATATATTTTATCAACTACTACAATAGTAGGGAGCCTCATGTGAGGAGTTCATTATGTAAGCCGTCGAGATGAGTTGTGGATTTACGAATTAAAGTGTCCTGGCTCCTCGAACGCTTACTAACGTGACTTCTGAATTATGTCGGCCCGAACGGTAGTAAACGATATATAAAACATACATGTTTCATGAATCTTTTCTTTCAAAGACTTACAATATACATCATACCACATCATGGACTAGATGCAAGATATATATATAGGCACTTATTCATATTCTTTACTCCGATCCTAAGTCGCAATATTCTATTATAGGTTGCTCGTAGAAACCTTCGCGATTCGACCATCACATTCACTACTCACTACATAACTTAAGGTGAGTTCGTAGCCCTACTTTCTATTGTTTAACTATTTTACAAACCCATGGGGGGGGGGGGGGGAATACATGCTATTATTTTTCTACTCGAACACAATGCTTTCTACTGTATGCTACCCGACTATGTTTTATTGTCACTAAGTAACGATTGCCATGTTCGAAGTCCCTATATCATGAACCATTAGTCACTACCTATAGTGAGCGCGAATATTGTGAATAGATCTATTGGGATTGACGGATCCCATTTGTGTTGAACAACGATGAGTTCACACAAATGCACTAGATTTGAGATTTAGCGGTATAATGGCAAAAGTACCTTGATAGGGCTTCTATAATGCCAATTTTGTTGGTTCGATGTTAATGTTTTGGTTGCATGAGCTTAGTGAAATAAATAACGATTTTGTTTTCCAACTATGAGTGTGAGTCTATAGCTCACACTATGATTATTGTGTTCAAACGATTTAACAAACTCTACGAATTCCACTCAACCTTTGTGTTGACCTCTCAAGCATGTATTTCAGGTTCATGACGATCAAGGATGGCACGGAAGGACACGGATGTTCAAGCGGGCTATAAATTTTATTATCATTCAAAAACTCATTTAATGTAATTTGTAAACATGGAACCATCTGGGACCTCATTTTGAAATCTCTGATATTTATATAATTTGAATGATACATCTTTTAAAATGACTCAATTGGAGTTCGTTTTCTATTATTGTGATTATTGTGCTGTCGAGTAACACCGAGTTTGAATTCCGCTGCAATCATGAATTGGGGGTGTTACAGATTGGTATCAGAGCCATGGTTATAGAGAAACGGGTCTAATTGAGACCTAAACTATAACTACAATTACAAGCAAAACCATTTTATAGCCTTCCGCTCTTCGTGCCTTCCATCCTCCAGACGATTATGGACTTATTATGCAAGTTAGGCTACATAAACATATTAGTATATTGCTATATATATGCTTGCCATGTTTTGAGCACTCCCCATAAATGATAGAATTATATTAACGTTGTAATTCTTCTTATAGAAATCATGTGCGTACCCACTTCCTCCGATTATGTGCCCACTCTACCTAATAACTTCCAAGTCTTACCACCCTCACCCGAGTTCGGATTTGACTTCGTAAATGCCTTCGCTTCTAATGACGAAGAAGAACCTTTCGAAGATTCAACCGACGAAGAAGAGGATGAACCAATGCCAACTAATTTTGCGATGAATATTTCTAATTATTTTGAACAAAATTGGGTTGAGGCAGACTCCGAGGAGGATAATGAGTATGAATATGTACTAGAGCCATTACCACCACCACTATCACTTCCCTTTGATATCCCTACATGTGATGAATTGGATCACTCATTATGGATCGTACCTCGACCACCATTGATCCAACAAGAAAGTCAACATGAAAACTACAGCTTCTCAAACTTCATCGACTCGTACCTCTATGACACACTAAACCAAGAAGTTGCCGATCAATCAGAGCTGCTCAGACCTTCTAACCCACAATAGACTAGTGTGATGATACTAGTTAACTTTTGTACTACTAAACTGATTAGACTCAGTTAGTAAATGTTACGAAATCTATGTAATAACTAGCGATAGTAAAAACGTTGTAATTACTAAACTGAAATTATCAGTTAGTAAATTTTGAAGAAGCTTGTAATAAGTTTTGATTTTGTAAATCAACCAACGTTGTATGAATAAAACTCTTGTTTTATACTATCATGTGTTATGCCTTTAAATCTTCAAACATAATTATTCTATCATTTCCCATCAAAAATCATGCTTATTTCACAACTCTCTACTTACGACGTATCTTTTGAACAATAGGATCATGGCGCCAAAGAAGAAGACACCATCAGCAATGACAAAGCTGCTATTCGCAAACTAGTTAAAGACAGTGTCAACGCAGCACTCACAACGGAACGAGCAGCCATAGCTGCAGCAGCTGCCGAAGCCGCCACAGCTGCTGGTGCTGCAGCAGCCGTTGAAGATGCTACAACTGCTGATGCTGCAGCAGCCGCTGAAGCCACCACTGCTGCGGAAGTTGCTATAGCTGCAGAAGTTGCCCGAATTGCCAGCCTTAACATTAGAGGACCAAGCCCAACTATCCCTCCAGTGACAAATGTTGCTTCAGTACCTAAGGGTTGCTCATTCATTTCCTATTTGAAATGCGAACCCATAAAGTTTAAAGGTACTGAAGGAGCCGTAGGTTTGACCCGCTGGTTCGAGAAAGCGGAGTTGGTATTTTTGGTCAGCAAATGTATCGAGAGCGATAAAGTTCAATATGCCACTAGTACACTGCTAGATGAAGCATTATCATGGTGGAATTCAATATCTCAACCAATAGGCATTGAAAATGCTTATAAGATATCTTGGGATAACTTGAAGAAGATGATGATCAAAGAGTACTGTCCCCGCAGTGAAATACAGAAGTTAGAGGTAGAATTTTGGGATCATGCTGTTAAGGGAAATGACATCATAACTTACAACCGTCGATTCCAAGAATTGAGGATACTGTGTCCAACAATGGTTTCAACAAAAGAAAAATTGTTGGAACGGTATATCTGGGGACTTCCACCAAGTATACAAGGGAATGTAACCTCAACAAATCCCAAGGAACTTGATGAAGCTATGCAGATGTCTCGCAGCCTCATGGATCAAGTGGTGCGTACGGCAGAAACCCGAAGACAAAACAACACCAACAACTCCAACTACAATAACAACAATAACAATAGGAACAACAACAACAAGCGACCATGGGATGGTAACCATGGAAGTAACAACAACAACAACAACCAAACTCAAAACAACAACCATCATAACCAGCAAAACAAAAGACAAGAGGCCGCAAAGGCTTATGTGGCTGCACCAACTAGAGGCGCATGGTATACCGGGAATGCTCCACTATGCAATAAGTGTAACTTCCATCACTCTGGTCCTTGCCCAGCTAAGTGTCGCAACTGTCAAAACAGTGGACACCTTGCCAGAGATTGTAGAGTCAAGGCTGTAGCTACCGGTAGCAACACACAACCAATAGTTATATGCTTCGGGTGTGGAGAAAGTGGACATTACAAGAACCGATGTCCCCAAAACCAAGGTCAACAAGTTGAAGACAACCAGGGGTGAGCATATATGATAACAGGAGAAGGAGCTTATCAGAATCTCAACAACACTGCAGAACAATGAAGTTTAGAACTTAGCAGTCATATTTATTTATGCACTCTGTTGTACTACGTGTATGTCATCCCTAGTAATGAGAGTTTTATGACTTAAGAATATTTACTGTTCAATAAACAACTCTTTGTGATAATTCTCATCTATTGTACTTTCTATCTCCAAACCAATTTGGCTGATTAGTAGACTATTACCATTCTATAAGATTTACTCAGTTATCCTATAAACCATTCCACAAATTTTACTTCAAGCTATTTTGTTATCACTTTATTGTTTCACATCATTTTACTCCAAGATATTCTACCACCATCCTAGAAAAATCACTTCGTTGATACCACCCCATAAATCAATATCATGCCTTCATTTCCAACTTTCATCACAAACCACTAAATCTCAACATACTAAAATGAAGAACACAAACCTTCTTAACCTTCTCACCATCATCATCTTCACAACCCTTAATCCCACAAGCTCACTTTCTGATCTTGATGCACTTTTAAAGCTCAAATCATCCTTAGTTACACCACAAGCAACCTCATCAGCTTTACAAGATTGAATACCATCTAAAAACTTTTAAGAAACACAATACTACGTGACAAAACCGAACATCACATTATCGGTCCTAAATTATACATAGCCTGATCACCTATGTCTAATTCAGGAGGGATCATGTTATGCTGGGAGCAGTCACCCGTATGTTTTCTTAGAAACAAACTTCTCATAAGTAACCTCATCCTACGCCATACACTGAAACGACAAACCAAACTACATCACTCTAATCCTCATAAGTAACCACACCTCTTCATCGACACCACTCCAATGCATAACACACATAGAACTTCGGGACGAAGTTCCCCGTAAGGGGTAGACTCTGTAACAATTCGCATTTTCAGGATAATTACTATTCCCGGAAAATTCACTATTCATTTTTTTCCCGAAATTCTCCCGAAACTTGATTTTTGTTTCTTGGCCTCGAGTGATAAATCATTTCCATGACAAATTAAAAGTTTGACATTCATAAGCTCATTTTCGCGAAAGTTATTAAGGAATTACACGTTTTAGGGTAAAACGTCATTCAGAAATTCTACGCACAACAAAACTCGACCGCGTTAAGTGACCCCGCATCGGAAAAATGTTTGACACACTCATGATTTATTTGAGAATAAATCATGACTATGAAAAACATGACCAAAAATAAACCTCGGCCGTGAAAAACTGGAATTTTCAGTTTTAAGCGTTTTTACTCAGCCGTAACCTTAGCCTATACATGCACCGCATTTCTAAGACGATTTAAGTTTTCAACTTATTAGAAAACGTCAACATATTTTTCTCTCCTCCATTGACCAAAAATCATCCCTTGATTTTATAAGTCATTCCTTGATTTTTAGGCTTACGGTTTGATGTTTAAAAGACATTTAATACCAACCGACACTAGACTGAGCCCAGTCTAGACATTATAAGTCATTTTAAATCATTTTTATCCTATTAGAAAAGTAACATTTTACTTTTCTCAATTTTACGCAATATTCGTACATTTTACGTATTACGCGTTTTAGACCTGTGTTTCCAGTTTTAGCAGGGTTTTACCACCCAAATGGAACCTACCACTCATTTTATATTTTATTGTGGAACATATGGACATGTTTATCAATACTTTCAAGTTCCATAATTTTACGACACCCGGTTTTACGTTTTGAGGCCTAATCATTTACGGTTGGCATTTCCCGGAGTCAAAACTCATCCAATATCTTGGATAATATCAAGCAACGAACACCTCACCCCCTAGACCTTATGGAACCGCCAATAGGGGGGGGGGGAGTCATCCCTTGGTGTGGCTTGATCCTAAGCTAAGTAATCTTGGATGAATGACATGTATACAAGCTTCCTAAACAAGCCTTTGACTAGTCCTAGTAAGTAACCTCCTCATGAGCATATAAATACCCCCCTTCCCCCTCCTATTTCGTCCATCATCTCACACCAAACTCCTCACACTTAGTTAATTTCATCTAGTTTCAAGCAAGTATCAAGGGCAAGTTCAAAGATAGAAACCCTAGTTTGGTTTTAGGTTATCAAAACACTTCCATAACCTCATATACTTGGTGATTTCTCTTGAGTTTGAATACACTCAAGTCACCTCAACCTTCATCATCCATCTTTCAAGATTACAAGAGTAGAAAGATTGCATGAAGTGAAGTGGGTTGAAGCAAGTCTATTAAAGTCCTATCCTTACATGTTAACTTCCTTTCATCTTTGAAAGCCAAAAGTTGTAAGCCAAAACCTAACTTGCTTCTTGTTAAATAATCATTTTCATGTTATTTACATATTATTCTTGCTATATTATGTCTTGTATTCAAGTCCATGATGTATAAAAATGAGTAAAACATGTTATTGTACATGATTGATAAGACAAGTTAATAAAACAAGTAAACTAGTGACTTTCTTGGTATAACATGATCAAAATGGTAAAAATATGATATTGGATTATTACATATTGTAGTAGAGGACCTAACAAGGAAACCGTAGCAATTTGAACCACCTAAAACGAGTATACGAGTCAAAAGTTACGCCCATTTGTAGTTACCAAAGATTTGCGGCAAAACTGCCTAAACCATACTGTTTTGCATTCTGACTTTTTGAAAGTCACCCTTCTGGTCCGATTCATCAAAAAGTTAAAACATGAAAGTTGTCCGGAACGCTGTTTTCGTTCAGGAGTAAAGAAGCTCGAACCCTGAAAACGCTTTCCGAGTGATAAATTCTTCAAATTCTAAACAGCCCATTTTTAGGCCAAAGTCATTATATATAGGTTATGGTTTAAAAGGAACAAGAGGTCTTATGACCTATAATCAAGACCACAACCATGGCAAGAGCCAAGGTTGAGTCTCATGACCTTGAAACAAGGACCAAAGGTCATGGCTAGGCCATGACGAAATGACCATATAAGCTTACTTAGGCGAAAACATGAAACAAGGAATTGGCGATAATTTGAACAAGCAATTTGGATCTACTTCACTTAAAAGGAACCATGAGATATTACAAAGAAAAATGGTCATACAAGACTTATGAAACTTCCCCTAATAACAATCTTCATGTACTAATAAACTTTCCTAAGTTTATTCAAATATCGGACATGTAACTTTTCGGATCGAAACTTATATCTATATATTTTATCAACTACTACAATAGTAGGGAGCCTCATGTGAGGAGTTCATTATGTAAGCCGTCGAGATGAGTTATGGATTTATGAATTAAAGTGTCCTGGCTCCTCGAATGCTTACTAACGTGACTTCTGAATTATGTCGGCCCGAACGGTAGTAAACGATATATAAAACATACATGTTTCATGAATCTTTTCTTTCAAAGACTTACAATATACATCATACCACATCATGGACTAGATGCAAGATATATATATAGGCACTTATTCATATTCTTTACTCCGATCCTAAGTCGCAACATTCTATTATAGGTTGCTCGTAGAAACCTTCGCGATTCGACCATCACATTCACTACTCACTACATAACTTAAGGTGAGTTCGTAGCCCCACTTTCTATTGTTTAACTATTTTACAAACCCATGGGGGGGGGGGAATACATGCTATTATTTTTCTACTCGAACACAATGCTTTCTACTATATGCTACCCGACTATGTTTTATTGTCACTAAGTAATGATTGCCATGTTCGAAGTCCCTATATCATGAACCATTAGTCACTACCTATAGTGAGCGCGAATATTGTGAATAGATCTATTGGGATTGATGGATCCCATTTGTGTTGAACAACGATGAGTTCACACAAATGCACTATATTTGAGATTTAGCGGTATAATGGCAAAAGTACCTTGATAGGGCTTCTATAATGCCAATTTTGTTGGTTCGATGTTAATGTTTTGGTTGCATGAGCTTAGTGAAATAAATAACAATTTTGTTTTCCAAGTATGAGTGTGAGTCTATAGCTCACACTACGATTATTGTGTTCAAACGATTTAACAAACTCTACGAATTCCACTCAACCTTTGTGTTGACCTCTCAAGCATGTATTTCAGGTTCATGACGTTCAAGGATGGCACGGAAGGACACGGATGTTCAAGAGGGCTATAAATTTTATTATCATTCAAAAACTCATTTAATGTAATTTGTAAACATGGAACCATCTGGGACCTCATTTTGAAATCCCTGATATTTATATAATTTGAATGATACATCTTTTAAAACGACTCAATTGGAGTTCGTTTTCTATTATTGTGACTATGGTGCTGTCGAGTAACACCCAGTTTGAATTCCGCTGCAATCATGAATTGGGGGTGTTACAGACTCGACTTAAGCTAATAAATGAAAAATAACAAAAACATAAAATAAACATAGAATGAAACGGGATGGTAGTCCGTATGTTTTTTCTCTTTTCTTTTTCTATTTTTTTTCTTGATTTTTTCGATTTTTTTTATTTATTTATTTATTTATTTTTTTTTGCATACACTCTTACCCTACCATCCAAAATAATACATCATAGGGAATGAACATTTCCTTTACACTTGAATCTTTACATACTTTACAATAAACTAAACTAATGACTCGAATTAAGAAAATCAAAACACTTGGAGCACTTTTAAGATTAACATACATATGGGGGTAATAAATGATGTTCTTCCCCATTACTCCATAAAATAAGTACTTACCCATGAGTCCCAATCGTCCCAAAACAATATGTACAAAGATATGACTCGACTTAGCAACCATGTAATCAATTAGAAAGTTATTTTAGGGTTTAATAAATAACAATAATGCACTAAAAATGAGCGCATACATGGAAGGCTAAGGCGATTTGGTTGTACATTTAAGTCGGGTGTAACAAATTCTTCCTTTAAGTAAGATGCTTAAAGTTAGAAACGAAAAATAGGCTCGGAGGGGTGTACTAGGGGTTTCGTGTACTAAAAATGAGTACAACGCTAAGGGTGTGGGAAAAATTAGTTGACTTAACTAGCCAAGTAATATGACTTAAATGGTCAAGTAATTATGATACGGGTTTAATACAAGGGTGATCCTAATGCCTCTTATCATGTAGTAAATCCTACTACACGAATGTAGTCTCACTAGCGGTCTCGGGATGCATCACTAACGCAAGTTCTAGAATCTAAATGCTACCGGTACACTCATAAGCACTAATAGTAAATGCTTTTCCTATCAAATCTAAAGGCGAACCTCACATATTTGGGTGGAAAATTTTTCTGAATATACGGTTATGTGCTAGTCATACAATCTCCTATCCATGAGACGCTTGCAATGGCTAAAGTTTCACTCCTAAATGTTGTAAAAAATTTTAAATTTGGCACTAAAATTGCACTAACAAGTATTTCTCATAGTTTTATTACACATCTACCATTAAACAAAACAAACTCAAGCGAAAGTGCATATGTAAGGTATCATCTTTTTACCCTCCCCTTACACTTAAGATGAACATTGTCCCCAATGTTCAAGTAAAGAATGTAAAAGTGAAAAAGTAAAGAGAATGAAATCAAATACTCCCCTGATTCGCTCGGTATGGATAATAAGGTGGCTAGGTTAAACCTTCCTCCAAGAAAATGAACAATCAAAGCTTCCCTTCCAGAATATAAATCATCTTCTTGTCATACATAACCTGTAAAACCTGAGAAAATAGACAAGACAACCTCGCGTAAAATCGGCGGCATCCTATATAAGTTACTAAATCCTAGAAAACAAGATAAGATGTAATGCTTGTGGAATGAAGTTTGCAGATCTCCTGGAGATTATAAAACTTAATAATTCACAAAGACCATAAGACTCCGTTAGAAAAACAAAACCGGTAAAATTTCCAGATTTTTACACCTGACGCCGTCAAGAGTAAACTCCTGACGCCGTCAGAATTGACCTGCACAAATTCTTATGTTAAGTTTCCGGAAAATTTCTGGAAAAACTTGGTCCTACTTCCTGGAAAATCCTGCAAAACTTCATTATGACTCAATACAAGCATTTGACTCTAACAAATATGATTATACATGTTCATTTAATATTGTGGAGAATCATGATCGGTTTGTTTCTTAAAAACATATTTGGGGTTTCCCTTTACACTTATCTTTTGCAAAAATACTTTTAGGTGGAGTTAAGACTAGGCCAAAACAACAAAGTAAAGTATTTCCACTATTTAGTTTAGAAACATGATCTACCAACAATAAAAATTAAGCATGCATACGGAAGCAAATAACAAACAAACAAATAAAATCACACAAAACATGGGTTGCCTCCCACGAAGCGCTTTTCTTTATTTACGAGTCTTGTAGCTAGACTCAAGGTCATGGGTTACTACGTGACCTCATCATTGGTTCCACTCTCTAGGTCATCTTCTAAACCAGTATCGCTTTCATAGTGCAAGTACTTCGGGTCTTCGAACTCGAAAACATCTCGTCGATACTTAGAACCAAGCTTACTAACATTCTTAAAGAATCCACATGATAAATCAGAAATGTTTTTACACCCTCTCCTAACATCTTCATCACACAAAATAAGTTGGGAACTTATCTTATCAAGCCCGTCATAATCGATTTCCTTAAGGTCTTTTCTCTTGTATGGCAATTGGTATGAAATCCTCCTAATCCCATCAGTGAAGGTCATGATTCCGTTCAAGTCGTCCACTATCAAATTAGTGATTTCACAAAAGGGTGCTCCCAAAACTACTTGTGATAACCTGGGGTCGACATAGTCTTCTATGTTATCCACAATCGTGAATTCCATAGTGAATGTCATATTTCCTACGAACACCTGGATTTCATGATCCTTACCAACCACTTTATCTCCCTTGTAAATCATCCCCCATCTGCAGATATTGTTATAATGGAACAATGACATAAAATTCTTTGGCAGGAATACATTAATGTAGATGTTATCGAAGTACTTATGACCGATCATGCAGGGGATTTTGAGATTATTCGGATCACGCCGTCTTATCTTCCCCGACTCTCCATCCTTTGACCCATATAGATTCCCCTCAAGGGAGGGACGATACTCGTACACCTCCTCATTATCCCTACGAAAAATTACCTTCCTAACACCATTGGTGAGTAATACACTACCATCTTTCTCATAAAGGATTGCTCCCGATTCATTGATAAATGGTGTCCCAAGGACAAGGTTGGTTAACGTTTGATTGGTGAGAGGGTCTACGTCATCAACCACGGTGAGGTCAGTATTGTAAACAAGCTCTCCAATCCTAATTGATAAATTTTCTATTACTCTCTCGCACGCAATGCGTTCTGGGAAGGTTTCATGGTATAGGGAAAGGGGGATTATGTTGACTGGGAAGCTAGGATCTATATGACTATCGGTTAAGAGCTTTTCCTTAATGGTACAGGGGATCTTGAAAACTTTAGGGTTACTTTCCTTAGTCTTATCGCTACTCCCACTAATAATATCCTCCATTTTTCTCTCGGGTTCTTCTATAATAGATTTACCTAAAATGGTTGGATTTCTCTCATGCTCTTCCGATTTCTCTTTCCCTTCATCCGGTTTGCCGGATTCTTGCGCGGTGTATTGCTCGGGTGAGTTGGTAGGTTTTCCAGCCGAATCATGGTCTACCCTTGAGGTCTCATCTTTAGCTGTCCGATTGAATTTGTTAGTTTGTTGTTGGGTTGGGTTGGGTGTTTAAGCAGATATCGTGGTGATGGTGTTTACGAAGTGGATTGGTCCTAGGGGGTTGACAGGTTCTTTTTCTTTAGGGATAGATGTTTGAATAACTTGCTAGGACTTTTTATTTTCACAGGGGAGGTTGGTGGACTCATGACGGTAGCAGATTTAACCTCATCAACGTGAATGGGCTTATTATCAACATACTCTTTGATAGCAGTTAACATATTACAAATCTTGTTGTTCACATCAGCCTGCTGTTGTCTAAATTTGGCCTCGAGCGTAGCGAGCTGTAATTCTTGAGATAGAATGAATTTTTTTAAAGTATCTTCACAGCTTTGCCTAGGAATGCCTTGTGATGGAAAATGCTCGGACCAAGTGAGTGGTGAGGAGTCATTGAAGGATACGCTTCGCGTTTGGTACCCTCTGAAATTAGGTTTATCCTTCCATGCGTCATAAGCCTCGCCAGAAGTTCGAAGACCCTGACCTACGTGTGATGATGTGAATTCGTTATAAGCACGTTTTGGAAGTTCCATGCAGTTATGAGTCTCATGAGGGCCATTGCATAATTTGCATGTAGAAGCGATTCTGCTTACTTGGCTTGAAGGTTTTTGAGCTTCGTAAGATTTCACGAGAGACTTTACTCGACCTTCAAGTTCCATGATCCTACGGTCGGGAGTGCTAGAATCGTTCGAAGGCAAAGATATTGCTTTGACCGTTTTGTTCAAGTCACGGGGATCATTCCAACTTTCGTTGTCATAGAGAGCAAGATCTTCTATGAGTTCCCATGATTGTTCCGCACTAAGATCACGTAGCATACCACCGGCCGATTGGTCAATGGCTCGCCTCGTGGAGATGTCGATATGGTCATAAAAGATTTGGACTTGGAGCCAAAGATCTATGCCATGATGAGGGACTTTTTGGAGTAAGTCCTTGAAACGAGTCCATACTTCATAAAGAGATTCATTTTGACGTTGTTGGAACATCAAGATGTCATTTCTAAGCTTAGTAGTTCTCCCCGGTGGGAAAAATTGAGCAAGGAAACGAGTGGTGAGATCATCCCATGTGGTGATGGATCCCGCGGGTAAACGCTCAAGCCATTGACTAGCTTGATCCTGTAGAGAGAATTGGAATAGGCGTAAACGCGTAGTCTCTCTAGTTTCAACACCTAGGTCTATGGAATCTATGATTTTGAGAAAGTCCTTAAGATGTTGGTTTGGATCTTCGGAACGAAGTCCATGGAATGCACATCCGCTTTGCACCAACCGGATGGTGTCGGATCGCAAGGGGGTCACATTGGCTCCTGTAACACCCCCAATTCATGATGCAGCGGAATTCAACTTGGGTGTTACTCGACGGCATAACAGTCATAATAATAGAAAACGATCTCTAACCGAGTCGTAATAAAAACAGTTGTCATTCATATTATTCAAATATATCAGAGTTTACATAGTAAGGTCCCAAAAGGTTCCATGTTTCAAAATACATCAATATAAAGTCTTTGATGTTTTTATCGAATGACATAATAGTTTATAGCCTTCTTCCTTCGGTACGTGCCCTTCCGCTCCATTCTTGATTATCATGGACCTGAAATACATGCTTAAAAGGATCAACACAAAGGTTGAGTGATATTCATAGAGTTTGTTTAACGGTTGAACACAATATGTTGGTAGTAAGAGTTAATTAGACTCATACTCATGTTAGAAAACAAAACAGTTATTATTATATACTAACCTCATGCAACTGATACGTTAACGGGTACCAATATCAATCGACGGTTTTGTTGCCCCAGTAAGTACTTTGTCGTCATACTTAATGTTCAAATATAGTGCATTCGTTTGAACTAATCTGCTCAAACAAATGGGATTCGTCAATCCCAATAGGCCTATTCACAATACTCGCGCTCACTAATACTAGTGATTAAATGGTTCATGATAGGGGCCTAGGATTGGCAAGGTAGGTACTTAGTAATAATAAAACAATCAGGCAGCATACAGTTTCAAAGCGTTGTTTTCGGTTTAGAAATAGCATGTATTCCCCCCAAGGGTTTGTAAAACATTGAAGTAATGTAAAGTGGGGCTATGAACTCACCTTAAGTAGGATAGCAAGTAATGAAGGTGATGGTTAGATCGTGTAGGTTTCTACGAGCAACCTATAATAGAATGTTGCGACTTAGGATTTGTGTAAAGAATATAATGGAGTGCCTATATATATATCTTGCATTTAGTCCATGATGTGGTATGATGTATATTGTATGTCTTTGAAAGAAAAGATTCATGAACATGTATGTTTTGTATATCGTTTACTACCGTTCGGGCTGACATATTTCAGAAGTCATGTTAGTAAGCGTTCGAGGAGCCAGGACACTTTAATTCGTAAATCCACAACTCATCTCGACGGCTTACATAATGAACTCCTCACATGAGGCTCCCTACTATTGTAGTAGTTGATAAAATATATAGATATAAGTTTTGATCCGAAAAGTTACATGTCCGATATTTTGAATAAACTTAGGAAAGTTTATTAGTACATGAAGATTGTTATTAGGGGTAGTTTCATAAGTCTTGAATGACCATTTTCTCTTGGTAATATCTCATGGTTTCCTTTTAAGTGAAGTAGATCCAAATTGCTTGTTCATGTTATCGCCTAATTCATTGTTTCATGTTTACGCCTATGTAAATTGGTATGGTCATTTCGTCATGGCCTAGCCATGACCTTTGGTCCTTGTTCCAAGGTCATGAGACACAACCTTGGCTCTAGCCATGGTTGTGGTCTTGAGTATAGGTCATAAGACCTCTTGTTCCTTTCAAAGTATAACCATAATCTAGTGACTTTCGCCTAAAAATGGGCTGTTTAGAATTTGAAGAATTTTATCACTTGGAAAGCATTTTTAGGCCTCGAGTTTCTATGTTCCTGAACGAAAACGGCGTTCCGGACAACTTTCGTGTTTTAACTTTTTGATGAATCGGAGCGGAAGGGTGACTTTCAAAAACTCAGAATGCAAGACAGGAGGGTTTAGGCAGTTTTGCCGGAAATCTTTGGTATCTTCAAATGGGCGTAACTTTTGACTCGTATACTCGTTTTAGGTGGTTCAAATTGCTATGTTTTCCTTGTTAAGTCCTCTAATGTAATATGTAATGATCCAATATCATATTTTTACCATTTTGATCAGGTCTTACCAAGAAAGTCACTACTTTACTTGTTTTAGTAACTTATTTTAACAATCCATTGTAACAACATCTTTTACTCATTTTTATACATCATGGACATCAATACAAGACATAATATAGCAAGAATAACATGTAAATGATATGAACATGATTAATAAACAAGAAGCATGTTAGGTTTAGGCTTACAACTTTTGGCTTTCAAAGATGAAAGGAAAGTAGCAAGTAAGGAAAAGAACTTTGATAGACTTGTTTCAACCCTTTTTCACTTCATGCAATCTTTCTACCCTTGGTATTCTTGAAAGAGATGTAATGAAAGTTGAGGTGAATTGAGTGGATTTAAACTCAAGAGAAATCACCAAGTATATTAGGGTTATGGAAGAGTTTTGGTGAATGATAATCTAGTTAGGGTTTCTATCTTGAAGAATCACTTGAACTTTTGCTAGAACTAGGAGATAATTAACTAAGTGTGAGATGGTTTTGGGGTGTGAGATGGACGGCAACATGGGGGGAGGGGGGGTATTTATATGCTCTTGAGGAGGTTACAACTTAGGACTAGTCAAAGCTTTCCTAACAAGCTTCAACACATGGAACTCATCTAAGCCAACCTTGCCTAGGATCAAGCCACACAAGGAATGACTCCCCCCCCTAATGGCGGTTCACAAGAGCTGGGGGGGGTGAGTTGGCTTGGCTTGGATGATAATATCTAGATATTTGCTAGTTTTGACTCCGGGAAATGCCAACCGTAAATGATTAGGCCTCAAAACGTAAAACCGGGTGTCGTAAAATTATGAAACTTTAAAGTATTGTTAGACATGTCCATATGTCCCATAATAAAATATAAAATGGGTGGTAGGTTCCATTTGGGTGGTAAAACCCTGCTAAAACTGGAAACACGGGTCTAAAACGCGTAATACGTAAAATGTACGAATATTGTGTCAAATTGAGAAAATTAAAATGTTACTTTTATAATATAATATAAATGATTTAAAATGACTTATAATGTCTAGACTGGGCTCAGTCTAGTGTCGGTTGGTATTAAATGTCTTTTAGACATCAAACCGTAAGCCTAAAAATCACGAAATGACTTATAAAATCAAGGAATGATTTTTAGTCAATGGAGGAGGGAAAAATATGTTGACTTATTTTAATAAGTTGAAAGCTCAAATCATCTTAGAAATGCGGTGCAGGTATAGGCTAGGGTTACGGCTGAGTAAAAACGCTTAAAACTGAAAATTCTAGTTTTTCACGGCCGAAGTTTATTTTGGTCATGTTTTTCTCAGTCATGATTTATTCTCAAATAAATCATGAGTGTGTCAAACATTTTTCTGATACTGGGAAAATTAACGCGACCGAATTTCGTTGTGCGTAGAATTTCTGAATGACGTTTTACCCTAAAACGTGTAGTTACGTGTAATTCCTTAATAACTTTCACGAAAATGATCTGATGAATGTCAAACATTTAATTTGCCATGGAAATGATTTATCACTCGAGAATATGAAATAAAAATCATCTTTCGGGAAAATTCCAAAAAGAAATGAATAGTAAAAATGAATAGTAACATGAATAGTAAAAGTGAATAGTAAATTTTCCGGGAATAGTAATTAACCTGAAATTGCGAATTGTTACAGTCTCCACCCCATACGAGAGCTCCGTCCCGGAGATCAATTTGCGTTAGGAGTAGAAGTTTCGTTGGTAAAAAGATGTGGGTATTTCTTACGTATCTGGTCCTCTCGTTCCCATGTGTATTCAGGACCACGTCGTGAGTTCCAACGAACTTTGATAATTGGAATACGGCTTTGCTTGAGTTGTTTGACCTCTCGGTCCATGATTTCTATGGGTTCCTCAATAAATTGAAGATCGTCATTGAGTTGAATTTCATCGAGTGGAATCACGAGTGATTCATCCGACAAGCATTTCTTTAGGTTGGATACATGGAAAGTGGGGTGTACACTACTGAGTTCTGATGGAAGCTCAAGTCTGTACGCCACAGGGCCAACCCTGGCTAGGATTTTGAATGGTCCGATGTATCTTGGGTTTAGTTTTCCTCGTTTACCGAATCGTATCAAACCTTTCCAAGGTGATACTTTTAGCATAACCCTATCTCCGACTTGGAATTCTAGGGGTCTGCGTCGTGTGTCGGCATAACTTTTCTGTCGATCTCTTGCGGCTTGTAATCGACTTCTGATTTGTACAATCTTATCTGTTGTTTCACGGATGAGTTTTGGTCCAGTGATTTGAACTTCTCCCACTTCAGCCCAACAAGCAGGTGAACGACATTTTCGACCATAAAGTGCTTCAAATGGAGCTGCTTGAATACTTGTATGATAGCTGTTGTTGTAGGAAAATTCGACTAATGGTAGATGAGTATCCCATCCTTTTCCAAAATCTATTATACAAGCTCAAAGCATGTCTTCAAGTGTTTGGATGGTTCGTTCACTCTGACCATCGGTCTGAGGATGATACGCTGTACTCATGTCTAGATTTGTTCCAAAGGCGTCTTGGAGTGACTGCCAGAAATTGGAAGTAAATCTACCATCTCTGTCAGATATGATGGATATTGGTGCACCATGTCTTGAGACTATTTCTTTGACATACAGTCGGGTTAGTTGTTCCATTTTGTAAGTCTCTTTGATTGGTATAAAGTGTGCGGATTTTGTGAGACGATCAACTATGACCCAAATGGAGTCATAACCGCTTGATGTCTTTGGGAGCTTGGTAATGAAGTCCATAGTAATTCTTTCCCATTTCCAAGTAGGAATCTCTGGTTTTGCAATGGACCAGATGGTTTTTGATGTTCGGCTTTTACTTTGGAGCAGGTAAGACATTTGCTAACGTATGTTGCAATGTCGGCTTTCATGTTCGGCCACCAATAGAGTAACTTAAGATCATGATACATCTTATCAGATCCTGGATGTATGGAGTATTTAGACTTGTGTGATTCATGCATGATCAAGTCTCGTAGGCCACCATAAAGTGGTAACCAACTTTGACCTTGGAAGCATAGAGTTCCATCTGAACGGGTTTCGAATTTCTTCTGTATCATGCCATCCAACTTTTCCTTTTGGATGTCTTCTTGTTTCACCGCCTCAGCTTGAGCGTGAAGGATTTGAGTAGGAAAGTTTGAATTTATGGTTAAAACTAAGGCTCGGACTCGTAGTGGTTTAACCCGTTCCTTTCGGCTCAGGGCGTCAGCTACTACGTTTGCCTTTCCTGGGTGGTAACGAATGTCGCAGTCATAATCACTTAGTAATTCCAACCAACGACGTTGTCTCATGTTTAGTTCTTTTTGGTCCAAAATGTGTTGTAGACTTTTATGATCGGTGTACACAGTACATCTAGTACCGTATAGATAGTGCCTCCAGATTTTTAGTGCAAAGACCACAGCTCCTAACTCTAAGTCATGAGTGGTGTAATTTTCCTCATGAACCTTGAGTTGTCTTGATGCATAAGCAATGACCTTATCGCGTTGCATCAACACGGCACCTAACCCTTGGTGCGATGCATCACAATAGACTACAAAATCTTCGATCCCATCTGGCAATGCTAGGATAGGAGCACTACAAAGTTTCTGTTTGAGGGTTTGGAAAGCTTTTTCTTCGTCTTCATTCCATACGTATTTCTTGTCTTTCTAAGTTAGCTTAGTCAAAGACTTTGCTATTGAGGAAAATCCTTCAATAAACCTTCGGTAATACCCGGCTAAACCCATAAATTGACGAATTTCTATAGGTGTGGTAGGTGTTGGCCAATTTTTGATAGCTTCAATTTTAGCGGGATCGACATGTAAACCGGTCCTGTCAATCACATGCCCAAGGAATTGTACTGATTGAATCCAAAATTCACATTTGGAAAACTTTGCGTATAGTTTCTCTTCCTTGAGTAGTCCTAAAATCGTTCTCAGGTGTTCTTTGTGTTCCTCTTCGTTCTTGGAATATATGAGAATGTCGTCTATGAATACGATCATGAATTTGTCCAAATATGGTTTACACACCCGATTCATGAGATCCATGAATACTGCTGGTGCATTCGTTAACCCAAATGGCATCACTTGGAATTCATGGTGACCATATCGTGTCCTAAAGGCTGTTTTTGGAATGTCTTCATCACGAACTCTAACTTGGTGGTAACCTGATCGTAGGTCAATTTTTGAGTAATAGGTTGAGCCTTGCAATTGATCGAATAAGTCATCAATTCTTGGTAGTGGGTATCGGTTCTTTATGGTTAATTTGTTTAGCTCACGATAGTCAATACACATTTGTAATGACCCATCTTTCTTTTTCACGAACAAAACTGGAGCTCCCCATGGTGAGGAACTGGGTCGAATAAATCCCTTGTCCGAAAGTTCTTGTAATTGATTTGATAGCTCTTGCATCTCTGAAGGTGCTAGCCGGTAAGGTGCGCGGGCAACTGGTGCCGCTCCTGGTATTAAATCAATTCTGAACTCTATTTGGCGATTTGGTGGTAGTCCAGGTAAATCTTCGGGAAAGACTTCAGGAAACTCACGGGCAATAGGAACATCTTCGAGACATTTTTCATCGGATTTCTTTTCTGTTACGTGGGCTAAGAAAGCATAACATCCTTTCTCAATGTACTTCATGGTTTTAATACATGAGATGATGTTTATTCGAGTTCCTCTTTGATCACCACGAATGATCAAAGTTTCATTGTCACATGGAATGTGTACAACTCTTTCACCACAAATAATGTTAGCTTGATGTTTAGACAACCAATCCATGCCAATAACAACATCAAAACTTCCGAGTTCGATTGGCATAAGATTGATGTTAAAGGGGTGGTCTAAGAGATTAAGGGTACAGTTTGGGATTACGGTATTGGTATTTACTAAGTCACCGGTAGCTAGTTCAATACTATAACTAGTGGTTAAAGTAATTGATGGAATATCAAGTAAAGGCGCAATTCTAGTAGATATAAAGCTCATATCAGCACCAGAATCGAATAAGACTTTAACAGGAATATTATTGAGTAAGAACGTACCGGTAACCACGTTCGGGTCTTGGTGTGGTTCTCCATTTCCCATGACATAGGCTCTACCGCGAGCACCTCCGCCTTGGGGTCCTTGGTTTCGAGGACAATTGTTTTTGAAGTGTCCCCTTTCACCGCACCCAAAACATGTAACTATGGGCTGTGTGTTAGCCCCAGTAGCTATCCCCTTGCCCCTACAATCCTTGGCAAGATGTCCGGGCTTTTGGCACTTGTTGCATTTGGCCGGGCAGGGACCTTCATGATGGTAGTTGCACTTGGTACATTGTGGTAGAGTACCAACATATTTACCACCGGCTGGTGCAGCAACATAAGCCGTCGCGGCTTCCTGTCTTTTGTTCTGCTGATTGTGATGGTTGTTGTTTCGGGTTTGGTTGTTGTTGTTGTTGTTACTCCCATGGTTACCATCCCATGGTCGCTTGTTGTTGTTGTTCTTGTTGTTGTTGTTGTTACGGTAGTTGGAGTTGTTGGGATTATTGGTATTGCTGGCGTTGTTGGTGTTGTTGTTGGTGTTGAGGTTTTTTTGCTTGCGGGGTTCTGTCATACGTACCACTTGGTCCATGAGGCTGCGGGACATCCGCATAGCTTCATCAAGTTCCTTGGGATTTGCCGAAGTCACATTTCCTTGTATGCTTGATGGAAGTCCCCAGATATACCTTTCCAACAATTTTTCCTTTGTGGAAACCATTGTTGGACAAAGTATCCTCAATTCTTGGAATCGACGGTTGTTGGTTATGATATCATTACCCCTAACCGTATGATCCCAGAACTCGACCTCCAACTTTTGCATTTCGCTGCGAGGGCAGTATTCCTTTATCATCATCTTCTTCAGCTTATCCCACGAAATCTTATAGGCATTCTCAATGCCCATGGGTTGAGCAATTGAGTTCCACCAGGATAGTGCCTCATTCAACAGAGTACTCGTGGCATACTGAACTTTGTCTCCCTCAGTACATTTACTAACTAAGAATACTGACTCCGCTTTTTCGAACCAACGGGTCAAACCTACAGCCCCTTCAGTACCCTTGAATTTGATGGGTTCACATTTCAAGTAGGAAATGAACGAGCAACCCTTTGGTACTATAGTAACATTGGTCACCGGAGGGGTAGTTGAGTTCGGTCCTCCAAGGTTAAGACTGGCAATTCTTGCAGCTTCTGCAGCTATTGCAGCTTCCGCAGCAGTGGCGGCTTCATCAGTTGCTGCAGCATCGGCGGCTGCTGCAGCATCAGCAGCACCAGCAGCTGTGGCGGCTTCGGCAGCTGCTGCAGCTACAGCTGCTCGCTCCGTGATAAGTGCTGCATTGATACTGTCCTTTACCAGTTTGCGGATGGCAGCTTGCATCATCGTTGGTGGTGTCTTTTTCTTTGGCGCCATGATTCTATTGTTCAAAAGATACATTTGTAATTAGAGAGTTGTGAGATGAGCACAATTTTTGATAAGAATGATAGGATAATAAATGTTGAAACTTTAAAAACATAACACCTGATAGTATATAAAACAAGAGTTTTATTCATATAACGTTGTTTACAAAATCGAACTTATTACAAGTTCATTCAAAACTTACTAACTGATACTTTCAGTTAGTAATTACAACGTTGTACTAAAGATAACTAGTACTATAACACTAGTCTAACGTCGGTTGGGAGGTTGTCGTAGTCCGGACGGATTATTAATTCCGCGTGTTGCTAACACATCTACACTTTCATTCGGACGGTATTCTTTGACATCCTTTTGGTATAGCCTTTGTTGTATGGCACTCATTTGAGTTTGCATCCCACACAAATCATTCTTAAGTTGATACCTGTCAAAGTTTGCAACATCTAACCGGATTTCGGCGGTATTTAGGCGGTTAAGTAGTTTGTGAATCTGTACCGCATCCTGTTCTTAGGCCCTCTCAACCAAAGTGAGTCTATCCTTGACATTATCCAAGCCAGTCAAAGGATTTAAGACTACTTCCCCAACATGAGTCGAGTCACTGTTGGATCGATATACTCTGATCAAACTACTAAGTAGCTTGTAAAGGTTTAACAATATTGAGTAAACTCAATACTATTAATATTCAAACACTGTTTGACCTTGTAAAGTATGCGGAATCTACTAATACAAAGCTTAAGAAAAACTTTTATATTAACCAAACTTAGAACCTGCTTTGTTACACAGATTCACTAACAATCCCTAACTATTATCTTTGATCGACTTCTAAACTTATCTAAGACTTGTAAAACTTCTAAAACACATATCGACCAATACCTCTTAAGGCTCTTTATATAGATAACCTTAAGTCGGTTTACAACATGTAATCCTTGAACGACAAGTTATAATCCCTAACTAATTCTAGAATATTCTCTTAATATTACACAATAATCCTAATTTAATATTGCACATCAGTCCTTGCATCCTTCGAAGTATTTTAAGCATTCATCATATCAGCAGTACTTTGACTTTATTCTTCAGCAGTACTTTGACTTTTGTTCTTCATGCAGCAGTACTTTGACATCCAGAAGCACTTTGATATTTCATATCCCAACAATCCTCCCCTAACTTGAACTTTACTTGCTTAATTTCAAGTTTCTTTGTTATCTTGAATCTTCATAGCTTTATTATTCAGTGAGATTGTTTCTTTATTCCTTTTCTTCTATCTGTCATCTGTCAAAGTACTCTTTATCAGCATCATATCTTCCATAGCATCTTTTCAGCAACTCAGCAACATGTAGGTACAAAGAATCATCAAATCTTAAAAGTTTCATACTATTCTCATCACTTCCAGGTGTGTTAACTCCTGTGAGAGGTGAATCATTGAAAGTTATGATTTTTAGCAAATCATCAGCTATTAACGGATTTGATATGTCTTTACCATGAGCCGTTTGCTATGGACTAGCCAACTCTTGATCACTTAGATGTATGGTGAGTTGATAACCTAGTTTTTGGTAAACTATCAACCATCAACGGATTTGATAAGTCTTTACCAGTAGCCGTTTGCTCTGGACTAGTTGATTCTTATGTGGATTAGACATGGTGAATCAATAACCATTTGTTGTGTAGTATAAATACTAACACCATGTATTTCTTTTCAAATCCTCTTTCCTTTTTATCAAAAACATTTATTTTCATTTTAAAGAACTTATACTGGTTTATATCAGCAAGCAGTACTTTGATAAAGTACTGTTTGTTTTTGCAGTACTTAGAAAAATACTTTAACTTTACAAAACAAATCATACCAGTATTATGCAATATTACTCTTCAGACTTAACCCATCTGATAAATAGCTTGATAACATCCAAAGCTACTTCAGATTCCTCTTCAAGTTCCATTCCATGATCCATCATTCTGAGCATGATTTCTCTGATCAATGGATATCTCCTCTCAGCCAACATATGAATCATGGTACCATCTTCCATCTCTAATGTATGAACTCCTGATGACTCAAAGAATCTCCATCTTGTTATTTCCCAATTCTCTTGATCATTCCAGAGAGTATCAATACTTGTTTCTTCAGTATCCCAGATGGTAAATAAATCTCCAAGCAAAACTAATCCTACTTCTGAAGCTTCATTCTTTGTATAGTAAGTCTGCACTTGCACATATAAATCATACAGATCTTCTCTTGTAATACAGTGCAACAAATCCCATAACATATAGAATGTTGTGAAGCTTTCATCTTCCCTGTGGATCATAAAATAATTTCCCTCTTTAGATTCTACCACAGAAAATGAGATTATCTTGGACTTAGTTCCAGACTCTTCACTTCTTTTGTTCTCAAAATCAACAACTCTTAAATAATTTCTGAGTTCATCAACAGTATCTTCATGAACTAGCTTCAGCCTTTTTGACAATTTTTCATCCTCAGCTAATTTCTTTCTTTTCAATTTCCTTTGCTCAGCTTCTTCCTTTCTGACATCTTCCAATCTTTTCTCTCTATCAACTTCCATGGGTACAAAACTTTCTACCTCTCTTCTGATATCTTCTTGTACTTTGTCCCATAAAGCTTTTATTTCTGGATACCTTTGTTTATGCAAGTTCTTGTATCCCTTCTTTCTTAAAAATTGCATCATCCAATTTCTTTCCTGAGCTTTAGTCATTGGCTTCTTTGTAATTGGCCTTCTGATTTCCTCCAAATATTCAGCATCAAATTCAGCTTGTTGCTTTTTAGCAAGCTCTAAATCACCTGCAGTTTCTAATTCTCTAATCTGAGCAATAGAAAATTTCTTCTTCTTCTTCTTCTTAGATTCTTTCTGAACCATTATACCTTTCCCTTTATCTTTTGGATCTGGTTTTTCTGATTCAGAAGTACTTTCATCATCCTTTTGTGCCGGCTCAGATATATGTATCCCTCCAGTAGGTTTTCTCAAATTCATCATAACCTGAGCAATTGTTTCATCATCACTAGCAGTATGTTCTCTTTCTTCTTCTGGTATAAAAGTAGAAGGACCAGCTTCATCTGCATAATTCATTATGGAAGGTCCAACAGCAGTTCCAATAGCAGCAGAACCTTGTTCAGCAGTACTTTGCACATCTGTATCAACAAAAGTACTTCGAACATTATTACCTTCTAAATCAATTTCTTCTGTATCTCCACTTTTTACATCCTCATTCTCAATTTCAAGATTAATTTGCTCTGTCTCATCACTTTGTCTTTCAATACTGTCTTGAACAACATTTTCAACTTGATCATTCTTTTCCTCTGAAAATTGAATCATATCATCATCTCTATCCAAATTATCATCCTGATACCTCCCCAATTTGATAGATGATGACCTTCTAAGCTTCCTTTTAGTCTTAGACTTCTTCTGTTTAGATTGTTGCTTCTGAGACTGTTTCTTTTCTTTCACAAAAAGCCTAAAATGCTTAATAAGAGGCCAAACAAATTTCTTCAAACTGATGAACTTCTTTCTAAGACGTTTAATCTTAGCATCTTGAGCAGTAACAGTAGACTTGAGCTTCTCCAATTCTTTAGCCAAATCAGAAGTACCTTCAGTACCTTTCATTCCCTCATCTCCTCCAGATGTTTGAAACCCATCTGTGGAAGTATAATCATTGGGAGTAGGTACTGGTGAATCCTCTGAAGCAGTACCTTGAGGATCAGTACTTTGAGGAGAAGTACCTTGAGTAGAAACAAATTGATCCAAAGAAGCTGTATCTGAGGGAATCTTTTCATCTGAAACATTATGGTGAGGAGAAACAATAGGTGGTGTGGGAGTATGCACTGAAGCAGAATGCTCAGCAGATGAATCATCATGAGCAGTGTGTGCAGAACCACTATTTGCTTCTTCATCCCTAACAGCTTGAGCTACCTCTAACATATAAGCATTAAGAGGTGTATTCCTACCCGAAAAGTTAACCCCCTTGTGTGACATAAAAGTGAAAACTTTAGGTGGCATTGTAATGGTAGGAACATAATCCTGAGGTTTGGGTATACCATCTAGTGGATTTTCTAAAAGCAATTGAACAAACCTAGGATACATAAGAAAAGGTTTGCCAGCCTTAATATGAGTAAGCATACCCTCAAGAATCATGTAATAAAAGTTAAAAGGCTGATTTGTAATTAAACCCACAAAAGCAGAAGCTATAGAATGACTGAATTGATCCCAAGCAGTACTCTTTGGACTTAGACAATGTAACAAAACATGAATAAGAAATTTCCAATGAGGACTAACCATAGCCTTCTGAAAAGTAAGCTTAGTCAAAGAACCTTCATACCCAATATCTCTGAGTGTATTCCAAACTTCTTGCTTCCCAAATAAAACAGAGCCTCCTTCATCATCAAATAACAAAACCTCTCTAATTGAAGCTTCTGTTACACGAACAACTCTCCCAGCAACTGTAGCAATAATAATATCTTCTCCATCCTCAACTTGCGACTGAGCTGTATCCCAAAAAGCTTGAATCCATGGTCCAATAACCTCAGGGTTAACAAGAATGGAGTAACAGATGTTGGTACCATTCAGAAAATCAATAATGCCATGAAAATCAATGTTTGCTTGGGTTTTCGCAAGGTTTGCAATCATGTTGTGTTTGGTGTTGGTTTGTCGATTAGCCATGATTAGGGTTTGAGTGAGAAAGGTGATAATCGATGTACGGTAGGTATGAGTTTAAATAACAAGAAAGGTGAATAAGGTGAATAAAAGGAAAAGATATGAGGTTTTATATAAGGATAAGATACACGAAATCACGGTTAATTAATGATTTTACCGTTATTTTTGGAAGTAAATATCCCCAAATCTTTCAAAAGTTTGTTAGCCGCAAATCTGACCGTTGGAACAGTGTCAGACACGTCAGCGTACCCTTTAATATCACCAAGCAGTACGTTCCATATAATATGGAGCAGTACCTTCCGTTATAAGCTCACACAGTATGTTGACCAAAGTACTTTCCCAAAAGAAAATCTTGAATGTTGACCATTTGACCAAAAGATTCTAGAAAGTCAACCAAGATTAATGACTATCTCCCCATAATAAATCCCAAAGCTACCATGGTAAGTGAACATCAATACACTTCAATAAATGCCCATTAACCTTTACTTGGCTTATAAAAGCAACTTCATCACCAACTTGCAATCACCATAATTTTCTTGAACACAAAAACTAGTAAACATAATGAGTCACATTCCAATTGTGAACATCTCTTCAGACTCGGATGGCACCACAGATGCAGAGATAAGTTACTACTCTGATTCTGAGTTTGAAGATCCTGGATGGTTAGACTATTTTCCTCCTCATGTCCAATGGATGGGTCTCTAAGAATCTTCATCAGCAGTAAGTGCTGCCAACTCTACCATAACAGATGCATGTAGTACTACCAACAAAAAGCCTAAGAAGAAGAAAACTATCCCTGGTTCATCTTTGGCTAATGAGCTGCCACATGCTTTAACTCAAGCCCTGGAATCAGCAATACAGAACATGAAGTGGCCTCCTCCAAGAAAAGAGAGACCTCCCAAACAGATTCTTGGCTTAGCTTGCCCAAGAAAGCAGACTTCTTTTGATGACAAGAGAAAAACTGCTCAAAAAGGAAAGCATAGCTATGAGGGCAAGGGTAAAAGACCTATGGAGTAGGGATATGGATCTTGGTGGTAGTCTGTGATAGTCTTTTGTGTGGTTTGTCTTGTCTGTCTTGTGTCTGAGTCTGTAACTTGATAACAATGATGATGTATGAATCTTCTGAATAAGGAATAAAAAGCTTTTCCTTTGTATGATACATGTAGCCTCCCCTTAACTAATGATTAACTAAAAACTACTAAAGCCTCCCCTAAAAAATAGCTTACATATTAATCATGCCTATACTCACAACTAAGAAAGTAAATCTTGAAACATCAAAGCCTTTTGTGAGTAGATCTGCTACATTATCATCAGTATGAACTTTAACCACATTAATAAGCCTTTGTTCATAGCAATCTCTTATGAAGTGATGTCTAATCTGAATGTGTTTGGTTTTAGAATGATAGACTGGATTCTTAACAATGCAGATGGTACTCTCATTATCAATGTTGATTGGAGTATTCTTGAAATTGAACCCATAATCCAAAAGCTGATTTTGCAACCAAAGCACTTGTGCACAACAACTTGCAGCAGCTACATACTCTGCTTCTGTAGAAGAAGTGGCTGCAATTGTTTGCTTCTTACATTGCCATGAGACTAATCTGCTTCCTAGGTACTGGCATCCTCCAGTTGTGGACCTTCTATCATAGTTATCTCCAGCATAGTCACTATCTGAGAAGGCATGGAGATGGAAAGGTGAATCCCTAGGATACCATAATCCCAACTTAGGTTGTTGCCTAAGATACCTGAAAATCCTCTTGACAGCATTCAAATGAGACACTTTAGGATTAACCTGATGTCTTGCACATAAGCTCACAACAAAAGTAATATCAGGTCTTGATGCAGTTAAATACATAAGACATCCAATCATAGACCTGTATAGTGTGACATCAACATCTTCTCCATCTTCATCTTTTCCCAAAGGTTTGTTAGTATCCACTGGTGTAGATGTAGGCCTAATAGTTGTAAAAGTGAATCTTTTGAGAATATCTGCAACATACTTATCTTGACAAATATAAATCCCACTACTTGACTGTTGTACTTGAAGGCCTAAGAAGAATGTTAATTCTCCCATGGAACTCATCTGAAATTCTTTCTGCATAAGATCTTCAAATTCCTTCACCATAGATTGCTTGGTAGCACCAAAAATAATATCATCTACATATACTTGCACAAGCATAATATCCTTCTTATCTCTTTTGATAAACAAAGTTTTGTCAATAGCTCCTCTTCTGTAACCATGTTGGAGTAAAAAGTTGGAAAGCCTTTCATACCAAGCCCTTGGAGCTTGATGAAGACCATAAAGAGCTTTTATTACCTTGTAAACTTTGTTTGGATGTGCAGGATCTTCAAAACCAGGAGGCTGTTTGACATAAACTTCTTCTGTGATTTTGCCATATAGAAAAGCACTTTTAACATCCATCTGATATACAGGAAATCCCATATAAGATGCAAAAGCCAAAAATAGCCTTATGGCTTCAAGTCTTGCCACAGGAGCAAAAACTTCATCATAGTCTACTCCTTCTTCTTGTCTATATCCTTGAGCCACTAATCTAGCCTTGTTCTTGATCACATTTCCTCTTTCATCTCTTTTTACTCTAAAAACCCATTTAGTTCCAATAAGTTTCTTTCCATCAAGTAGATCACATAATACCCAAACTTCTTGAAGTTTAAACTGTAGAAGTTCTTCTTGCATAGCTTCCACCCAGCTTTCTTTGGCTAGTGCTTGTTTAATATTCTTGGGCTCTTCCTGAGATAGAAAACAAGCAAATAGACACACCTTCTGATCCTTGTGATTCACCCTGTTTTGCTTGTAGATAAAACTAAGTAAAGAAGTATGTTGTTGAGACATATTCTTAGCCTTAGTCCTTGTGAGCACCCCTGATGATGAGGGTCCAATTATATTGGTAGCAGGATGAGTTTTATTAATTCTAAGTGTTGGAGTTGGTGGAACTTCAAGATTATCTTCCAAATTAGTGATATCTGGATCTTCATTAGAATCTGAGAAAATGCCTTCTTGATCCAATTCATCATCAGTATCTTCTAAAGTAATGGTGTGTGGATCAGCAGTATCTTCTAAGTCAGGCATATTAGAATCATGAACAGCATCAGTATTTTTCCAATTTGAAGTATCCATAGGTTGAAAAGTACTTTCAAATGGATTAGAAGTGCTGGCTGTTTCCTTTGCTTTCTTCTTTTCAGCTTCATAGGCTCTCCTTTGTTCATCATCATATGACTTAGCCATTGTTTCTTGAAAAAGCATTCTAGCAAGTTCATCTTGAATGGCTTGATCTTCTGCAGATACTGGTATTTGTGGTGGAACAGTACTTTGAGGATCAACAGTACTGTTAGGTACAGCAGTACCTTGAGGCTCAGAAGTACGTTTCTTCTTACCATTGGCATTATCTTTTGGCTCATCTTTAGATCTCAAATTAACATCATGAACAATGTACTGTGCTTCATCATCAGTGGTAGTAGCTTGATTTTCTTTCCTTACAGGTACATAATTCATTGATGAAGACATTAAGTCAAGATCAAACATCCAATCAGGACCTTTACCTTTAGAGTTTTCTTGTTCTTCCAAAAAATCAATATGAAGACATTCTTGAACCTTCTTGGTGACCTTATTGTACACTCTGAATCCTTTGCTATTTGTACAATATCCCAATAAATATCCTTCATCTGACTTTCCATCAAATTTGCCCAAATTATCAGCAGTATTTAAAATGGTTAGGGGACATCCAAAAGGTTTCATAAACTTGATACTAGGCTTCTTCCCCATGAGTAACTCATAAGGTGTCTTCATTTGAGGTTTAGTCACTGATACTCTATTCAACACATAGCAAGCAGCACTTACAGCTTCTGCCCAAAATGGAACTGGTAGTTGAGAGTCTGCAAGCATTGTTCTGGCTGCTTCTATAAGAGTTCTATTCTTTCTTTCTGCAACTCCATTTTGTTGAGGAGTTCTAGCAATACTGAACTCTCTTTTAATTCCTTTCTTAGCACAAAATTCATCCATAAGCTGATTCTTGAACTCAGTCCCATTATCACATCTAATCCCTCTAACCTTGAGCCTTAACTGATTTTCTAATGCTATAATTAGATCATGAATAGCATCAAAAGTTTCATCTTTAAAACATAAGAAAAAGACCCAGCTAAATCTACTGCAGTCATCTGTTACAACCAAACAGTACTTCTTCTTGTTCAGACTGACAACTGAAACAGGTCCAAACAAGTCCATATGCAGCAATTCCAAAGGCTCTCTAATAGTCTTCTCATCAGTCTTTTTACAAGAGGCCTTGTGTTGTTTACCCTTCTTACAAGCAAGACATGTGTGATCATTCTTAAATGTCTTAGAAGGTAAACCTCTAACTAAATTTCCTCTGACCAACTTATTGATGTTCTTGAAATTCACATGTCCCAGTCTTCTGTGCCATTGATGTGCTTCCTCCATAGATGCTCTTGCAATCAAACATGTTGCTTTAACATCAGAATTCACATTCTTCAAATCTATGCTGTACACATCATTAGTTCTTGGTGCTCTCAGTAACACCAAATTTCTGTCTTCTAACTTGAAATCAGGAGAAAGTATGAGACATTCTGTGTCAAATAATAACACAGGATACTTCTTATCACAAATCTGAGAGACTGACAAAAGATTGAATTTGAGCTCCTTCACATATCTAACATCTTCAAAATCAATGTTTCCTGCCTTGATTGTTCCTTTGCCAGTAATTCTTCCTCCATCAGGATCATTCCCAAATGCAACTTTTCCTCCAAAATAAGCTTTAAAATCTGACAAGAGCTCCTTTTCTCCTGTCATACTGCCAGAGCAACCACTATCTACAATAAGATGATCTTTAAGCTCCTCCTCTGGGTTGCCCTGCATTAACATGAAAAAGGTTAGTTATTTTTAGGAACCCAAGCCATTACTGACTTGTGTTCCCCTTGTGGAGTGACATACTCAAAATTTTTGAGTATGTAATCACCACTGTCTTTAAAAACATGATCAAGAATTAAGGTTTTGTTTCCAAAACAGTTTGTTTTTCATGATCAATTTTCCCTTTTTCACCCTTAACCTCTGAAAGTACTGGTTCTACCCCAGCAGTACTTTCTTTCTTAACCCATTTTGTTGTGACTTTAGGAGTTGGGTTCTGTGTCCTAGCATCTTTTCTTGTGTAGTAAGTCTTTCTAGGGTTGTAATGACTGTAACTCCTAGGTCTTACACTTGAGTGTTTGCTAGAAACATTAGGGACCTTTCTATCAGTACTTTGTGAAGGTACTGATGGTTTGGAGTATGACCTTTTCTGATGAGGGTACCTAAAGTCTTTTGAGAAATTACTGTGGTTAACCCTATTAGAATAATTCCAAACTGGTTTGTTACCTTTTGGCCTATTCTCTGTATAACTTGGTTGTGCAGTTCTGGTTTTAGGATATTTACTAAGGTATTCTGAATGATAGTTGCAATCTTTAATCAGATGATTAGGACTATAACAAACATAACAGACCTTTGGACCAATATCCCCAAATCCCCTTCCATAAATGTTTCTAAAATTAGCAGTATTTTGAAAGAATTTTCTTTGAGGTACTGCTGAGTGATCAGCAGTTCTTTGAAAAGTGTTTGAAGGTACTGCTTGTTTTGGAAACTTGATCTCTTCAACCTTAGGTGCTTCAACAGACTTTTCTAAAGTTTCAGGACTAAGTTTACTTATAAGCTTTTTCCTAAACTCTAGATTATCTACACCATAACAATCAACATCTTTTCTAGGTGGTTGAAAGCTACCTGGGGGGTGAGGAACTGCATTATAACCCTTTTCTTTCTGAAATACATGAGGTGTTTGACTAGGGGATTCCTCATCACTAGAAGTGTTTTCATCAAGACTTAGGAACTCTTCATCACTAGTGGAGGTTTCAACAGTTAGGTTTAGTTCCTTGCTCTT
This sequence comes from Artemisia argyi, assembly GCA_030686995.1. Taxonomy (NCBI): domain Eukaryota; kingdom Viridiplantae; phylum Streptophyta; class Magnoliopsida; order Asterales; family Asteraceae; genus Artemisia; species Artemisia argyi. The sequence continues at coordinate 10,720,001 of CM060685.1, forward strand.
AAATGGAATTCCTTCATTACTATCATAACCTAGGCCTGTCTTAATATTCGATGTTCTTTGCTTTTCAACAAATTGAACATGTGACACTCCTGCCTCATTCCAAACAGCAAGTTTTTCTAACAACTTATCCCTTTCAGCAGTCACTTTCTCTTGTTCAGACACCTTGCAACCTAGTTTCCATTCATTCAACTTAACTAGGTAATCCTGTTGTTTATATGTTTCAAGCCATGCTACTTCATTGTTTTCATGTGTAAGGATTTTGGCCTCCATTGACTCTAAAGTTAATTGATAACCTGTTATCTCAGCCCTAGCCTTTTGAAATTTATCTCTTTCAGCAACATACTCAGTAAGCAACTTTTGATACATATCATTACACTTAGAGCATACCTCAGATTTGGTGGATGGACTTGGTGAAGCAGCTACCATAGCAAGCTGAACTGTTTCTTCTTCAAACTCCATGCTCCAATCAAAGCTTCCTAACTCTTCTCTTGACTCCAAAGCAGCATATCCAGGCTCTTCATCAAATGCTGTGCTCCAATCTTCCAAGGCAACCATTGAATAAGTTATAGGTTCTTCATCAAACTCATTGGACCAATCAATCTCTGACAGATTCTCTTGAGCAACCAAAGCTTTTGGTTTTGGTTCAGTAATTGGAATCTTTTTTCTTTCAGGCTTGGGTGGTTCAATCATCTTGTTTGCTTGATACTTTGCAAATTTGCACTCCCTTGCAAAGTGACCAGTCCTTAGACAGTTGAAACATTCAATCTTGGATTTGTCAAATGTTATGCCTTGTTTAGCTCTGAAGTTGATGCCTTTACCAGTCTTGTTCACATACTTCTTGATCCTTGCAGTGAGCATAGCAACTTGCCATCTGATATCAATTTCTTCCAAAGCATCATCATCAATTTGCAATACATCTTCTTGATAGGTGACAGGCATAGATGCTTGTTGTGCAAAGAATGAACATAGAACTTCATCTGAGGTGGGGGTTGGTGATTGTGATGAATTAGTGGTGACCATTGTTGTGCAAGGAGCCTGTGTTTCATTCACAGTACTTTGAGTAGGGTAAGCAGTACCTTTGTTAGAAGTACTGCTTCTCTTTTCAGAAGAGACAAAAGCAATGTTCTGCTGAGTGCTTGAACCTGTAGTACCATTCATCTCATGCTCATACACCTTCAGATTATTGTAAAGATCATCAAAGTCCATAGTATCCAGCCCTGATTGTCCTCTGATCATGGTAGCAACTACATGCCAGGCTGATGGCAAACTTCTTAAGAACTTCAAATTTGCATCTTCAACAGATACCTCAGCATCATATAGTTCTAACATGCTTAAAAGATGTTGAAATCTTTCATATGCAGAATCAAGACCTTCTCTTTCACCAACTGTGAAAGTTTCAAATTGTTGCTTCAGCAAATTTCTATGCATCTTTTTGGAAGCATCATTACCACCAAACTTCTTCTTTATTGCAGCCCACAGTTGTTTGGCATCTTTGGCATCATGAAACTTTAGTAGGTGACCATCAGGAATAGCAGAAAGCAGTATGTTGAGAGCTTTGTCTTGATTTCTTTTGGTAGCAGCAGGTACAGGTATTTTTGGAGGTGTTGGTTGTCCAGGTACTTCAATTGGTTCTTCAACTTGCATATTACCATTGACAATCACATCCCATAAGGCATGGTCTGTGATAGCAATGTACTGCCTCATCTTCATAGCCCATAGATTGTACTCTCCCTTCTTAACAATAGGAATTCTAACAGCAGTAATTGAGGAAGCAGGTGCAGCATCAGTCGACATCTTAAAAGGGTTTGTAGTGAAATCGGTTTAAAGGTTTTAAAGGTTTTAAAGGTTTGTCTTCTTAATTCAGAGTTTCCAACACAAGCTCTGATACCACTTGTTGGATCGATATACTCTGATCAAACTACTAAGTAGCTTGTAAAGGTTTAACAATATTGAGTAAACTCAATACTATTAATATTGAAACACTGTTTGACCTTGTAAAGTATGCGGAATCTACTAATACAAAGCTTAAGAAAAACTTTTATATTAACCAAACTTAGAACCTGCTTTGTTACACAGATTCACTAACAATCCCTAACTATTATCTTTGATCGACTTCTAAACTTATCTAAGACTTGTAAAACTTCTAAAACACATATCGACCAATACCTCTTAAGGCTCTTTATATAGATAACCTTAAGTCGGTTTACAACATGTAATCCTTGAACGACAAGTTATAATCCCTAACTAATTCTAGAATATTCTCTTAATATTACACAATAATCCTAATTTAATATTGCACATCAGTCCTTGCATCCTTCGAAGTATTTTAAGCATTCATCATATCAGCAGTACTTTGACTTTATTCTTCAGCAGTACTTTGACTTTTGTTCTTCATGCAGCAGTACTTTGACATCCAGAAGCACTTTGATATTTCATATCCCAACAGTCACTCTTCACGTAGCTCATGTCAAGCTTAAACCAATATAGGTCGTCTCGAGCATTCATGGCATCCATTCTAGCAGAATTTACCTTGGATATATATTCGTGCATTTGACTTGCCATACTTTGAACTTTGAGTTGGGTTAGGTTGAGAGCTTGTTTCAAAGAGTAGATTTCGTATTGAGCTGAGTTCACGAACATATGTGTAGATGTAGATGTTCCACCGGTTTGGTGAGTAGAATTCGGAACTTGAGCTGGAGTGGTACGGTTAGATTCGGAGGAAATTGGTGAAACAGGAGGTGGAGATGTTAATGGTGATAGATGTGGCACCACTATTTGTTCCTCCGCTTCCTCAATGTCATCGATGCCTTCGATGTCAACATCCATTTCAGGATCCTCTTCGTAATCATCGATGTTTATGTCCATATCCATTTCAGGATCTTCGTCCGAATCTATTTCATTGTCTAGATCCTCATAAGGTTCTTCCTCGTCATCGTAGTCAATTGCTTCAAAGTAAGGATCATTAGGTTCGGGAAGGATTGGTAAATACTCAGGCATAGCAGGAAGATGATCGGGAGATGGAGGTGCGGACATGATGTCTACAATTAGTATTTCGATGTCAAGATAAATCAAATGCTTATGGAAAATGCTCAAACTATGGCAATGTGCATATAACAATATACAAATATGTTCATGTAGCATAACATGTGTAATAAGTCCATAATCTTCTGGAGGATGGAAGGCACGAAGAGCGGAAGGCTATAAAAATGTTTTTGCTTGTTATTGTAGTTATAGTTTAGGTCTCACTTAGACCCGTTTCTCTATAACCATGGCTCTGGTACCAATCTGTAACACCCCCAATTCATGATGCAGCGGAATTCAACTTGGGTGTTACTCGACGGCACAACAGTCATAATAATAGAAAACGATCTCTAACCGAGTCGTAATAAAAAGAGTTGTCATTCATATTATTCAAATATATCAGAGTTTACATAGTAAGGTCCCAAAAGGTTCCATGTTTCAAAATACATCAATATAAAGTCTTTGATGTTTTTATCGAATGACATAATAGTTTATAGCCTTCTTCCTTCGGTACGTGCCCTTCCGCTCCATTCTTGATTATCATGGACCTGAAATACATGCTTAAAAGGATCAACACAAAGGTTGAGTGATATTCATAGAGTTTGTTTAACGGTTGAACACAATATGTTGGTAGTAAGAGTTAATTAGACTCATACTCATGTTAGAAAACAAAACAGTTATTATTATATACTAACCTCATGCAACGGATACGTTAACGGGTACCAATATCAATCGACGGTTTTGTTGCCCCAGTAAGTACTTTGCCGTCATACTTAATGTTCAAATATAGTGCATTCGTTTGAACTAATCTGCTCAAACAAATGGGATTCGTCAATCCCAATAGGCCTATTCACAATACTCGCGCTCACTAATACTAGTGATTAAATGGTTCATGATAGGGGCCTAGGATTGGCAAGGTAGGTACTTAGTAATAATAAAACAATCAGGCAGCATACAGTTTCAAAGCGTTGTTTTCGGTTTAGAAATAGCATGTATTCCCCCCAAGGGTTTGTAAAACATTGAAGTAATGTAAAGTGGGGCTATGAACTCACCTTAAGTAGGATAGCAAGTAATGAAGGTGATGGTTAGATCGTGTAGGTTTCTACGAGCAACCTATAATAGAATGTTGCGACTTAGGATTTGTGTAAAGAATATAATGGAGTGCCTATATATATATCTTGCATTTAGTCCATGATGTGGTATGATGTATATTGTATGTCTTTGAAAGAAAAGATTCATGAACATGTATGTTTTGTATATCGTTTACTACCGTTCGGGCTGACATATTTCAGAAGTCATGTTAGTAAGCGTTCGAGGAGCCAGGACACTTTAATTCGTAAATCCACAACTCATCTCGACGGCTTACATAATGAACTCCTCACATGAGGCTCCCTACTATTGTAGTAGTTGATAAAATATATAGATATAAGTTTTGATCCAAAAAGTTACATGTCCGATATTTTGAATAAACTTAGGAAAGTTTATTAGTACATGAAGATTGTTATTAGGGGTAGTTTCATAAGTCTTGAATGACCATTTTCTCTTGGTAATATCTCATGGTTTCCTTTTAAGTGAAGTAGATCCAAATTGCTTGTTCATGTTATCGCCTAATTCATTGTTTCATGTTTACGCCTATGTAAATTGGTATGGTCATTTCGTCATGGCCTAGCCATGACCTTTGGTCCTTGTTCCAAGGTCATGAGACATAACCTTGGCTCTAGCCATGGTTGTGGTCTTGAGTATAGGTCATAAGACCTCTTGTTCCTTTCAAAGTATAACCATAATCTAGTGACTTTCGCCTAAAAATGGGCTGTTTAGAATTTGAAGAATTTTATCACTCGGAAAGCATTTTTAGGCCTCGAGCTTCTATGTTCCTGAACGAAAACGGCGTTCCGGACAACTTTCGTGTTTTAACTTTTTGATGAATCGGACCAGAAGGGTGACTTTCAAAAACTCAGAATGCAAGACAGGAGGGTTTAGGCAGTTTTGCCGGAAATCTTTGGTATCTTCAAATGGGCGTAACTTTTGACTCGTATACTCGTTTTAGGTGGTTCAAATTGCTATGTTTTCCTTGTTAAGTCCTCTACTGTAATATTTAATGATCCAATATCATATTTTTACCATTTTGATCAGGTCTTACCAAGAAAGTCACTACTTTACTTGTTTTAGTAACTTATTTTAACAATCCATTATAACAACATCTTTTACTCATTTTTATACATCATGGACATCAATACAAGACATAATATAGCAAGAATAACATGTAAATGATATGAACATGATTAATAAACAAGAAGCATGTTAGGTTTAGGCTTACAACTTTTGGCTTTCAAAGATGAAAGGAAAGTAGCAAGTAAGGAAAAGAACTTTGATAGACTTGCTTCAACCCTTTTTCACTTCATGCAATCTTTCTACCCTTGGTATTCTTGAAAGAGATGTAATGAAAGTTGAGGTGAATTGAGTGGATTTAAACTCAAGAGAAATCACCAAGTATATTAGGGTTATGGAAGAGTTTTGGTGAATGATAATCTAGTTAGGGTTTCTATCTTGAAGAATCACTTGAACTTTTGCTAGAACTAGGAGATAATTAACTAAGTGTGAGATGGTTTTGGGGTGTGAGATAGACGGCAACATGGGGGGAGGGGGGGGTATTTATATGCTCTTGAGGAGGTTACAACTTAGGACTAGTCAAAACTTTCCTAACAAGCTTCAACACATGGAACTCATCTAAGCCAACCTTGCCTAGGATCAAGCCACACAAGGGATGAATCCCCCCCCCCCTAATGGCGGTTGACAAGAGCTAGGGGGGTGAGTTGGCTTGGCTTGGATGATAATATCTAGATATTTGCTAGTTTTGACTCCGGGAAATGCCAACCGTAAATGATTAGGCCTCAAAACGTAAAACCGGGTGTCATAAAATTATGAAACTTTTAAGTATTGTTAGACATGTCCATATGTCCCATAATAAAATATAAAATGGGTGGTAGGTTCTATTTGGGTGGTAAAACCCTGCTAAAACTGGAAACACGGGTCTAAAACGCGTAATACGTAAAATGTACGAATATTGCGTAAAATTGAGAAAAGTAAAATGTTACTTTTCTAATATGATATAAATGATTTAAAATGACTTATAATGTCTAGACTGTGCTCAGTCTAGTGTCGGTTGGTATTAAATGTCTTTTAGACATCAAACCGTAAGCCTAAAAATCACGAAATGACTTATAAAATCAAGGAATGATTTTTAGTCAATGGAGGAGGGAAAAATATGTTGACTTATTTTAATAAGTTGAAAGCTCAAATCATCTTAGAAATGCGGTGCAGGTATAGGCTAGGGTTACGGCTGGGTAAAAACGCTTAAAACTGAAAATTCCAGTTTTTCACGGCCGAAGTTTATTTTGGTCATGTTTTTCTCAGTCATGATTTATTCTCAAATAAATCATGAGTGTGTCAAACATTTTTCTGATACTGGGAAAATTAACGCGACCGAATTTTGTTGTGCGTAGAATTTCTGAATGACGTTTTACCCTAAAACGTGTAGTTACGTGTAATTCCTTAATAACTTTCACGAAAATGATCTGACGAATGTCAAACATTTAATTTGCCATGGAAATGATTTATCTCTCGAGAATATGAAATAAAAATCATCTTTCGGGAAAATTTCAAAAAGAAATGAATAGTAAAAATGAATAGTAACATGAATAGTAAAAATGAATAGTAAATTTTCCGGGAATAGTAATTAACCTGAAATTGCGAATTGTTACAGCTCCGGTGAGCTCAATGGTGTTTCGGTAGCCTTGGTGGCTAGGTCGGGAATACTCTCCTAAGGTTCGGGGTCTAAGGGGTTCTAATGGTGGATTTTGTTGTGGTGGGATGACGGGTTCAAAGATGTTACCGTTGTCCATGATGTTGGGTGGTTACGAACAAAGGCACAAAGAAATAGATAGACTAAGAGAAAACCTAAAAATAAAAATAAAATCTTACTAGAAAGGAATCTAGCAAGTAGATCTAATACAAAGAAATTCTAACCTAGACAATAACTATTCCCCGGGCTGCGGCGCCAAAAACTTGATACGTGGGAATCGCACCAGGCTTTACCTCTCAAGGGATCTTGAGAAGCTTACAACCCCCACCAGGCAGTGTACCTGATCGTTGTAGTATAGTATAGTGACAAGTACCGGGGGATTGATCGTTCAGCTAGGAATAGTGTCGCTAGGATTAGAAAACCTAAATACTAGTTCTAAAGGTGAGGGAAGATTCTTTTTGTATTTTTATATTTTTCAGAAAGCAATTTAAAATCTCGGGTTTGAAGGACTTTGGCGGAATTAGTTGCTATTCAACTAACCCAATACTAAGATGCAATCAAAATAAAATACTAGAAATGAAAATAAACTAATTTATACTAAAGTTGTGAGCAGTAATTGGAGAAAATGTGTTTACTTAGATTTCACTACTCCCTAGACATCTTTTACACGTTAATTACTTGTTATAATTGCATGTATGACGGATCGTATTCCTTAATACCATTCATGGGGTGGCACACTTAACTCCCCAATTCTATGAGCTCTTATCTCCTCCTACACCATGCCCAGCACAACTATAGGGATTGTAAACAGTGGCTCATGCATTAAATACAACCAATAAAGACCTAGTGCGCGTCGGTTCATGTTTCTTAAGACGTTCAAGCATGTTACCAATTGGAGATCTGCCAGTTTTCTTAAGCCTAACATATAAATCATTCATCCAAGACAAGAATAAACAAGTAATCAACACATAATCAACATCTAGGTTTCATTAGATCTAAGCAAACACAAGATAGATCTAGCCTAGCATGATGGAATTAAGACAAGAACAAGATATAGACAACCAATACATAGACATATTGATTGAATTAAAAGAACACTTATCTTGATTAAACATGCAAGGTATCAAGGGGTTGGAACCCTTGAAAAACCTGTAAAGTTACACCAAAATCGTACTTAGGATTTCTCCCAGAACTTCTCTCTTTAAATGTGAAAAATTAGAAAACTATATATAGGAAAAGGGGTCTGACGGCGTCAAGACCAATTAGGTGACGCCGTCACCTCGCCGCCAAAACTAATCTCGGACTGCCTTGATCTACATTTGACGCCGTCAAGTATTAATCATTTCCAAACCGTCATGACTTTTACTCTTGACGCCCTACCTTCATGACGCCGTCAAATCTCTTCTGGATCGTCATGGAATTTTGCTCTTGACGCCGTCAGGGGGTTACTCTTGACGCCGTCACCTACTGTTCCCAGCATGGAAAATTAAGACTTTGGCGTTTTCTTCACTTTTATGCTCCAAAAACGTCCGAATTGCTTCCTTTTCCAGATTTCACTCCCAAAGTACCTAAAATCACAAAAGGAACGATTTAGGGCAATATTTGATCAAATAAATTCGAATTCGGGCTTAAATGACCCCCTAAAAACGGATCATTTTTCGCCTCATCATATACCCTTACACTTGAGATTTGCTTGTCCTCAAGCAAATGCGCTTTTATTCTACTCAAAAGACAAGTTAGGGGTCATTTAACACTAATATTAAAGTAATTACAACAAATAATCGTTCCACTAAAGACCAACAGACAAGCACGGAGGTCATACACAAGCACCTCACAAATAGTGTTTAGATACTCACATCTCTCGGGTGTAATAAAGTGTAAATTACAAAATGGAAACGGAAGATATCTCTCACTACCTGTCATAGCAAAATAGATTACCATAGGCTTGGGAAAGGATCAAACCTCCACCACATGGCGTAAGCACCTAGGATAAACTATCAAAGAGGTCTTTTAAAGGGTTGTAACGTTAGGTGTAGGGATATGAAATACACGGTTTTGTTGGATAAAGGAAGTTTTACTGGTGGCGAGTTAACAATCTTGGTTAATTACATGTACAATGTGGCGTTGCTAAGCCAAGACTAGACTCGACTTAAGCTAATAAATGAAAAATAACAAAAACATAAAATAAACATAGAATGAAACGGGATGGTAGTCCGTATGTTTTTTCTCTTTTCTTTTTCTATTTTTTTTTCTTAATTTTTTTTGATTTTTTGATTTTTTTTTTTTTTTTTTTTTTTTTTTTTTTTTTTTTTTTTTTTTTTTTGCATACACTCTTACCCTACCATCCAAAATAATACATCATAGGGAATGAACATTTCCTTTACACTTGAATCTTTACATACTTTACAATAAACTAAACTAATGACTCGAATTAAGAAAATCAAAACACTTGGAGCACTTTTAAGATTAACGTACATATGGGGGTAATAAATGATGTTCTTCCCCATTACTCCATAAAATAAGTACTTACCCATGAGTCCCAATCGTCCCAAAACAATATGTACAAGGATATGACTCGACTTAGCAATCATGTAATCAATTAGAAAGTTAACTTAGGGTTTAAAAAATAACAATAATGCACTAAAAATGAGCACATACACGGAAGGCTAAGGCGATTTGGTTGTACATTTAAGTGGGGTGTAACAAATTCTTCCTTTAAGTAAGATGCTTAAAGTTAGAAACGAAAGATAGGCTCGGAGGGGTGTACTAGGGGTTTCGTGTACTAAAAATGAGTACAACGCTAAGGGTGTGGGAAAAATTAGTTGACTTAACTAGCCAAGTAATATGACTTAAATGGTCAAGTAATTATGATACGGGTTTAACACAAGGGTGATCCTAATGCCTCTTATCATGTAGTAAATCCTACTACACGAATGTAGTCTCACTAGCGGTCTCGGGATGCATCACTAACGCAAGTTCTAGAATCTAAATGCTACCGGTACACTCATAAGCACTAATAGTAAATGCTTTTCCTATCAAATCTAAAGGCGAACCTCACATATTTGGGTGGAAAATTTTTCTGAATTTACGGTTATGTGCTAGTCATACAATCTCCTATCCATGAGACGCTTGCTATGGCTAAAGTTTCACACCTAAATGTTGTAAAAAAATTTAAATTTGGCACTAAAATTGCACTAACAAGTATTTCTCATAGTTTTATTACACATCTACCATTAAACAAAACAAACTCAAGCGAAAGTGCATATGTAAGGTATCATCTTTTTACCCTCCCCTTACACTTAAGATGAACATTGTCCCCAATGTTCAAGTAAAGAATGTAAAAGTGAAAAAGTAAAGAGAATGAAATCAAATACTCCCCTGATTCGCTCGGTATGGATAATAAGGTGGCTAGGTTAAACCTTCCTCCAAGAAAATGAACAATCAAAGCTTCCCTTCCAGAATATAAATCATCTTCTTGTCATACATAACCTGTAAAACCTGAGAAAATAGACAAGACAACCTCGCGTAAAATCGGCGGCATCCTATATAAGTTACTAAATCCTAAAAAACAAGATAAGATATAATGCTTGTGGAATGAAGTTTGCAGATCTCCTGGAGATTATAAAACTTAATAATTCACAAAAACCATAAGACTCCGTTAGAAAAACAAAACCGGTAAAATTTCCAGATTTTTACACCTGACGCCGTCAAGAGTAAATTCCTGACGCCGTCAGAATTGACCTGCATAAATTCTTATGTTAAGTTTCCGGAAAATTTCTGGAAAAACTTGGTCCTACTTCCTGGAAAATCCTGCAAAACTTCATTATGACTCAATACAAGCATTTGACTCTAACAAATACGAATATACATGTTCATTTAATATTGTGGAGAATCATGATCGGTTTGTTTCTTAAAAACATATTTGGGGTTTCCCCTTACACTTATCTTTTGCAAAAATACTTTTAGGTGGAGTTAAGACTAGGCCAAAACAACAAAGTAAAGTATTTCCACTATTTAGTTTAGAAACATGATCTACCAACAATAAAAATTAAGCATGCATACGGAAGCAAATAACAAACAAACAAATAAAATCACACAAAACATGGGTTGCCTCCCACGAAGCGCTTTTCTTTATTTACGAGTCTTATAGCTAGACTCAAGGTCATGGGTTACTACGTGACCTCATCATTGGTTCCACTCTCTAGGTCGTCTTCTAAACCAGTATCGCTTTCATAGTGCAAGTACTTCGGGTCTTCGAACTCGAAAACATCTCGTCGATACTTAGAACCAAGCTTACTAACATTCTTAAAGAATCCACATGATAAATCAGAAATGTTTTAACACCCTCTCCTAACATCTTCATCACACAAAATAAGTTGGGAACTTATCTTATCAAGCCCGTCACAATCGATTTCCTTAAGGTCTTTTCTCTTGTATGGCGTTTGGTATGAAATCCTCCTAATCCCATCAGTGAAGGTCATGATTCCGTTCAAGTCATCCACTATCAAATTAGTGATTTCACGAAAGGGTGCTCCCAAAACTACTTGTGATAACCTGGGGTCGACATAGTCTTCTATGTTATCCACAATCGTGAATTCCATAGTGAATGTCATATTTCCTACTAACACCTGGATTTCATGATCCTTACCAACCACTTTCTCTCCCTTGTAAATCATCCCCCATCTGCAGATATTGTTATAATGGAACAATGACATAAAATTCTTTGACAGGAATACATTAATGTAGATGTTATCGAAGTACTTATGACCGATCATGCAGGGGATTTTGAGATTATTCGGATCATGCCGTCTTATCTTCCCCGACTCTCCATCCTTTGACCTATATAGATTCCCCTCAAGGGAGGGACGATACTCGTACACCTCCTCATTATCCCTACGAAAAATTGCCTTCCTAACACCATTGGTGAGTAATACACTACCATCTTTCTCATCAAGGATTGCTCCCGATTCATTGATAAATGGTGTCCCAAGGACAAGGTTGGTTAACGTTTGATTGGTGAGAGGGTCCACGTCATCAACCACGGTGAGGTCAGTATTGTAAACAAGCTCTCCAATCCTAATTGATAAATTTTCTATTACTCTTTCTCACGCAATGCGTTCTGGGAAGGTTTCGTGGTATAGGGAAAGGGGGATTATGTTGACTGGGAAGCTAGGATCTATATGACTATCGGTTAAGAGCTTTTCCTTAATGGTACAGGGGATCTTGAAAACTTTAGGGTTACTTTCCTTAGTCTTATCGCTACTCCCACTAATAATATCCTCCATTTTTCTCTCGGGTTCTTCTATAACAGATTTACCTAAAATGGTTGGATTTCTCTCATGCTCTTCCGATTTCTCTTTCCCTTCATCCGGTTTGCTGGATTCTTGCGCGGTGTATTGCTCGGGTGAGTTGGTAGGTTTTCCGGCCGAATCATGGTCTACCCTTGAGGTCTCATCTTTAGCTGTCCGATTGAATTTGTTAGTTTGTTGTTGGGTTGGGTTGGGTTGGGTGTTGAAGCAGATATTGTGGTTATGGTGTTTACGAAGTGGATTGGTCCTAGGGGGTTGACAGGTTCTTTTCCTTTAGGGGATAGATGTTTGAATAACTTGCTAGGACTTTTTATTTTCACAGGGGAGGTTGGTGGACTCATGACGGTAGCAGATTTAACCTCATCAACGTGAATGGGCTTATTATCAACATACTCTTTGATAGCAGTTAACAGATTACAAATCTTGTTGTTCACATCAGCCTGCTGTTGTCTAAATTTGGACTCGAGCGTAGTGAGCTGTAATTCTTGAGATAGAATGAATTTTTTTAAAGTATCTTCACAGCTTTGCCTAGGAATGCCTTGTGATGGAAAATGCTCGGACCAAGTGAGTGGTGAGGAGTCATTGAAGGATACGCTTCGCGTTTGGTACCCTCTGAAATTAGGTTTATCCTTCCATGCCTCATATGCCTCACCAGAAGTTCGAAGACCCTGACCTACGTGTGATGATGTGAATTCGTTATAAGCACGTTTTGGAAGTTCCATGCAGTTATGAGTCTCATGAGGGCCATTGCATAATTTGCATGTAGAAGCGATTCTGCTTACTTGGCTTGAAGGTTTTTGAGCTTCGTAAGATTTCATGAGAGACTTGACTCGACCTTCAAGTTCCATGATCCTACGGTCGGGAGTGCTAGAATCGTTCGAAGGCAAAGATATTGCCTTGACCGTTTTGTTCAAGTCACGGGGATCATTCCAACTTTCGTTGTCATAGAGAGCAAGATCTTCTATGAGTTCCCATGATTGTTCCGCACTAAGATCACGTAGCTTACCACCGGCCGATTGGTCAATGGCTCGCCTCGTGGAGATGTCGATATGGTCATAAAAGATTTGGACTTGGAGCCAAAGATCTATGCCATGATGAGGGACTTTTTGGAGTAAGTCCTTGAAACGAGTCCATGCTTCATAAAGAGATTCATTTTGACGTTGTTGGAACATCAAGATGTCATTTCTAAGCTTAGTAGTTCTCCCCGGTGGGAAAAATTGAGCAAGGAAACGAGTGGTGAGATCATCCCATGTGGTGATGGATCCCGCGGGTAAACGCTCAAGCCATTGACTAGCTTGATCCCATAGAGAGAATTGGAATAGGCGTAAACGGGTAGTCTCTCTAGTTTCAACACCTAGGTCTATGGAATCTATGATTTTGAGAAAGTCCTTAAGATGTTGGTTTGGATCTTCGGAACGAAGTCCATGGAATGCACATCCGCTTTGCACCAACCGGATGGTGTCGGATCGCAAGGGGGTCACATTGGCTCCGGTGAGCTCAATGTTGTTTTGGTAGCCTTGGTGGTAGGTCGGGAATACTCTCCTAAGGTTCGGGGTCTAAGGGGTTCTAATGGTGGATTTTGTTGTGGTGGGATGACGGGTTCAAAGATGTTACCGTTGTCCATGATGTTGGGTGGTTATGAACAAAGGCACAAAGAAATAGATAGACTAAGAGAAAACCTAAAAATAAAAATAAAATCTTACTAGAAAGGAATCTAGCAAGTAGATCTAATACAAAGAAATTCTAACCTAGACAATAACTATTCCCCGGGCTGCGGCGCCAAAAACTTGATACGTGGGAATCGCACTAGGCTTTACCTCTCAAGGGATCTTGAGAAGCTTACAACCCCCACCAGGCAGTGTACCTGATCGTTGTAGTATAGTATAGTGACAAGTACCGGGGGATTGATCGTTCAGCTAGGAATAGTGGCGCTAGGATTAGAAAACCTAAATACTAGTTCTAAAGGTGAGGGAAGATTCTTTTTGTATTTTTATATTTTTCAGAAAGAAATTTAAAATCTCGGGTTTGAAGGATTTGGGCGGAATTAGTTGCTATTCAACTAACCCAATACTAAGATGCAATCAAAATAAAATACTAGAAATGAAAATAAACTAATTTATACTAAAGTTGTGAGCAGTAATTGGAGAAAATGTGTTTACTTAGATTTCACTACTCTCTAGACATCTTTTACACGTTAATTACTTGTTATAATTGCATGGATGACGGATCGTATTCCTTAATACCATTCATGGGGTGGCACACTTAACTCCCCAATTCTATGAGCTCTTAGCTCCTCCTACACCATGCCCAGCACAACTATAGGGATTGTAAACAGTAGCTCATGCATTAAATACAACCAATAAAGACCTAGTGCGCGTCAGTTCATGTTTCTTAAGACGTTCAAGCATGTTACCAATTGGAGATCTGCCAGTTTTCTTAAGCCTAACATATAAATCATTCATCCAAGACAAGAATAAACAAGTAATCAACACATAATCAACATCTAGGTTTCATTAGATCTAAGCAAACACAAGATAGATCTGGCCTAGCATGATGGAATTAAGACAAGAACAAGATATAGACAACCAACACATAGACATATTGATTGAATTAAAAGAACACTTATCTTGATTACACATGCAAGGTATCAAGGGGTTGGAACCCTTGAAAAACCTGTAAAGTTACACCAAAATCGTACTTAGGGTTTCTCCCAGAACTTCTCTCTTTAAATGTGAAAAATTAGAAAACTATATATAGGAAAAGGGGTCTGATGGCGTCAAGACCAATTAGGTGATGCCGTCACCTCACCGCCAAAACTAATCTCGGACTGCCTTGATCTACATTTGATGCCATCAAGTATTAATCATTTCCAGGCCGTCATGACTTTTACTCTTGACGCCCTACCTTCATGATGCCGTCAAATCTCTTATGGATCGTCATGGAATTTTGCTCTTGACGCCGTCACCTACTGTTCCCAGCATGGAAAATTAAGACTTTGGCATTTTCTTCACTTTTATGCTCCAAAAACATCCGAATTGCTTCCTTTTCCAGATTTCACTCCCAAAGTACCTAAAATCACAAAAGGAACGATTTAGGGCAATATTTGATCTAATAAATTCGAATTCGGGCTTAAATGACCCCCTAAAAATGGATCATTTTTCTCCTCATCATATAACAAGGTCATCGACATAAACTTCCAGGTTGCGACCTACTTTTTTTTCAAACGCATTGTCCACCAACCGCTTGTATGTTGCTCCCGCATTCTTTAAGCCAAAAGGCATTTTTGTATAGCAATAGACCCCTTGACTTGTGTGGAAGGCTGTTTTCTCTTCATCTTCCTCAGCCATCTGAATTTGATGGTACCTTTTGAATGCATCTAGGAAACATTTGAAGGGGTACCCGCACAAAGATTCTACCTTCCAGTCTATTTCTGGTAGCGGGTAACAGTCCTGTGGACATGCTTTGTTAAGATCAGTAAAGTCTACGCACATTCTCCAATTTCCATCGCTCTTCTTTACCATCACTGGATTGGAAAGCCAATTGTGGTAATAGACCTCCCGCATGATGCCTGCATCTACAAGCTTGTGTACTTCCTCTAGAATGGCTTTTGCGCGATCTAGGGCTTGGCCGTGCTTTTTCTGCCGTATTAGAAGATATCCCTATCGGATTTGTAGCTTGTACTCTGTGATAGATCGTGGTACTCCAGTCATGTTCTTTGGTTCCCACGCAAAGATATCTAGGTTCCTTTGCAAGAGTGCGCACACAGCCGTTCTGCCTTTATCAGACAGCGATCCTCCAATTGATATCTCTTGATCTGGGTAGTCAGGGTGAATTGCGACCTTTAGGTTTGCCACTTTTGCTGTGTGTTGCTCTGGAATACTCTCCGTTTCACTTGTCACTGTGTTGCATTCTTTAGGTGACATAGCGATATTGTAGAGAGTCACAATTCCTCCATCCACTAGGAATTTGAGCATCCCATGCGCCGTGGATGGTACAGCCCGCATGGCTGATATTCCTGGTCTTCCAATAATACCATTGTATGGTGAAGGAGACCTGATTACCATGAAGTTCATCCATTCTGCTGTAGAGTGGTGCTCATTACCCACGACCACCGGTAAGCGTAATTGCCCCATGGGCCATATCTTCTCTCCTGTGAAGCCAGTCAGCGATGTCGTGGCCGGAATTAACTGACTCCGTATCTCAGGTTGCAACCTCTTGAAACAATGCTCGTACATAATATCTGCGGATGCTCCTCCATCAACATACATGCGGTGGATATCGTGACCCCCCGCATGTATTTCAATAGTGAGCGGTTCCACTACTGCGTTGTCCGTAGTCAGAGCGAGGAAAAAAATTTCGCTCCCATAGGAAAACTTTTGGCTGACTTTTTGTCTCGTCTTTCGCTGCCATGATTGTATCATGTAGATTGTGTCCGCCTTGTCTTTGGTTGTCTCTTTTTTTCCTCCATTCTTCTGTCTGTCCTTCCCCTCTTTGATGTTCTTAACGAGGTGGTCCATTTTTCCTTCTTTTAATAATTTTTCGATTAGTTGGCGCAACTGGACACAATCGTTGGTTGTGTGACCCTTTTGTCCATGGTATTCACAGTATCCGCTTCCTACGCGCTTATCTTCTGGGGTGCGCATTGGTGGAGGTTTCGGGAAGTTTGCTCCTTCTGTCACGAATATTTCCCTTGGAGTTTTCGTGAGTGGAGTGTATTTGTCGCTATCCCGTACACTTCCTTAATTGCGGTAGTTCCTGCTGCGGCTACTACTCTAGTCATTGGATTGTCTCCTAGCCTGTTCTTGGGGCCAGTAGGTTGAGTAACCTTTTTGCTTTCCGCACCAGCTGCTTCCTCTTGGATAAAGGATCTGGTGAGCTTTATCAGGTCATCAAAGGTTTGGGGAACCTTATCATTCAGTCTCCTAATGAGTTCTGGATTGTTGATCCCGTTCATGAATCCTGATATCTTTAGCACTTCAGGACACGCCTTGACGTGTATATATTCATCCATAAAGCGGTCCACATAAGCGCTTGTGGATTCCCCTTGGCGCTGTTTTACTCTGGCCAGTTCAACAGGATTCTTTGCGTACTTCTTTCTTTGAGTGAAGTTCAAACGGAATGCTTTTCGCAACTCTTCAAACCCGTTTCTGCTTTTTTGTGGAAGTTTGCTAAACCAAGTTCGCGCATTCCCTACTAACGTGGAGTTAAACATATGGCACCACACAGGTTGTGAGCAATTTTCGATAGTAGCAGCTGATTCAAAAATTTTTAGGTGGTCATCAGGATCACCCGTTCCATCATATGTTTTAACATTGGCGGGCATGCGCCTTCTCTTATTATCCGCATAATCGCTGATGCGCCGCGTGAATGCGTCAACCTTTTGGCGGTGCCAAGGAAGAGATATATCTTCATCTTCTTCCTCGCGATGTCTTCCCTTGGACATCCAGTGTCCTGTCTCTTCGTCCTCGTTGTCCGAGGAGTTGCTTGAGGAGATGCCCCTTCTGCGGTGCTTGCGCCATTTTTCCTCTGAGTCTGAGCTTGGGGGCTTTCACTTGGGGGAGTTCGTCTCCCAAGTCTATCATGGATTCTTCTACTTCTAGACCTTGAAGAGCTTTCGCTTGGTGAACGTTAGCATCCGAGTCTATCTTGTATCCTGCGATTACCAAGTCTAGCGTGGACATTGGTACGCCTTCCATTGTCTTCATACTCCTCCAAGTATTGTGAATCAGATGTTGTACCATCTATAGCTGTCCTTCCAACTCTAGAAAATACTGCGGCTATCCTTTTCCCGCCTCTCCTTCTGGTAGCGCGATGGGGGTGTTTCATATTTTGGGTCAAAGTTAAGCCGGGCTTGCAGGCTCTGACTTGACCTTCTTCTTGCCTCCTCTTGCAATAGGTTAGTTAAAGTTTCGTAATTTTGAGACACAAAATTACTTAGCATTAACTCAGGCGCATCCTCTTCCCGTGCGAGGATACCTATCTCTACATTAGGTCCCCTATCTCGATTAGGCGCGCATGGCGGCACAGTGTTGTCCATAGTGGGTGCCGTTTGATGGGGAGTAGTGAAGAGAGTGCGCTGAAGATCTTCAGCGCTTGGGGCTTCCGTGGTGGCCTGGGTAGCCCCTGTGGGCAATTATACCGTTGGGAGAATTAGAGTCGGGCCCAGTTCTTGGTGACCAGGCGTACTGGTTGTTCCAGAGGCCTGCCTAAAGGTCGAATCTTGATGTTTTCTCCTCTGGGGATCACCATGTGTTTTTTCCAACTGCGGAGTCCGCTGGCTTAAGTTTTTGTGCTTCGTCATTCTAGTTCTCAGTGCAGGGTCCCACGTATGGCGCCACTTGTTGATAAAAAATTTGGGCGTTCCTTATTTGGGTTCCTATTATCGTACCAATCAGATCTTGATGCTTGAGACTTGCGCACTAAGAAAGCAAACAAACACCGTTAGGCTTATCGTGGGATTGTCTCCCACGATTAACCTCCGGTGTGAGAGTAAGTAATCGGTTTTAGGGTTGTATAGAAGAGTTAGGGTTGTTAATCGTACCTTTAATGAGAATTATGATATTCTTTATATACGCACGAAGTCCTTTTAGGTTTCGTGCTCCTCACTCTTCGGCGTATAATGCCTATCCGGTCTATGGATCTTTATCCCATAAATAAGAGATCCTTATCTAGACCATAAATAATGTATTTGGGTTTGGGCTTTCATGAACCCAAACCGTTAGCATGGTAGCCCAATTCATTGTTATGATAGCCCACTTGTGGTGGGCTTGGGCGTTAGTAATGTTCACTAATCGGGTTCGTGACCCGAATATGGACTATACATCATCATCTTCTATACCATTCTCTTAAACCCTTTGATCATATAATCATAAGCTTTTGTTTCCAAGTGATCCAAGCTTCAACCTTTCAAGTACAAGAGAAGAATACTTCAATCCTTCAATACAAGAAGTATTACAACTTGTTGTGACCTCCATATCCAAGTTGTTTGTGCATCATCACTTGTATAGTATTCATCCATTTGTGTATTAGTTGTGAATGTTGGATAGATAGAAGTAAACATAAGGAGTTAGGCTAGTAAGGTGTGTAGGTAGAGAAGTTATGAATTGATTGTGGTGTGCAAGTAGTATAGGTGTGAAGAAGAAGTAGTGTGATTAGGTAGTGCTTAGGTGTGAAGAAGTTGTGAAGAAGTTGAGAAGTAGTTGTGTAGAAGTTGTGAAAAAGGTGTGACGAAGTTGTGGTGTGATAATTGGTGTGTAAGGTTTTCTCTGCCATAAGGGAGCTTGTTGACATAGTGAAGAAAACTCTCGAGTTAGGTGCTCGGGGAGTGGAGTAGGGCAAGGAAGGTGTCCTTGTAGCCGAACCACTATAAATCTCTTATCTAGCGGTTAGATCTTTCCATCTCTTACTTATTATCTTGCTTATATCGTTATTATTTTTGTAGACGTAGACGTATATATATTGTTGCTCATATAGTGCTAGTGTTGATTTCACTTAAAGATCAAACAAAAGTTTCATTCACAAAACAAAGTTTTTACAATCAAACTAAAAAGGTAACATACATATAATTGATCATTTCGATCAAGTATAGTTTTCATACAATATAATTAAGGATTACAAAATAAACATTTACTTACTTATCTCTCGTATATTGTTTATATTTTTCATGTGTTGATTTCACATACTTAGCTTACATTATTATTATTATTCATACTTAGATATAGTTGTTCATATTGTTCAAGATTTGAGTTCATATAAGATCGAATCAAAGTTTTAAAAGTAAACAAGGTTTTAAAACTAAACTAATTTTTCATAATAAAATAAAAAAAAGACGTAAAACTATTCAATCCCCCCCCCCTTCTAGTTTTCCACAATTGGTACCAGAGCCACGTCTAACAAGATCTTTAAAATATATTGTATTTTAAAACTTGTAACGATCTATGAAATCTGAAAAATATTTAGAAGGGCAATCTATGCAAAGACCACCACTATTTGAAAGTGATGGATTTTTATATTGGAAAAATCGATTCGAAACTTATGTGAAATCAAATGATCTAGATCTTTGGCATGTTATTACTAATGGTGATTTTTTACCTACTCAAAATAATCCTGAAACAAATAAAGATGAAATAGTACCTTTTGAAAAACAAAATGACGATTTAAAAATAAAACTTTCTAAAAATAATGAAGCAAAAATGGTTATTTACAATGCGTTACCACGTAAAGAATACGAAAGGATCTTTATGTGTGAAACCGCAAAAAAAATTTGGAATTCTTTACTAATAACTCACCAAGGTAATAGTCATGTTAAGGATAACAAAATAGATCTACTTGTGCAACAATATGAGCAATTTACAATTCCGGAAGAGGAATCAATTGATAATGCTTTTGCTAGGTTTAACACTATCATCACAAGTCTAAAAGCACTTGATGAAAAATTTTCTAGTAAGAATTTTGTCAGGAAATTTCTTAGGGCTCTTCATCCAAAATGGCGAGCTAAAGTCACGGCTATTGAAGAATCAAAGAATTTGTCAACTCTACAACTTGACGAATTAATTGGGAACTTGAAAGTACACGAGGTCATAATAAAGAAGGACTCCGAAATAGTCAATGGAAAAAGAGAACAAAGAAAATCCATTGCTTTGAAAGCTAGGAGGGAATCTAGTGACGACGAAAGCTCAACCTCCGAAAGTGATGATGAAGAATACGCTATGGCCGTAAGAGATTTCAAGAAATTTTTCAAAAGACGAGGAAGATTCGTTAGACAACCGCATGATGAAATAAAAGTATCTCAAAGAAGTAAAGATGACAAGAATGGGAAGAATGAAAGGAAGTGTTTTAAATGTGGTGATCCAAATCATCTCACCGGAAAGTGTCCAATGATGTCAAGAGATCAAAATCAAAAGGCGTTCATTGGAGGTGCTTGGAGTGATAGCGATGAGGACAAGAAAGAAACCACAAAGGAGGAAAAGTGTTTTATGGCTAAGATGTCAAAAGAGGTACATTCCGAAACCGAATTCTTTAGTGATGAAAATTTATCATTAGATGAAAAAGACCTAGATAATAAATATAATAGATTATGCAAATTAGGTCAAAAAGTAATGTTTAAAAATAAAACACTAAAATGCATAAATACTCAACTAGAAAATGAAATACTTGAATTGAAAGCAAAAATACACCACTTAGAAAAGGGTAAGAAAATTTGAGGAATGTAAATCATGTCATGATCTCGAAAATGAAAATAAAAAACTTAAGGAAGAAATTTATAAACTTGATAATTTTGAAAATAGTAGTCACTCACTTAGGAAAATAATAAGTATTCAAAGAGCATCCGGAGATAAAACCGGTTTAGGATTTAACTCAACCGAAGCTTCAATAAGTGAAACTAAAAATGTTAAATTTGAAAGTAAACTTAATGAACTAAAACCTTTAGAATCAAATCCTAAATATATACTCATCAATGATAGAAAAATACATCTTGCCAACGATGAAAAGTAAAAACCTTTTATAAACCATCCTTAAAAACCGAAGTAGGATCATCTAAACTCAAATTAAGATCTTAAACTCCACCACCAAGAAAACCTAACAATCATCATCCAAGATCTAAAACACCTCAACCTAGAAGAAATCAAAATAGACAAAATTACAATAAAACTAGAAATCAAATGTGGAATTATCAACCAAGTTACAATCCTTGGGGAATATTACCACCATACATGCATCCTAGCCAAATGTTAAATATGTTTGGACCAAACAACTTTGGACCAATGAAACAATGGGGACCAAGTGGCTAAGTTGTCATTCTTCGAAGAAGTTAGAATCTCATCTAAAAATGACTTCAATAAGTCAACATAGTCACTTGAAGTGCTTGAAGAAAATCCATTGAAGACTAAAAGGTAAGCGTCTCGTTTAAGTTCATCGCTATAATTTGCATGCTTAGATAAATGATTAGTTAGATTAATGCTTGGATATACATATATATATTGTTTGTAACTCTTATACATATATTGACAGGCGTCATTTACCCGTTCAAAATAATTTATAAAAACGGAAAGACTATACGAACCTTATTACAAAAGTACCTTGGCAAGTATTGATCTCCTGAGTGTCGTTTCAAAGGAGTGGTGAATTGAAATACGTTGGTCAAGTTTTGTTTGATGCTTAGTAGTCATAAAAGGTTTTTGGTTTTAAATTAAAAAAAAAAAAAAAAAAAAAAAAAAAAAAAAAAAAAAAAAAAAAAAAAACCTAAGTTATCTAAGGAAGGCTAAAAATTAAACTAATGCTAAGGGATAATAAAAGATATGCTTGTCAAGTTCGGTGAAAAGATCATTAAGTGTGAATAATCGTTTAATCCCGTTGAATTAATACCCGTCAAAATAAATTATTTTCTCACAACGTTGGTTTATTTTGAAAACAATTTTTTATCTTGGTAAAGATTACTAGATTAACATAATCACACTAATGGCTTTTGCCCGTTCGAACAACCAAAATTCAATCCAAGTAACCGAAATTATTAATCAACAATTTATAAGTTTTCACACTTAATTTCACAAATCACCAACACTTAACAAGCATATAAAAATCTACTCACTACTAATAAAACCTAAGCTAAACATAACAAAAATAAAAGAGATAATAAAAAATAGGATTAGAGGTCACCAAATTCGGGTTAACGAGCGAGACGATACAATAAATTTCAACAATACTAAATATACCCATCTCCAAGCTAATAAACCCATAACCTTGTTTGTTGGCTTCATAAACACTCTTTAATCACCATCATATACTTACTAGTCACCTCTAAATTTTAAATTTAAGAAAAAGAAAATAATAATAATAATAAAAATAAATAAATAAATAACATCAAAATTATTAACTATAGTTTATCAAAATAAAGATACGACATAAAATTTGACGAAAAAACTTGTAAATGAAAATAAGATGCTTAAACCTTGTAGAAAACTAGAATAAATAAAAATAAATTACCAGTAATTGCAAATGAAACAATCAAAGTATGTTGTGAAGTTC
This sequence comes from Artemisia argyi, assembly GCA_030686995.1. NCBI lineage: Eukaryota > Viridiplantae > Streptophyta > Magnoliopsida > Asterales > Asteraceae > Artemisia > Artemisia argyi. Next base: position 10,743,158 of record CM060685.1, read on the forward strand.
GTACAGGTAGACAAAGAGAAATTACAATTGGATAAACTAAATACTAACTGATATCAATATAAATAAAGACCCAAGATAATTAATGCTAATAGAAGAATGCTTATTGATGATAGGAATATGATATATGAAAGTGTGATGTGGGGAGTTAAGCCTTGGTCTAAAGACCAAGGTTCGAGAGCCATCTGTCGGCTTCTTCCTATCCTCTTGTTATATTGTTGGCTCCTCGTGTGACGTCTGCCCTTCCTCCATTTAATGGGCCGGATCTACTATGGTGGACTGGACTAAAGTCTGGTATAATAAGCTTCGAACACAGGATCAGGTTGAGCTTATCTTGGGCGTGGCTTGGGCTTTAATAATCTTCGATAAATGCTAAAAATTTTGTTTTTTTGCTCAAATGTCCTCATTTCGTACCTACGATTATAAATAACAACTTTAAATAATATATGCACTTTTAATACACAATTTTGCTATTTATTTAGCCGTAAATGAGGATTTTGATACCAAAAATATGTATAATTACACATTTATCATCCCCCAACACTTAGGTTGTTGTGTGCTCTCACGCAACGGTTATTATACACGTCAAGTCAAAAATGATTTTCATCCCCTAAACAAATAACATATCACATCAAACAAGAACAGATAAATAATCATTTAGGGATACAAATAAAAACCATTAAAGTCGATAACGCCCCATTTTGACCCATATTCATATATATATATAGCTAAAAATATCTTTTTATTGTGACCCGCCATGCTTGACTTTATTTTCACGATATAGATAAAAGCTTAAGAACGGGAAACACGCAAACTGGGTGCCTCCAGGAGATAATAATCATCATCCTCTTTTTACTACCCCCAAACTAAGTTCAAAAACCCTTGCGCAAATGTTTTTGTAAAATGCTAACACTACTTATATTAGTAATCTGTGTAAGACAAGTCTTAACTTTTTACTCCCACAATTTATCAAGTTTAGGCGCATGTGTGCTTATTTTCAAAAGTTTGACCACAAAAAATCAGAGCTCATTATGGTTGTCATTTATTTAAGCTCAATCCTAACTCACAGGGAACCTCAGAAATTTAAGAACCGAAAATGGCCTTTTCCATGTAGCGGCTTTCTTCTCGGCAGATCCCAACCAGTTGGTTTAGGTGACCAAGCTTTTGACACCTCACAGAGAATAGTACCGGAATTGGCGGGATTTTGATTCAAAGATTTTTGATATTCCATGGCACATTAAAATCAAAACTTAAATAGGTAACAACAAACGATCATTTAGAGATTAAAGATTCAAAGGTGAGATCACTCCATGTTGCGATTTTCTTCTCAGCTTGTCCTTTTAGCCGAGGCTTAGGAAGCTAGGTTTTTACACCCTCGAGAATAGTATCGGAGCTTTCGGGGTCTCTGACTTCAACAATCTCTAAATTCCCGCCTAATTTTTACACAAAATCAACGAATACTAGTTCAACTTCCGATTTAAATTTGAGAAAAAGCAACTTTTATTTATTTATTCTAATTCTATTCAACACACATTTTTTTTATATCATTTTTTTCATTTTTTTTCTTTTCTTTTCATTCTTTTTTCATTATTTTTTTTTTCTTTTCATCATTCATCATTTTTTTTTCATAACATACTTTTTATTTTCACATCATTCAGCAATATTAATTGCTTCACTTTGCAATATTATTCAGATTTAAGGGAAGTTGCTTGTTCCAAAATTTAAATAGAAATTTGAACTAGTACTCTATATTAACATTGTATAAAAACTTTTTTACATAACGAAAACTTTTAACGGTCAAAAGTTTGAAAACAGCACGTATTAAGATCCAATTAGGAGCTACTGGGAGAAAAAGCCATAGATTACTTATATAAGCTCTAAATAGAACCAACTACTCTACGCTTAGCATTTTCATTTGCACAATTCGTAAAAACTTAGGCTAAAAGGTTAAGGGAATAGCCAGATCTACACTCTGGTTGAGTCAGGATCTCGTTTGTTCTAGCTTAAGGGACTAGTCAATCACGCACGGTCAATTTTTTTTTATTTTTTTATTTTTTTTTTATTTTTTTTAACACAAAAGACAATAAAAATGCAATGCCGATAAATAAATAATAATAAAAAAAATTGGTCAAAATAGGGTTGCATGAGGGCAAACAAGTAGGCATAAGTGTGATCATTTTGATATATACCCCCTACACTTAGAACCGAACATTGGCCTCAATGTTCAAAAGTGTTCGGGTGTCACCCCTACACTTAGAACGTAAAAGACCAATGCTAAAATTCCAAGCGTAAAGAGGGTATCTAATGCAATTCCTAAGCCATATATAATCATAAAAAATGCATGCTTTAAGGAAAAACATAAAACATAAATGATCAGAACTGAGGACTCCCTTGATATAAACGTGCAGATCGATCAGAGACTGAATGAGTGATGATGAAAAGCAACAGCAACAATCATGAAAGTCTTCTCGATCAAAAGAGTATCCTGCGAGCAAAAATAATAGCCACGAAGCAATAAAGAAAACAAGACACCCCCAAACTTATTCAATACTAACACTAATAACATAACTTACTCAAATTAAACCTACTTGTAGATAAACTACTTATTCCATATTAAGATAACACGGGTTGCCTCCCGAGAAGCGCTTGTTTTTGTTCGAGTCTCTAGCTTGACTCTAGGGTCACTTACTTCTAAGTTCATGGTCACATCCATCACTTAATGTTAAGTTTTGGATGGTAAAAGCGATACAACAACTCCTTAGGTGAGTATGCTACCTGACAAGGTAATGGCGTATGGGTTAATCTCTCAAAAGGTTTATCCATTATCCGAGTCACATCACTCGATTGTGTTAGGGAGAAAAAAGGATCAAATCTTTCCACTTCCCTTAACACCCCCAAAATACCGCAGCGGAAGACTGTGTCATTGGGGTGCTACTTCATAATACAAAGTACAAGTTATAGAAAACGAACTCTAAATGAGACGTTTTGAAAAGTTACCATTCGATTAATGAATTCAAAGTTACAAACATGAGATTCCAAAGTATGATACATAAATGTATACAAAATGTTTTGAATGGTAAATGATAAAAGCGTAAGTCTTCAGAATATGCAGCTTGACTCTAAGTTCCACGCACTAGCTATCGCCTTACTAACCTGAGATAAACATGCTAAAGTGTCAACACAATGGTTGGTGAGTTCATAGAGTTTGTCTTAAAACAGTTGAAAAGCCTATAAAGAATGTTCACATAGCAAAGGCATTGTGAATCCACTCAGTTACAAGTCCCGCCATAAGAGACTTGTAACCTGTGTGTTCACAACCCACTGCTACAATATAGTATGATTAAGACATGTATAAGTTCATCAAAACAATTAAGCAATTAGTAGTGAGTCTCTACTTCATCTCCGAAGACCTCACTTTGGGAGCCAATTCCCAAAGATATAAGTTTACTGGGAGTCAATTCCCAAAGACAACTGGGAGCCACTTCCCAAAGAAAACTGGGAGCCACTTCCCAAAGATAAAAGTTTGCTGGGAGCCACTTCCCAAAGATAAAAGATTACTGGGAGCCACTTCCCAAAGTATAAAACAGTCATGTATGTATGAAATCAAGTATAATGCAATCAAATATAACACAATCAAGTATAAAGCAATCAAGTATAAATGTTTAGAGTATTTGTACAAGTAAGCAAGTATTTGAGCATGTATCCCCCCCAAAGAGTTAAAACAAGTATGAAAAAGTAGGGGCTATGACTCACCTTAAGCTTATGTAATGAGAAATGAAAGTGGTAGTCGAATCGCGAAAGTCTCTAAGAGCAGCCTATAATAGAACGTTGCGACTTAGGTTTGGAGTAACGTCTAAGAATACGAAGAATTGCCAATATATGTCTTGCATAATGTTCATGATGTAGTACTTAGTATATAGTGTAAGTCATTGAATATAAGTGGTCTATGAAACATGTATAGGTTGTAAATCTCTTACTACCGTTCGGGCCGACATAATTCAGAAGTCATGGAGTAAACGTTCGAGGAGCCAGGACACTTTAATTCATAAATCCACAACTCATCTCGACGGCTTACTTAATGAACTCCTCACATGAGGCTCCCTACTATTGTAGTATTTGATAACATATATATAAGTTTTTGATCTTTAAAAGTTATATGGTCTTTAGCCGTGGCTTTGCCGTGACCTTGGTCATTGTTACCATGGTCTTGAGACTCAACCTTGGCTTTAGCCATGGTTGTGGTCTTGGCTTTAGGTCATTAGACCTCTTGGTCTCATCTAATTATAATCATTATATAGTAACTTTGGTCTAAAAATGGACTGTTAAGAATTTGAAGAAATTATCATTCGGAAAGCGTTTTCAGGGCTCGAGCTTCTTTGTTCCTGAACGAAAATGTCGTTCCGGACAACTTTCGTGTTTTAACTTTTTGATGAATCGGACGAGAAGGGTGACTTTCAAATTCAAAATCTGATGAGAATGCTATTTAGGCAGTTTTGCCGTTTTGGTTTCGCTAACTTCTTATGGCCATAACTTTTGACTCGGGTACTCGTTTTGGGTGATTCAAATTGCTATGTTTTCCTTGTTAAGTCCTCTTTAACAGTAAGTAAGTGTCAAATATCAAAGTTATACTATTTTAGTCGTGGTTCTCCATAAAAATCACTAGTTTGCTTGTTTACTTGTCATAAGTTAACATATGTATATCAATACTTGTTTTATCTATTTTTAAACATCATGAACACAATAACAAGAACATATATAGTAAGAATGAAATATAAATAGCATGAATATGATAAGAAAGTATGTTAGAGTTTTCTTACAACTTGAGGCTTTCTAAAAGAAAGGTAAGTAACTAGTAAGGTACGGACTTTGATAGACTTAAGCTTCACCCTTTGCAATCTATGATAAACCGAGGTTATTTGAAGATTATAACGACGCCTTCTTGAAGTCCAAAGCTATTTGAAGATTATAACGACGTCTTTTTGGAGACTTTAAAGTTATAACAACTTTTCTTAGAAAATTTCCAAGATTGAAGATCAAACACTAGTTTTCTTTCAAAAACTAGTTAACTTTCTTACTAAATATAAGAAAAGTGCCTTAGGTTTTAGGACTTGAAGGTTATAAGAAGGTGTGGTGCAAGTTTTCTATGTGTTTTAGCTTGGTATTTATAGGGTAGGAAAAATAGTTAACCATATATTGGGTTAGAATTTAACCATGGTTAGTTTAAGACACTTGTAATGATCTAAAGAATCAATGGTCAAGATTTAACCACACATGGTGACTCCCCCCACCCCTAAGTCGGTTTGGAATGGATAAGGGTGACTAGATGAGTAGTCATGGTCTTTGGATGATAATATCCTAAGTATGTAGCTAGTTTTGACTCCGTAAATTGCTAACCGTAAGTTTTTAGGCCACGAAACGTAAAACCGGGTATCCTAAAAATATGAAACTTATAAATATGGTAGAACTTATCAATATACTCCATAATAAAATATAAAATGAGTGGTAGGTTCTATCGGGTGCTAAAACCCTGCTAAAAACTGGAAACACGGGTCTAAAACGCGTAATTCGCGTAAAACGCTGAACTGAAAAACGTAAAATTCCAAAACTTTTGGAATTGTCATAAAATGAGAGAAAATCATATTTCTATTGTTTATAATGTTTGATGGATATATCGGGATGCTGGAAGGACGTTTAAACCTAAAAGTAAATCTCGGACACGGCTTTGTGATTTTTGCAGAAATGATCCGACGAGCGTCAAACTCTCGGATTATCGTTAAAATAGTTTAACTTACGAGAATATGAAATAAAAATTTCTGAGATGAATAGTGAAAAGTGAATAGTAAAAAGTGAATAGTAAAATATGAATAGTGAAATTTTCGGGAATAAAAGTTAATCTGAAATTGCGAATTGTTACAGTCTCTACCCCTTAAGGAGAACTTCGTCCCGAAGTTCAGTTGATGTTAACTACTTACGGTGTGTCTAAAAGAATTCGGAATTTTCTAATATAGTGGTGTTCACTCTGATTCGTCTAAGGTTCTGGTTAAGGAGTTGTATCGGCTACAATTAAGCCCACTTATTTATAACACATTACTTACATAAAGAAGCGTCCAAATTTATGTAAGTAAGGTCTCATAAACTTATGGTTCGGTGATTTACAATTTCTTTATTTAAATGAAGAGACGTCCCAATCCATTTAAATAAGGAGATTCTAAAACATCCTACTTAAGAATTTCCGACGCAAAATCCGCCTTCTGAGGCCGATAGTAAGATAATCAAGCCATCAAATCCCTAAAGCTAAGCAATAATATTATTTAACTCAAATCTTGTGTCTCATCAAACAAGAACTGTCACAAGATAAAGTTAAATAATTAGTTATGACTGAGCTCCATGTTTTTAATGACTCAACTAATCTCTGGGGCTCCTTATAATACTAAAGTCACATCATCTAACAGCGTGGAACTAAACCAACAACTACCAAAAAGCGTATGTGTATGTAGTGTGTGTAAGGCAAATAAAGAGGAAAGTCTTAACGTATATAGCAGTTATAGTCTAGGCACTAAATGCAACCTAGTTCTCTATAACCAAGGCTCTGGTACCAATCTGTAACACCCCCAAAATACCGCAGCGGAAGACTGTGTCATTGGGGTGCTACTTCATAATACAAAGTACAAGTTATAGAAAACGAACTCTAAATGAGACGTTTTGAAAAGTTACCATTCGATTAATGAATTCAAAGTTACAAACATGAGATTCCAAAGTATGATACATAAATGTATACAAAATGTTTTGAATGGTAAATGATAAAAGCATAAGTCTTCAGAATATGCAGCTTGACTCTAAGTTCCACGCACTAGCTATCGCCTTACTAACCTGAGATAAACATGCTAAAGTGTCAACACAATGGTTGGTGAGTTCATAGAGTTTGTCTTAAAACAGTTGAAAAGCCTATAAAGAATGTTCACATAGCAAAGGCATTGTGAATCCACTCAGTTACAAGTCCCGCCATAAGAGACTTGTAACCTGTGTGTTCACAACCCACTGCTACAATATAGTATGATTAAGACATGTATAAGTTCATCAAAACAATTAAGCAATTAGTAGTGAGTCTCTACTTCATCTCCGAAGACCTCACTTTGGGAGCCAATTCCCAAAGATATAAGTTTACTGGGAGTCAATTCCCAAAGACAACTGGGAGCCACTTCCCAAAGAAAACTGGGAGCCACTTCCCAAAGATAAAAGTTTGCTGGGAGCCACTTCCCAAAGATAAAAGATTACTGGGAGCCACTTCCCAAAGTATAAAACAGTCATGTATGTATGAAATCAAGTATAATGCAATCAAATATAACACAATCAAGTATAAAGCAATCAAGTATAAATGTTTAGAGTATTTGTACAAGTAAGCAAGTATTTGAGCATGTATCCCCCCCAAAGAGTTAAAACAAGTATGAAAAAGTAGGGGCTATGACTCACCTTAAGCTTATGTAATGAGAAATGAAAGTGGTAGTCGAATCGCGAAAGTCTCTAAGAGCAGCCTATAATAGAACGTTGCGACTTAGGTTTGGAGTAACGTCTAAGAATACGAAGAATTGCCAATATATGTCTTGCATAATGTTCATGATGTAGTACTTAGTATATAGTGTAAGTCATTGAATATAAGTGGTCTATGAAACATGTATAGGTTGTAAATCTCTTACTACCGTTCGGGCCGACATAATTCAGAAGTCATGGAGTAAACGTTCGAGGAGCCAGGACACTTTAATTCATAAATCCACAACTCATCTCGACGGCTTACTTAATGAACTCCTCACATGAGGCTCCCTACTATTGTAGTATTTGATAACATATATATAAGTTTTTGATCTTTAAAAGTTATATGGTCTTTAGCCGTGGCTTTGCCGTGACCTTGGTCATTGTTACCATGGTCTTGAGACTCAACCTTGGCTTTAGCCATGGTTGTGGTCTTGGCTTTAGGTCATTAGACCTCTTGGTCTCATCTAATTATAATCATTATATAGTAACTTTGGTCTAAAAATGGACTGTTAAGAATTTGAAGAAATTATCATTCGGAAAGCGTTTTCAGGGCTCGAGCTTCTTTGATCCTGAACGAAAATGTCGTTCCAGACAACTTTTGTGTTTTAACTTTTTGATGAATCGGACGAGAAGGGTGACTTTCAAATTCAAAATCTGATGAGAATGCTATTTAGGCAGTTTTGCCGTTTTGGTTTCGCTAACTTCTTATGGCCATAACTTTTGACTCGGGTACTCGTTTTGGGTGATTCAAATTGCTATGTTTTCCTTGTTAAGTCCTCTTTAACAGTAAGTAAGTGTCAAATATCAAAGTTATACTATTTTAGTCGTGGTTCTCCATAAAAATCACTAGTTTGCTTGTTTACTTGTCATAAGTTAACATATGTATATCAATACTTGTTTTATCTATTTTTAAACATCATGAACACAATAACAAGAACATATATAGTAAGAATGAAATATAAATAGCATGAATATGATAAGAAAGTATGTTAGAGTTTTCTTACAACTTGAGGCTTTCTAAAAGAAAGGTAAGTAACTAGTAAGGTACGGACTTTGATAGACTTAAGCTTCACCCTTTGCAATCTATGATAAACCGAGGTTATTTGAAGATTATAACGACGCCTTCTTGAAGTCCAAAGCTATTTGAAGATTATAACGACGTCTTTTTGGAGACTTTAAAGTTATAACAACTTTTCTTAGAAAATTTCCAAGATTGAAGATCAAACACTAGTTTTCTTTCAAAAACTAGTTAACTTTCTTACTAAATATAAGAAAAGTGCCTTAGGTTTTAGGACTTGAAGGTTATAAGAAGGTGTGGTGCAAGTTTTCTATGTGTTTTAGCTTGGTATTTATAGGGTAGGAAAAATAGTTAACCATATATTGGGTTAGAATTTAACCATGGTTAGTTTAAGACACTTGTAATGATCTAAAGAATCAATGGTCAAGATTTAACCACACATGGTGACTCCCCCCACCCCTAAGTCGGTTTGGAATGGATAAGGGTGACTAGATGAGTAGTCATGGTCTTTGGATGATAATATCCTAAGTATGTAGCTAGTTTTGACTCCGTAAATTGCTAACCGTAAGTTTTTAGGCCACGAAACGTAAAACCGGGTATCCTAAAAATATGAAACTTATAAATATGGTAGAACTTATCAATATACTCCATAATAAAATATAAAATGAGTGGTAGGTTCTATCGGGTGCTAAAACCCTGCTAAAAACTGGAAACACGGGTCTAAAACGCGTAATTCGCGTAAAACGCTGAACTGAAAAACGTAAAATTCCAAAACTTTTGGAATTGTCATAAAATGAGAGAAAATCATATTTCTATTGTTTATAATGTTTGATGGATATATCGGGATGCTGGAAGGACGTTTAAACCTAAAAGTAAATCTCGGACACGGCTTTGTGATTTTTGCAGAAATGATCCGACGAGCGTCAAACTCTCGGATTATCGTTAAAATAGTTTAACTTACGAGAATATGAAATAAAAATTTCTGAGATGAATAGTGAAAAGTGAATAGTAAAAAGTGAATAGTAAAATATGAATAGTGAAATTTTCGGGAATAAAAGTTAATCTGAAATTGCGAATTGTTACACTAAACATAACAAAAATAAAAGAGATAATAAAAAATAGGATTAGAGGTCACCAAATTCGGGTTAACGAGCGAGACGATACAATAACTTTCAACAATACTAAATATACCCATCTCCAAGCTAATAAACCCATAACCTTGTTTGTTGGCTTCATAAACACTCTTTAATCACCATCATATACTTACTAGTCACCTCTAAATTTTAAATTTAAGAAAAAGAAAATAATAATAATAATAAAAATAAATAAATAAATAACATCAAAATTATTAACTATAGTTTAACAAAATAAGATACGACATAAAAATTGACGACAAAAACTTGTAAATGAAAATAAGATGCTTAAACCTTGTAGAAAACTAGAATAAATAAAAATAAATTACCAGTAATTGCAAATGAAACAATCAAAGTATGTTGTGAAGTTCGTACAGGTAGACAAAGAGAAATTGCAATTGGATAAACTAAATACTATCTGATATTAATATAATAAAGACCCAAGATAATTAATGCTAATAGAAGAATGCTTATTGATGATAGGAATATGATATATGAAAGTGTGATGTGGGGAGTTAAGCCTTGGTCTAAAGACCAAGGTTCGAGAGCCATCTGTTGGCTTCTTCCTATCCTCTTGTTATATTGTTGGCTCCTCGTGTGACGTCTGCCCTTCCTCCATTTAATGGGCCAGATCTACTATGGTGGACTGGACTAAAGTCTGGTATAATAAGCTTCGAACATAGGATCAGGTTGAGCTTATCTTGGGCTTGGCTTGGTGATACGTGGGAATCGCACCAGGCTTTACCTCTCAAGGGATCTTGAGAAGCTTACAACCCCCACTAGGCAATGTACCTGATCGTTGTAGTATAGTATAGTGACAAGTACCGGGGGATTGACCGTTCAGCTAGGAATAGTGTCGTTAGGATTGAAATTAATCTAACTAGGTCTAAAGGTGAAGGATAATTCTTTTTGTATTTTTATATTTTATGAAAAGCAAGTAAAAATCTCGGGTATTGGAAGGAGGGGCGGAATTAGTTGCTAATCAACTAACCCAAAAGCTACTAACTAACAAGAAAAGTAAAGTAGAGTTCTACAAGATAAGTAAAGCATGTCTACCCATGATATGTTACTCCTTGCTAGCTATCCAATCTTACCTATTGAATTGTAACCTTGTTTTAATTGACGGGTTATATTCCTTAATACCATTCATGGGGTGGCGTACTTACTTCCCCAATCCTATAAGATCCTACTTCACTCCTATGTCGAGCCGGCTAAGAAGCTCCTAACATGGGATCACTGGAATTCGCTCATGCATTAAATACAACCATAAAAACCTAGTACACATCGGTTCATGTTTCTTAAGACGTTCAAGCATGTTACCCTATGGAAGTCTGCCAGTTTTCTTAAGCCTAACATCGAATTCATTCAATCAAAACAAGAATCAATTGGAAACAAGAATTATAAACTAAACCAACTAGATCTATTGAAATTGTCACGCCTTAATTGATGGAGATAGACACACACATCAACAAGCCCCTCATTGATGGAGATAGACACAAAATCAACAAGAAATCAATGAGATCTAATCAATTATATACAAGTTTCACATAATCATAAGTAGACACAAGGTGAATTAGCAAATCATCATTAAAGAAGAGCAAACAACAATGATAATGGAAAACATAATTAAGATAGAATCATCAAACCAATACATGATGTTTATGGAGTGCTTGAAACCCTCTAAGTTGCTGGAAAAACACCCACCTAAACCCAGGAATCGACCTTAGGGTTTAGGGCTTACAAAAAGTGAAGTTATGATGTTATATTTATAGGCATGTTGTAACAATTCGCATTTTCAGGTTAACTTTTATTCCCGAAAATTATAAACAATAGAAATATGATTTTCTCTCATTTTAGGACAATTCCAAAAGTTTTGGAATTTTACGTTTTCCAGTTCAGCGTTTTATGCGAATTACGCGTTTTAGACCCGTGTTTCCAGTTTTTAGCAGGGTTTTAGCACCCAATAGAACCTACCACTCATTTTATATTTTATTATGGAGTATATTGATAAGTTCTAGCATATTTATAAGTTTCATATTTTTAGGATACCCGGTTTTACGTTTTGTGACGTAAGCATTTACGGTTAGCATTTTACGGAGTCAAAATGCACAAACTAAGCAAGATAACACCAAGAGTCATCATCTAGTCACCCTTATCCCTTTGAAACCGCCTCTAGGGGGGGATTCACACTTGTGGCATGATCTCATGACTTTAGCCATTAGATCAATACTTATTTACAAATTTGTCACCAAGTTTAAGCACTTTCCTAGTTAGCTTCCTAACCTCCTCATTCATGCTATAAATAGCCAACTAGAAACACTTTGATCTTCATCTTTTCATCAATAAAAATGCCACACCCTTTAATCCTAGCACCATGATCCTTTGATCTTCAATATACAAGTTACACTACAAAGTTCAATGTCTTAGTATTCTCTACCTAGTTCTTAAGTTTGTTTGGTGATTCCATGGTTGAATTAGGAGCTACACAAGGGTACTAGGGCTGAAGTTAATGGGTTTTCACAAGGGTTATATCAAGGCTAGCAAGGGTTACAAGAGTTATGGTGAAGGGTTTACAAGCTTAGGTTTAGTGTCCTAGTTCTATACTTGACTTCCTTTCTTTAGAAAGCCAAAAGTTGTAAGCAAACCCTATTACAATTTCTTGCTCAATATCATTTTCATGCTTATTATGTTTCTTTCATGCTATATATGGTCTTTGTATTGTGTTCATGATGTATAAAAACTAGTAAAACAAGTTATGTATATATATATATATGTTAACTTATGACAAGTAAACAAGCAAACTAGTGATTTTTATGGAGAACCACGACCAAAATAGTATAACTATGATATTTGACACTTACTTACTGTTATAAAGGACTTCAAAAGGAAAACATAGCAATTTGAATCACCCAAAACTAGTACACGAGTCAAAAGATACGGCCATAAGAAGTTAGCGACACCAAAACGCCGAAACTGCCTATACCCTACTGTTTTGCATTCTGCCAATTTGAAAGTCACTCTTCTGGTCCGATTCATCAAAAAGTTAAAACACGAAAGTTGTCCGGAACGACGTTTTCGTTCAGGATCAAAGAAGCTCGAACCCTGAAAACGCTTTCTGAGTGATAACTTCTTCAAATTCTTAACAGCCCATTTTTAGACCAAAGTCACTATATAATAGTTATGTTTTACTAAGACCAAGAGGTCTAATGACCTAAAGCCAAGACCACAACCATGGCTAAAGCCAAGGTTGAGTCTTAAGACAATGTTAACAATGACCAAGGTCACGGCAAAGCCACGGCTAAAGACCATGTAACTTTTAGAATAAAAAACTTATATATATGTTATCAAATACTACAATAGTAGGGAGCCTCATGTGAGGAGTTCATTAAGTAAGCCGTCGAGATGAGTTGTGGATTTACGAATTAAAGTGTCCTGGCTCCTCGAACGTTTACTCCATGACTTCTGAATTATGTCGGCCCGAACGGTAGTAAGAGATATACAACCTATACATGTTTCATAGACCACTTATATTCAACGACTTACACTATATACTAAGTACTACATCATGAACATTATGCAAGACATATATAGGCAATTCTTCGTATTCTTAGACGTTACTCCAAACCTAAGTCACAACGTTCTATTATAGGCTGCTCTTAGAGACTTTCGTGATTCGACTACCACTTTAATTTCTCATTACATAAGCTTAAGGTGAGTCATAGCCCCTACTCTTTTACTACTTGTTTTAACTCTTTGGGGGAGATACATGCACAACTACTTGCTTACTTGTACAAATACTCTTAAACATTTATACTTGATTGTGTTATACTTGATTGCGTTATACATACTTGTTACACTATACTTGCTTAATTTAAATACAAGATTCGTATTTACATGCATACATAATACTCTATTCTGTCAGAGAGGTATTGGTAGTACTCATGGGAAAATGCCCCCTACCCTTGTGTCTATACTTGACCTTGGATGACGTAGTACTATTTGGAAAGATGCCCCCGCCCTTGTGTCTATTCTTGACCTTGGGTGAATATAATCCGGTGCATTGTATAAACTAACTTTTAGCAGTGGGTTGTGGACACACAGGTTGCAAGTCTCTTATGGCGGGACTTGCAACTGAGTGGATTCTCAATGCCTTTGCTGTGTGAACATTCTTTTGAGGCTTTTTCAACTGTTTTAAGACAAACTCTATGAACTCACCAACCATTGTGTTGACACTTTAGCATGTTTATCTCAGGTTAGTAAGGCGATAGCTAGTGCGTGGAACTTAGAGTCAAGCTGCATATTCTGAAGACTTACGCTTTTATCATTACCATTCAAAACTTTGTATACATTTATGTATCATACTTTGGAATCTCAAGTTTGTAACTCGAAATTTATTAATCGAATGGTAACTTTTCAAAACGTCTCATTTAGAGTTCGTTTTCTATACCTTGTACTTTGTATTATGAAGTAGCCCCCCAGTGACACAGTTTTCCGCTGCGGTATTTTGGGGGTGTTACACATGTTTTCAGTCGGCAAGGCTTGACAGCGTCAGCTCGTTCTCTTGATGCCGTCACGACCATTTTTTCACCAAATTGTAGATCTCTTCGTCCTCTTCGCGTGGGCTTTTGAATCACCTAAATCCGAGTTCGTATGCAAAAGTTATGACCAAAACAATACCAGCTACTCCGCGCGCAAGTTTTGACAAGTTAACACGTGACGGCCTTGGGTGACGCCTTCACGTTTCTTCTGGGCTTTCACCACTTTTACTCTTGATGCCGTCAAGATTTTCTTCTTGACGCCGTCATCCACTGTTCCCAGCAAGGAAAATTAAGACTTTGGCGTTTTCTTCACTTTTAAGCTCCAAAAACGTCCGAATTGCTTCCTTTTCCAGATTTCACTCCCAAAGTACCTAAAATCACAAAAGGAACGATTTAGGGCAATATTTGATCAAATAAATTAAATTCCGGGCTTAAATGACCCCCTAAAAGTGGTTCATTTTTTGCCTCATCATATACCCTTACACTTGAGATTTGCTTGTCCTCAAGCAAATGCGCTTTTATTCTACTCAAAATACAAGTTATGGGTCATTTAACACTAATATAAAAGTAATTACAACAAATAATCATTCCACTAAAGACCAAAGACAAGCACGGATGTCATACACAAACACCTCACAAATAGTGTTTAGATACTCACATCTCTCGGGTGTAATAAAGTATAAATTACAATATGGAAACGGAAGATATCTCTCACTACCTGTCATAGCAAAATAGATTACCATAGGCTTGGGAAAGGCTCAAACCTCCACCACATGGCTTAAGCATCTAGGATAAACTATCAAAGAGGTCTTTCAAAGGGTTGTAACGTTAGGTGTAGGGATATGAAATACACGGTTTTGTTGGATAAAGGAAGTTTTACCAGTGGCGAGTTAACAATCTTGGTTAATTACATGTACAATATGGCGTTGCTAAGCCAAGAATAGACTCGACTTAAGCTAATAAATGAAAAACAATAAAAACATAAATAAACATAGAATGAAACGGGATGGTAGTCCGTATGTTTTTTCTCTTTTCTTTTTCTCTTTTTTTTTATCTTTTTCTTGTTTTTTCGATTTTTTTTTTTTTTTTTTTTTTTTGTGCATACACTCTTACCCTACCATCCAAAATAATACATCATAGGGAATGAAAATTCCCTTACACTTGACTTTTTACAGACTTTACAATAAACTATTCTAATGACTCGAATTAAGAAAATCAAAACACTTGGAGTACTTTTAAGATTAACGCACATATGGGGGTAATATATTATGTTCTTCCCCATTACTCCATAAAATAAGTACTTTACCCATGAGTCTCAATCGTCCCAAAACAATATGTACAAGGATATGACTCGACTTAGCAACCATGTAATAAATTAGAAAGTTAACTTAGGGTTTAACAAATAACAATAATGCACTAAAAATGAGCGCATACACGGAAGGCTAAGGCGATTTGGTTGTACATTTAAGTGGGGTGTAACAAATTCTTCCTTTAAGTAAAATGCTTAAAGTTAGAAACGAAAAGATAGGCTCGGAGGGGTGTACTAGGGGTTTCGTGTACTAAAAATGAGTACAACGCTAAGGTGTGGGAAAAATTAGTTGACTTAACTAGCCAAGTAATATGACTTAAATGGTCAAGTAATTATGATACGGGTTTAACACAAGGGTGATCCTAATGCCTCTTATCATGTAGTAAATCCTACTACACGAATGTAGTCTCACTAGCTGTCTCGGGATGCATCACTAACGCAAGTTCTAGAATCTAAATGCTACCGGTACACTCATAAGCACTAATAGTAAATGTTTTTCCTATCAAATCTAAAGGAGAACCTCACATATTTGGGTGGAAAATTTTTCTGAATAGTACGGTTTTGTGCTAGTCATACAATCTCCTATCCATGAGACGCTTGCTATGGCTAAAGTTTCACTCCTAAATGTTGTAAAAAAATTTAAATTTGGCGCTAAAATTGCACTAACAAGTGTTTCTCATAGTTTTATTACACATCTACTATCAAACAAACAAACTCAAGCGAAAGTGTATCTGTAAGGTATCATCATTTTACCCTCCTCTTACACTT
This sequence comes from Artemisia argyi, assembly GCA_030686995.1. Lineage (NCBI taxonomy): Eukaryota > Viridiplantae > Streptophyta > Magnoliopsida > Asterales > Asteraceae > Artemisia > Artemisia argyi. The sequence continues at coordinate 10,759,451 of CM060685.1, forward strand.
AGGATGAACATTGTCCCCAATGTTCAAGTAAAGAATGTAAAAGTGAAATAAGTAAAAAGAATGAAATCAAATACTCCCCTAATTCGCTCGGTATGGATAATAAGGTGGCCAGGTTAGATCTTCCTCCAAGAAAATGAACAATCAAAGCTTCCCTTCCAGAATATAAATCATCTTCTTGTCAAACATAACCTGTTAAACCTGAGAAAACAAACACAAAAACCCAAAGCATCAATCCGAACAAAGAAAACTCACAACTAGATGTAATTCCAGACTTAGGAATAAAAACAAAATAATTAAAGATATAATGCTTGTGGAATGAATGTTTGCAGATTTCCTGGAGTTTATAAAACTAAAGAATCAATAAAAACTTTATGACTCCATTAGAAAAACAAAACCGGTAGAATTTCCAGATTTTTACACGTGACGCCGTCAAAAGTGATCTGTAGAAATTCTTATGTTAAGTTTCCGGAAAATTTCTGGAAAAACTTGGTTCTACTTCCGGGAAAATCCAGCGAAACATCATTGTGACTCGATACAAGCATTTGACTCTAACAAGTACTAATACACATGTCCATTAAATATTGTTGTGGTTCATTCTCAATTTCGTACTTATAAACAAATTTGGATCTCCCTTACACTTATCTTTTGCAAAATACCTTTATATGCAATTAAGACGAAGTTAAAAACAAAATAAAGCATTTTCACAATTTACTTTGAAACATGATCCACAAACAATAAAAATAAAACATGCATACGGAAACAAATAAAATCAAACAAACAAACAAATAAAAACACACAAAACATGGGTTGCCTCCCAAGAAGCGCTTGTTTTTGTTCGAGTCACGAGCCTGACTCTACTCTTATTTAACGGAAATAGGGGAGGTTTTCCCTACACTTAGGATCAAGCGTGGGTGAAAGTAGCGATACACACCCTTAGGGTGTGAATATGCCACGTGAGGTGAAGGGGGTGAGTGAATGGCTTCCTTCATCCTAAAACTGCCCGGATAATATTGGTTGATGGGTGGGTCGGTTCCTCTTTTGTCTCCTAGAAATATATCTAAGGATGGAAAAGTGTGTAAAGATTGAGGTTCCGGTTCATCAACACTAGGAAATTCCCTAGAACTAGGAGTAAGGTTATCACTACAAGTGTTCAAACCTATATCCTCAAGTGGTGCCTGGTCCAAGGGTTCTACCTCCATCGGAATTCCTAAAGTTTCTTCTACTTCTTCCGGGGAAGTCACGGGCGGTGTGTGTGCCTCAAATGATGGTTGAGTATTTTGTGGGCTTATGTTATTTACCTCATCATTCCATGTGTTAATATCACCTATATCCTCAACATGTGTTTTATTATAATCTAGCCCTAACATTCTCCTAAGTATCTCACGTGCTTCTCTAGGCATCTCAACTTCTATGTCCGAATCATAAGGATCATCTTCAATATTCTGACTGCTATATACAAATTGCCCAAGAGATTCATCATCTGTTTCTTGAGATTCATCATCATCGATCATAAAACCTAGGTCTTTTTGATCAATGTGATCATGCTCGGCTAAATCCTCCTCAATTGTTTTCTTAGGTAGTGATAATAGCAAACCTAGTGCTTCATCCAACTTATGATTTGTTGCAATGGCTCTCTCCATAATTCCTTGGCAAACTAGGTCGCATTTCCTATTGGCCTCACTAAAACTAGATCTTAAACATGGAGGTTGTTCATAAGAATCTATCCTAGGTGAAGGCTCATATGATTCATAGGTGTCTCTAAATGAGGTATTTTGAATTCTAAGGTGTGTTAGCCGCTCAACCTTATCTTGCAATCTTAGAAGTCTAAGTGTAAAGTCCATTTGAAGCAAATTACAAACAAAATCACAAAGAAAAGATAGACTACGAGAAAGCTACAAAATAAAAAGAAAAAATCTCACTTGATAGGAAGCTAATGAGTAGACCTAATAAAAATCAAATTCAACCTAAACAATAACTATTCCCCGAGCTGCGGCGCCAAAAACTTGATACGTGGGAATCGCACCAGGCTTTACCTCTCAAGGGATTTTGAGAAGCTTACAACCCCCACCAGGCAGTGTACCTGATCGTTGTAGTATAGTATAGTGACAAGTATCGGGGGATGGATCGTTAAGCTAGGAATAGTGTCATTAGGATTGAAATTAATCTAACTAGGTCTAAAGGTGAAGGATGATTCTTTTTGCATTTTCAGATTTTATGAAAAGCAAGTAAAAATCTCGGGTATTGGAAGGAGGGGCGGAATTAGTTGCTAATCAACTAACCCAAAAGCTACTAATTAAACTAATTAACAAGAAAAGTAAACTAGAGTTCTACAAGATAAGTGAAGCATGTCTACCCATGATATGTTACTCCTTGCTAGCTATCCAATCCTACCTATTGAATTGTAACCTTGTTTTAATTGACGGGCTGTATTCCTTAATATCATTCATGGGGTGGCGTACTTACTTCCCCAATCCTATAAGCTCCTACTTCACTCCTATGTCGAGCCGGCTAAGAAGCTCCTAACATGGGATCACTGGAATTCGCTCATGCATTAAATACAACCATAAAAACCTAGTACACATCGGTTCATGTTTCTTAAGACGTTCAAGCATGTTACCCTATGGAAGTCTGCCAGTTTTCTTAAGCCTAACATCGAATTCATTCAATCAAAACAATAATCAATAGGAAACAAGAATTATAAACTAAACCAACTAGATCTATTGAAGTTGTCACGCCTTAATTGATGGAGATAGACACACACATCAACAAGCCCCTCATTGATGGAGATAGACACAACATCAACAAGAAATCAATGAGATCTAATCAATTATATGCAAGTTTCACATAATCATAAGTAGACACAAGGTGAATTAGCAAATCATCATCAAAGAAGAGCAAACAACAATGATAATAGAAAATATAATTAAGATAGAATCATCAAACCAATACATGATGTTTATGGAGTGCTTGAAACCCTCTAAGTTGTTGTAAAAACACCCACCTAAACCCAGGAATCGACCTTAGGGTTTAGTGCTTACAAAAAGTGAAGTTATGATGTTATATTTATAGGCATGTTTTCTGTCGGCAAGGCTTGACGGCGTCAGCTCGTTCTCTTGACGCCGTCATGACCATTTTTCACCAAATTTTAGTTTTCTTCGTCCTCTTCGCGTGGGCTTTTGAATCACCTAAATCCGAGTTCGTATGCAAAAGTTATGACCAAAACAATATCAGCTACTCCGCGCGCAAGTTTTGACAAGTTAACACGTGACGGCCTTGGGTGACGCCTTCACGTTTCTTCTGGGCCGTCGCCACTTTTACTCTTGACGCCGTCAAGATTTTCTTCTTGACGCCGTCATCCACTTTTCCCAGCAAGGAAAATTAAGACTTTGGCGTTTTCTTCACTTTTATGCTCCAAAAACGTCCGAATTGCTTCCTTTTCCAGATTTCACTCCCAAAGTACCTAAAATCACAAAAGGAACGATTTAGGGCAATATTTGATCAAATAAATTCAATTCCGGGCTTAAATGACCCCCTAAAAGTGGTTCATTTTTCGCCTCATCACTTGGGCTTTAATAATCTTTGATAAATGCTCAAAAGCTCGTATTTTTGCTCAAATGTCCTCATTTCGTACCTACGATTATAAATAACAACTTTAAATAATATATGCACTTTTAATACACAATTTTGCTATTTATTTAGCCGTAAATGAGGATTTTGATACAAAAAATATGTATAATTACACATTTATCATATATACGTACATAATAGCTTATATACTTATAACCTAGAAACATCATTAGTTGACTTTCCTAGGAATAAAATGAAATTGTTCATTGTCGAACAAAATAAAAAATGGAAGTCTTCTATATCCACTAATAGCAAACTCATGGTGATGAAGTGAAATGAGTTAAGTGGATTAATCATTAATATCGAAGTAGGATTAGATCCCTTGCGTCAGAAAACTATGGTTGAAACAAGCTCTCGTAGACTATGGCATTAAGTGAGATAAGCGTGCAATAACAAAGGAACTATAGATGTTAGGATATACCCCATTCAACACCCTCGCATCAAACATGTAGAATTACGTCTTCACTCACTTAAGATCATAGGTTTTGTAGAAAAGGATAGCATATGACAATAGGCTTAACCAATCCTCTTGAGCATGAGATCTTTAATAAACATCTTTCAAAATCTATGATTAATGATATTTTTTGTCAAAAATCTAATATCTCTAAAAATATGCAAAAACCTCACATTTTGGAAAATAGTTTTTCAAATGACTATCCCACTTTTCAATAACATGTTTTTACTATCAATATCCACAATTTTGTTTTGATCAAAACCAAAGATTGGGAAAATTTTCTTTACCTTTCACTAGCATATTTTGAAATAAAACCCAATCTATTTTATTCAAATAACTCTCATATCTACGTGAAAAGCTACTTTCAAACATTGTTGAATAATGTTAAAAAAGTCTCTTTAAATCTTGCACGGTGATCTCATATTTGTCATCTATATTTATATAAATGACACTTATAAGTGAACTAAATCAAATCAAGAGGACCATGGTTTGTCTATTAAGACTTTGTTTGTAACAAGTCTAGAAATCCATGCTATCATAACTACCCACTTATTGCACATTGATACACATTAGGATTAATCCTCCTAGTTATGTAGTTATGAACTACTTGATGTTGCTTATTGTTTCCTAGCACTTATATTTTACTTGCTTGATGAGTATGTTTGCATGCTAGATGAAATTGCTTGTTTACTTAATCTCTTAAGTTAACATGCCTTGGCTACATAATTGCCTACATTATTAGTATATGCTTAATTGCCTCAAAGAGTTGGACTTGTTTGAAACCAAAAACACAACCTTTCTGTAATTCACTACCAAAAACCCTTTTCTGGCAATCTGGGAATCACCAGATGGGCGGGCCCCTTAAATCATATGGCGGCTCCCTTAAATATTAAGGGGACCGGCCATATGATGGTCAAAGGTGTTGTTTCATTTTTCTACTTTTTAGCCCATTTCATCCTACACCTCCCAAAATTCACAAACCTATTTTATCCTAAACCTTGTATCAAAGTTTATACATCCTTAATCCCACCAATCCTACATTGTAAACACTCTCATTCCTCTCAATCTCTACTCATCTCATCATGTCCTCTCCCATTAAACCAAAACCACCAAGAAATCCGTTTGGAGAAGAAAGCCTAACTTCCATTAAAAGCCCGTCAAACCAAATGATGTTGTCAAACATCCAACACCAAATTCCGCATATGTCTTCAACATTACATACCTAACAACTCACTCTCCTTCTCACCAACATTACATATCAAAAACCTTTACTCACCCATATCCTTCTACATTACACTCAAATCTCATAATCTTTACACACTCAAACCTCATATCCTTATACCTTACACTCAAACCTCAAAACCTTTACATACTCAAACCTCATATCCTTCTACCTTACACTCAAACCTCAAAACCTTTACACACTCAAACCTCATAACCTTTACTCACCTCAACCTCAAATTTCATCTCCTAGTGCAACTAATGCACCATCTATAAATCCCTTCCATGAACATCGGTCTTTCACTCTCACCAATCACATCACTTGATACTCATTTTCCATCTTCACCAATAACTCCACCTAGTCATCCTCACAAAAAGATTCAACCATATAACCAATCCCTACACTCTACAAAGTGTGTCATCACCACTACAACTTAACCCATGAAGGTCAAACCATATTTCATGATACACAAACCTCATGTTCACTCAAATGAACCCTTTCACAAACCTCATCATAATAACCAAACATCCATCCTTGTTCCCAAAAATACACTTTCATCTCACCTACATTAGTCATATGAAGAGCATGCTCAATCTCAAAACAACAATCCCTAATAACAACCACACTCCACCATCATCACCTTCCTCCGAACACTTGAAGTTCATCGAAGAACTCAAGAAAGCCCATGAACTTTGAGCTCTTCTTGCCTTACACCTTGCTCAATGCAACTTGGAATAACTTTCCTCTAGCTCTCCTTCATCACCCCACAACTTGAAACAAGTTGCAAAACATGTCAACAATTTTCCTTGTTGCATCTTTCTCCAAAAAAAAAACCATTTCATTGAATGAGCATTTCACTTGGATTGAGTATCTTCTCACTAGATCTCATCCAAAACCCTCGCTTGAACAACATCCAAACTCTCAATCAACCTCTTCCGCTCCTAACTCTACACCTCTAAACTCTCCACCACCAAACTCTCCAACACTCATGCACCCAAACATATACCTCCATTAATCCAATAATCTTACCCTAACTTAACCATTTTCATTCCAAACACTCAATCATCAACCATCTAAGCATAATATATGCTTATGATTTTCACTTTCAAATAAGAATCAACCAACCTTTTATTACAAGCAAGTCCGATGGCTCTCTTTGGCAAATTAGGATCTTTAACATAATCACTTTGAATTAATTGTAATGTATCCTTAATATTTGTTTGCTATGCTTGTTATTTGTATATTGCATATTTTTCTATGTATGCTTGTGCTTCTAATATTTTTGCAGCCAAGATTCCCATTGCTCGATTCCTTGGTGCCCTTGAACGAGGGGGAGCACACATCAACGGGGAGCTTTCATCCCATCTAACTTCATTTATGAAGCTAGTCAGCATAACCTTTTTGATTCTACAAAAAAGGGAAGAAGTGAATATAAACTCACTAAATACACGTCTAAAAATTAATTTTTAGACTTGATGAGTTTAGGTTTTGTAATCATCAAAAATGGGGAGATTGTTGATATAAATAATTGATGAGGCGAAAAATGAACCACTTTTAGGGGGTCATTTAAGCCCAGAATTGAATTTATTTGATCAAATATTTCCCTAAATCGTTCCTTTTGTGATTTTAGGTACTTTGGGGGAGAAATCTGGAAAAGGAAGCAATTCGGACGTTTTTGGAGCATAAAAGTGAAGAAAACGCCAAAGTCTTAATTTTCCTTGCTGGGAACAGTAGGTGACGGCGTCAAGAAGGAAATTCTGACGGCGTCAAGAGTAATTTTCATGACGGCCCAGTACAGAATTGAAGGCGTCACGAGGTAGAGCGTCAAGAGTAAAATACGTGACGGCCTGGAAAATGTTATAACGTGACGGTGTCAAAAGTAGATCAAGGCAGTCCGAGAATTCTTTTGGCGGCGAGATGACGGCGTCACCAATTTGGTCTTGACGCCGTCAGCCTCAATTTCCTATATATAGTTTTCTAATTTCCATTCAAAAAAAGAGAGAAGTTTTGGAGAAACCCTAAGGCCGAACTTAGTACGAATTTTACAGGTTTTTCAAGGGTTCTCAGCCCTTGAACCCTTTAATGTGTAATTGAGATAAGTATTCTTTTAATTCAATCAATATGTCTATGTGTTGGTTGTCTATATCTTGTTTTTGTCTTAATTCCATCATGCTAGGCTAGATCTATCTTGTGTTTGCTTGGATCTAATGAAACCTAGATGTTAATTGTGTGTTGATTACTTGTTTATGGTTGTATTGGATGAATGATTTCGATGTTAGGCTTAAGAAAACTGGCAGATCTCCAATTGGTAACATGCTTGAACGTCTTAGGAAACATGAACTGACGTGCACTAGGTTTTATTGGTTGTATTTAATGCATGAGTAAATTCTAATGATCCCATGTTAGGAGCTTCTTAGTCGGCTCGACATAGGAGTGAAGTAGGCACTCATAGGATTGGGGAATTAAGTGCGCCACCCCATGAATGGTATTAAGGAATACAATCCGTCATCCACGCAACTATAACAAGTAATTAACGTGTAAAAGATATCTAGGGAGTAGCGAAATCTAAGTAAACACAACTTCTCCACTTATTGCTCACAACCTTAATTAATTTAGTTTATTTTCATTTTAGTACTTTATTTTGATTGCATCTTTAGTATTGGGTTAGTTGATTAGCAACTAATTCCGCCCAAATCCTTCAAACCACGAGATTTTTACTTGTTTTTTAAAAAATATAAAAATACAAAAATAATCATCTCTCATCCTTAGAACTAGTATTTAGGTTTTCTAATCCTAGCGACACTATTCCTAGCTGAACGATCAATCCCCCGGTACTTGTCACTATACTATACTACAACGATCAAGTACACTGCCTGGTGGGGGTGGTAAGCTTCTCGAGATCCCTTGAGAGGTAAAGCCTGGTGCGATCAAATCTGAAAAGAAAAAACGATCACTATAAACAACATACCTGGATACCTTGGTGCTGTTAAAACAAACACACACACATACACACACAATTGAATAATTGTTTTTGTGTATACATGAAGCCATTATAAACAACATACCTGGATACATATTACAAACAAAGAAGACGAATAACCTGCACATCAAATCTGAAAAGAAAAAAACGATCACTATATCATTGATATTAGGGTTCTAAATGAATGAACTTTATGTCGGTCCCATCAGCAAGATTATGAAGCTCCTCAAGAGAAGTGTCGTTCTTCTAACCATTCTCATCACCTGAAGAACTTTCTTCAACCTTTGTGGATGAACCACTTCTTTTATTTGAAGACATCTGAATCATAAATAAATTTAAAATAAAGTATCAACATACTACTTGCTCCTTGTGTGTGAACACGAAATTTAGATTATTAACCAGATCCGTTTACATTCGCTTGAACACTATGCTAATCATCTGGGTTAGCATAGCCTTGGATGTAGCTTGGTTGATAGGACTTTTACTAATAATTCAAAAGAGATATTATTAGTTAATTCACTTTGTGAAAAGCCAATTGAACTTTGGACAAAACTAAATATTACCTATTTAGAGCAATGTTGTAACACACTCTAATTACGCCCAACAATGCTCCCCCATGAACTGCATATAAGAAAGTGAGCTTCAGTATTTTAACAGATATTATCCTTCAAGAGGTACAAAGTTCTCAGCTGTAAAAGCAGATAATCTTTATTAACCATTTGGGATACCTCTAAATTTAGCGGATGCAACAGCAGTGAGTAGCACTTTCAAGACTTGAAGAGTTGTACTGCATGAATTTCATCAGAAGTTATCATACAAAATAATATTCTTGGAAAGTAAACCACGGGCATACAGAGAAAAAAATAATGGAATAAAGATTAATTTACCTGTCCGGGGAAGAATTCTCCACACAACTGCAAACCATATTCAGAATCTCGGTAAATAGAACAACATTTTTACCATTTTCAAAACCAGGGTCACCATCTAGATGGTCGTACGCAATGAGTTTCTGCACCTCAAAATTTAATTAATGTGAATAACTTTAAAAATATAATAATCAGAACCTTCACAAAATCCTTTTGCAATATTTATATTTGAACAAAATTGGGCTGCAAGATTTGAGAAACGCTCTAACTTTTGTATCGTAAACATATACATATTTAAAATGTCAAATAGACATGGTGTAAGAGGAAACTTTTGACCTAATTACTAATGAAAGGGTCAATTCATATTATGTTTTCTTTCTTATAGATCAAATAGGATAAACTTAAAAAACACATGAGCCAAAAAATTTCAAATGGATTCAAATATCGGAAGTCACCGAAAGTGTTTTTGTAAAGCACAAAATCTCCTGGGTCAATTCGACATGGTATATCCTTAGAAGTTAAAAAATTGGACAAAAACTGCTTAGGGACAACCCAAACCAAGCAAAAACTACCCGCTTTTACCAGTTACCAAATAGCTCAATAATTAGAAGCTAACATAAGTGACATACGTGAAGACAATCCAATGCAAGCTCAATGACTTTGGGATTTTTGGTCTCAAATGCAAGCCGCAATGGCTTAATAACAAGCTCGGACTCTGCTCCTTCCAATGCATGCCCAACACTACCCAAGGTGGTCTTCAAACTTCCACCTGATGCCGCCATTGGAGCACCATCACTTTCTGCCTCTGCTGTGTCGTGTGAAGCTGAAGGTGTTGCATCCGCTTCCACTTTAGATTTTGCAGTTCCATCATCATTTTCCGGTACACTGCAATTCCAGGTCATATATAACCACGGGTTAATTATATATGATTGGATATAATGATAAATTCAATGATCGTTATCAGTGGTAAATAAAAGGTGCCCTACAACAAAGTGGTTTTGGGATCAAGTCCCAATTACAGACAGGTGTCTGTAATATAGAATCTGTGAGCGTGTCGTTAAAAAGACATAAGTTATATTGGTAAAAAACTTTTTAGGTCATAATCCATAATATAAACCGCAATAATATGATGGTTCATATATAGTTTAGAAGTAACCCAAAAAATAGAATCAAATTAGAATGCAGTTAACCTATATTGCTGAGCAAATGTAAAATAGAAAAATATTATAAACAACATACCTTGGTGCTGTAAAAAAACTAACAAACACACAATTGAATAATTGTTTTTGTGTATACATGAAGCCATTACAAACAACATACCTGGATACATATTACCAACAAAGAAGACGAATAACCTGGACATCAAATCTGAAAAGAAAAAAAGATCACTATATCATTGATATTAGGGTTTTGAGATATCAGAATCGTGAACACAAATCATCTCGAATGTGAAGATTGGATACATAAAACATGAAACCTGCAAAAATCAATAATTGTATTACGATCACAAAGATTTGAGGATTGTATTATACAGCAATGAAGATGAATAAATATCACATTAGGGTTTAGCATGGGAGGCAGAATAAAAATAAAATGTCGTATATTACAGAATGATATTATGGTTAAATATTAATTTAAAATATTATAAAGCTATAATTAAGGATAGATATTGTAATTTAATTTCCTAACTTTATCAATAATAGGCTGCAAAATAAATCTCAAAAATTGTATTGGTGCAGTGGTTAAGATGCATGTTAAATACATGGGACATCCAGAGTTCAAATCTTGTTAAATATTTTTTTGTGGAATTCGAAATTAATATTAACGGAAATAATATTAGGTAGTGCCTAGTCATCGATTAGTCATCGAACAGTCATCGATGACTGGATAATGCTGACGTGTCCATCCAATTTTACATACATATATATATATATATATATATATATATATATATATATATATATATATATATATATATATATATATATATATATATATGGGTTAAAATAAAAAGTGTAGCAAGGATTGTGGGAGTGACACGTGTCACTCCCCACCCCCCCCCCCCCCTCCCCGCAAAAAAAAAATTCCCGCCAAAAAAAAGATTTTTTTGGGGCAAAAAAATTTTTTTCCGCCAAATTTTTTAGAGCATCACAGTTATAAAAGTTACTGCATCACAGTTATAAATTTTAGTACATTAAGGTTATAAGTTACTGCAGCATAGTTGATGCTCTAAACTATTAACTATGATGCAGTAACTTATAATAAAGATGCACCAAAACTTAAAAAAAGAATCGTATTTTAATTGTGATGCAGTTACATACATATATGATGCAGTTACATACATATAATGTATAAGAAATTAGTTTTTTGAGATTTTAATGTATATGTATCAAAAATTTAATTGTGTATCAGTAATCCGTTTCTCATGTATGAGTTGGTTATTAGTAGATTTAATGTTAACTTGTAGTAATATATAATATTTTGGTGCATCTTTACTAAAATGATTATGTGTCAATGTTTTAACGGTATTTTAGAATAGTTCTCATTTTTTACAACTTTAAAAACGTTCTCACATTAACATTCCCCTATATATATAAAATACAAATATCGCATAAAAACATTAATTATATTTTACGTTCTTTCTAAGTTTTGTTATTGACAATTATAAACTTAGAATGCACAAAACACAAGTTTTAATCATTAGTTTCAACTTTATATATACACATTAAGGTAAGAATAACTGGATATATAACATTCTTGTAATGATCAAATGAAGATAACTTGCATTTACAAGTATTTTGTATGAAAGCACCTTTTATAAAATAGTCTAGTATCAAATATACACATTTATTTATACAAGCAAAC